>OY282558.1:286620961-287820961 GCA_958295665.1 Tipula vernalis | reverse complement strand
CCATATTGGTATTAATTAAATATTAATTGCAGAAATATTAAAATTAAATTATTTCTAAAATATATTTTTCGAACTTTCATTTTGAAAAATACATCAAAGTTGGCTCTGACAAATTAAAATAATACTTGCTAAATTTATCTTTAGTTTTACTAGTGTACGTAAGATGTCTAAAATGGTAAAAGAAAAATACGAAACAAAATTATTTAATCGCAAAATTATCACGCGTTCCTATATTTTGTGAATTTGTTTTGCTTTTCCTACAATTTTTTAACTTGAAATTTCCCCAGGTGGTAATTTTTAGTACGATTTTTCCAAATTTTTACGGCCATCACTGCCATCTATGTAATGTATATTTACTTAATGACCAAACGAATCGTAGTAAGCTTTTATTTCAATTTGACCAGAATGCTGTTGTTATGAATTTTTTTTATATTTTGGTTTAAATAAATCAATTATTACAAGAAAATGAAAACAATTTACTTAAACGATATTTATATATGTTGAAATTCAAACATTTATGAAAGTAAATGAATTTGTAACGTTTTCATTTAAAAATTTGTCTTAGGAAAAAAAGTGATTTCCCATATGTTTTGTGTGTTTTACTATGAAAAGTTTGGTTTTTTCCTCGTTTCTAATTCCCTTATAAAAGCTCAGATTTTTTGATTATGGCTCTATAAAATACAGGGTGCTCTGGCAAAGTACATTTAGGTTTGACGATTTACCCATTTTTGGAATACAAAATCAAATTGTTATAGTTATTTTCAATTTTAAACTAATTTACGCTCGACCTGATAATGTAATTGTTTAAAATTATTTCGTCGATCTTTAGTATATTCTTACTTCTAATAGAAAATTAAAAAACAAAGAGGAAAAAATTTGTAACAGTCCGTTCATAAACCACGTCAAGTTATTTTGGGCCATTCTTAACTCCGTCTCTCTCACTCCTTCATCACAAGTCGTCACAAAACTGAATATGTGAGCAATGATGTAATCATTTAAGAACATGAAGTAGGTAAGTGGTTTATTAAAGAAATACGCCTCTAATGATATACCTGCAAATTATTGTATTATGTCATATGTAATATCCCATAACAGTATCTTCTTATATTTACATGACGTCATCTTTTAGAAATTCTCCCTGCCCCAGCCTAAACGTGACGACAATCAATAATCCTTCCCCAAATAAAGGCGTAAGGTAGTTCAAGGATAACCCATAAAGCTATTATTAAAAAAATAAATTTTGGTATGAGTCATTTATTTTGTTAGTTCCAACCCTAAAAATGCGTCCCAAAATATTACGTTCAGGTACATAAACCGTAACGTAATATTTTGGAACAAAATGACGCATATTTAAAAATTCAATTATAAAAGAAGGGGTAGGTAGGCCTGTAAAACAACATAAAATATAACCAGCGGTTTTTGTTAACATTTTTTGGTATAAATTAGTGTTTAAATTAATATTTTAATTAGTTTAACTTGTGAAGTTCTATTTAAATCATTTGCTTATTTAAATAATATCAAACGTATTTCAAATAATAAGTGTAATAATGGTTGGGTACAAAAAGTGTTGTAAGCCATTTCCTGAGTTGAAATGTTCTAAAAGTTTAAGAAATGTTAATGATTAAATTAAAATTCGTTTGCCGCGCTCGATTCATGTAACTGAAAATTCATCGATTTGTACATCATGTTATTACCGGGTGACTAATAAACGGCAAAAAGTTGAAAACGATGTATCACCGGTTAATAATACATTAAATTCACCTGTTACTCTGGAGACATCATCAACAGTCAATGACGAGAATATTTCAAGTATGAGTGAAAGTGAGGAATACCAAATAAAAAGTGCTCTCGTTCCTGAAAAACTTAATAAGATATTACCAGACATTGGCATGTCTCCTATATATCCAAGTAAGTTGGAATCCAGGCAATATCATAAGCAGAAAAAATATTAAATTTAACTACCACATTACCGACATCATCATCATCTTTGGTATCTGGAATAGAACCTCTTTTGACTCACTCAGAGGAAAATCATTATAAGGCACGTCTTTATGATGAATTCATGGATCAACTAAAAATCAAATTCCGATATTTGGAGAAAAATTGTGATAAAATACAGCTGCTGTTTAACCTTCTGAAATCTCTTACTATACAACAAATCCAGGAATAATTCAACACAACCCAATATATGGTACGGACAGCTAAAAATATTCAAAACAAGAATGGATCACTGAGCCTTCCAGCACCCAAAGCTGGAAAACGGATCAGTGATGAACTCAGGCATTCAGTGCTAGAATATTATAACGATGATGTTGTTAGTCGTATAATGCCTGGGAAAAACGATTGTTTAACTATTGATAAAGTTAAAGTTCAGAAACGTCTAATGATGAGCACATTAAACGAGTGATATGAGGACTACAAGTTGAAATTTAAGGATGATGAATAAAAAAAAATTGTTTTTTCTAAATTTTCTCTGCTACGTCCTAATAACTGTGTTCAGCACAAAGGAAGCAGCGGAACGCATACAGTTTGCGTTTGTATAATACATCAAAATGTCAAATTAGTTATTCATGGAACTAGGATGGAAACTGTCACCAATGGAAAAATTTCTCGATACCAGGACTGCATTTCATTAATACTATGTAAAGATCCAAGATCAACATGTTATCTTCTGCAATGCGAAAACTGCCCAGGATTGGATAATTTTCGCGAATATTTGAAAACCGCATTTTTGACAATGATTGTCTGGATGCTGAATTATCGTTTAGTCAGTGGGTTTCAACTGACCGATGCAACTTGGAAAAATATTCAAAACCATTAGACGAATTTCTGGATTACTTCATAATTAACCTGAAAAATTTGATTCCTCATTGCTTCATATCACTAACACAATTCGATTTCATAAAAAATAAAAAGTTAACTCTGGAGCCAACAGAGGTACTTGTTTCTTGTGATTTTGCAGAAAATAATGCGTTTTTAATGCAAAATGCAGCACAGGGTTTTCATTGGAACAACAAACAAGCGACTATTCATCCATTTGTAATTTACAAAACTGAGGGAGGGATATTGCAGCACTACAGCTTAATTATAATATCAGATTACATTCATCATTTTGCTGTAGCAGTTCACTTGTTCATCGAAAAAATAATTCCAGTTTTTGAAAACTAATTTTCCGGATTTATCTAAAATTTATTACATCACAGATAGTGCAGTAACACATTATAAAAATAAAAAAAAATGTATGAGTATAACTAAACACAAAGAGGATTTTAGAGTTGATTGTGAGTGGCATTTTCACGCAACTGCTCACGGAAAAGGACCATGCGATGGAGTAGGAGGTACTGTTAAGAGAATGGCATCCAGAACCAGTCTCAACAAAGAATATGATGGTGACATAACCAATGCGGAGGAACTTTTCAAATGGACTAAAACGTTGAAAACTGATATGGTTTTTGAATTTTGTTCAGATACTGAATATAAATTAAAACAAATCGAACTAGGCAGTAGATTAGAGAACTTGAAAACAATAAAAGAGACTCGCGATTTTCATGCAGTTACACCTTCAACAGAAGGCTACTTAAAATGTAAAAAATATTCAAATGGTGAAGTTTATATAACATATAAACTTCACCATTTGAAACCTGTAAATTTTAACCGTATAAATATCTTTAAATTTCTATCCTTATTTTGTAATAAATTTTTTTACTGTCAACATTTTTTGTTTTAAATTAAATTTTGAATCACAAAAACGAGTGAAAAAATTAACCTGGAAAAATCAAATAAAATCGAGTTTTTGTAAGAGAACCAAAAATCTACCATTCGATTTTTGAAATTTTCAAAATATGTAGGTAGAGTCATACTTAAACGTATTTTGCATGAAAATGAAAAATTTTACTTTCGCAAGTTTTTAGTATATTCAATAGAATTAAAGAACGTAAAATTTAAAAAAAAGAAAAAATTGGACGATCATTGAGAAAATTCAAAAATAAAATTTTGGCGGGAAATTTGAAAATGAAGAAATTAAAGAACTTACCATTTTTATATTTTTTTATTAATCCATATTAACTTATCTTTAAAACGAGCCCTATATCATAAATAACGGATATTTATTTTTCCTCGTAAACCTCTCCTTCATCGCTATCCGAAGTAAGAGCATTTCTCTCTTGTGCTTCATGCTGGTTAAATAATTGCATTCTTTTCGCAATTTCCATTAGCGATTTTTTAGTAGCGTGCTTTATTGGCTTCGGAAAATTAAATTGTGAGTTATTTAAAACCTTATTAGAAATATCTTGGTCTTCGAATGCATGATGTAAGAACTGAAGAACTCCAGATAGTTCACTCCGCCTTTCGTTATATTTGAGTTATTTTGCCTACCTCTTCCAATAAAAAATTAAAAGTTGCGTCTGCCGAGATTAAATTTGCGTCTTTGCGGGCAAGGGCTTCGACTGCAAGCTAAACTGGAAGCAGTGCCGAAATATAGTAGCATGAAATAAACTGTTAAATTCATTTTCACTAAAAATATCCAACTTTAAATCTATGATAGATTTTAATATGCAGTTTTTCAGCATGTAAAACCTCTCCATCATAGCAAGGGAGCTATTCCAACGTGTTTTGCAATCCAATAAGAGTACCAATTCCTTGTTGAATTCAGCTTTTACATAACGCTGCAGTATTTTGTCGTTTTTAGTTGGAGAACCGCGAAATATTTTTACAATTATTCGTATTTTTTTAATCAACGGAGCCATTTCAACATGGTTTACTTCTAATATTTCGTTTTGTTGCGCTTGCGATTCAATTTTCAAACCATCGTCATTGCTTTTGCTACATCGTTGCTATAATCCTAGATATGGCTCATTTTCAAGATTACTTGATTGTTTATAGAGAATGCTTATCACGACCAAATAAATGCCATGAGCAAAACATAATTGTTGGTCAACTTCAGCGCTTATAAGTCTCGCAACTTTTTTCATGACAGCTGCACCATCTGTTGTTACACATACAATGTCTTTTTTTAGGGATACTTCAAACTGTTTTAATTTTACATCCACAAGTTCTACACATTTATTTGCTGGCATACTTTCAAACATTCTTATTAACCCTAAATTCCACACTTTATGTTCTGAATGAACATTAATATTGATGTAACGGTGTTCGTCAAATGTTAAGCTAAATCCAATTTTGTTTGACTTCTGTTCCGCAAGCTCGTTGACAAATAATTTTTTAATCATTCTGCTATAATCTATAAAATTTTGCGGATTGTGTTCGCAGATTTCGGTAGTTCACCGATACATAAAGCACATAGTGCCTTTCGAAGGTCTTCTGATTTTATAAATATATTGAAAGGTAAACCATCATAAGCGCATATTCTCAGACGTAATATAACTAGTGGTCCGCTTATTATCGATAATTTTTTTCAAATGTCACGAATGCGTATCCCAGCGACGAAAATGCAACGAGTGCGCAGCACGAGTTGCATTTTCTAAAGCTTGGGATACGCATGAGTGACATTTGGAAAAAATTATCGATTCTTAAGAGGACCACGAGTTATATTTGGGTGGAGAATATAATGAATTGGTGTGAAAGATAAAACTTAAATTCACAACATGAAAGATTATATTTGTAATAACAATTATTTATTATGCAAGAATACCATTGAAACATATTATATTTAGAACTGACAGTTGTTGAAGGTACAATTTTCAAATCGGAATTGTCCTTCATTTTTGTTGTTAATTTTAGATGAAACGATTGGGTTTACAGCTTTTGACGGCTCAGCAGAACTTCCTCGCATCTTTTCTAGAATATTGTTGTGTTGCTCTGGCTGCATATTTAAATATGGCTGAATTGAATTAGCACTGCTATGGCCGGTTATTTTAATCAATTGTTGATCTGAAATACCCGCATTTGCCATTATAGTAACCGCAGTTGATCTATGACTATGATTGGTGATTTTATTATTTTGCACATCAATTCCAATTGCCTGGGCCGTTTGTTTGGTCCATTTTGATAATTCATTGACACCTACAGGAAGATTTTTATACCACCTTCCAGTTGAATTTTTCCAGAAAGGATTGGGTGTAAGAAACAATCTTTCGGAGGTTACATGATTTGGCCGTTTATTCATTAATTTATTGAATAATCGTACGGGACAAACGTTGATATTATTCACATTTTGCGTGAGCCACTTACTATTAGCACAACGGCTTGCACCTCCTTGTGTAGTTTTGGTGAATATAGGGTTATATTCAATTCGTCCCGTATCATTACCGAAATGGTCTGTAATTCTCTTAAAATAATGAGTTAAAGCAAACGCGGCTTCGTTACCACGCCACGCTAATTCTGTCGCAACAATGTTGAAGAATTTCTTTTGAAGTCCATAAGGGTTATCTTCATCCCAATACGTTTGCATACAAGTAGATTCATTTGACGTAAAAGCTACAGCACTTAATTTCCGTTTGTTCGGTTCACTTTGAAGTTGTTTCCGTTTTGAATCTCTGGCACATCTTGCCTGTTTAAACTCAATATCACGAAATGGATCAAATTTTATTTTAAATTCTGCATAATATTTTTCTTGAAGCATTTTCGCTAGCGTATTCCAAATAGTTTTAATTACAGTTTCCTTGTAATTTTCTCCGTTAGACTTACGCATATTGCATGCATAATCTTTTAAATATGACGCGAGCATATCAATTGATGTGTCTCGCTCAATTGTGTATTGACGTGTTGCACAAAAATCCATAAACTGTTTCCAAATACTTTTCTTATTTCGTTCCGTGTTTAAAGGAACACTATTGAGTATTAACTCTTCGATTTTTTTATTTGTACACTCTCCCCATCTTTGATTATCACAATTACCCATCTTTGTATCAAGCAGTAATCAATACTGATTCACAAATATTTTGTAATTGCATAAGTTGACAGATAGTTATATAAGAATTTTGTTTTTGTTGTGTGTTACTTTGATTCTAATGAATTTATTTTTATTAATAAAAATCGCCAAAAATAATAAATAGTAGGCTATTGCCATAACAACGTTTTTCCCACAGCGACAATACAACAGTGTTGTATTATCACTTATTAATAACAAAAATAACAAAAAAATTGCATAGTGAAATAGATGATTTTTAGGTATGAATTATATTCTCACCAATACAACATCTAATGAATTTTCATTAGTTGTTCTAAAATACTTTGTTATATTCGAACTGGACTCCTTTTTGCTTTCTACATTAATATTTGCACTAGTAGAAACAACATCTCGCTTTAATATATTAAAGTTATGCACAGTTTTCATATGGGTATGAAGACCATTCGTTTTCCTCCAGATTTTTTTATTATTTTGTCGCACTGTTTACATTTTGCATGGCCTCCTTTCTCTCAGTCATCTTTTTGGTGTTTCACAAACTGCAAGTTTTCCATTTTTGGGAATGGTTTTAGAATAGTATATAATGTAAATAAAATATAATATGCACCTTACATCCATATTATGAGTTTTAATTTTTTTTAAAGTACATTGAGATAGTTACATAAATTTAAGAGAATAATAGAGTGACAAAGATAGTAATTTTTTTTATAGCAAAATTTTATGGTTATATTTTGATAGATTTTTGTTAACATAACCATTAAATTTTGTAAAATTTTGTTCAATTACTATATAGCTAAGTAGGTATTTAATATAAATATTACAAATTTAATATTTAATAATTTACTTAATATGTATGTATGTATGTCACAAAACTTGCTGTACATATATTAAATTTATTTAGAGTGTTTTTATCCAAACGTCATTTTATACCATAAAAATATCGAAATGGGGTTAACTTCATTTTTTTATAGAATTTGCTTCAGGGTGCGAGAAACATTTTCTATCCTTACACAATCTGTATGTACTCGTAGATGTATTGTAAAATACTGAAAAAATATACTTCGCTTCATATTTTTCTTCAGTAAATTATGGTTATACACCAGTAAATTATGGTTACATAGTACAGTAAAAACAATTTATTTTAGTACTGAAAAAAAATGTTTCCTCTCACACCTCAAGTAAATCTGTATTTTTATCTCGCTTTATTTTTACTGATAAAAATACTTTCGTAATGTAAATCAGGCTATAAGCGTACGTAATTGTATACAGTATTTTTCCAAGAAAAAGGAGAAAAATTGAATTTTTATTCGAAATTCTCTCTTGTATGTACATTCTTGTATTAGAACTTTGTAATACCGGTATCGATACCAAACAATATTCATCCAGGATCCGAGATCCCGGTATTGCACACCCTATATGGTATGTTGTTCTTGGCACGTTGTTCTTGATCAGCGTTTTTGTTTCGTTTACTTTCTCAATCTTTACTGATATTCCATACGTGAACAAATGTAGGCCATCATGCCAATTGATGAAAATGATAGCCCTCCTGAAAGGGTCCATATCCATTTTAGATGGTCTGTTTGGTTTAGATAAACGTATTTCAGATGTTTCATATTTTGGATTCTTGGTTGATTCGTTCAATATTTCCTTCTTCGTCTGGTTTGCGGTTTATCATGATGTTATGGAGTGCCCCTGGATTTCTTGAGTTTTGCTTCTTATTTCATAGGTTTGGAATTGTTTGTTATTGATTATAATTGTACAATTCCAGAATGTTATGAGGAAATTTCCCGTCAAGGTTCTATTATCCGGTTCACAAATTGGTGTTAGTAATTCATTATTCGAATTGTTTATTAAGATTTTGTCTTATGCTACGAATTGAATTGTTGTTTTCTCGTCTGATGTTACGTTTCAATGGCTTTCACTATACCCATCACCAAAGGCCTAATGCACTCATCCTCGAATTTCTTGATTTCGGAATGCGTCTGTATGACATTTTTATTATTGAAGGTTGTATATAGTCTCTGTTTTGACCTAATGAGATATTGTGGGTAATCTTTAATGGTCGTTTTATTGACGGTTAATGGGATGATTCTCATCGTCGTTTTATTTTCTTCTTCAATTTTGGTACATGAAGAATATAGAGTAGTATTTCGTTGTTCATTGCGATCTTCGGTGTAACAGACTGGAGTAATTCGTCCGGTAAGGTTATTTTGATCCGTTGACTGACGCAATTTTTTTAAGGATATGATTTCTTTTAAAGATACGATTTTATTACTTGGTAGTTCGACTTTTGTCCTTACTATTACGTGAGGGTTAATCCCTCTTAGTTGGGTTTTAGACTTATATTAGGTTTCAAATATAATGTTTGATTTTCCATTAGATCTGGAGATTCTTCTTTGGTGTTGTTTTGTTTTTCCATTCTATTTATTTCTTTTTCCAAATTACCATTTATCATTTTAAAAATATTATTATCGTTTTCTCTTCTTCATCGTTTTGATTAAAAATTATTTCATTCGGCGTGAAGTCTGTAGAGGTGTGTGTATTGTACAATGTCACTGATAACTCTATAACAGGAGGAATACTTGAATTTGGGGCTTTGTCTTTATTTGTATTAAAGGTCTCTATAATGGTTGAGTGCGTTTCCTCAATTTGACCGTTCGATTCAGAAGACGATATGTATTCCAATTTGATGTTAAGTCTGACTTGACTGAAATGTTGTCTGTTGGTCCGAGAGAATTGTATGAGGAATTCCGGGTAACGTGAAATATTTAGCTAATGCTGCAGTTGTGTCTACCAAATTCTTATTATCGATAGGTATAATTTGTAAGTACTTTGAAAATGAGTCTATTATAGACAGAAAATTGTTTTTGCTAATAGAGAAGATGACAATGTGCACTCTTTCTAACGGTTTTTTAGTAAGTGGTCTGGGAGAGATTTTTATATTACACGGCTTTCGATAGTGTTTATGCAAATTACAGATGTTACATACATGCATTAGTGAAAGTTTTTATCTTTCTTATCATATTTGGGAAAAATTAGGATCGTCGAGTCTGATTTTCTACATCCTTTATCCCTCTATAGGCCCTTTCAGTAGCAAAACAAAATGGCCGTTTTAAGAGAAATTCTCTCTGAATTTTTTGGTACAAACTTTCCGGTGCTAGAATAGCTGTTTGTTTATCATTATGAATTTTTTTTATATATTCAATGATTTCTTCTTTTTCGAAGGCTTTTTTGTCGAAATTATGATTCTTTTGAAATTTTGGAATATGTCTTCCGAAATGATTGTATCGACGTTAGAAATTTTGAAAATTAATTGGTTGCTTTAGTAATTTATCGGACGATCCGAAAAGTGCATGAAATAATCATCTGGCGTATCAGCTGAATGAATTGTTCCTGTGTCACTATGGTTATTTGATCTATTTTCCACAACTCTTACAGATTCACGTGAAATGTTATCTGTATTCTCACTGTTGTTGATTTCGTTGATATTGTCTAGTGTATCTACGGGCGTTCGGCTAAGTGTGTCTGCCACCACTTTTATTTTTCCCTTTTTATATATGATGTCGTAATCATAATTTTCGAGTTCCAAACGCCACCTGAGGATTTTTTAATTTTTTTTCTGAGGATTTGATAAAAGTTAAGGGTTTGGGGTCGGTGACTAGCATGCATTTATTACCGTAAGGCTGGTACTTCTTTACAGCTCATATGATAGCCTAAGCTTCTTTTTCGTTGCTTGCATAGCTACACTCTGTTCGATTCAAAGTTCTTGAGGTGAAAACCATTGGTCTATCCAAATTGCTCTGAATTTGGGATATGACTGCTCCGAAGCATCTGTGGTCAAAATAAATTGTTTTGAAAAGTCAGTCGGGATATGCCAGAATTTGATCTGTGGATAATATTTTCTTCAAGGTTTCAAAGGATTTGATATATTCTTGATCTTTTTTGTTAATTGTTTCATCCTTTTTAATACCTCGTCATTGGTTGGGTTATTTTGGAATAATCTTTAATGAATCGGCGGTAGTATCTCGATAATCTAAAGAATTGTTTTATTTCCTTCAGATTTTTGGCAACGGCCAATCGAGTATCTTTTGAATTTTATTCGAGTTGGGTTTTACTTCTTCTTGAGTAATTATGTGTCCCAAAAACTCAGTTTCGTGTTTTAAAATTCACATTTGTCAAGCTGGGTTTTAAAATTAAACTGTGATAGTCGTTTAAGTATGGTTCTAAGGTTTTCTATGTTACTTTGTAGAGGTTGTTCCACAATAATAATGTTATGTAAATACACATGGCATATGTTGCCTATTAGACCCTGCCAGACATTATTCAATGCTCTTTGAAATGTGGCTGGACCATTTTTTAAAACGGAAAGCATTCGCTGGAACTCAAAGTGCCCTTTATCGGTCGAGAAAGCTGTTTTCTCTTGTGATCCTGCGTCCATTGGGATTTGGTTAAACCCAGATTTAAGGTCCAATGTGGAAAAATACTGTTGTGAAAAATTTCCTCAATTTGAGGTATAGGGAATTTATCACACCGTTTTTTCGTTCAATTTTCGGTAGTCTATGACAACCCTAACTTTCTTTATGCCCGAAGCGTCTGCCTTCTTTGGGACTACCCAAATGGGAGAAGAGTATGGACTACTAGATTTTCGGATGATATCATTGTATCCTATGTCCAAATCTTTCTTGAAGTGGTGAGGATACCTGTATGTTTTCTTGTAGACGGGACTTTCATCTTTTGTCATTATCTTGTGTTTAATGAAGGTCGTTGCTGACAATTTCTCATTTTGTTTCAGCAATACGTCTTGATTTCGGTGAATCATGTCAATGAAAGCCATTTGTTCTTTCTGGTTTAGATTTTCGGTACGAATTAATTTCTCTATAATAACTTTATCGATAGTTGATTTGTCATAAACGGGGATTAGTTTTATCGTTTCAAAATTATTCACTTTTAAGTTAAATTTTGACAAATTTTTCGAATTTTCTGGGCTACCTGTTAATATTTTAACAGTGGTTTTGAGATTATTTGCATTGTATAATCCGGGTTGTAAGGTTATCTCTTTGTCGAATTGCCCATATTCTGAAACTACCCAATCACCATTTTGCGATGTTTCGAATGTGACTGTCTGATAATAGCGGTAAAATTTGAATACTTTGTTGTTTAAATAGATTTTGTTTGACTTATAGTCAATCGTGGCGCTCATTTCAGCCATAGATTCGGATCCTAGAATTCCGTCGGAAAATTTGTGGAATTCTAGTATGTTTGAATAGGTAGTTTGTTTCTAATAAAATTAGTTTTACCTTTTTGATTTGATTTTTGTATGCCTAAAAATTTTTTACAAAGTTTTATTGCTGTACAAGTAGGTAGTTTGGTATTATATTGGGTCTAATAATGTTTTTATTGGGCCTGTGTGTATGAGTAATTTGGTTTTTATTGGGCCTGTGTGTATGAGTAATTTGATAATTTGATTATTTTGCCTTTTTCGGCATTTCAAATACGGTAGGAAATTTAGTCCTCCGTGTCGGAAATTTGGTCTGCTTGAAAATTTCCTGAATCTAATTCTTGGTTTTCCTGGAACTTTTCATTATTTTCAATCTCGATTTCGGGATTTTTTTCTTCGAAAATTTCGTGGTTATTGATATATTTATTTCGAGTATTTCTGGACCACAATGAAGGTTCTACCTCCATTGGTGTTTGCGTTTCCGGAGTTGGATAATTTGTCTTTTTTGTGATTTACTGTACTAAATTCCTATTTTTATTGAAATTGCTTAATTTAAAACTGTGTTGGGCCAAACTGGCTTGGTTTTTGAATATTTGAATTGTGTTGAGGTAATTTCCTCGGAATTGTTTGATATTATTTCATTTTTGTATTTACTTAAGAAGGCGTAGACTTCCTCTATGTTTTTGGGTTTTGGCACTTGGGCGAAATCGAAATACGGCTTTTTCAAGCTTGAAATAATAGCAGCCTTCATTTCACGCTTGAAAAAGCCGTATTTTGATTTCGCCCAAGCGCCAAAACCCAAAAACATAGAGGAAGCCTACGCCTTCTTACGTAAATGGCAAAATTGAAATACGGCTTTTCCAAGCTCGAAATAAAGGCTGCTAGGGCGTCTTCCTCAATGAATGAGCATATCGCCCGCCATGAATTATGACATGTTGGGTTTTGTTTAGCAAACGTTCTATTCGATTATAAAAATTATGAATCGACATATTTTCTTGTTGTTTATTTGCCCAGAGTTGGGACTTATAGTAGGACAATTCCTGTTTGTCGCCTAAAGCTTCTAACAGGATGTCGGCCAGACATAGCATGTCTCTTGCCTTCCCCTCTATTTTGTTTTTTACCGCTTGGATATATTATTTGAAGTTGCTGTTGCGGTACTATTGGTTCAAATATACGTAAAGTTTCCTCGGATGTTTTCAGCCAAGCCGTTGCCTGTTTCCTATTACCATCAAAATGTGTTATTGACTTGATGGGGTCTAGTATTCGGAAGAGGTCGGTAACCTGTTTATTTTCTCTAGGTTCATCTATTGGGACCTTAGGAGATTCTTCAATTTGTTAATTCAGGTAGGTACCTGTTCATGCTCTATTTGTTTTTGGCCGAGCTTGGCCAATTGGTCAGCTATTGCAGCTAGCTGTACCGAAATTTGTTCCATGATTAGGAGAGAACCTTCCTCTTCTACTTTTATACCTCGATTGGTTATAAAATGGTAGGCAAGTTTAATGCCAACAAAACTTTAAATTTATTTTATTTGGACTGAATTATAAGATCTTCTCACATATGTGTAGTGCGATGGGTGAATGACTCCCTATTTTATCAGTTTTCTTCGCCTATCTGGTAGTATGTCATTCACTTGATAAAATTTGAATTTGGTGGTCAAATTAAAAAAAAAAAAAAAAATTTAATATTTCTCACCGGATTTTTACAATCGTGTTTATGTGCTGGTTCTTTATAATGTTGGTTAGTGATGCGCGGTGTAACCTGTAGTCCTCTTGGCGGTTTTCAACCTTTAGCCAGAGATGTTACTGTTCTTAATTTGGTTTGTATAACACACTGTAAATTGTGGCGAAATGTTGGCCCATTCTTCTAAAATTTTGGATTTGAGAGCTGCTTCGATGTTGTGTTTGCGAACTTGCCGTTTGAGTAATTCCCATAAATGCTCGATCGGATTGAGGTCCGGCGTTGGAGGTGGAGTATTTAATGGTTTTGAACGTTATATAACAGCCATTCTCTAACAACGTAAGCGGCATGTTTGTCTTTTCGACGTATTCTAATCCTAGTCCTAATTTCATGGCACTGTCATTTAAATTATTCTTTAAAATATCTAAATAAGCCATCCGGTCCATTGTAGAGTCTATAAATTCGATGTTCTAAGTCCATTTGCGGATATACACCCTCATATCATATGCATGTGAAGAACAAAAAATTCACATTCTTATATACAGATGTAAAGTTTGTATTATAATTTTCCTACAACAACATTATATTTCTTGAATGTAATCGTGTAATGCAAACATTCAGGCGGGTTAAACAAAACATCAAAATGCTTGATATAGAATACAATAAATAGTTTTTATTTATCAAAATAAATAATCACAACAATTTAATTTTTTGTACAATTTTATCATGGATTTTTATCACAACTTGATTTTTAACTGAATTTTCAAATAGAAGTTCCTCTTGAAGCGCGCTAGCTGGAAATATGATGCAATAACCAAATTCTTGCAGCGGTGGCCAAACCAAGTAAGTATTTTTGACAAATTTTGATAATAAATAGATCAATAAAACTCCGATTAATAAAAAAGTCAACTGGACTACGCGGTATTTATTTAAGTATCCAGGAGGCACAGGTCCGCGGGCCGCATTTCTCAAGATGTAATAAATATTGCTGTGGCTTTCACACTTATTCTACAGTGATAAAATCTGTGACTGTGGATACAGTTGTCCAGTTAACTTTTTTTTCTAATCGGAGTTTTATTGCTTTATTTATTATTAAACTTTGTCAATTTGTCAAAAATATTCATTTAGCTTGGCCACCACTGTATAGCAAACTTTATCTAATCAGGTGCGTGATTTTTTTTTGTACTTATCCCACAACATGGCTAATAGGGCTACCCTATTAGGTAAACCGATGAGAACGATCTATAACCCTGTTTAGTATTACGTCAAGTTCGATACCCTTTTCAAGTATGGAGTTTTTGCAACAAAATGCACATTTCCATAAGAAAAATCCATGATAAAATTCTACAAATTGCTGATTAGTTAGCTTATGTATGGATCTTACTACCCTATTAGGGAAACCGATGAGAACGACATATAACCCTATTTAGTATTACGCCAAGTTCGACACCCCTACCAAATATGGAGTTAGCACACATAAAATCCATTTCGAAATTTTAAGTTATACTTTTGTAAATAATTTTTATCCAAATATTTATTTACATAAATCACATATTTGTTCCTTAATTATACGTTTAATAATTTACCTTTCTATTCTTGAGTTGTCAAAACGACAATATTGATGTGGATTTTGCCGATTGCGACAAAGGTGAACAAGCTGAGCCGATAAACGTTTGTGGTTACGATGAGGATGAGCATATTGAGCCGATAAATATTGATGATGATGAAAATTTTGAACTTGGCGGTTGGTATATGGTATTATGCCAAAAATAAAAAATATATCTGAAAGCGCAGCGTAAATTTTCCAATTGTGACCAGAACATGCGACTTTCTACTACTGCGAGAAGAAGTTGGCTTGACGATCATCCCAGAAATATTGGTGACTATTATCATGGCTGAGACCAATAGAAAAGCGCGGTAGTTTTATACAATGAATAGTAAAAGAACAGAAAAACACCGTGTTTGGTGTGATACTGATTCGGAGGAAATGTTTGCTCTCGAGGGCGAGCGATTAGATGAATTATACCAATTTTTAATAATAAACAATTTGAATTTACTTTCCCTAAGAAATATATGATGATATTATATTCATGGGGTCAGATTGACCACTATATAGGGACAACGTGATAGTATGGTAATACACAGAGTGAAGTTAAAAAATATTTATAAATTCAATTCTTTATGCAATCGCCTAAATTTATGCATTTGACTAATCTAATCATGTTTTTTAGTTGGTGTTCTTCTTTTCAACAAATTTACACCGGTAAAACTTCAAGCATCAACGACACTTAGCTTAGAAATCGTGTTGTCTTGTGCTAAATTTATCATATATTCCTAACCAAAAGTTTTACTGAAATTTAAGTAAAATGTGAAATTTAAATTGTAATCGTATGCCATGATTTTGATTTATAAAAGTCAAATTCTATTAATTTAGTAGTAAATATTGTTTTCGGAGATTCCCGAGAAATTTAATCAGAAATTTCAAATCTCCAACGGATATGTCGTTTAGAAATTGTGTCGTCTTGATTTTTTGTCTTATTATTGTAATTTACTGGAATTCAGCTCGGGCTTCATACTTTAGGAACTAATTAGCGTGTTATCATTTTAATTTTGGTTACGGGTAACATTAATTATAATTCATTATAGGACAGCGGCCATCACAGATCAAATTTCTATAATCTTAGTGGTAGGTTTGCGGAAATTCAACATTTATAATAGTAGCCTGAGTCATTATGGTGAAACAATTTAAATAAGTAGCTGATATCTCATATCTACATTTAGGCTCTAACAGTCAGGCTAACTCACCTCATCTTCCGCACGGCTGCTTCGACTATCACATTTTGAAAATGCGACAAAACTTCGAACAGTTTAACCCGGAGAAATTAAAAGAGGTATAAAAGAGGAATTGTTGACCGAATATTAGAAAATATAAAAGTTTTTTATTATTTTTCACAATTTATAAGGTTTTTCAATGCGTTAAAATTCGCCACATAACGAGAAAAATATCTAAATAAAAATGAAATTAAAAAAAAAAAAAATATTACTAAATAAATGTATATGTTTAAGAAAACTTAATTAATCTAACTAAATTATGATTTTCAATCACCAACTTCTAAAATCTAAAAATTTTTTACAACACCGCAGTTGATTCTAAAAATTAACAAATTCCGGAAAGTTTCGTAGAGAGACTAATTAATGAACAATATATCTAGAAACCATAACCCGAAGAAAACTCAAGAATTTAGAAAAAGGACGCATTTGTGACTAACACATGAACTAATTAATTAATATAAATTTGGCATTAATTTGTGCAGAAGCAAAAATAATTCTTTATAAAATAAATATTTCTTAACTTACATAAAACTAAATATGTACGTAATTATAAAAATGTATACAAAAAAAAACTCATCTTAATAGAACCGGACTCTAGGATGTGACGTTATAATGGTACCATGGATTTTGAATAATATCGTGAATTTAAAACATTTTCAATGGTTCATCACTAATAGTTTTATTATTTTTGGATTTATATTATTCCTAGGGGTACAGCCCTACATAGGAGGGATACAATTTTGTGAATAACTTTAGTTATGTAATGTTTTGCTAAAGATATTACACCTAATGGTGATCAGCCACAATCAGCATTTAGCCAAGTAAAACTAAATCGAGATTAAAGGCTTTTAAAGATGGTTGTATAACTTAAATAAACTTTAAACCAAAGAGTAAGGGATTTTAAGGATGATGTTAAATGCGTTGAGGTATCACACAAAACCTTACAGATTGACAAACAGGTAGAGTCTGCATTTTTATTAAAAAAAAAATTGAAAAACAAAACTAACATGAGTTAAGCAGAATCGAACATCAGACCTTCGCCGTTCTACTACTAACTTACATCCAACGTAACAAACTTCATTTTCATTGTTATTTTTCCAACCTGGCTAGCATGCTTTATAATTATTCTATGCATTTTATGATAGTAAAAAATGTTTGATGGCGCATACTCGAAAATTAATTTCAGTAACTTTTATGGTAATTTCGCAACAAGCGAACTTGACGGAGATAAACTTTTCTCAATATTTTGGTAATTTTTTTCCCCTCCATACATAAGTTGGTATGGAGGGGAAAAAAATTTCCAAAATAATGGGAAAAGTTTATCTCCGTCAAGTTCGCTTGTTGCGAAATTACCATAAAAGTTACTGAAATGAATTTTCGAGTATGCGCCATTACCGAAAAATTGTCATGGCTTACTACAACCAGAGCCTACTCTATAAATAAGAGCCTCCACATTGACTGTATTTTTTACTAAGCTTAAAATAAAGTACATACAATTTTTTCTTTACTATGAAACTATATGGGAAAATTATTGTTTTCATTTACATTTTTAGTCTATAAGAATTATGAGCTTTTACATTATTTTTATACGAAAATGTTCATAAAACATGTAATTTTATTTGATTGAAAAATCGAATCATGAAAATGGTTATTTCTTAGTGAAAATCCTCATGGAATATAAACTATTGCTAAACTTTTTTGGAATGTTGTTGTTGTAAAATACGTCATAACATAAAATGTTTAAACAATTATAACCATCTCTTTTTAGTCTCCTTCTAGAAGCATTGCCACATGACAAAAATCTGTCCGAATACAGATTCATATCATGTGGTAATGCTTTATTAACGAATTTTGTTTAAACCATAGATGTCGCCTACAATTAAAAACATATAAAAAAAATCAAATAGGTGATCGAACCGGTCGGATTCTAAAATCGGTCTGATTTTTGATTCGGTTAACCATATTTTTGGTGGCTTTTCTCTATTATAATAACTAAATTGTAATAATAATTAATTTAATATAATTTTTTTTATAAATTTACTAAAATTAAACCATTGCTAGGGAAGAAATTATGGTAATTTTACGTAAAAAGTTTTCTTTCAAATCGTTTACTCAGCCCGAATCCCTGTTGTTTTTATTTGTGTGTTAAGTGACATCTAGGAATGGGAATAATAAGTAAGAGCTATTTTATTTTATACACCGCTCTCAAATGTTATGACAATTCAAATATTCTAAACAAAAACTTATTTTGAATGGGTCATTAATTCTTGGGAATAAAAATCGACGCCAAATATTAATCATGTTGTATTTATTTTCAGCTGTGACTTAATTTAAATAGTATTTCTAATACTTGAGAAATAAATAAGGCATTCATATTACAGTTAATGTTTGTTGGTTATGTCGTTTATTTGTGATGCATAACAATCTGGGTTGATTTGATTTTTTTGATTTCTTCGCGCTCAATGCATATTATTATAATTTTTTCTCGACTCTCTTTGATTTATTTTAATTTTGGCTGTTCAACGTATTGTCTTGTTTTTACCATTGATTTTAGTTGTGAATAAGTGATGACGTCATTAAATATAATATTCTCTTTTTAATACATATTGTTTTTGTTGTAGAACGTTTTTTAATTTAATTAACTTATTTTCTTTTGATTATATCTGGAAAATGGGGAAGCTTGAGAATCTGTGCTTTAAATGAGTTAGTCATTGAGTTGTTTATTAGTGATTTCAGAAAAAATTATTTATCTAGGTTTAATTTTTAATTCATATTTCTTCGTCAATCGAAATCGCGTTTTTTCATACAAACTCTATGAAAATAAATTATTTTTTAGTGTTTCTATGTCCTTTATTTTAAGTTCATTTTTTACATGCCGGCTCTATTCTATCAGAGCCTACTCTATAAATAAGAGCCTCCACATTGACTGTATTTTTTACTAAGCTTAAAATAAAGTACATAAAATTTTTTCTTTACTATGAAACTATATGGGAAAACGATTGTTTTCATTTACATTTTTAGTCTATAAGAAATATGAGCTTTTACATTATTTTTATACGAAAATGTTCATAAAACATGTAATTTTATTTGATTGAAAAATCGAATCATGAAAATGTTTATTTCTTAGTGAAAATCCTCTTGGAATATAAACTATTGCTAAACATTTTTGGAATGTTGTTGTTGTAAAATACGTCATAACATTAAATTTATTAACAATTATAACCATCTCTTTTTAGTCTCCTTCTAAAAGCATTGCCACATGACAAAAATCTACCCGAATACAGATTCATATCATGTGGCAATGCTTTATTAACGACTTTTGTTTAAACCATAGATGTCGCATACAATGAAAAACTTATAAAAAAAATCAAATAGGTGATCGAACCGGTCGGATTCTAAAATCGGTCTGATTTTTGATTTGGTTAAACATATTTTTGTGGCTTCCCTTTATAGTAATAATTAAATTGTAATAAAAATTAATTTAATATAATTTTTTTATAAATTTACTAAAATTAAACCATTGCTTTGAAAGAAATTATGGTAATTCTACGTAAAAAGTTTTCTTTCAAATCGTTTACTCAGCCCGAATCCCTGTTGTTTTTAATTGTGTGTGTTAAGTGACATCTAGGAACGGGAATAATAAGTAAGAGCTATTTTATTTGATACACCGCTCTCAAATGTTATGACAATTCAAATATTCTAAACAAAAACTTATTTTGAATGGGTCATTAATTTTTGGGAATAAAAATCGATGCCAAATATTAATCATGTTGTATTTATTTTCAGCTGTGACTTAATTTAAATAATATTTGTAATACTTGAGAAATAAATAAGGCATTTATATTACAGTTAATGTTTGTTGGTTATGTCGTTTATTTGTGATGCATAACAATGTTGATTTGATTTTTTTGATTTCTTCGCGCTCAATGCATATTATTATAATTTTTTCTCTTTGACTCTCTTTGATTTATTTTAATTTTGGCTGTTCAACGTATTGTCTTTTTTTTACCATTGATTTTAGTTGTGAATAAGTGAAGACGTCATTAAATACAATATTCCCTTTTTAATACATATTGTTGTTGTTGTAGAACGTTTTTTAATTTAATTCCCTTATTTTCTTTTGATTATATCTGGAAAATGGGGAAGCTTGAGAATCTGTACTTTAAATCAGTTAGTCATTGAGTTGTTTATTAGTGATTTCAGAAAAAATTATTTATCTAGGTTTAATTTTTAATTCATATTTTTTCGTCAATCGAAATCGCGTTTTTTCATACAAACTCTATGAAAATAAATTATTTTTTAGTGTTTCTATGTCCTTTATTTTAAGTTCATTTTTTACATACCGGCTCTATTCATATCAAGATGGTTCTGATTCTATCAAGATGGTTCTGCTACAACTGACAATATAAGAATTTTTAAGAAATTTGTTGTAGTATTTGCATAGATTTAGGCGCATCTTAAAAGCTTCCCATCTATTTTTTTGTGTAATTACTGTAGTAACTATAAAGAACAATATTTAGTTTGAAGTAAAATATTTGGTTACTACATGAATAATAAAAAAAAAACTAATATTAAAACTTAAAAAAACTAAAAAATTGTAAAAAAAAAGTTTAAGGAGAATCGAACCGAAGACCTTTGTAGTCCTAGTCCAGTGCGGAACATACCACTAAAACCCAAATGATAAAAGAAATCAAATTTAATCTTCATTGTTATTTTGATATAGGTTTTTAACTTCAAATTCATAGTTACCAACATCAAAATCAAATTTTCCCCAAATTAATTCATACTATCCCAATTAAAATTAACAATTTTCCCGTTCAAGATAATACTAAATCAAAATAATTTCATTTATTTAAAGTTCAAATTCGCCAAAATAAAAATAGAATTCAATTTTAATAATTTCAAATTCGCTTATTTGTAATTTTTATTCAGGGTTCTACAAATTTATTGTTTAAAATTTTACATATTAATAATAAATATACAAAAGATTAATGTAAAGGCAGTCCTGCTACCGCTATAGGTAATTTTGTCAACATATTTAAAAAGTAGTTGCTGCAATCCGTTGGCGAAATTGTACCGACTGACTGGTTAATTACGTTAATCAAGGATAGATTTGGCGATGGATCAGTCAGTAAATTTCTTGCTGACAATTTTATCTTAGAAAATACATTTTCTATGGGATTAAGCATAGGAGAATATGGAGACAAATAATTTAAAATATAAGATGTACCACCGACCAAATTGCGAACTTGTTGTATTTTGTGTATCGATGCATTATCAAGCACGAGCCAAGTATTATTGATACCTCATGCATCCAACACTTCAAATAGTTGTCGTAAAAAATCACAAAATATAGTTGTGTTTACCGATGAATTTGCTACTACTTTTATGACAAATTATGCCTTGGTTATTCATAGCTGCGATGAGCGACACATTGCGTCCTCTTACGGTAGGTACTGTAACATGAGCTGGTGTGTTGATTTTTGACCTAGCCTGTGTTCTTCTTAAATGGTAGTTGAATCCCGATTCATCCAATTGATCCACTTCAACTTGGGCAATCTTGATGGTTATTTTTAAGGTTTTTAGTACGTTCCCAATAGCTGTCGTACTCAAATTAACATTACATTGTTCCATTATTTTATTTTTAATATTTTTCAAAGTAATCATCGGATTTTGTTCGATAATTTCTTCAATTTTTATTAAATGTTGAGGAGTTACGTTGGTTTTTCGCTGGCCGCCACATTTTTTTTCAATAATAACCTCACCGTCTTGCTTATATCTACGAATTATCGCAGCTGCTTCAAAAGCACCATCTTCATAGAGCTTAATTAAAATTAAATTAAAGTTAAAATTAAATTAAGTTCATAGAGCTTAATTAAATTTAATGCTTTAGGCTGTATTAGACTAAATGTTGATTACCAGTTTTACAAAATATATTTCATATTCATTGTTTTACAATACAAAATTTTCTATTTTTCAATTCGTATTGAACCAATAAAATGCCGTTATGAAATAAATATATTGGGTATTTTTTTTTATTTATTACACAGAACGAATAGAATATTGATCACGTGACGTTAGACGAGATTTTTATATTATTTTTAAAATTAGGAAACAAGTTAAATTTATTAAAAAAATAATTTCATTATAATTAATTGAAGTTGGAAATAATTTGTACATTAAAATACATAATGTAATATTAATATTTATTGATATATCTTAAAAAATATAACCTGTATTTAAAACCTTCATCGTGTAATAAAACTGAAAGTATTTTCAAAAATTTTAAAAGTTAAACAATTAATTGTATCATAATTATTAATTCCATTTTCCATAATATGTACGATTTAATTCGATTTAATCATTTAAAATTGAAAGAATCGCACATAATTACAAAACTTAAAACGGAATATTCTTGTTACTCCACCTTTCGATGTAGTACAAAAAGAATACATTCTGAATATTCCGAATAAATAAAAGAATGGACTAAAAAAGGAATAGAAGGAATGGACTGAATAAAATAACGATTTACGTTAGTTTTGGAATGTCTGGAATATTCCGGACGAAAACACCCATTATTAAAATTAATAGAGACTTTGGATGAGCATCGAACCCGAACCATTTTCTATTCGAAGTTTGTTGTTAACAGGTCGACACCTTTTTTTTTTTTTTTTTTTAATATAACGCTTTATTTTAGCTTTTAATATTTACATTTTTGATGACCAAAGAATATTACAAAAAAAACGTCATGATATGTTTCATATTTTTGTATATCTCTGATCCTTTGGGATTTTCAGACTATTTAATTTGTATCCTTCTGTATGATTTTATTCTTCGTTATTAATTTTTTTTATATTGTCACTTATTTGGTTTAATTGTTCTCATTAAATTAGCATATTAAACATTTCCATAATCACATTCTTTAATTAACGCTTAGACTTATTTAAATTTTACAACTTAAGGTAGTTGTAACCACCAGTAATTTGCTTTGCTCTTTAATATATAAGTTTAATTGAAGTGCTATATCTTGTGTGTTCCGATGGGTTATTGAATTTTGCGGAGTCAAATTCTTTTTCGTTCGGTGTCCTTTTAGTATGGTAAATTGTTGGCATTTGGTTTTCATTTTGTATGTATCCAATTTGATCTAGATAAATAAAGGTTTCCGGTCCCGGAATATTATTGATTGCAATGTTTTTTTCTAATATAATGTGATCGGTATAATGAGGTCCAAATATGGCGGCCTAATAACTGACGTTATTAGTGGATTTTAATGTATGATTTCGAATTAGCTTAATGATGTATAAATCGATTCTTTCAGTTTCAAAATTATCGTAATGATTCTGGTTGGAAATATAATGACTTTATCCGGTTTCCGCTCTACGAAATTGTCCTCTACAACGTCGGATGTAGCTTCTCTCGAACTTCCTTATTCTTTCCATATAACTTGCGCAGCAATTGAACCAAATAGGGCATCCGCATGGCCAGGGAAGGCCGCATGGCCTTCTAAATAATATGGTTTCACATTTATTTTCTTTAATTTGAATTCACCATGCTTTTAGAAATTGTTACTTAGTTCATCGTATTTTGGATATTATTTTGAATATCTTTTATTTTTGGAGAGGAGCTATATATTACTATGTCATCTGCATAAGCTATTGTTTGCACTTTTCCAGAATCCAATTTTTCGTTCATTATTAGATTTCTGGTATAAATATTAAACAGAACTGGCGAAATAGGTCAACACCTATATCACTCATGCTACTCAGTTATAAAATACTCGTTACAACCTCTCCAAAACCTCTTTTTATTGTGTGTAACAAGGATGTCCAGTGAGGCCTGTCCACCTCCGGGAACCTGTGCTTATAGCTTGGTCGAACACTACAATTAATCAAAAATTTAAATGTTATATTAGAACGAAGTGACTTTTAAACTCTCAATTCAGATCAAACAAAAAAATCCCATGTAACCACCACAAAAATATTATTTAGGTTGCCGTTTGTTAGCCTTAACTTAAATCATGCAACTTCTTAATTGGAACACTAAATTTTTTTAAAAAAATTTAACATTATTTCATTATTAATTCGAGGGATCGAGGAAGATTACACAAAAGTTTTTTGTAAGGAATATCTAATACACAACTGGAATTAAGCTGTGAATTTTGATATGATTTGCTGTGATATTTGAATTATTTATTTTATACATACAACTTGTTTTTCTTATTTTTTTCTTTATTTTACATGTATACATTTTTTTATATTTAAATTAAATTTATTTATTGGAAGGATGGTTAAAATATCGATTTTATTTATTTCATACCTAATAGTTATTTTTTTTTTGTTTTTTATGTTTTATTATTTTAAATTTGAGGCAGAAATATTCCATTTTTGATCGTACGATTGAACTTGTATTTACTTACTTTATTAGTAAATAATTCAATTTATTAATTAATAAACTGCCCAAAATTATTATTTTTCAATAAATTATTTTAATAACGGTCTACAGAGTTCCTTTTTTAAAATTAATTAACATGTTTGATGTTCGAATGTTGTTAAATTTCCCATCCAATGACTCTTTCAACTAAATTTCGTCGGTTTGCAATTTTAGGGTATCCAAAAGCTCTTTTGGTGTTATATATTTTGCATCCATTGGCTGGATTTTATTTCTTAGGAACGGTGATATGTTAAGAGCTCCTCTTTTATCTCTAATATGTCGCTAATATTGAAACCTCCGGACAGTAGCCGACGGACAGTAGCCAGTGGAACAATAAATGACTCTTCTTTTTTCGTTTATACCCACTAAATATTTTAAAGTATTGTGATTTTTATTATGTGAGAAAAATGCTTGGTTAAGTTCTGTTTGGACACAATCTGATGAAAACATATTCCAATATGTTTGGTTTTGATTACAATATATGCGGTACGCCACAATAATAAACCATTTTATGTATACCGAAAAAATTTTTTGTCAAAAACATTAATGATATTTATTATTATCATTGTGAACGATATTTAGATAACTGACTTACATATACAAGGTTACTTGTAATTCGGCGTATTCCTTGCAGGACGTTATAGTAGTGTTAAAATGCAACAAATTGAGCCACTAAACGTCTTATCGAAATTCAGTAGTTTTTGAGATATTTTAATTTTTAGATAAATCCCAGATTTAACCATTTAAAGCTCATTTAAAAAAAAGGTACTGCGTGAATGCGTTAAAATTTAAGTTTTATCTGTTAATAATTAAAAGTTCAAAAATATCAAACAGTTTTACAAAGATCACTAATTAAACATTTTATTTTTCTTAATTTTTACAAATGATAGAAAATGTAGTTTGGTTTAAAAAAACGTTATTGAATGTAATGTACAAATTACTAGGATAAATTTGTTGCATTTTAACCCTACTATAACGTCCTGCAAGAATACGTCGAGTTATCAGTAATCCTGTACAAATATACTTGAAATATTTGTATTAAAAATTAAAATAAATGCCAGCAAGTTAATTAAGTTTTTGTGTGTTCATTTTAATATTGACAACCAGAATACCTTAAAGCAAAGAATATGGAGGAATATCAAAATTACCGAAGCTGAATAAAAAAATTAATCAGATATAGCTCCAACAAATGCCAATATTTTTGTTGTTTCGAGCAGTTACAACAACAACATTTTTTAACTAATCGCTTCTGCCTTAAAATGCCTATTCGTCCGTTGTTTTATTTCTAAAATTGGAGAAATATAACTGGAGTTATACGATTGTATAACCCAATGCATAAACCCCTTTTCGTTTCTCTTGATATTACATTCTCTTTGCTTAAAGGTAAACACAGAGACATCTACTTTAATTTTACTTTGTGGAAATCATTATACAACAAAAATTACTGAGCTTCAACAAACAGTTATTCTAATGGAACTGGAGTATCAGGGAACATTTTTTTTTTTTAAATCGTGGTGCAATTTAGAAACTATACCATATGAATACATGAAATTGTCACCAATAAATCAAGCTTAAGGTCCCACGTTATCATTAAAAATTTCATTAATATATCGCTCCAATATAAACCACCTATAAAGCTAACAGTTTCACTTATGTAACACTGGGCAAATCGCTCGCCAGGTTCCCGGTAAATATTGTTGTCTAGTGTATTTTAAGCGTATTTTAGGTTCGAAGTATTTTTTCTGCACGATAAGTAAATTCTTGGAATTTTATAGTGCAAGAATAGTAGTTTTTATAGTAAATTTACCCAATATGATCCACTATCAAAACATTTATCTGTAATTGTTTAATTCCAATTTCATTTATTTAAAATATACCTATACAACAAATATACTTAATCAACTTTTACTTAGCTTATTTAAAACATTCGAATTAATAGTAAAAGCGTCTTGAACTAATTTACAAAAATATCCTTCTGGATTCGACAGCAGATTACTTGGCGTATCAAATTCAACTGCTTCACCAGCTTCTATGACTAGTATCCGATCACTATCCATCACAGTATTCAATCGATGTGCTATTGTTAATACCGTACATTCAGAGAATTTTGTACGTATTGCAATTTGAATTAATTTATCGGTATCAGGATCAACATTCGCTGTTGCTTCATCTAATACAAGAATTTTATTATTACGCAGTATGGCACGTGCTAAGCAAATTAGCTGTCTTTGACCCATACTTAAATTTTTACCACCATCTGAAATTTTACAATCCAATCCACCTTCTAAGTATGATACAGCATGTTTCATTTGAACCTGTTCTAATGCGCTCCACATTTCATCGTCGGTTTTTTCTGTGAATGGGTCAAGATTACTTCGCATGGTACCCGAAAATAGTATAGGATCTTGTGGAATTATGGCAATTTTATTTCGTAAATCGTGCAGACCAATTGTTCGAGTATCAACACCATCAATTTCTATCGTACCACTTATTTCTGCCAATCTAAATAGCGCCTGTATAATGGATGATTTTCCGGCACCAGTTCGTCCAACAATACCAATTTTATCTTTTGGTTTAATTTCAAATGTTAAATTTTTTAGTACTGGTTTCGCCTTTTCTGAATATCTTAAACTTAGTTTATCAAAAAAAATTGCACCATATTCGGGCCATTCTTGTGATGGTTGATTTTGTGGTAATGTTTCTAGAGATGGCTCGGTTGGTAATTTTGAATATTCTGAAATTCGTTCCACTGATATCATATTAATTTCTAATTCGGCTGATTGCCGTAGTCCCCATTGTAGCAGACCAATTAAAAATATTGACTTCGAAACAATAAGACCAACATCACCACTTAAATTATTATCGGTGACGGTTAAGCAACTAAATGTTACCACCGCAACATAAATAGCGCACAATGTATCAAGCCAAATTGCAAATGACCTAGTGGAAGCTTTAAACAAATATAATGGACTTGTATTATTATTTTGATGTAAGTTGAATACTAGGCAGAGTACCCTTTGAGCTTTAAATGCTCTTATTGTTGATAATCCTTGAATTGTGGCATTTGTATGTGCATAAATCGGGCTTCTACTTAAAGCCTGAATTCGATTAATACCACGAGATGTCTTAATATAAATATATCTAAACCAAAAGAGTAGTAATCCTAATGCGGCCGTTGGTATTAGAAGCCATAAATTAATTGTAGTGATTAAGAAGCCGGTTGCAATCATTTCCAAGCAAAACTGAAATACAAAATGAAACGTTAGAAATAAAACAAATAGTCGTCCGAAAATAAAAACGAAAAAAAACTTACCCTGACCGATTCGATTAAAGTAAATGGCAACTGTGAGTCTATAGTTCCAATATCTTTCGAAAACCTATTTAAAATTCTTCCTGATGGATGGTTATTGAAAAAAAACATTTTAGCTCGTGAAATGCTACGAAAAAGTGTATCATGCAATTTTATAGAAGCGTTCAAACACATTTTGTAGAATGCAAAGTTTCGGTGCAAAATGCTATAAATTAATATTCCAATCAGTATAGAGTACACAATTATATAGTGTTTTCGGATCGAAGAGACTGTGTTGCCTAAAATATTAGGCAATGTAAAATTTAATGGATTTGGGGAATTATCCATTAATGATTGGTTATTGGATTGATTAATTAATTGTCCTGAATTGATAATGAAGGATGTATTCACACCATGCGCTCCTACACTCTCTTCCCAATTGACCCTATAAAATATCAAGGTTACATTAGTTTGGAATCATTTTCGAATATAATCTAAGCTTTATGCGAACCACTGTGCCAAAAAATAATCAATTCCGGTAATTGCAAGTTGACTGAAGAAAAACAATGCACCAACGAAAACAATGTTCAATTTATTTTTGATTGCTTTAAAATAATTTATGTACACTGTAAGTGAAACAGAACCTTCTATTAATAATTCTTTTATATCTTCCTCTTCTTCTTCATTAACTTTTTTATTGGACGATAGTAGTCTTAACTTTTCTTGATCAAAATCATCATCTGGAGACTCTGATTCTTCTTTTGCGGTCAAAGCAACGATTGAGTTTCGTCGCTGTGTTTTTAATTCATCGAATGGTCCCTGAGCATCTATTCGTCCATTTTCCATTAAAATAATATTTTTTACATTATTTAAAAACTGTAGTTGATGTGTAACTAACACTACACACTTTTCTGTTAGGAAACCATTGATACATTCCGTGAATATTTGTTTTCCTACACGACTGTCTACGGCAGATAATGGATCATCCAATAAATAAATATCAGCCTTTTTATATACAGCACGAGCTAAACTAATTCGAGCTTTTTGTCCACCGCTTAAGACTACACCACGTTCTCCTACCAATGTTAAATCTCCATAAGGTAATTGCTCAAAATCACGTTCCAAACAGCAAACTCTACAAACCTCTCCATATCTTTTTTCATCATACGCTTCAATAAAAAGAATATTTTGTCGAATTGTGCCATCGAAAAGCCAGTGATCCTGTGAAGCATAACTAAGGCTTCCATTTGTATTAACTGTTCCGCTATCTATATCCAACTCGCCAATGATAATATTTAAAATGGTAGATTTTCCACATCCGACTGCACCAATAATTGCCGTTAAACTATTTGGTTTTATATCCAAATTAATTGCAAAAATTCCAATTTGAGTTTCTTTCATCGACCAAACAGCGGTAACATTTTTAAATGTTACCCCAATTTCTTTACGGCTGACAGTATTTCTATCAGATTTGTGACTTATTAATTTATCTAATTCCTCTTGCTTGATTGTACCATTTGAATGTGATTTTTCCGTTTCAGCTTCCATAATTGGTTGGCCAACTTTAGTTTCAGGGCGTGTCAAAAACTGTTCTATACGTTTTATCGATACTCGAGCCTCCATCACTCCAGCTATTGATATCGGCCAATACATTACCATCGAATCGCTTAATGCCATGAACAGTGATGAAACAATATAAACTTTGCGGGCTGTAATTACTTGTCCAAAATAAATATACGATATAAGACTCAAAAATATTGCAATCCGTGCTATAACCATAAATGAAAAAAGACCAGCTTTTAAATATGCTGAACCTCTAATGGCACTAATTTCTTTGCGTCGAACTTTATCAACCATTCCCGCAAATGACTTCTCCCAAGCATACATTTTAATCATTTGTATACCTTGAATAATTTCATTCATAAACTTAACTCGCATATCAGTGCGTTTAGCCGCCTTCAAATGGTAAGTAGCCGATTTTTTGCCAATCCAAACTTGAAGTGGGATAAAACTTATTATGAAAATTATGCCAACAATTGCTGATATTCCAATTTCTCGATATAAATAGTAGCCCATTATTGTTACTTCCATTGGCCCTTTCCATAAATCATGAAAATACGAAAGACCATTTTCTATTTTTGAAATGTCGGTTGACATCATATTGATTACTTGCCCGTTCATTCCGTCAAATATAGTTGATTTTGATAATCTAAGTATCTAAATTTAAAGCAAAATTAAATTATAATTGGAATTTCATAAACATACTAAAAAAAATAGAATAGCTTACTTTTTGATACATTAAGAAGCAACATCCAATATTCAATTTTAATGCCACTTGAAATATGTAAAATATAAACGGATGAAATATAATTGCTAAAATTATAGTCGTTCCAAAAATGCCAAAAGCATATAAATATGCATTTTCTTTAGAGATCTCGGTTTGTTCAGGCGCAAAATACGAAACTAAACCACCCAAACAAATTGGTTGCAGTAACCTAAATAATAATAAATTCTACAGTTACATAATAATACAATTGGCTTATTAAATATTTTAACCAACAGACTTACTTCATAATTGATTCCGATATTGAAAAAAAAATGCATGATACGAGCACTTGTGGTCCATAAGCTTTAAATAATGAACGCATTAAACTTGGTTTCTTCTTTTTTAATTCTTCTCGCCATAGCTTCGCAAAAAAATTTGAAACTTTTGTACTTTCGTGTTCATCCAATGGTGCGTATATATCATTTTCATCTATAGTTCGTTTCAATCCAACTCGAAATATATCTATCATCCATCTGCGCGGTATAAAAAAAAAAAATATTAGGGTTAGATCCAGGTACAAGGCACTTGGTTGTAGTATAAATCATAAAATAAATGCGTTACATAAAAAATAAACGGTTCAGGCAACATGTTTTTGCCACGGGGTTAGGTGGTTTTTCGATATATCCTTTTTGAAACATGTTATGTTAATTGTAAGTAAATTTACTAGCGTTGGTATCTGAAATGAAAAGTAAAATGATTCAGAAATGTGAATTATTCGTTCGTTCAAAGGCTTTACAGAATAATCATTAATAATAATCAAAAAACTTAAACCTAAAAATGAATCATTTGTTATCTCCATATTCTTTGAAAATTTACAAAATGTTATGTGATTTGTATCTAAGCGAATTAAAATTTTAAGTTTCATATTTTGTATTCAATTAATTTTTTCCACAGAGACCTAAAATATGTAGAAAATGGCATGCAGACTATTCCAAGAACCGTCATAATTAGCTATCGATATATATTTTGTCACTGAATTGGAACAAATCAACATCTTTATGATTTTGAGCAGTTAGCCGAATACAATTTTGGAAGTTTCCCTTCAAATATTACAAAAAATTTATTTTAAAAACTGCCTTCAAGGTTGATTTCCCGGGAATTTAAGAAATTAAAAACGTTAGAGTTTTCCGGTAATGTTTTGAATATTTCTCGGGAATGCAAAATCAAATTTCAAAACTCCTATATGTCGTTTATTAGCTTCGTGGAATTGTGGCGACACCATAACATTCCAAAATTGTGTAATTACACTCATCGGTTCATCGGACGAAACAATGACGAACCAACAGTTACGCGGTTTATTGGGTCCGCCATATACGTCAGAAAAAAAAATATAAGTACGATTCAGGACACGAGGCAAGAACACCAAAAAAAATTGAGACATATAAAAGAAGACAAATAGTTAAATAGAGAAGAAAGAAGTTAAATATTTTATTCTTAATTTTATCTACCAGCCTTAACTGAAATTCAATTATTACATTAACGTAATAAATAGTTGGAAATTAAAAGTAAACATTGTTTGTTTCAAGCTAAAGCGGTGTGTACAAATTGAGTCTCCGGGAAAATAACCCCAAAATCTCCGTCTTGATAATCGCATGGTTAAAGTGGTGTAAGGGCCTTTTTCAACGTAGGTTGAGCCCCATCAAGACACCCATATTGGTAACCCCGGCGTGATATTAAAATATTATATACCTTATATTGTAATTTTTTTCTCAACCATGCGCATACAAGCGTGCATCACATAACCTTAAACACAAAGCACGGCATAAATTTGGATCTCGATACAACGCTATCATTCAACGGAGCAATATTCTCAGCACAAGCAATACTGCCAGCAAATATAATCGGCTTACAAGTCAAACTCAACGGAAATAAAACAGTACCAAGGCGGTGCTACAAACGACACACGCAACCACCGCGGGACTTAATGCGCCATACCTCAGTTTCATTTTTCTTTTCGTTTCTCCAACAAGCGAGCACTTGTATTAGATAAATTTAAATCATAAATAACGTAAAATTAATTCGGTGTAACAGTGTGTGAGCGCCAAGGATAAGTGAACTTTTGTTGTTTATTTTATTTATTGGTGTGCGACATTAGTCAAAAAAAAATTTTTTTGATATCGTTATAATAATCATACCGAAGGAATATCCATAACGCGTAATTGCAGAGCACCCTGTATTTTATAGAGCCATAATAAAAAAATCTGAGCTTTTATAAGGGAATTAGAAACGAGGAAAAAACGGAACTTTTCATAGTAAAACACATAAAACATATGGGAAATCACATTTTTTCCTAAGACAAATTTTTAAATGAAAACGTTACAAATTCTTAATTATGATTTCTGAAATACTTTCATAAATGTTTGAATTTCAACATATGTAGCTATATGAGTGTCGTTTAAGTAAATCGTTTTTATTTTTTTGTAATAATTGATTTATTTAAACCAAAATTTAAAAAAATTTCATAACAACAGCATTCTGGTCAAATTGAAATAAAAGCTTACTACAACGCGTTTGGTTATTAAGTCAATATACATTACATAGATGGCAGTGATGGCAGCAAAAATTTGGAAAAATCGTACCAAAAATTACCACCTGGGGAAATTTCAAGTTCAAAAATTGTAGGAAAAGCAAAACAAATTCACAAAATATAGGAACGTGTGATAATTTTGCGATTAAATAATATTTTTTCGTATTTTTCTGTAACCATTTTAGACATCTTACGTACACTAGTTAAACTAAAGATAAATTTAGCAAGTATTATTTTATTTTGTCAGAGCCAACTTTGATGTATTTTTCAAAATGAAAGTTCAAAAAATATATTTTAGAAATAATTTAATTTTAATATTTCTGCAATTAAAATTTACTTAATACCAATATGGCCTTCTTGTATATTGTTCTTAAAGATATGTAGAAAACTTTTATATAAAAATTTTATGACATTTTTGCTATTTTCATTGAAAAACTTGAAGCTAAAAAACACCATTTTTACTATGGATTCCTATGGAAATCAGTGAAAAGTTATACCAATAAAAAAGCTTCTAAAAAATACGTCATTAACATTATGGCTCTATACTCTAGAAGGCTCTGGTAATTGTCGTTAACTCGTTGATAAAAACCGAGCGTAGATACAACATTTTATTCCCCTGCCGCGTTTTAACTATTTCTATCGGCGTGTTTCACAATGAGTGACGGTGAAAACGAACCGGAGCGGAAACCCACGAAGGTAGGAACGGCCCAAGTGTACAAATTGGCGGTGAAATACGTAGCTTTTAATCGTGACGATCCATAAATCTGGTTCACACCGTTGGAAGAACAGTTCTGAATTGGGGGCATTGAGGCCGATGCAAGGTTAACAAATATGAAACTTTAAAAAAATTAATTATCGATCGTTTATGCGAGTCGGCGAAAATTAAACTCGACAGACTACTGTCCGGACTGCAACTGGGCGACAAAAAACCATCGCAGCTTTTATGATAGATGGAATCGTTGTCTGTTAACCAAGTAACCGAGCCAATATTGCGAAATTTATGGCAACAACCTAAACAAATGCGTATTCACCAGGGATAAAATATACTTTCTCGGATTTCACAACACCCGACAAACAGCGAGTGGAAGCAATTCAAAATTGTACACGACCAGCCTAGCGTACTGATCAAGGGCAACGAGTCGACGGTCTTAATAAACAGATTGAAGCCATGCTTCATAGAGGCTCATGAGCAATCTCCAGTTGCATCGAGCGAGACATCATCCAGTTCAAACTGTGCACAACACCCAACAGATTCAATACCACTCACCAATATCAAACAATCCATAAAAAACTAAAAAGCGAGTACAACTTTCAACCTCGCGGAACAACCAAAGTCAAGAATGGACCAAAGTCAAGAGTCGTCAAATCAGTTCACTGGGGGGGGGGGGGGGGGGTCGAAATAGTGTGACGACCCCCTAACATTCGAAAATTTTGTAATTACACTCTACGGTTCATCGGACGAAACAATGACGAACCGACAATTACGCGGTATATTGAGTCCGCCATATACGTCTGAAAAAGATAATAGAAGTACGATTCAGGAAACGAGGCAAGCACAATTAAATATTTTATTCTTAACTTTATCTACCAGTCTCTCTTAACTGAAATTTAATGCTGTAATTAACGTAATAAATAGTTTGAAATTAAAAGTAAACATTGTTTGTTTTAAGCTAAAGTGGTGGGTGTAAATTCAGTTTCCGGGAAAACCACCCCAAAATCTCTGTCGTGATAATCGCGTGGTTATAGTGGTAAAGAGGTTTTTTTTCAACGTACGTTGAGGCCATCAAGATACCCGCAGAATTAGAAAGTCACCGGTGACATCAGCTGGATTACTTAAGAGAGTATGCTGGAAAATCCGTCGAGAATCTAATTCATTTTTAATTTCGAATTAAATTCACAATGAAAAAAACTGTTGTTTGTTTAATTTATTTATACAAGTTTCACAATAATGAGTTATTTCAATTTTTGTATTCTAATAAGTTTTTTACTAACTTCTCATGAAGGTATGGTAATTTGGGAAACTTTTTTTGATTCCATTCAAAAGCAACAATTTTACGTATTAATTCTATTTAGGGTTCTGTCAAATCTGACAAATTTTTCATGAAACACCATAAATATGTTGTCTTTCCCAGGAAATGTTTTACAGATTTCTTATCCATTGGCTTCTTCATGATCTTTCAAGTTTTTGGCGTCATCTATCTTAACACTTTCTTTCGTAAAAATATGACTAAAAATCTCATTCTATTAAAGCACAACCTGCCTTTAGGGGTATTAAATGTTGTACTTAACGAACTTTTGCATGATAGCCTAATCTGATAGGATGCTTTACTGTAATCTAAAGTACTAACTGTTTTTGTATTCCATAATCTAGCACTAATTTACTGAAACGTTGGCATCTGGTGGTGTTCTCGTTGAATACATTCATTCAATACTTGAAAAATTGGTGTCTAAACATTCCATTACTATTTTTCAATGATTTAAAATGATTCTCAAATTTTTTGATGATTTTTTCATATTTCTTTTTATCCGTTCCCTCTTCGAACTCACACGTTTCGTACACTTCTACTATTTCGTCATTCAGTGAATTCAATAAAATGGCTGCCTTTACTTCTTCTGCTTTGTTATCTGTTTCTATAGCAATTAGATAGCTCTCGAATTTCATTTGGAATTTTTTGAAATTCTCAGCAATTATTTGTGAATCGTTTGCGTAGACGTTTGCCTTCAAATAGCCTCATAGGAAAAATCTAGGGGTTAGATCTCAAGATCTAGACGGCCAACTAATGTTACCTCTTCGAGAAGTTATTCGATTACCAAAGCGTTTGCGCAAAACTTAATCAAACCACATATTCTGGACATCCGTACCTTCAATTCCATATTCCGGTATCGAGGCCCATTTACATTAACAGCAAAAACCACAAAAGACAATCACTTTTTCCAATATTTCTCATGAATTTTTTTCACCACAGATTCGACAATTTTGTTTGTTTACAAATCCACCCAGTTCGAAATTGGCTTAATACTAGTAGCTTAGTCGATAACTTTGTTGAAAAAATCCCCATTTTCAAGTTTTTTTTTTTTGGGCCCAATTAGCAAATTGACGACGTAATTCAAAATCTGTTAGGATTATTTTAGTAGTTATTAGAATCTTGTATGCATTCAAGCAAAATTCTGAATATAGTGGTTGGTGGAATGTGTTATTGCCTTGCACGATGACGAATTGATGGTTTTAGACTCTCGTTAACACTAGCACGTACAACAGCAATATTTTCTTCCAAACGACCACTATGATGGTACATTTTGCTTTTTTTATCTTTTACCGAATCAGTTTCCACAAATTTTGCAACAATTTTTCGAATTGCCACAATTTACGGACAATTTTCTCTTTCATTATTATATACGAAATTTTCTTACAATTTCTGCATAACTTTCACCAAATTTCAAAAGAATTTTTAACCCAGATCTCTCCATTCTTAATAACCGGAATGTTTCTACATGTCATCCGTCAAATAACATTAAAATAAATGTTTGCACGTAAATTATTCCGTGCAAACAATTATTAAATAATCAAAGTTTAATAAATATTTAATGGAAGAAAAGTGAACCTTTTATATATAAAATGTACGTCTTCTACAAGAAATATCCTTTGCTTTAAAACATTTTTCGCATAAACTAAGCTTGGATTTAAAAATTTCTTTTGCTTTTCGTAATGTCATATTTCAAACACAATTCATAATAAAACGTTTCAAAGTGGGCATACATTTGTGATTGTTTTGTGAATGCGTGAAATAATGCTATATATAGTCAATGTTTCATTTGTGCCTAAAAATGGCGCCGAAAAAATATCTATTGGACAAATTACGGCAAAATTGAGGAATATGAAAGCAACAAGTCGTGGGTTAAAAGCAGCTGAAACAACCGAGTAACGCATGAATTACGCATTCAGGAAATACAAAACAGATCTTCTATTTCAATAACGTGGCACACGGTTTTGAAAGCAATCGCTTATGATATGTTCGATCAAAAGAATGTTTCAGAACCGATTTAAAGTTGGCGGCATTCAATTATGATGAAGGCTGTAATTATAGCGTACAATCCAATGTTTTAATAAGGCAACTGGATAATATTTGTTTGCATTCACATGCTTTAAATTTTCACAAGGAATCGCCTACAATATGTTGTTCGAAGCCACCTGAAACTACTGAGTCATCCAAGTACTTTTTACAAAACAGAAAGAACTCTTTCTTCTAAAAGACATCTTTTGACACTTTTAAAGTATTGTACAATAAAAGTTTACCATATAGTTGGTTCACTTATCCTTTTACTTGAGACAACAACTCCCAACTTTTACAAATTTTCTTCATAGGCTAGAAGATGAACACCAATCCACGTTGTGTGCTACCTCCCAGATCAAAACTTAAAATCATTTTAAGTTTACAGAATTTATTCTAAGAACGCGGTCATCTGGTAAATTAATTTAAAATCACATTGAAACAAATTCCATCGGATGATCACCGAGTAGTCACCCCAACAAACAAAACACCATTTGGTAAACATGAAAAAACAGTTCAAGGTTGTTTTATATATTTTAAATAGATTAATCAATGTATCTACTTCTCAGCCATTAAAGGTTAAAGTAACCAGTTCCGTATTAACTCTAGTAAAATTAGTTCTCGTTAATGGTGTCATGGGTACTAGTGAACTTGTCAATTTAATTAAACCCGCAATAATCAAGAAGAAAAAACATTTTAATGTCAGCAGAGTTGACTATTTTGTTTCACCAGAATCCGACTTCTAAGTATACGAGTAGTATACGAATGAACTCAAAGAATATTTTCCAGACACTTGTACTAGAAAACTAATTAGCATCATTACATCAAAGATTATTCCAGGCCTGCAGCCGGAGGATTGTTTATTTATTTTGAGCGGCTTCAATATGAATGATGATGTAGCGAACTTTATTTAGATACATTTTTTCGTTGGATCTGAAACAATGCGTCCATATTAAAAAGAGTAGCGGAAATGTGTTGAATTCGGTGTTTCTATTTCTTGATCATGAGGTTACCGTCTCTTTCTGTGATAATTAAGCTGCATCTTCGAGTGTATATCATTCTTCGTTAAACATATTAGTTCTTTTTGAATATTCTGAATTTGATAATGATAACGTAAATTCATATTATAATCAAATCGATTTCTAGATAATTATGACTGGTCTTCATTAAATTTCATCGATGATATAGATCAAATATTAAAAGAAATCTTTTATGTGATAGACCTAGGTGTATAATAGAGAAATATATTCCTAAACATAAATATTGTTGCATTAAAATGTAATCGTGGCATAATTATCAGTTAACCAACCTTAAGAACCGACGTTAAGAACGGAAAGTTGAAAATTTAACATATGTGATGGAAAAGGGATTCTATAATGATTTTTAGATGAAGACCTACTTGGAATGTACTTATCTATTTTTGAACCGATTTTAATGAAATTTGACATTTGCGATGAAAATGGCACACTAACATTATTTTTAGATAAAATTCTGGAATGTGGTCGGTTTGGTAAGAACTCGGCTATTCCTTAACTGACTATGATGAAAATTTGACATGCACTACGGAAATGAAATTCTAAAATGATTTTTATAATTCCGGGACTCTGATGCTGGGCGTGCTGTCACCCACTTCTTCTTATTTTTCTTTGATTGTGATTAAATTTTCCGGTAGATTTACCTATAATAAATATGTTAATATGAGAAACCTCAACAGCTGCGAGATTCACAAAAACATCAACAGGCTATATCATAAGCCATTTTCCATCCTAATTTTACAAATTCCAGAACTTTACCTAAAAATTATTTTAGAATCCCATTTCCAACGCTCATGTCGAATTTCATCATAAACGGTTAAGGAATAGTCAAGTTACATCCTACTTGGCCATATTCCAAAACTTTATCCGAAAATCATTTTAGAATCCCATTTCCCTTGCACACACCAAATTTTACTAAAACCGGTTAAAGAATAATCAAGTTCCATCCTATGTAGTTGGTCATATTCCAGAACTACATCTAATTTTCTGTCATCTTATGGGTGAGTATTATAAACAAATTACTCGATGATTAATGGTTAACTCGACAATAGCTAATGCAAAATTGTGGAAAAAGTCGAAAAAGTCAAAATTGGAAAGTTTTGACTCGCGCCATTTCTTATGATTGCGCGATAAGGGTATCTCGCAAGAGTTGTCTGCTAAAACAATCTTGAAAATAGACACTTGAAGCTTTAAAATTCTTTTTTTTTCATCTCTGTACGACCATTTTCACAAAGATACAGCTCTTCAAAAAACAATGAAAAACATGAAAAATATTATGTTCCTTTAATATTTTGGAGTAGTGTAGTTAACCTTAGGTTGAATATATTGTCTAAGAACTATGACATCATATGTTTAACTGAGATGTGGCTTAATATCTCAGTTAGTGATGGTGAAGTGGATGACGATGCCGATATATATTATGGTGGTTCGTTGATTGCAATTAAAAAATCATTTAATATCAATAAACTTGCTAATCTTAGTAATATTTTCAATGATATCTGGTTAAAGATTACCTTGCCTATGCTAAGACATTAATAGTCTGCTTAGTATACTTCCTTTCGACACAATCCCTTGTCGATACAATTACGCTTACTAAATTGATCCAACATAATCATATAATTAACTGCATAAATGGTACATTAGACCTTCTACTTTCCGATCTTAGCCGTAGAACAATTGAGGTAAGCCATAACTAGTGATGTAAACGGTAATATTCTCGGTGGTAATATTACCGATAAAATAGGTAATTTTAGGTAATATTACCCTAAGTGGTGTTACAGTGGTAATATCGGTAACATAATTTAAAAATGTTTTTTTCCAAACATCTCAACTAGTCTAAATGCAAAAAGAGTTGTGACACCACTGCATTATATACTTCCTTACGTATTATTAACCGACTACACCAAATTTTTTACTGTAAAATATAATAATCTACACCTTTCTCCTGTTTCATTGGCATATTCATTTGGCAAATACGTAATAGAGTCTGGTAAAAACACCAATCACTATTTTAACTAGAAAAGTGGCTGCAACGTCTTAGTCGATGCAAAGCTCTAGTGTGCTGGAATTTCGTTGACAACATGAGACCAAAGTAGCACCAGATGATCGATGAGCTATACTCGAACAATTTTCGATTCTGGTGTTCCATTAGGCTCAACCACAAAGTCGGCTTGTACTGATTTGTTCAAGAAATTGCGACCGTTCTATAAACTTCCTTCGAGATACCAAAATTCCAATCAATTGTTGAACCTTGAGCACCATCGCGTCGAAGGGTGAGTCGTTTTGGTTCGGCGCATCTAACGTTGCAGACCGATGCTTAGTCGAACATACGCAGGGACTCCATAACAAATTATGTCATCAATACACCCAAAGCGTTTTTCTGTAAATCTACTCACTAAGGAAAATCGACATTTGGCTTTTAAAGTTGCTTTCGAGAAAGTTGAAGCGGTGTTAAAAGACGTCGAGATTTATAATTTTATTGTACTTATTACCGACAATGGAACGAACAATAAAACGTCCGAAAAAATGGTTAACAAAAGCCATCCATGTATTACCGAGTATGGGTGCATCTGCCATGGACCTAACTGGCTCATTGTCGATATATCTTCAAGAATCAGTTTATAAACAGTTTGAAATTTTCAGTCAGTGGTACATCAGGTATACATCAGTTATGCTCTGAAGGCGCTGGCTATCGAAGGCGAAGTGAAGTCAGTTATGAAGGCATCTACGATCTCCTGTTCGAAATTGTTCACTGTGTACTTACCTACGATTGCTAAATGGCCATCTTTTTTTGAGAGTTTGCTGTTTTGCCTAAAGTGGTGAACAGTTTTGATGAAATAAAACAAACTTTTGAACAAAATAAATGCGCCAATTACGAAGAACTTATAAGTATTCTCAAATCACGGGCCGAAAAATGCTTACAACAGCTACATTTTCCCGCAAATTTGCTTGAACCAGCTATTCGAGGAAAGAGTCTTTCGGAATCACAGAAACTTGTGACGGAATTTATTTTTAATGTCGCAGAACTTCACCCAAAATATAAGGACAAAAAATATAAGGGCAATAAAATATATGAGCCGCTGGCGCATTAAAATTTTCGAAGTGAACTTTTTCGACCGTTTGTGAATAGTACGTAAAATTTAAATTGTAATTGTCAATATTTTCAAATTTTTATCTTTATTTTGTAAGAAAATATTTTTTGAAAACGAAATAAGATGTTGCGTTAAATGAGAAAAAGTATATACAAAAAAAGATTGGCAACCATTTTGAAAAGGGCGAATCTATAGCAATAAATACAACACATGAAATCTTTAAAATTTGACACCCTGGGGCCTATTCTCGAATTCCACATCCATTTTCCACATGCGAACATCTGTCAAAACTCATAAAAATTGAATTTTCTCGGTACTAAGGGAATATTTCCGAATGGGTATAAGCATGTGGAAAAATTCCCCATATAGAAAAATGTCAATGCCGCATGTGTTTTATACACGAATTACAATTTTCGAACCATTTTTTGACAACTTTGACAGATGTCCACATGTGGAAAATGGATGTGAAATTCGAGAATAGGCCCCCAGTATCTTAAAAAACAACAACAACAAAAATCAAGTTCGATAAATTTTTTTTACTCAGTGTTCCATCAAAAATCATAAAATTAAAACCTGACTTCTGGCCCCATAAAAAGATTTTTCTCCATAAATACATATGTATATGGTGAAAAATTCGTCAAATCAAATTTTTTTTGGAAGTCATGTTTTAATTTTATGATTTTTATGTTTCGAATGTGTAGCACTAATTAAACAAAACATTTATGGAAAATAATTTTCTTCTGGTTGTTGTTGTTTTTTAAGATGCAGGTTGTCAAAATATTTAACAATTTCAGGCAGCTGGTGTTGTATTTATTGCTATAGAAAAAAATACTAATTATCCGAAAATTATTAAGTTGGGCTCATTTTAATGATAAATGAATAGGGATTATAAAATAAATATAAAATGGTACCATCATTTCTTCTTTTTCAAAATGGCCGTTTTCCCTTTTAGTTCTATTAGACAAAATAAAAAATCAGCGCAGGGTATCGTTTCGTTTTCTTGCAGAATATGTTTAAGTATGACAATCTACAAATTGTTTTGTGTCAAAATAAAATTTAAAACGAACTATGACAATCTTCTCCTTTTTAGGGTATAAAAATCAAATTTTAATGATTTTGTAATTTTCTGAAAAAAAATGTTTATGGCCAACCTCATAAAATAAGAATTTATAAAACGTAAAAATAAAATGTTGGTATGACCCATGAATTTTGTTAGGTCCAACATCTTTGGTACCCTATACATGCCTCTATAAATATTTTTTCAACTGCTTTAAAAAACAGTTATCTATTATACAAGTATCATAAAAAGTATAATGTCTTTAAAAAAAAAAAATCTTTTGGGTATAAATTAGTCTCCAAATTAATATTTCAAGTAGTTTAATTTTTCAAATTGTGTGTGAAGCGATAATGATTTAAACAAAACAAAAAACAACAAAATTTTAAGTTTATTTTAATAATTGATACTGTCATAATGAGTGGCTATAAAGTGTTGTAAACCGTTTCCTGGTCGAACTGTTCGAAAAATGTAAGGAAAGTTACTGATTGTATTAAAGTTTATCTACCGACTTCAACTAAAACAATTGCAAATTTGTTCATTTGTACTTCCTGTTATTTCAACATCATAGTAGTGAACGTCGAGAAATTGAAATCGAGGCATCATCGATTCCTGATTTATATAATTCACCTGTTACCCGAAAACGTCAACAAAATTCAAAACAGACGGTACTTCGAGTAGAAGTGAAAGTGAGGGGTACGAATTAAGAAATACGACCGTTCTTGAAAAAATTAATATTACATTACCAGAGATTGGCAAATCAGCCATGCATCTGAGTAAATTGGAATCCAGGAAATATCATCAACGACTGAAATTATTCGATTTAACTGCAGTATTACAATCATCATCAACACCTATGTTACCTGAAATCAAACCTCCTTGCGATTCCTTCGCTGGAGAAGAAGGCCCGTCTTTATGATGAATTCATGAATCAACTTAAATTTTTATAAATTATGAATTTATAAAGCAAAATGCAGCACAAGGGTTTCATTGGAACAACAAACTATTCATCCGGTTGTAATTTACAAAAAAGTAGGAGAACATTTGCTGTTCTATACTTAATTATAATATCAGATTGTTTTCACCATGACACTGGGTGTTGGGTGCGTCTCAATAGGGTAGGGGTTGACCGTCTATAGCCATGTATCTCGTGGTCTATATTCCAACGCTGCAACTATGTAGAAACCACCAAATGTGTCTAGTATACCTCCACGTGGTAACACCCGGGCAACGATGTGAAGCATCGGCGAAATACTAGAGGCGAGTGCAATACACTATAAATGAGCAATGAGCAGAACAAATAAGGAAACTAATACCCCAGGTGGTACACCTGTTGCTCAGGTAAAACCACCCTCTTCGGAGGTCGGTCTCATGGATTCTGGGGGAGACCAGCCATTGCTATACTACAATTATTTTAACCAATCCCAAGACATGTTGGTGAATAAACAAGCTCATTTGAGTGAAATAGAAAAGGATAATTCACATCCCTTCCAGAGGAGTAACAAAGTCGCGTATTCTCCGAAAAGAGGCGGTAGTCCCTCCATTGAGGCCAGCAGCCACAACACTCGTTCTACAAACGAAGAAAAGCTTCACAATGAATTGTGTAAAGCTAATAATGCATTAGTTGAAGCCAACAATTTAAATAAGCAACTGAATGTTACAATTGCATGGATGCAGGAGCGTATGAAGACGCTTGAAAACGAAGTTAAAGCTCTTAAGCCAAAGGAGGACATCGGTTCTACTCCTAACCAGAATACAACTCCACAAGAGTATCATACGGATGAAGAAGAACTAGCTCGAGAAACTGAGTGGATTAGAGTTAAAGGTGGGAGAAAAAAAAGGAGACGGAATAATACGCCCTCCCCACCTCAATTAAAGGATAATGTTCCAAATATTATCCAGAAACAACCAAAAAAAATACCTCCACCACCACCAATAGTAATAGATGAAGTCAAAGACTACGATGTACTCTATGAAAAAATAAAAACAATAACTGCTACAGATAAGTTTAATGCAAAGGTGATGAATGGAAACACCATCAAAATAAACTTAGAAGATGCTGAAACATACAGAAAAATGACAAAAATGTTAAATGAAGAAAAACGTGCTTGGCACACGTTTGAAGATAAACAAACCAGACCAATTAGGGTCATGGCTAAAAACTTACACTCTACGTGTAAACCAGATAAAATAATTGATGACCTGAAAGCAAAAGGATTTAAGGCAACTGAAGCATCGATTAAGCTAAAACGGAGAGGCAAAGTACCTCTCAACATGTTTATGTTGACCTTCGATACTGATGAAGATATCGAAAAAATTTATCAAATTAAGTACATCTTGGGGTGCAAAGTGGTTATTCAGCCTCTAAGAAGGTCTAAGCTTATACCACAATGTAAACAATGTCAAGCCTATGGACATACACAAAAATATTGCAACAGGGAACCTAGGTGTGTCAAATGTTTAGGTAAACATCATACCAAAGATTGTGTAAAAGCCCAAAATGTTCAACCTAAATGCGTTCACTGTGGAGAAAACCATCCGGCTAACTACAGAGGATGCAGCGTTGCTATTGAACTGCAAAATATCAAAAATAAGAACGTGATTGCTAAAAATCCAAGTTCATTCAGGAAACAAGCGGTTAAGATGAACCGACCCGAAGTAAATCGTAGAGTGTCGGGAACTACCCAAGCACAATTTGGTAAAATGACTTATGCTCAAGTAATGATGAGCAAAGGAAATCCAGGAAAAACTGCTCAAAATGACGATATAAGTCAAACACTTAAATTAATTTTAAGCAGACTAAATACATTTGATGAGCGATTACAGAAACTAGAGTACAGCACTAAGGGAGCCATCCCTAAACAGAAAAATGGCCCAAGATCTTAGAATCTTATGTTGGAATGCCAATGGACTGATGCAACATCAACAAGAACTGCAAGTGGTCCTGGACACAGAAAAAATCGATGTATGTCTCATCACGGAAACACACTTCACTAGACAATCAAACATTAAATTTAAAAATTATCAAATATATCACACTATTCACCCTGGAAACACTGCTAAAGGAGGTAGTGCTGTTATAATTAGAAATAGTATTCATCACTATGAGGAGTTAAAATATGAAACGGAAGAAATACAAGCAACTGCTGTTATTGTCAAATCCAAAAGTAGTTATATTTGTATTGCTAGTATTTACTGCCCACCGAAGCACTCAATGAAAGAAAAAGATTATCTCGAGTTCCTCAGTAAATTAGGAAAACGATTTGTACTTGGAGGAGACTTTAATGCAAAAAATGTCCACTGGGGATCCAGATTAACAACAACTAAGGGTAAAGAACTCCTAAAAGCTATCAGAAAGTGCAGTTGTGAAGCCCTCTCAACTGGAAAACCAACCTACTGGCCAACTGATCCAAATAAAGTGCCAGATCTGATTGATTTCTTTATAATAAAGAACATATCTGTAAATTATGTACAAGTAGATGAAAGCCACGACTTAAACTCTGATCATTCACCAATACTTCTAACGTTAAGTGAAAAAATCATTCAGAAAGAAAGAAACCCTTTCCTAGTAAATAATCACACTAATTGGGCATGCTTTAGACTATCGCTAGAAGAAAAAATTAACTTAATGGTTCCATTAAAGACTGAAGAACAATTAGACAAAGAAGTTCACAAATTTGTAAACGATATACAGCAATCAGCTTGGGAAAATACTCCTGAAATTAAAACGAAAATCAAGGGAAACAACTACCCTATGGAAATTAGGGAACTCCTCGCAGAAAAAAGAAGAGCGAGAAGAGTATGGCAACAAACAAGGGCCCCCCAAGATAAAACTCATTTGAACAACCTCACTCAACAATTAAGAAGAGAGATCAAAGAATTGAAAGATGAATCAATCAGCAACTATTTAAGAAAATTAACTAATGATAACAGTACTGATTATTCTCTTTGGAAAGCAACCAAAAGAATCAAAAGACCAATAATGCAGATTCCCCCAATAAAAATAGCAGGTGAGAAATGGGCTAGAAATAATGAAGACAAAGCTCGAGAATTTGCCGAACACCTCGAAAAAATATTCCAGCCACATGAAGACCAAACGTTGGAAGCCGAGATAATAACTGAACAAGCTGTGCAAGAAAGTAAAGAAATCCTACCCACAACACCAAAAGAAGTCGTGCGTGAGATAACAGCTAATATGAATACGAAAAAAGCTCCTGGGTACGATCTTATTACTGCAGAAATCTTAAAAGAACTGCCAAGGAAAGCTCTGGTGAAACTCACCAATCTTATAAATGCAGCATTTAGAATCAAATGTGTACCAAGCTTATGGAAAATTGCAGAAGTAATTATGATCCCAAAACCTGGGAAACCACCACACATAACATCGTCTTATAGGCCAATTTCGCTATTGCCAGTCATGTCCAAACTCTTTGAGAAGCTTCTGGTAAAAAGATTAAATCCGATAATCGAAAGTAAAAACTTGATCCCAAATCATCAGTTCGGTTTTCGCAACCAACACTCAACAATTGATCAAGTACACAGAATAACCAGTATAATTGAGAAAGCATTAGAGGAGAAAAAAGTCTGTTCAACAGTATTTCTAGACGTTGCACAAGCGTTTGATAGAGTGTGGCATGAAGGACTTAACCACAAGTTAAGGAATCTTCTACCAATGCAATTTGCTAAGATACTAGAATCATACTTGAAAGATAGGTTCTTCAGGATTAAGTTAGATGATACATTTTCTGAATTGAAAGAAATCAATGCAGGAGTTCCACAGGGCAGTGTATTAGGGCCGGTTTTATACCTACTATATACTTATGATCTTCCTACATTAGAAAACAACACAGTGGCAACTTTTGCAGATGATACGGCGATCTTAGCTATTGGAAAAAGCAACGAAGAATCAACACAGAAGTTACAATCAGCTATAACTCAAATATATAAATGGACAAAAAGATGGAGAATAAAACTAAATGAAGCTAAATCAGTTCACATCAACTTTACAAACAGACGAATCGAACATATTCCGATTACCATAAATCGGGAAATAATACCGCATGCGAACACAGCTAAGTATCTCGGCATGACCCTGGATGCTAAACTACGATGGAAAGCACACGTCAAGAAGAAAAGTGAAGAATCAAGACTTAAATACAGAAAAATGTATTGGCTGATGGGAAGGAACTCTTCTTTATCAACATACAACAAGCTTCTACTTTATAAGCAAATATTGAAACCGATTTGGACTTATGGTATTCAGCTTTGGGGTTGTACCAAACAGAGCAACGTAAATATCATCCAAAGATTTCAGAATATGGTATTAAGGAACATCGTTGATGCACCTTGGTATGTCAGGAACAATGACCTTCATAGGGACCTTAAAATTAACCTCATCTTAAATGAAATCCAGGAAAAAGCACGGAGACACGAAGAAAGGCTCCGCCAACATGTGAACATTGAGGCAACTCAGCTCCTAAGCATCACGAATTTAGTTCGCAGACTTAAAAGAACCAAACCTTTTGAGCTGGTGTGATTGTCAGTTTAAGCAGCATTATGCTGATCTAAAATCCACTACAAAGATGTGGTTTACTTTAATTTACCAAACACTATGGAAAGCCAATGGGAAGAATCCATAGATTAATTTAAGTTAGTAAATTAAGTCAGAAACAAATTGCTCATTAGTCCAGAAGACTAGATTGTAATTACATAAAATAAATAAATAAATAAAATTTATTTTAAATTAAAAAAAAAAAAAAAAAAAAACCATGACACTGTAGCAGTTTACTTGTTGTTTGTAAAACTCCATCCAAAATGTATATACAAATGTCGCCAAATTTTTATCACCTCAAAAGAAAGTCTTGGTAATGTGATTTCTAATGCCAGAATCTGCAACCTTCTGTATAGTTGACACGTCATTAAGGTAGATATCAAGGAATTCGTTCAATAAAAATTTAATATACCCTACTCTTTTTATGAGTAATTAATACCTGAGAGCCCTTTTCGACAAAATATGAATTCCAAGTATTTATTGTCCTGTTAATTAGTTTGACCTGTAAATTATTTTGATTTTATGACAACTACGTAGTATATAAGTATTAGTATCTAAGAATTTCAGTCTCATTTGTGACTTTGAAAAGTGAAAGTGAAAGCGGTTTGTGTAAAATTAGTGAAATTCACTGTGTAAAATAGACATTTTACATGGTCTACAGTGGACTGGGAAAAGGTACAAACAAAAAAGTCTTTCTTTTAGTAATATTTTAAAGTTCAATAAATGTCTCTTTTAACTTTATCTTTATGTATTTCTTGATGATTAGGTAGGTTCAATTCAATGATGAAACTATCGTGCCTTTGACACTATTAATGCCCACGACCATTCGTAGATCAAAAGGAGAAGAGGAGATTTACTTTACTATGTGCAATAGCAGGTCAAACAGCCAGTTAAAGTCATGGTTTGGTAAGCAATATTATCAAAAGGGCTCTTCCCTATTCCCTTTGTTTTTTTTTAAGCCATAACTTTGACCTTTCGCTAGGTAGTTGTTTACAACAGTTGATGATCGATCAATTTTAAAAGCAATTTAGCGAACAGTAAGTCTTTTTTCTTTAGGAACTTGCCCTTCGACATCGCTATAATAAATAAAAATTATAATCCAAGATATTTTCTAATCTTCGTAAAATATTTACTGGATAAGATCGAACCAAAAAAATCGTGAATAAAAATAATAAAAACACGTTTCTGTCTCCTGTTCTTACACGAAAGTTTAACTAACTTACCCTAAATTTTATTTAAAACATTTTCCTATTTCTTTAAAGTACCGTTCCGGTCATATCGGTTTAAAAACATATTATGTACATACATATATGCAGTAACAATACAGTAAACTTTTGGTTCTAGTAGCAGATCGAATTTTTTGTACTAATCAAATGTTTTAAACGAAATCACGTGTCCTTATCTGAATATTTATCACGGTATAAAAAATATCCCGACAAGATTTGAAGTGCCCTAATAATTTGGCAAACCACTGTTTCTACCCGACAAAATGCCTCACTTCTAAATCAAATCATGAAGCAATTGAAAAATTACGTGTAAGTTAGGTGTAAGAATCAGTCCACCAGTGTAAGGATCGTCTCCAATGCGTATATCAATAAATTTAAAATAATTTTTTTAAATTAAATTGTTATAAATATTCATTGATCATATATGTATTTACAAGTATGACCATTGTTTAATTGCTGTTGATTAGTATTGCGTTTTTGATTGTCAAATATATAATAAATAATATATATATACATATATATATATATATATATATATATATATATATATATATATATATATATATATATATATATATATATATATATATATATATATATATATATATATATATATATATATATATATATTTATTTATATATATATATATATATATATATATATATATATATATATATATATATATGTATATATATATATATATATATATATATATATATATATATATATATATATATATATATATATATATATATATATATATATATATTTATTTATATATATATATATATATATATATATATATATATATATATATATATGTATATATATATATATATATATATATATATATATATATATATATATATATATATATATATATATATATATATATATATATATATATATATATCCTCCCCGACAAAACAAAGAGAATTTAAGTATTTCTTGAAAAAAAAAAATAGTATTGCGTTTTGGTTTATGATTATAGTCTAGTTGGTACACTATGGTAGGCTCTTTATTTCACGTGACAAAAGATCTATATTTGATTGGTTAGTTTTCTAAATAACCCAACTGGAATATACAATTGTTTAAAACAATGCGACAAAACAAAGAGAATCTCAGTTTTCTTTGAATTTTGGTTACGGTAAGTTGTGTTTTTTTTTTATTCTTTTTTAAATTTATTTACTTCTATAGATAGTCATTGCAATATGCAATTTCCAGAAAAAAAGAAAACGTTTTTACGATGCCCAGGGGAACATATTTGTCCAAAGTTGAAGTGGACAAAATAAACGAACTTCAGCGGGAAAATTGGTCAGCAGCTGATATTTCCAAAGCACTAGGCAGGGGATTGTCAACCATTTATCGATATCTCAAGCAACAAGATAAAGAAAATTATGAGAAACCGAAAGTTGGAAGAAATAGTGCTATCACTCCAAAGGTTAAACGGCTCATATTAAGATCTGCTTCTAATTCTATGAAGTCTGCTGCAACGATAAAGCGTGATTTGAACTTAAATGTATCAGTCAGGAGTGTTCAAAGGGTTCTAAGTTCAGCTGAGCATATAAAACGGGAAAAAATCAAAAGAACACCGGCTTTGAAACACCACCATAAATTAGCACGACTTGAGTGGGCACAAAAGCATATGTCTTGGACAGATAAATGGGACAAGGTCATTTTCTCTGACGAGAAAAAATTTAATTTAGATGGCCCCGACGGCTTCAACTTTTATTATCACGATCTAAGAAAGGAACACTTATATTTGTCAAAGCGGCAAATGGGAGGTGGATCCGGAATGGTTTGGGGCGCCATTTCAAAGTCAGGCCCCATAGATTTAGTGTTCATCAGTGGTCGACAGAATAGTACTAAATATGTTGAGTTACTAAACACACAATTTATCAAAATTAGAGAGGTTTTGGAATCCGACAATTTCATTTTTCAGCAAGATAACGCTGCAATTCACACTGCACACATGGTAAAATCACTATTTAAAAAGAAAAATGTAGAGTTGATGGAGTGGCCAGCAATTTCGCCAGATATGAATATAATTGAAGACATTTGGGGATACCTTTCCCGAAAAGTATATGTAGAAGGCAAACAGTATGAAAGCGTAAAAGAGCTTAAGGGCGCTATTACAAGAGAATGGAAAAAAATTCCACGATTGTTCATCAATAAATTATATGATTCTCTGCCGCGAAGAATATTTGCTCTTATTAAAGCCCAAGGCGGCCGAACTACATATTAATTTTAAAAAATTGCCATGTTTGAATTCATAAAAAATATTTTCTCTTTGTTTTGTCACATGAAATAATAAATATTTAAATAAATTGATTTCTTTTTACAAAATTTGATTGATACATATATTTTTTGGCTGTAACTTATATGAAATATAATTAGTTTAATTTAGCAGAAATATAAATTTTAAAAAAATCACTTTAACAAAAGTTATAACGATAATATCATTTTTCTCTTTGTTTTGTCGGGGAGGATATATATATATATATATATATATATATATATATATATATATATATATATATATATATATATATATATATATATATATTTATATATATGTATATTATATATATATATATATATATATATATATATATATATATATATATATATATATATATATATATATATATACATATATATACATATATTCAGATATATACATATATTCAGATATAAACACTTCCATCGGAGAATGATTTACTAAAGCAATAAATATTACTCCAACTCGAGTTGCACCAAGTTCAATGATCGAAGTGAAAAAATATACATAAAATATTCTTTAACTATTAATATTGTCAAAATTTTGATTATTCTAGCTAAACGGTAGTCTAAGGTCAGTGTTTTATGTATAAATAATACGTATACAATTTACATACATACATAAATTCATAAGATGTACAAACAAAGCGCACGTGCTTTAAAAATCTAAGAATTAGATTACACTACTACATGATTATTGCATACAACTACATACTCAAATACACAGTTTGAATTCTCATTTCAATCTCTCTCTCTCTCTTTCTCTTGTTAAAAATAAACTTGCATCGAAATTTCGAAAAAATTGAATTGTATTGATTTGAACTACATATGATTTTGGCGTGATCGTAAATGTTTATGTTTTTTATGGGTCAAGTGTAAACTCAGTTTTTTCACTTGTATTTTGAGTTAAATACAGTAAAGTTTCAAGAAATTATAAATTTTCTCGATATAAATCCGACTGTATTTTATTTTAATAATGTTTATATATATGTATTACTTTTTTATAAATTGATCAACAAATAATTTAATTTCGCTATCAATTAGTAATTTATTTTTTCAGTTTTATTTCCGCTTAGAAATATTTTAAGATGAACCAAGCGGACATGTACGTACTTGTAAACAGTTTTTTTTTTTTGTTTTAATGACATACACGTTGTATATGTAAATTATCCGATAACAACGCACAGTGTAAATATTTGGAATATAATTTATGGCTGACTTAAGCATTATTTTTTTTTTTTTATCTTAACCCTTTGCTTATTCGTCATAAAATTAATACTTAATAATTAAGATAAAAAAAGAATATACAGATAAAATGTATGATTGTGGTTCTTAAATCCGAAATTCATTTCTGTTTCGATAACACAGAATAGATTAGGCGAAATGAGCAATTTCAGTTATTTAAATATTATGTATTTTGTTTTAAAACAAAAACAAAAGAATTCTTAAAATAAAATGACATTCATGTATGTGACATCTACAACAATATTTTGATAAATGCTTCAGAGGTTAAGGTGAACCGAATTTTAAACTATCTACAAACTTTCGACTGCACTTAGAATTTACTAACGCATACGCTAAAATACATTTAATTAACAAGCCATTATAAACGTGCTAAGAAAATAAGATTAAATGTAATACTAGTTTTAAAATAGTTTACCTGAACAAAATGTATGCACTTATTAACACTAATATTATATAATAAATTTTAAATTTCAATTGATTACTAACTTTTCACGAATATTCACTTTGATGTAATTGAATATTTTTTTTTTAGAAAAATCTCATGATAATATAGCTACAATTTTCTTTCATTCATTAATTGCACAAACTATAGGTAAAATTTTAAATTTATTTTTATCACACAGCAATTCTATCACTAAGGCGGTTAAAAAGTTACTGAGATTTATTTACAATACTCAAATAGATTTTTTTTTTGCTTTTTTTTGAAGAAACGACGACGAATGAAAGCCTAAAAATAACATAAGACGCGAAGCAAAAAATAAAAATAATGATACAGTACGTTGTAGTCGTCTTGAACTTTTTCCCGTTTTTATTCAAATTTCTACACAAGTTGTGGTCATTTTTATGATCAAAATGTTTATAATGGTGGTTCACTTAAAATTAAAAATGGGAAACCACCGTATTCAGTAAACAGAGAATATTGGATGACACCGACCAAACGGCGCAATGGTTAAAGCTGAGGCGGTTGAATCGGGAGGTACCGGGTTCGAATCCCTATAGGGGCGGAATGCAAAAGAGATTTTTCATCATCTGATGACGATCGATGATGAAAATGAAAAGCACTATAAGGTATAGGCTGGCATGAAGAAGCAATGCAATTTTTGCAGGTGGTTTAAACAAAAACTGGTCTATATACAGCCGAACGTTCTCAATTTCGCTGCTGCGTAAGATAGGACGTAAAAAGCGAACTGCAGAGATAGAAACAATGAAACAAAATTGGATGACTGATTTTCAGTGTTGGGGTTCAAACAAAATATTTTCAAAACTTAAAATGGACACACTTACAGTTGTGTTCATATTAATAGCAGCGCATTACCTTTCTTTAATAACTGTTTAATAGTTTTTACTCCTTACTTTTTTCCAAGGTTGGCAATGCTCTGAGAGTTTCTTCTCTCCTCTCTTATTAACGGTATATCATTACTGTTTCAAAAAATGCTTAATTCTTTTTTATGAGAAATCATTTGTTAGCGAGTGTTTAAACCAAGCTGTTCATAATAATACGAGTAGCAGCAACGCAAGAAACATAATTTCAAGCGAGATTTTTTAACGAAGAGTTGAAACTTTTTAATTAATTGGTAAGTACAAATTTTTCTCCTAATTCGTAAAGTACAAAAGTCATATTTAACTGGATTTTAGAAAAGTAATGGGTCGATCCAAGCACTGCACGGAAGAAAAGCGAAAACTTATTAAAGAAACTTCGATGTTGAGGAAAATTTTACCGTGAAATACAAAAAATTATCTGATGTTCTGCGAAAATAGTCTTAATTCAGTAAAATGGACTGATAAGGCTGAAACACGTGAGCCAAAGAGGAAAACAACTGAGCGTATTGACCGACAAATCATACAAATGGTAAAGAACAACTCTCATATTAGCTCAAAAAAAGATGAAGAAGGAACTTCAGGTAAGTGCGGTGACTATACGGAATCGCCTATTAGAAGCTAAATTGGCCACCAGGAGTCCAAGAAAATTACTATTGCTCAGCAAGAGACATGTGGCAAAAAGAATACAGTTCGCTAAGGCGCACGTCAATTGACACCTAGAAAACTGGCGAAATGTTTTTTGGAGTGACGAAAGTAAAATTGTCCTTTATGGTTCCACAGGTTGCCAACAATATGTGAGGCAACCTCCAAACACTGCCCACGACCCAAAACACAGTAAAGACTGTTAAGCATGGTGGTGCAAAATTGATGGTTTGGGCTTGCTTCTCATACTATGGTATTGGGCCGATATATCCCATAACAGGCATCATTGATAAATTTTTATACATTAAAATACTTGAAGATATCATGCTTTACCGACATGCCGTATGCTGAGTATGAAAGGGCCCTGAAATGAGTGTTTCAAAAGATAACGGCCCAAAACAGACAAGCAAACAGGCGAAGTCATGGTTTCGGAAGTATACAATTAATATTATGGAGTAGTCAACGCAATCACCGGACCTCAATACTATAGAAAACGTGTGGGCTGATGTCAAAAATAAAGTGAGCAAATTTAATCCAAAAAATGCCCAAAAATTGTGGGAGACAGTGCACGAAGCATGGAGTACAATACCCACTGAGAAATGTCAAAACTTAGCGGACTCTATGAAAAAGAGATCCGCGGCTATCGTTCGTAATAATAGGCGTACAACTAAATATTGACTGCTTTATTAAAAAACAATACACAGAAGTGGTACTTGTTCAGTTTTTTTGGTGAATTTTTTAATTATTCCTAAGCATTGTTTCGGACTGCTATTTTTGTGAACACCATGAAATGAATTTTTTAATTTATATTAACTTTTAATCAAAAGAATAAAAATAGTTTTGTCTTTATATAACTTAATATAACAATATCAAATATGTTTCATGAATAAATCTTAACCAAACTTGCGTTTTTGAAAACTTTTACGAGTTTTTTCTTCTGCTGGATAGCGCTGCTATTAATATGAACACAACTGTACTTTTAAACCCATAATATGAAAAAATACTAATAATAAATAAATAAAATCAAAAAAAATTAAAAATTTTATATTCAAAGAAAATGTATAGGTAATTAGTTTTTACTGTTTAGTAATGAGTTTATTAAGAATGCTTTTGTTCGTGGAGAAAACAAAACCCACGATGTATTTGTTACTCTCGAGGTGATTTAGTGATTAGTCACCAAATATATTCATTACTCTCCTCTTGATACTATGCCAACATAATTAAATAATTTTCCTGTAGTAAAAATAATTATTTAAAATATTATCTTGGTAGGCTTTGGTTTTATAATTTTTTCGTTTGAACTATAGTTAACAAATTCCATGTGAGATAAGTTTCTAAGAGCTGACTATTTACAAGTCCATTTTCTTTATAAAAAAAAATGATTGATTGGATGATTAGTGCACGATCAAGGGTTAAGCCAGAGGAAGCCGGGTTCACCTAGGGTTACCAGATCAAACTTTAAAAATTGGGGTAGGCTAATTGTTTGATCAAAATTCCAAAATTAGGGTATAATACCAAAGCAACCTTGATTATACAAAGCCATAGTCTAAAAAACGATGCCTTTATAGGGGAATTAAAAACGAGGAAAAAACCAAACTTTTCACAGTAAAACACACAAAACATAGTATGGGAAATCAATTTTCTTCCTAGGGTAAATTTTTAAATGAAAACGTTACAAATTTTTGATTATGATTTCTGAAATACTTTCAGAAATGTTTGAATTTCAACATATATGAATGTCGTTTAAGTAAATAGTTTTCATTTTCTTGTAATAATTAAATTATTTAATCCAAAATATAAAAAAATTTCATAACAACAGCATTCTGGTCAAATTAAAATAAAAGCTTACTACAATTCGTTTGGTCATTAAGTCAATACACATTAAATAGATGGCAGTGACGGCCATAAAAATTTGGTAAAATCATACCAAAAATTACCACCTGAGGAAATTGCAAGTAAAAAAATTGTAGAAAAAGTAAAACAAATTCACAAAATATTAAGTACGAGTGATAATTTTGTGACTAAATAATTTTTTTTCGTATTTTTCTGTAAATATTTTAGACATCTTACGTACACTAGTAAAACTAAAGATAAATTTAGCAAGTATTATTTTAATTCGTCAGAGCCAACTTTGATTTATTTTTCAAAATGGAAATTCGAAAAATATATTTTAGACATAGTTTAATTTTAATATTTCTGCAATTAATATTTATTCAATAACAATATAAGCTTCTTGAATGTTGTTGTTCAAGGTACGTAGAAAACATTTATATAAACGTTTTATAATATATTTGCTTTTTTCATTGAAAAACAAAACAAACAAACAACAAATTCTAGAAAATTATTTTGGAAAAAAAATCAGTCGAGTTCGAATTATAAATTTATTTATTTAGTAGTTTTATTAATTCAGTCTTCTTAATGTTTTGGTATAATAATGTTAATGTTTCTGTATTGTAAAAACCATATATATGGTATAGTAGGAAAGCTTAATTATAACAATAATTAAAAATAAAAAAATATCACTTAAAATTGCAAATTAGATCACAAAAAAATAAAATAAATAATTAATTTAATTAAAATAGATACATAGAAATTGAAATTATCAATACAAATACTTTTCGCTGGAGCGAATTTGTTTCAAAAGGTTTTGATCTTTTAATGCGTAAGAATAAAATTCTTTACAGGAAAACTGAAAGTTAGTTTTAATGAGAAGCTCGCCTTTAATTGCCACATCGTGCAACAGATTTCTTTCTTTTCTCCAAGCAAAGAACATTTGCGAAAATATTCTTTCGCTCATTGCATTGGAGTGTGGTATGGAAAATATAAAGGTCATCAACTTTTCTAAATTAGATGAATCATTCTCACTCAAAAAATTCATTCATTTTTTCATAAACCTCCGATGAATTGTTATTGATTAGTTGTGTTATTTTTTTTTTTAATAGAAGCTACACCTTGGATATTGAATTGGTTGATAATTTTTAATAAATCATCAAACACTGGAACTTTTTTACACTTTAATGCTTGAAGCAGCTCGTATTTGTATCCTTACATGAAAACCGTTCTTCAATATAAACAATTATAGCTTTCAAAAAAGCATTCGCCCGTTTTTTAAATAGATTCACCTCCTGTAAAATGTCATAAAATTCCTCGTCTAATTTCGATTGTGTTTCGATTGATTGAACTATTTTTCATATTTTTGATTAATTCAAAAACTTCTATAATAATTGAACCCTTTCCCTCTATTTTTTTAATTACACTTTGAATGGCATTGCCTACATTCGCGAATAAACAAAGGTAGGCTTCGGCTAATTCGTTGGAAAAGAAATCTTTTAGAATTACTGGACAGTTACTGGTACTTAGTGATAAAAACTAGATTTTAACGGGTTGAAAATTTTTATATAGCCGTTCAACGGCCGGAAGCAAGGTCAACCATCTAGTTACAACATGCCGTAACAAATCGGTATACTCCAGATCGCCGAAATCGTAGAATTCTTTAAGTGTCTCTAGCCTTTTAGAATGTGTCGAAACCTGATTATAGGTTTTTAAAATCACCAATTCGATACCGACTTTTAGGCAGTTACTAGAGATTTTTAAAAGTTCGACAAACACGTTTTAATGAATACCAAAATTTGCATTGGCATTATCGCCACAGAAACTCACAACATTTTTTGGATTCAATCCAAGCTTGTTTAGTTTGGTTACTAAACAATTGGCTATATCTTTCGATGTTTCAGATTGGCTGTTAAAAAAAATTAATAATTTTGTTTGGACTCCTTGCCTTTTTGAAAAATAACGACAAACTAAAGGAAACATTTTTATGTTTCCTTTGTTAGACGCATCTATGCCAATGGAAAAAGGATGATCGTTATTCAAATCCGAAACTATAGAACTTACCGACTTCTTGCCTAACACATTAGTAATTAGCCCGCACGAAAAATCGTTAATAATTTTGGAATCCGGAAAAAAGCAGCGGATGACGTATTAATGAAGAAACTGCTGACTTTCTTTAAATCCCAAATTGTTGTTGCATTTTTATTGAGTCTTCCTCCTTTCAAATTTTTCTTTACATCGCAAATTCCAGCATTCAATTCCAGCAGTTTCTTTACATCGCAAATTCCAGCAATAGAAAAGTCTGAAGTACAAATGACACACCTTGCAAATCCTTCTACTTTCCCTTGTGTCACCCATGTAAATTCCTCTTGCCATTCCACCTTAAAATAACTTTGACATTTCTTGTTCTTCGCGTTGGATTTTGATAAATTATTTCTTTTTTCATCTTCTGTATCGTACTCGTCTGAGACTCTGACGACGACATTCTCACTTGTTTTTAAAATTTTGGTAATTTAAATATTTAAATCACTATGCTGCCGAAAGTCAACAGTACACCAATTTTCAAACTACATACGTATAAAAGTATAGTAAGTACTTTCGTTTCTCGTTTTAATTGTTTGACATTTCACACATATAATTTTGGAATAGTAGATGAACGTTTTTCATAAAAAAAAGTAGAGTCTAAAAAACGTTTATACCATTAGAAGATTGTCAATAAATGCTTAGCAATATTAGATAGTATAAATAGAGTATGCATTCAAAAAAAAATATAAAATTTTAATTTTGACGATTTTGGGGTATTTGTTATACCCCATTCCAGTTTTTGAAATTGGGGTATTTTAGAATTTAGAACGGAAAAAGGGGTATACTACCCCAGAAAGAGGTATCTCTGATCACCCTAGCGTTCACCGCACCATTGGTGCCATCTAAAGAACGATAGGAAAGGTTTATTAATAAGGAGGGAATCGGCCCGGTTATGGGCACCTAAGTAGTCGATAGTAGCAGAACACAGTTCTAATCTACATTAAACATATAATATTAAAGCTCCATTCGGTATAGAACTAATTCCGAAACTCTGCACTATCGTTAGTAGTTTCGATACCGAGGTGCGTGTTCGCTACTCACTATATGTTTCTTAACAAGCCCAAACTTAACGCTCTGATAGCAAATACTTAGGGAACACAACCCAAAGTTTAAAGCGATAGATTTGCAAGTAAAGTTTCTAATGGAACTTCAAGACAACATTATAAAAGCCATATTGACATATTTCTCATAACCTCGTCTAAAAATAATTTTTTGGTCACATTTCCTTCTATTCGTTGGAAACGTTAAAATTCATCGTAATCGGTTAATAGCTAAGTTATATGCATATTGAACATATTACAGAACTGTATTCAAAAATAATTTTAGAATCCCATTTCCAACGAAATTGTCAATTTTCATAATATTCGGTTAAGCAATAGCCAAGCTCCATCCTAATTGGCCATTCATATAATTTGTTAAGAGTACCATTTGAAAAAAAGGTCGAATTTGAAAAGTAAAAAGTTCAGTTTAAGTGTAAAACGATCAATTTGAAGTTTAAAACTTGTATGATGATATAATGGTATGTTGGTATGATCGTCTGATGGTATGATGGTACGATGGTATGATGGTATGACAGTACGATGGTATGATTATATCGTGGTAAGATAGTAAATATGATAGTATGATTGGGTGATGTTATCATTATATAATGGTATGATGGATTGATATTATTGTATGATGGTGTGATGGTATGATTGCGTATATGATACAACGGACGATGGTATGACGGTATTTATTCTAGAATGATGGTGGTATGAAGATATGATGATATGACGGTTGGAAAGTATGACGATATACTAGCCTGGCAGTATGATTATATGATGGTATGATGATATGATTATAGGGACGGTATGATAGTACGATGGTATAGTAGTACGAGTATGATGGTATGTTGGTATGATTATCTGATTGTATGATGGTACGATGGTTCGATTTTATGGTGATATGATGGTATGAAGGTGTGGTGGATTGATGATAAGATGTACATCATGGTGTGATGTTGGGATAGTTCGACGTCACTATGGTACAATGGTACGATTGTATCATGGTTTAATAGTATAGTGTCGTGATGGTATAATGGTATGATTGTGATGATTGTTTAAGGTAATGATACGACGGTAAGTAGGCCGGTGTGATGGTAAGTAGGGTTTGAGTTGAAATTGAGATGGATTTGAAAGAAAAGTTCGGTTAGGGATTATTTTAAGGTTGAGTTTAGGGTTTAGTGGGAGGTTAGATTGAGTTGATTTCATACACGCATGTAGCTTTCGAATCTAGTTAATTTTGGGATTGGGTTGCAAAATCTGTGCAGAGTTGGGCAGAGGGTTGAGATTTGCGTCGAGATAAAAATTAGGATTTAGTTAGCTTGCTTTGGGGGGGTGTGAGTTGTTGGGTTGGAGAATTATTTAACACTAGATATACCGTACCAGTCATTTTGACTGGTTTTATTATTTTTCGTTAATTGTTTACTTTTTATAAAGGATTCTTTTACTTTCAAACAAAAGTAGGACTTAACATTTAGGTTATCATAGAATATATTCTTTATTATATTTCAATAAAAATGCAACTATACTGATATAATTCAAAGAGATTAGTTATATGGTTTTAGTTCTGGTATATCTAGTGTTAAGGGTTGATTTGAAAGTAGATTAAGGGTTGATTTCGTGATCTAATTGTGATTGCGTTTAGGATTATGTTGCTATTGAGATAGAGGTTGAGTTGTGAATTGAGTTGGAAGTTCAGCTGAAGATTGACTTATGAGGTTCATTTCGGGATTGAGTTGGGAGTTGAATAATTCAAAACCGAAGTTCTGATCACCTTATGAGGCTTCAGCCCTTTATATTTTTAACATAGCATTTTTATTTAATGAGACCAACTTTGAAATGTTTAGCTTTCAAGGTTAAACATGAACAAAAACGATTTTTACTTACTTTATTTGTTTAAAATTCTTAATTCAATTATCCAAATATAACTTTCAAACAATTAAATTAACAATTTGCCATTCATTTTAACATATAAAATTATGAAACGACTAATTTAAGAAATAGCGAATATTATTAAATTAAATAATTAAACAATCTGACATGAAAGGTGGGTCGGCAGATGAATTCTCCGCTCCAAACAGCGGGTCATATTACGCTGTTTGGTCGGCATTATTCAGAAAGCTGTAAGAGAAATAATGACTAGTTTCGAGCTGAAAAGCATTTGATCAAGAAAAGTTAATCTATTCATTAGGTCACTAAATGAGATGCATAGCTTACAGGTGCGTTCAAGTCAAATGAGTATTTTGGACCAATTTTTAAATAAATAGGGCATTCAAATTTCGATTAAAAAAAGTTAACTGGACAACGGAGTGATTACTTACGTATCCATGCCGCAGAGTGATAAATTCTGTAGCCCTGAATACATAAATATTTCACGCGTTGTCTAGTTGACACTTTTTTAATCGAAATTTTATTGCTCTATGTATTTTGAAAATTTGGCAAAAAATTTCATTTGGCTTAGACACATCTGGTTTATATGTTAATTTAGAACTTAGAACTGTGAGAATGAAACGATGAAAATTTTAAGGAAAATTGGATGTATATATTCACGTAATTTGTTAGTATAACATATACGAGAAAATAACACTCATCAAAGAATATTAAATACTCACAAAACTGGCTTTATCGAACTGATTTCACCAAAACAACTCTCAGAAAAATATAATTTTGTCTTAGCTCAGCACTAATTACTGGAATGTTTGTGATTTATGAAAATACCATACAATAAGCAATTTTATATGTTTACATTCGCAAATTCTAGAACAATACCAAACAAACAATATAAAGTAACTGATTCTGCTTTATATCAAAAACCGAACTATAAGATTAAATTAGAATGATTTTGCATTTTCTTAACCAATGTATACGGATTACGGAAGAAACTGAATACATTTTTGGGTGATATAAAATTTACAACTAATAATAATTTCCGCTATGATTTTACGAATTAAGTAACAATAACCATTTATTTTGCGTTCGTTTATATGTTTGGACAAATTCTTATGCAATTAATTTAGATTAGAATATCATTGTATCAATTATATTCAGAACCTTATACAAATTTTTCGATTACACTAACGGGGCAGCAATTGATCACTCGAGGCAGCTAATATTGATAGATATCTAAAATGTCACGCTATTATAAAATATGATCTTTATTGAGAGTAAACAAGTTATATTTAATCTCCTAGTTTTGAAAGTTCATACGAACCCAAAAATTTTGTAAATGTTGCAAATTATGTTCATGAGATACTTTGTAATTATAAATTTCGCAGAAATGACGTCAATTGAACTTCATTATTTTTTGTAAAGTGAAAAATAGAAAAAATTATGAAAGAAATGGCAGTGGAACAAAGTTGAAGTATATGGGAACTAGTAAATAAAATAATTTTCAAAATTGTAGATAATGTTAATGAAAGGAATGTAACGAAACTTAAGCAGAAACGACAATCAAAAATATAGGAGTATGGTAGTTCTTTAATAAAACTGTTTTTTTCTAAAATATGTTAACTGCAAGTCGCAGTAGCTCCCTAGTAGTAGCTATTCCGAGAAATGGGCGAACATATTGGAATACTGAACCCTATTTTTGACACTTTAGAGAACTGTCGAGTTATTTTCATTCTTAATTCAAAATTGACTAAAATGCAGACCTTGCGTTTTCCAAAAAATCACACATACTTCTATATCGTCACGGTCGTGTAAAGGTTGATTTACATATGCGACGTTCGGCGTGTGACGGAAGCTAATAGCCAATTAGAAACGAATATTTTGACATTCGTCACACGGCATACGCTATACGCCGAGATCTGAACCAATTTATTTTTTTTTCGCCGCGGTTTACACATACACATAAAAATTTAGTGTAAAACATGGCAGAAATTTTTTTTATACGTATTTAGGGAGATTCATTTTTGATCAAAGCCAATGTAAAACTTTTAATTTTTTTTTTTTTCTTAATTTCTGATTGCTTTGCCACATTTTCTTTTAGTGGAACATTATATTGTGACGGTGACACCTAGTGTGTAATAGAAGAAGTTAAATTAATAGCTCAATGTTTAATTGTACTAAAATGGAATTTTCCATGATAAAAATTGTTACGTAATGTTTCTACGCTATTCTAACTGGAAAAGTCATGATCTTTCTAGAAGTTTGGTTTGTGTATATAAAAAGGCGAACGAAGTCGAATTGGACTATTAGTATTTGGAAAGCGATAGAGTAAAGATTAAAAAGGAATTAAAAAGTGATTTAAAAAGTGTTTTTGTGCGAAATAAAAATTATAAGTGTACAGTAAAATTTGAGAATAATTTATATAAAGTGAATTTATGAATTTTTATTAATAAACTGTATTGTGATAATTCTTGTGTTAACTAAATAAATTCGTTGGTGATAAATTAAATTGATTTTGTTTTATTCACAATAGAGTGATACGAACCTTGAGTGATAAGGCGAAAACGTAACAATATTAATGAATGTCATTTTAAAATGATTTTTTGAAGAAAAAACAAAGACCTGCCTATTTCTCAACCAATTATGATGAAATTTGACATGTGCGTTGGAAATGGGATTCTAAAATGATTTTTAAATCAAGTTCTGGAATAATGCCAAGTATGATAGAACTTGGCTATTTCTCAAACGATTATGAAGTTCGATAGGTATGTGGACTAGTATTGGGATTCTAAAATTGTTTTTAGATAAAATTCTGGAATATGGCCAGTTATGATAGAACTTGTCCATTTTTTAATGGATTTTAATGGAATTTTACGTGTGCAATTGTAATGGGAGTCTAAAATGATTTTTAAGTTCTGGAATATGGCCAAGCAGGACGGAACTTTGCTATTCCTTAACCGAGCGTGTCCGCTACATATTATATTTTTCTAAACAAGACCAAACTTACCGCTGTGACAACAAATACTTAGAAAATATAACCCAAAGTTCAAAGCAAAGGATTGGCAAAGAAATTTTCTAATGGAACTTAAATCTTGTTACGGAGATAATCTTGATCGTTTAACAATTGGAATAGTATGTTTAGTCTCTCTTAAAGAAACCTCAACAGCTGCATGATTCACAGAAACCTAAATAGACAACATTATAGAAGCCATATTGACATATTTTTCACCACCTCGTCTAAAAATAATTTTTGGTCACATTTCTTTCTATTTGTTAAAAATGTTAAAATTTATCATAATCGTTTAATAGCTAAGCTATTTTCTTATTGACCATATTACAGAACTTTACCCAAAAATCATTTTAGAATCCCATTTCCAATGCACATATCAATTTTCATCATAATTGGTTAAGGAATTGCCAAGCTCCATCCTAATTGGTCATTCATTTAATTTGTTAAGGGTTCAATGTGAAATGTGAAAGGTTCAATTTGGAATGTAAAACGTATATGACGGTATAGTTTTATGATGGTGTGTTTAAATGATTGTATGATGTTACGATTTTATGATGATATGATAGTGAAGGTGGTGGATTGATGGTAAGATATACATCATAGTGTGATGGTTCGACCTCACTATGATACAATGGTACGTTTTAATGATGGATTAATGGTTTAGTATCATGATGGTACAATGGGATAATGGTATGATGGAATGATTGTTTAAGGTTATGATGGTACGACGGTACGTATGTCAGTACGATGGTGAGTAGGGTTTGAGTAGAAATTGAGTTGGACTGAAAGAGAAGTTCGGCCGAAGGCCGAATGAGGTCGAGTTTAGGGTTTAATGGGCGGTTACTTATGTTGCTTTCGAATCGAATTAATTTTGGAATTGATTTGGAAAATAAGTGAAGAGTTATGCAAAGGGTTGAGATTTGGTTGGGTCGAACTAAGTTGAGTTGATATAGAATTAGGATTTAGTTAGCTTGCATTGCCGTATGAGTTGTTCGGTTGGGGAATTATTCAAGCGTTGATTTGGAGTTAGGTTACGGGTTGATTTGAAAGTGGATTAAAGGTTGATTTGGTGATTTAATTGATGGCTGGGCTGGCCGTTAATTTGGTGATTGCGTTTAGGATTGTGTTGCGATTGAGTTAGACGTTGAGTTGTAAATTGATTTGGAGGTAAAGCTGAAGATTGACTTAAGAGCTTCATTTCAGGATTGATTTGGGAGTTTAATTAATCAAAACCGAAGTTCTGATCACCTTATGAGGTTTCAGCTCTTTATATTTTAGTCTTAAGATAGAGAGAACATAAGAAAATAAAATGTTGACACCATAATAATTATAATTAAGTTAAATAGAGTAAGCAGTAGATCAATAATATAATTGTAAATATTCAACTATGCATTTATCGTCAGAATAATAAACAAGGCCGTTAGAAACACATAACGATAATATAATTGTAAATTAGAAGAAAGAGAAGTTTGTCTGTGTAATGAATCAATAAGAATCTTTCGGTATATCAATCCCCCCGTACTTTACCCCAAGAATTATACAAAGTACGGGGGGGGGGGGTATTGATATTTCTACTTTTTTGGTAGATACGTTATAAATGATTGGCATCTTCATTTTTTTCTGTTTTTGTCAAGCTCCGACCAACGATAGGCTGAAAACAGTATTGGCTGCATCATTAAAAATCAATTAGACATGCATTATTTCTTTAGCCAGCTAACTGTCATTCAACTAGCCAGGTTGAAACGTAAGTTCTTTATGAAAGTAGAATCTGAAGTATTCCGAAAAAACTGTGAAAATTACGACGACTTGTTTACACAAAAATCACACTTTATGTTGGTGATTATAAATTAATTTCGGACATTCTGATTTTTCCAAAAATTAATTTGAATTAGTATTTGGGACCAACAAAAACACAAAATCCCAGGTTATATACGAAACATACCCACATTAGCTGTACTCCATTGACCTGACCAAAATACTTACAAGTAACCGTATCTACTCGCAGCTACTCGTACGTACTAAATCGAAGGTGCAGATATTTTTACACGTGTTATTAAAATTTTCTTTCCATTGGGTACTCACAAGTACTTGCTAGTAGCAAGTTTGTCCCGTTGGACGACAGCTAATATCACTGAGCGGGAATTGTTTTATTACCATTGCATTGAAAGCAGCCCAAATGGCAATATTTAGAATTATTTTAGGATGACACTTGAGTAAAACTATTAAATATAAATAATTTAAAAAAGTATTTATTTCATCTATATTTTTAATTAATAACATTATAAATAAAATAAGGATTTAAAAATATTGGTATAAATCGATACCCGCTTCATCGAACAATCTTTTAACATGACTATCTGGATTTTGCAATAATACTTGTGGCGCATCAAATTCTACCGCGCGCCCGTTATCCATTACTAAAATTCTATCATTATCCAATACAGTGTGCAGTCGATGTGCTATTGTCAACACTGTACAATCGACGAATTTTTTTCTTATAGTAGCCTGAATCAATTTATCTGTGTCAGGATCAACATTAGCTGTGGCCTCATCCAATATTAAAATTTTATTAAATCGTAAAATAGCGCGCGCTAAACAAATAAGTTGCCTTTGCCCCATACTAAAATTACTTCCACAATCTGACATTTTCGAATCCAAGCCACCTGCTAACATAGTTACTGTTTCCTTTAATTGTACTTCTTCTAATGCATTCCATAGATCTTCGTCTAATTTTTCATGAAACGGGTCTAAGTTATTTCTCATGGTTCCAGAGAATAGAACAGGATCTTGCGGAATAATTGAAATTTGTTTGCGTAATTCATGCAAACCAAGCGTTAGAATTTCTACTCCGTCGATCTCAATTTTACCTTCAGGTTCAGTCAATCGAAATAATGCGTGAATAATTGATGATTTCCCAGCACCGGTGCGTCCAACTATACCAATTTTTTCTTTTGCTTTTATTGTCAAGTTTAACCCTTTCAGTATATAAGGCTTCTCAGATGAGTATCTGAGACTGACATTGTTAAAATGTATGATACCCAACGAGGGCCATTCCTGCACTGGAATATTAAATGTTAATGTTTCTAAGCTAGCTTCTGGTGTTAGCTTGGTATATTCTTCAACCCGTTCAACCGATATCATACGATTTTCTAATTCAGCTGATTGACGTAAGCCCCACTGAAGCATTCCAAGGAATAATAGTCCTTTCGAAATAATTAGTCCAACATCACCACCAAGTTTATCTCCAGAAAATGTTAATAGGCAACTAAATGTGATAAATATAACATAAACTGCACTTATTATATCAACCCATTGGGCAAATGTTCTAGCAGTAGCTCTAAATAGAAAGAAAGATCCTGTGTTGTTGTTTACATATTCATTAAACTTTTCGGTTAACGCATTTTCGGCTTTGAACGACTTGATGGTTGTTAATCCTTGTATGGTAGTATTCGTATGAGCGTAAATTGGGCTTCTACTTATTGCCTGGAGGCGATTCAATGAACAAGATGTGGCCAAGTAAACTCGTCTAAATCCATACAAGACTGCTCCGATAATAGCTGTTGGTATTAGAAGCCAAGGGTTAATGAAACATACGATTAAGCCCATACTGACCATCTCCAAATAGCACTAAAAATAAGAAAAATCAATAATTTTTTTTAAATATGTGAATCAAACTTTATAGCTTAGTTACTAGAATGGTATCTAGGAGGGTTTGAGGCAGGATAGAATCAATCATCCCAATATCTTTTGAAAATCGATTTAATATCCATCCGGATGGATTTGTGTTAAAGAAATGCATCGTTGCTCGTGAGACTCCACGAAATAAGCGATCATGAAGGTTTATTGATATTCTAATGCACATTTTGAAAAACGCAAAATTTCGATGAACCACTAAGTACATCATCATTAGGACCAATATTAAATAGGTCAAAATATACTGGTGACGAATGGAAGATTCATCCGTTGCAGTTGAAAGTAAAAATGGTAAAGTATTGTGTGACAGTTGATTAATACTAGATTCATTGGACGTCAGATTTTCAATATTGGCTGTTATATTGTTATTCCTTCTTGATGCAATAAGTTCTTCCCAGTTGCACCTGAAAACAAAAATTAGTTTAGTTTGCAAAAAACTAAAAAAAATTGATATTATTTTAATTAATTACCATTTTGCTATAAAATAATCGACACTAGTGACTAAAAGTATGCTTAATGTGAATAAAATTAAATTAAGCGCAATTGTAAGTTTATTTTCGACAGAATTGAAAAATAGTTTATATGTGCCTATAGATAACGTCCCTTTAGTTAACATTTCTTTGCTCTCGTCCTCCTGTTTATTCAGGGAATTAGTTGACTCATTAATTTCCGATTCAAATTTAAACGATTTCTCAGTTTTCTCATCATCTTGCGGCGAAATCATTTCCATTATCAATTTCTGTTTTTTAGATTTTATAAAATCAAAATTTCCTTGTGCTTCTATACGACCATTGTTGAGTACCACAATATGCTCAGATTTCTTCAAATATTGAATTTGATGTGTTACTAGGACAACACATTTTTCCTTTAAATAGTTTTGAATACATTGATTATAAATTTGTTTACCAACTTTTACATCAACCGCAGAGAGAGGATCATCCAAAAGATAAATATCAGCTTTTCGATAAACTGATCGAGCTAAATTTATTCTTGCCCTCTGTCCACCACTTAAATTTACACCTCGTTCCTCAACCATTGTTTTATCTCCAAATGGTAGTAACTCAAAATCTTGTTCTAACGCACATACACGACATACGTCATGATATCGATACGTATCATAGTTTTCCGTAAACACTATATTTTGTCGAATTGTTCCAGCGAAAAGCCATGCCTCTTGAGATGAATAGCTTAAATTGCCTTCAATCGTAATAGAACCAATATCATGTTCAAGCTCCCCTATAATTACATTTAAAAGTGTAGTTTTGCCGGATCCGACTGGTCCAACGATAGTACATAATTTATTTGGTTGTATATCTAAATCGATTGAAAATACACCTGTGTGGCCTTCTTCAACCTTCCAAGCCGCTGTAAGATTGCTTACATTTATTCCTACAGCTTTGCTCTTTTCGTTATGTGTTCGGTTTCTCGATATCAATAAAGTCACTTCACTGGCATCGTTTCGCTTTTCTTTATTTGACAGATTTAACTTTGAGGCTTTTATTTCATTTTCTATGCGGGATTGTTTACCTTCAGGCTGTAGCAAAAAAATTTCAATACGATTTAATGAAATTAATGCATTTAAAACTTCGGTGATTGCCATAGGCCAGTAAAATACCATCGAACTGCTAAGCGACATAAAGTAAGAAGTTACGATAAATACTTTACGGGCCGTAATTGCTTCTCCAAAATAAACGTATGAACTGAAGCTTAAAAAAATTGCAATTCGTGATATAACCTGAAAGCTAAATAGTGCAGCACGCCCATAAGCTGCCCCGCGTATAGAGTTCATTTCTTTTCTCCGGATTGTGTCTACTATCGTGGCAAAAGATTTTTCCCATGCGTACATTTTAATAACTTGGATTGCCTGAATTATCTCATTCATAAATTTTATACGAGAATCTGTACGCTTCGAAGATTTAAGATGATATGTAGCTGATTTTTTTCCCACCCAAACTTGTATTGGAATGAAACTCAATAGAAAAATCATTCCAATGATACCCGAAAATCCAATTTCTCTGTAAATCAGATAACCCATTATAAGTGCTTCTATTGGCCCTTTCCAAAGATCATTATGAAAGCACAATCCTAATTCAATTTTTGTCACATCATTTGACATTAAATTTATCACCTGGCCGTTCATCCCATCAAAATTGGTTGATTTGGAGAACTTTAAGACCTATAAATAAAACTGATTTTAATATTTATTAAAGGCACACATAAACCACAGTCCCTCAACTCAGAAAAAGGTGCAAGAATATTCCAACAATATTTCTTTTAAAAATATTGAAAAAATTATTTTTACATCACATAAATATGCTTTTAGTCTAAGATGTAACAAATAATGGATGAAGTGAATAAAATTACGAAATGGTTTTACTAAAATTTTTTCAAAGTATTTCTTGCAACCATATGTATTGAATCAAGGTGCTTACACTATTCGCACTGATTTGATTGGCAGAGAGTTCATATTTGTTCGCTATGTTAAGTACGCAGCTTTACTCGCTAACAAATAAAATTCTTTACAAAAAAAAATAAGTAAAAGCATATACTTCTTTCATTCACTTCACCAGAGGAATAACTAGGTGATAAAAGGGTTATTTTTAAATGTAACAATAAATTTATTTCAGAGTTCATATTTTAAAATGCCGGAATCTAACATCCATCATTATTTTATTACCATATACCTTTTGATACAAAAGAGCACAACATCCAACTTGCAACTTTATACCACATTGAATTACATAAAACATGAAGGGATGAAACAGGACAGCAATAAGTACCGTTACTCCGCTAATCGATAAAGCAAACAGAAAAGCCTGGTAGCGTGTTATTTCAGTTTGTCCCGGAACAAAGTATGACAGCAAACCTCCCAAACATATTGGCAATAATATTCTGAAATGTTGTAAATTATAATAAAAACATTATTTGGTTTCATTTAATAAGAAATTTGTGTATGCATACCTTAGAGACGCTTCTGTTAGCGAGTAAATGGTACTGATACTAATTAATCGAAATCCGAATCCTCTAAGAATCGCTCTAATTAAACGAGGGTTTTTTCGCTTTAATTCCTCGTTCCATAATTTCGTGAAAATATCGGTAACTACTTCGCTGCTGTGTTCCGGTAGAGGTGAATACACGTCTTTTTCTTGTAATTCTCGTTGCATACCGAGACGATATATATCGATTGTCCATCTGCAAGTAGACATTTTTTTTATTTGGATCAGTTTAAGAAGATACCTTTGTATCCCATTTTTTGGCAATATCGGTTTGAATGAAGTTTGAAAAAATGACATAATTACGTTCGTTGGGAGGTATTAGTGTTTTGTGATTACGTCGTTTAAGCTGTAACGTTTTACAATTTTCATCACTCAGATAAAAATTTACCAAAGTGGTGGAAAAAGAACTAACACTTGTGTCAGATGTACAAATTTAACCTCGGTAAACAAAAAATTTTTAGAAATTTAGAAAAAATAGATATGGTATGTGTATGGCTAATTTCAGAATCTCATCTGACAAAAGATTCATGCGTTAGAATTCGACGGTACTAGTGCTACCACGCCATCCACCCAGCAGGAAAAGCGAGAGGAGGCTAAACCATACTTGTGAAGGAAAACATGAAACATTACGAAGGAGTAAAAATTGAAAAATTAATTTTGCAAGTAACCACCCATTAATGTTCGATTAAATAATCAAAAGGCAATGAACATATCTTCAATATTTTGTCCTCCGTTGTATAACCTGAATAAAGTTAACTATGTTACGTTACTCAAATCGTTCGGTTTTAACTTCATAATCGGAGGCGATTTTAATGCTAAAAATACATATTGGGGTTCAAGACTAACAACTCACAAGGGTAAGCAGCTATTTACAGCTGGTCGGGCTTTCAGCTGCGAGTTCCTCTCTGTAGGTAAACCAATATATTGGCCAGCGGATAAAAATAAGATACCAGATTTGATAGATTACTTTGTAACGAAAGGAATATCTGAAAACTACGTACTACTCGAAAACAATTAATAAAACCAACTGGGATCTCTTCCGGAACATAGTCGAAGACAATACTGAATTACAAGTACCAATTAAAACGATTAAGAGCCGCTGAACAACAGTATACTACAAGCAGTGTGGCAGACTACTACTCGCAACCAAAAGGAAAATCACATCAACTATCCAGTAGCAGTGAGAGATTTGGTTAGAGAAAAGCGGACAGCGCAAAAAATCTGGCAGAGGAACCGAGCACCACAAAGCAAAGCACGACTTAATTATTTAGGCAAACAATTATTTTAGCGAATACCTAGCTGGTCTTTCTGGCAACAAGGCCGCTAATTTTCCCCTTAGAACTTGAAAGTGGCAAAGAGCTAGAAGTGCCAAACAAAAGGCTGCATTGTTTGCAGCCTATCTTGAAGACACATTTCAAATCCTTCTAAGACAAAAAACTGAAGAAAATGTAGCTCCAGTAAATAAAGTGGATAATCAAAACATAAGACCTGTAACACTACAAGAGCTAAAATTTGAAATTAACAACAACTTAAGCTCAAAATAATCCCCTGGTTACGACCTAATCACCGTACTTTTAGTTAAAACACTATCAGAGAAAAGATTACGAAAATTATTGCAAGTAATCAACGCTGCGTTCAGACTAAAATACGTTTCATACTAGTGGAAGGTGGCAGAGGTAATGATTATAAAACCTAACAAGCCACCAAACAAGAAAACATCGTACAGGCTTAATTTCCCTACTTCTTAGTAATAGAAGCAAGAAAACTCATTCCTCCTCACCAATTTTTATTTATAGAGAGACATTCTACTCTACCATAGATCAAATACACAGAATCACAGGTTTAATTGAAGATGCTCTGGAAAATAATAAAATATGTTCAAGTGTCTTCTTGGACGTATCTCAAGCCTTCGACAAAGTTTGGCACTGAGGAGGCCCTGGAATATAAACTAGATAGAGATCTGCCGAAGCAGTTTTACCTGATTTTAAAGTCATATAGCTGATCGACACTTTCGTGTAAAACATGAAGAGAAATACTCCGAACTAAAAAAAAATATCGGCTGGAGTTCCACAAGGAAGTGTTCTGGGACCTATACTCTACATACTTTATACGTGTGACGTACTAAGTAAAAAAGGGAAGAAGTATTGCAACATTTGCGGATGATACTGCAATCTTGGCAATTGGAGACATTATAGAGAAGTCAACCACTAAATTACAAAATGCCGCTAATTCATTGAGTAATTAAACGAAGAAATGACGCCTTCAGCTCAACGAAACTAAATCTGTACATATAAACTTTACCAACAAAATTGTTAATTGGTTATAGCTGTTCGACTGAATTCGCAAACCAATTCCACATGCAAACATGGCAAAATACTTAGGAATGACCCTTGATGCTAAACTCAAGTGGAAAGAGCATGTTAAAAAGAAAAAAGAAGAGTTAAACAGCAAATATAGAAAAATGTAATGGCTCATAGGAAGGAACTTTGAGCTAACATTACATAATAAACTGCTATTATATCGGCAGATATTGAAATTTGTTTGGACGTATGGTATACAGCTATGGGGCTGTTCCAAGAAAACTAAAGTAAAAGAAATTCAAACTTTTCAAAATAAAGTCTTGCGTAGTATGGTCAACGCGCACCATGGTATGTATATAAGGAATGATAACCTTCATAAGGATCTAAAAATGGAATTCTTTAATGACGGATTTGCATCGTATGCTGTTCAACCCAAACCCAGTAAGACGGCTTCGACGAACGAAGCCCTTAGAACTATAGGGCAGCTAATTTAATAAAGTAACCAACTTGGGGCTAACCAATGAGTTATACTCCTCACACAGTCAACAATATTTAATATAGATAAATAATTAGATGAATTTGTATACAGTTCTAATATTTTTATATCTGGCCTCAATTTAATATGTGTCGACTACCTGTTAAAATTCCCAAAGCTAAATTAGATTATATTTTGATTCCTAATTACAACGATATTGATCCTAGCTTAATTGCATCTCAAGAGCGATGCTTCGTAAAATATAAATTCTCCAACCGCGGTTACATTAGGGAGCTACCGTTCAGCTCGCAACAACCCCTTTAATACGAAAAGCAAAGATTTCTTCTGCGATCTGCGCAATGCGTTTACCTAAGATTTCTTATTGTTAAATGTATTTTTCCATTAGTTATTTCGTCAATAAAATGAATAATAAATGACTGTATTCCTAGGTCGATGTTTCCAATTGCATGGAAAACGGCTTGGGTTTCGCCGCTGGCAAAAACAAGAATAGTCATAAGCTGTAGTGATTTAAGGCCAATATCTATTACACCTGTAATATCTAAGGTCTTCGAAATAATTAAAAAAAAAACAAATACAGGCATTCATTAATCACAATCACTTTATAAATATAGATCAATGTGGATTTTGAGAACGTCATACAGCAACTGCTTTGGTTAATGTAATTGATGATCTTGCTCAGAGTTTAGATAAAAAAAATAGACTTGCAGTTCTTGTGCTTCTTGATTTTAGCAGGGCATTTGACAACCTTGACCATGTGTTACTTGTACAAATTTTATGCTGCATCATGTGGTATCAATTCTCGCCAACTGTATTAAAGCTTATATATTTGTTTATATCAGAGACAAAACAAAGAGTAAAATTTAATGGTTCATTATCTAATTATAGGGCTCGGTCTTCGGGTGTTCCTTAAGGTAGTCTTTTAGGGCCGCTTTTGTTCAGCTTTTATACTTTAATAACTTGGCGAATAATATACAATTTAGTAAATTAAATTTTTTTGCTGACGACTTTGAAAACTCGAATAATGATTTAAATAGTATTCATAACTGGTCTACAAAAAGTGTTATTTGCTTAAATATATCTAAATGCTATTTTACATTTTACGTTTGCATTGACCATAACCTACCTAATACCTTATTCAAATAGTGTTAAAAATTGAGGATTAACGATTAATGGAAGCTTGTCGTGGAATGACCATGTGTCTAAAATATGTATGGTTTAAAACTCCATAAGCGTATTTGTTCCACAGAATTGCAAATTTAGGCCCTTTCCAAAAGTTATACTTATTTCATACTTATTGACTTATTTGCCGCCATCTTAAATAAGTATGTAAATTTAATAAAATAGTTTTTAATTAAATTTTTTATAAAACTTAGTTAATGCATAATACCACAATGTATATACAATGAAACTAATTAACATTAATTTTACACTCAATAAACAAATTTTAATTTTCTCGTCCAATTACTTGATTTCGTATGAGTGTCAGCACAATACTTAAACAAAGTTCAAAAAATTGGCTTCTAATTATATTTATTGTTTATTTAATTAAGATTTTAATAATTTTTAATATGCTTAGTATTATTATATTAAATATTTTTATCTTTCATTGATTTATAATTTATATTAATTTAATTTCTTACAATTACTGCAATTATATTACAAAGTTGTTTCTTGTTGGTAGGATAAAGAAGTATACAAGCTTAAATCCTTTTTATTCTTTAAATAAATAAATAAATATTTGTTTGTCTTTCTTGGCATAAAAGGCATCATTTCTTAGAAAAGAAAAAACCTTTTTCTTGAGTTTTGGGTTTCACCTGTCAAAATTGTAATTTAATTTTTGTTTACAGATATTTTCGGTTGTGATTATAATTACCTAATTAAAATATTCTTTTATGTATGATACTTACACAGGCAATATTTTTGTTTGGGAACCCAAAAACAACTAACTAAACACAATAAATATTTCTGTACCTCCAATCCCAACATATGATTAAAAAACTAACTCTTAGGCCGTGGTCGAAATTTCGGGTAAATCATTTACTATGGAAAACGTTGATTTTTAATGTTTCTTGTTAAATTAGGCAATTGTTTCTATTTTATGCTCGAACAATCCTTTTAAATATAAAAAATAAATCAAACGTGAACTTTGTTCTTATTTTATTTACCCCTTTTTGAGAAAGGTAAATGCATTAACCTTTTTCCGCGGATTTATTCTAGAATTCGAACGCAGACCGTAAGTAGCGTTAATTTTAAAGTTATTCATAAAAAAAAAATTATTCAAAGTATTCAAATTTCATTAAAAAATTGACGATAAAATAAGTTTATTGAATTTTACAAAGGTTAAACCAGAGCCATCTAGGGTATAGAGCCATAATACGTCATAATTTCTAGAAGCATTTTTAGTCCGTATGTTCACTGATGGCTTTTTGACAGAAAATATCCGGATATTCTTGACAAATTTTACCCCCGCTAACTTCACTTTAATAAAATTTCCTGATTTTTTTTATGACATGATTGAACAACTCTTGTTCTTGACATATAATTTTGGTGTTTTAAACGTCAACATATTTTCTTTTTATTATTTTAGTATTTTTCATTTATATCATTATTCTAATCGAAGCTTTTCATATTATGGTATTTTAATTTTAATTTTTCAATTCGCCAAAAATTTTGGATTTTTTTACGCCGATAAAAGAAATAATTTCCGGTTGTCAAAAAAACTCCAAGAAATCCAAATAAAAGTAGAGTTAAAAATATACCGATCCTTTTAATACGTTTGTTTTTTTGCTCAAAAAATATCCGGATATTTTTTATCCCTTGTCATCGGTGAACACTAGGAGTGGTATAAATTTTGACTGTTCCCTATACGAATCCATAGCAAAAATAATTTTTTTTAACTTTAAGTTTTTCAATGAAAAAACCAAAAATCTTATCAAACGTTTATATAAAAGTTTCCTAATATCTTTAACAACAATATACAAGAAGACTATATTGGTATTAAATAAATATTAATTCCAGAAATATTTAAATTAAATTGTGCCTAAAATATACTTTCAATTTGAACAATACATCAAAGTTGGCCCTCGCGATTTAAAATAGTACTTGCTAAATTTATCTTTAGTTTTACTAGTGTACCTCAGATGTCTACAGTTGTTTACAGAAAATTACGAAAAAAAATTATTTAATCAAAAACTGTTCACCCGTTCTTAATATTTACTTCGGTCTAAAAAGACCGAAAAGTATTGGATTAGTGTCAAAAATGACGAAAAATTTGGTTGGTCCAAAACCATTTTTCTCGACGTTTTGAAAGCCCCTGAGTCTGAAAAAGCAAAAAAAAAATGTCCGTCCGTCTGCCTGGATGCCTGTAGCCTTTGACAGTTTTGGAGACTGTACGTCAAGAGGGTGAGGTACCTGTCATACGAGTTGAACCAAAACACACGGTTATATAAAATTATATACGAATTTTTTATGTATGCTGATTTGATTATTGAATTGGGCATTGAATTTGGGGTTGATTTGACGGTTAAGTTAGGGGTCAATTTGCGGGTTGATTGAAGTTGAGTTGGAATTGAGTTGGGGTTGAATAGGATATAGTGAGTTGTTGACCAATTTTCTATATATGCTGGTTTGAGGAGTGAGTTTGGCGTAAACTTTGCGGTTGAGTTGAGGGTTAAATTGGGTTACTTTGTGAGTTGAATTAGGGTTGAGTTGCAATTTAGTTGGGGTTGGATTAGTGTTTAGTGAGCAGTTGAGCAATCAATATACAGGGAAACCTCACTACAACGGAAATTGACGGGACCAAAAACGTTGCCCATTGTAGTGAGGTTCCGTTAAACTGAGGATTTGTGATTTTTTTTTGGGATTTTTCTATGGAAATGGGATTCTCAAATGATTTTTAGACGAAATTCTGGAATATGGCCAAGTAGGATTGAACTTAGCTGTTCCTTAATTGATTATGATGAAATTTGACATGTGAGTTGGAAATGGAATTCTAAAATGATTTGTAGATGAAGTTCTTGAAAATGGCCAATTAGGGCGGAACTTGCCTATTTCTAACCGATTATGATGAAACTCAACATGTGCGTCGGAAATGGCATTCTAAAATGATTTTTAGATAAAGTTCTGATGATAGATTATGCTGATATTTGACATGTGCATTGGAAATGGGATTCTAAAATGATTTTTGGACAAAGTTCTGGAATATGGCCAATAAGGACGGAATTTGGCTATTTCTTAACCGATTATGATGAAATTTGATTTGGATGATGGAAATGGGATTCTAAAATAAAGTTCTGGAATATGGCCAATTAGGATAGAACTTGGCTATTTCTTAACCTTTTATGATGAAATTAACATGTGCGTTGAAAATGGGAGTCTAAAATAGTTTTTGGATAAAGCTCTAGAATATGGCCAATTAGGACGGAACTTGGCTATTTTTTAATGGATTTCAGTGAAATTTGACATCTGCCATTGAAATGGGATTCTAACGTGATTTTGGGATAAAGTTCTGGAATATGACCGAGTTAGATGGAAATTGGCTATTTCTTAACCGAATATATGAAATTTAACATGTGTGGTAGAAATGGGGTTCTAAATTGAGTATAGATAAATTTGTTGCCATATTCCATAAATTCATCTAAAATCATTTTAAAATTCCATTTCCAACGCGCATGTCAAATTTCAATTATTTATTTATTTATTTTGGCCATAGGGGAGGTTTTCATTGAAATGCTTCAATTGTATGGGACTTAAAAGTTTGTCCGTTGAAGTGAGGATTTCGCTAAATTGAGTGATTGAAATGAGGTTTGACTGTATATAAATGTGAGTGTTTTTTTATATGTGTTGTTCGGTTATGAAATTATTTAAGAGTTGATTTGGAGTTAGGTTAAGGGTTGATTTGAAAGTTGATTTGGAGTTGATTTGGTGATTGATTGTTGTTTGCGGTTTGTTTGGTGATTGAGTTTAGAATTATGTTGCGATTGAGATGGAGGTTGATTTGTACATTGAGTTGGAGGTTGAGCTTAAGATTAACTTAAGATATTCATTTCGCGATTGATTTGAGAATTAAATTAATCAAGAGCGAAGATCTGACTACCTCATGAGGTTTCAGCCATTTATATTTTATGAATTTGCTTTTCTTTTTTACAATTTTTAACCTTGAAATTTTTCCAGGAGGTAATTTTTGGTTTGATTTTATCAAACTTGTGCTGCTATATACGCAAGTTGTTATGAAAATTATATACATTTTTGGTTTAAATAAACCAATTATTACAAGAAAATGGAAACGATTTTCTTAACTGATGTTCATATATGTTAAAATTCATATATTTGTGAAAATAACTCAGAGATAATAATTAAAAATTTGTAACGTTTTCATTTAAAAATTTGTTTTAGAAAAAAAAGTGATTCCCATATGTTTTACAAGAAAATTTTGGTTTTTTCCTCGTTTCTAATGGGTGAACCAGCGAGTCAGTAACAACTTTAAGTAAGAATGCGATATACAGAAAGTGCATGTTACTGACCAGCGAATCTTTAAGAACTGTTCGTTCAGTTCGGCTGTCACTTAAGAGAGCGAAAATTAACGCGCAAACTGAAGGAAATGTCAGAATACACCAAAATTTGCATGGCACACTCTTCTTAAAAATAATAATTTTGCTATTCACATTACAATTTTAATACTGTATTTGGCAGTTATTACGGATTCGGTGGCTGATATGTCAAATATTCTGTAAGGAAATACTTTCGTCAAATTCTGTAATGATTCTTACTGATTCGCTGGTTACCCCTTAATTCTTTTATAAAAGCTTCGTTTTTAGACTATGGGTTTGAATAATCCAGGTTGCTTTTGTTGAACCCGTCCGTTATTACACCAATTGAAGCTGCGTACATGCTATACATTTCTGGTGAAAAAATGTACACCACGAAGGTAGCTGAATGAGTTGAATTATTTCCAACTAGAACAAAAAGTTCACCAGGGTAACCAATTTTAACTAAAAGTTTTACTATTTTGCTAACTTCGTGGTGTACATTTTTTCACTAGAATTGGAGCATGTACGCACCTTGAGTAAACATAAAATAGAAATAAACGCGTATTTGGAAAATCCTACTTTTACCGTAGTCATTGTTTTGCTCAAGGCTTGCTCCGCAGCCTAATTATGAAATTTAAAGTAGATACTGCATGTCAGAGACAAAATTAAATGTTAGCTGCGTTTCCCTAGAATGGAATAAAAACGAAAGTACCAATTAACCACCACCACCAATTTACCATGGAAGACTTCATAACCAGAAAAAAAAACTACTAGGAAAAATTCGGAAATCTAAATAGAAGGTTGCTGCTGGAGTATTAATCGAAAAGAAAATAATTTTAGACGACGAAATTATTTAGTTGAATAAATAAATTAATATGTACCTAAGATATTTGGACAATAATGATAAATAGTTGTGAAAAATTATTTTGTTTAAAATCGTTTTTCTTGTTATCGTTATCGTTTTGCTACCGTTTTGTTTTATAGTTACATAATATTGTTGTTGATTTTACACTATAATCATAATGAACCAGTTAAATAAATTATAACATAGTTGAGATATTAGAATAATAATTTGTTGTCAAAGCGAAAGTCTAGCTTTACAATATATTAAAAACAAATCAAATATTTCGAACGGGAAATCGCATTTATGTGTTAAATGTAGTTAAATTGAAATGATTTATTATTATATACATATGTATTGCGCCCACATTCGATTTGATTTCTATGTTTGATTGTTTGTACATTTAGAAAGTAATCAAGGATATAGTTAGCAATTGATTCGCTGGAGCCTGATAACATGAGTGAAAATAAATTGTTCGTAATCCTCATCATATCGAAACTGAAATTTTAGAACTCTTCAGAAATTCACTCTCCGTATAAAAAATCAGAATCAATATTTCAAATTCCGCATGTATGCATTAAATTCAATAAAATTGAAATTAATAAGAGTTCAGTATATATTGCGCATAATTCGCTAATATTTCGACTACATGGTTTCCTTTTCTATAATCAGACTACCTATGTAGTCTGTGAATTTAAAAAGTAAAGACTTTGTTCTCGATTAATTCAAAAAACGATTGTCTTATAGCTCAGATGCACCACCCAATAAATGTTGATAAATTAAATTGTTTATATTCTTTTTATTAATTTAAAGAACTACTCATGATCAAAAATCGTGGTTCTCCTTTTTAGGTTGTTAAACCGTCTTTTTGGGGTGGAAAACGTACTAATTTCACCAATTTGATTAAATCACAAATCTTAACTTCTTTATTTTAAATTTCTCGAAAAAGATATTTCCAATGGTATCGTTTTATTGGTGTATTGTAAACTGCGCTGCGTATATAATACAAAATGTACATAGATTCAAAAACACGAAATCCTCCTGTTAGAGGAAAGCGAAAAATGACTCAAGGCGAGCATAAACAAAGCACCTAGATATGCAGGGGACTTATACCCAAGTAGCACGAGTGGGTTGGGATAACGTTGTACTGTGGTTGGCTAAATGACTACTGGTCGGCTAGCCAACGTTGTGACAATGGTATGAAAACTGAGATACAACGTTATTGGGGAATAAATTTTGGGTTGTAACAACGTCGTAATAACTATTATCCGACTTATCAATTGACCATAGAATACAAGTCACGAAATAGATATATTGACTACTATTTTGTTTGTAAAAAAATGATTTTGTCTCACATTGTGGTTATATTTTAGCAGACAGGACAACTATTTTTATAAAATATATAAATAATCATGTTGTCTTTTTTTATCTTGTAAATATAATAATTATTTGTCTGTTTCCTTTATCATCTATTTCATTATTTACGACTTTATGAAAATTTACTTCATAATAATTGTAAATATAATATTCACATTCCCTGTAATAATGGTAACCCGAAAATCTGGCAAGATACGACATATTTTTATAAACAAAGCAAGTTTTATCGTAAATGTGCACCTATCAGTGAACTAAAAACTCATGCGCCTTATAAATTAGTCTTTTTTAAAAATATATTTCTGTTATTTCAAAAATATTTTTATTTTAGGTTGACTAAAATTTTCTAAAATCAGTTTAAACCGTATTGAAATAATCCCCACCATTAAAATAATGATATTACAATAATATTTAGTCATGAGGAGTATGAAAATCAGAATATTATTTTCAAAAAATACAAATTTTTATATGCATGTGTAATTAAAAATGGCGAACTTCATATTATGTATTAAAATATATTTAAACCACTAAAAAGTTAGATTAATAACCAATTTATAACAAATCCGACTCAAAAATTACAAATTTGTTATTTTATTTCCAAAAAAGTTACTGTCACGACGGTCTAGTCATTCTCCCGACGATTTATTCAATTTTATTACCAAATTTTCAAGAATTCAACTGTAAAGATATTTGCACACCAAATAAGTTATATCGAAAAGCGTTGTGCATTCACCAAAAATTCCTTAACGACAAAAAAGAAAAACTTAACGAATGAGATAGTTAGTTTAAAATTCCCTGAAAAATACAAAGGAGACTGTATGGATACAAATGTAATTGTTTCGCGAATTATAAACAATATGATTAAAACTTCAAAAACGTAAAACATTAACACAATTCAATTTTAATTAAATAGAACTGTTGATAATTATTCATTAATTAAATCCTTAGTATAACAAAATTAATGATTGACCTATTTTGGAAGATAAAAGAAGTTGAAGTCAGAAAAAAAATTTTATTTTAAATTATTTATATAATTTATTGACATGACACAAGGTTGTTTGCCGATGATGTAATAATGTCGGTCACAAAATATCTTTTTTGTCAATTATTTCACTAAATTGTATGCATATGTAAAAAATGTTATCTTGTGGTCGTGCAGGTAACAACAAAATATTTAGGTTGGGTATTGGTTTTTATACGACAAAAAAGTTGCTAGGTAGTCATTATATACCACATATTACGACAACATAACTAAATAATCGGTACACGGTTATAAAATACATATTAGTCGGTCAATAGTTGAAAATAGTCAAAAAAAGTTATCAAGTAGATATAAAATAACGCTCTGGCGGCTGCTAACATATAACGTCGCATTGTGGTCGTGCCGACGAAAAAATAAAAATTGTTAGTTCGATGTCAAACAAGTAAATTTATAGAAATTTGTGACGTTGTACCGACGTCGTATATGGGTTATAAAACTATAAAGTTATTTGGTGCTACTTGGGTATATAAAGACTTTGGCTCTACTAAGCAGATAAAATACAGGGAAAAACCAATCAAACGGGTTATTAATTTTTATAACTCATTCAAGCAGAAATAGTAACCGAAATACGTAATTTTTGTGGTAAACTACAGATGTTACTAATTCTTTAAGCGATTTAAATAAAAGACTTACAGGGAAACCGTTATATTGAAAACAATTAATTTCACAAATTTTTATTTTAGGTAGATTTTATTTAAACATTGAAACCGTACAAAGTGATTAAAATCGTAATTTTAATGTAAATTTTTATTTTTGGTAAAAAGAAATGTCGATAAAAATTAAATGCCTCATCTATAATGAACTGTGTACTAAAACTCTGTACTAAATTATGTATTTATTTGACGAAACAAGATCTTACGTCATTAATTTTGTTTTTGTAAGTTTATACTAAAGAAAAATTATATTTGTACAGTTTTATTTTAATTATATTAATCAAAGTAATAAATTTAAGTTATTGGTTTTAAAATATGGTATACTCAAAGTTTTGATTTAAATATAAACCTAAAAATATTTTATGTTACGAGTATTTTTCATTCATAAAGCTTCTTTCAAAATTGGTGAAATGCTTACGGTTTTTATGTATAGGGAGCTTTGCAAAAATTTGAACCGATTTCACCTGATTAGCTTATTTTTCATACCATCATGAGAAAATACACTAATACAACAAAAACATGTGACGGCACACAATAGCAAAACACAATACAATTCTCAATATTCAATCCTCATTTTGTGACAAAAATCGGTGTCGAAGTTTATTTTGTTTTCGTAATTTTAGTAAAATGAGAAATCTGTGATAAATACGTTGTCTATAGTACTTCCATTTGAACTTCATCGGTGAAGTGTTAGATGGCAATACTGATCTCGCTTATAATTTTTCAAAATATTTTAATATTTAAATTCGCCGAAATATTTGTACAAATAAATACGACCAATTGTCATGATATATTTTTAACCGTTAATTGAATAGCTCCGTTTATACATACATAAAGATTTTTTTTATTTTGCAACACGATCAGACGTATTGTTTAATTACTCGTTTAGTAGAAGTAAGCAAATAAGCTCTCTTAGTTTGAGAAAATATAAAGCCCGAATAAAATTGAGGGACAGGGGCCCTATTCTCGAATACCACATCCATTTTCCACATGTGGACATCTGTCAAAATTCATAAAAATTGAATTTTTTCGGTACTAAGGGAATATTTCCGAATGGGTATAAGCAGGTGGAAAAATTCCCCATATAGGAAAATATCCATGCCGCATTTGAATTACATTTTTCGAACGTTTTTGTGTGAATTTGACAGATGTCCACATGTGGAAAATGGATGTGGAATTCGAGAATAGGGCCCCAGGGGGCCTATTCTCGAATTCCACATCCATTTCCACATGTGGACATCTGTCAAAACTCATAAAAATTGAATTTTTTCGGTACTAAGGGAATATTTCCGCATGTGGAAAAATTCCCCATATAGGAAAATGTCAATGCCGCGTGTGTTTTATATACGAATTACAATTTTCGAACCAATTTTTGACAACTTTGACAGATGTCCACATGTGGAAAATGGATGTGAAATTCGAGAATAGGCCCCCAGGATAGGAAATATTTGCATAATATTTTCACAATCTACAGCTCTTCGAAAACACTCTCTCCGTAAAGTTATCCTTTCTTGTTAAGCAAATGGAATCCTGCAAATTTAACAAAATATTCGAAGAGAAATACGGTAAGATGCATCGTGCTGCTAAATTAAAATGTTTATTAAATTAATGTTTGAACAATTAAAATTTTGATTAAGCCTGTAGTAAGAGTGGAGATAAATGAAATTTGTTTGCGACCGCTTTAAATTGCTTTGCAGGCTTCCAAGAGCCTCACATGCTACCGGGTGGATATCACTTCTGTAGATATTGCAATTAATTTTATTAAATGGCCCTTAAAACCCATCTACCCCTGAAAACCCATCTGGAAGAAGAACAGAAACACATTTACGTAAAACCAAAAATCTTATTATATGTGCGCAGTGCGAATATTTCGTTAATAAACTTCGAAGATTAACCAAAACGACAAAGTCACAACGAAACATTTTTGTGGTAAGCATAAAATTCAGGCCTAAAATAGTTTCTAAAGTTTTTGCAGACATTGATGCCAACAAATCAGCTAGCCTCGGTGGTACTAAGCAAATTGTTTTTCAAAAATGTTACAAATCTTTGGGTAAACATTTATCAGTTTTGTTCCACTTTAATCTGGAAAGTAGCTAATATTCCGCGTCGAATTATCGCTCGAGAGCCATTACCTCTGTCCTTTCTAAGGTGCCACGAACAATAATCAATTTCCTTCTGAAGAAATACCTAGAAGAACACCAACGGTTTAGCCCACCACTGCGTGTTTCAAGATACGGTGATTTATTTTATTATTTAACCTCGTCAGCAACATAGAACTGCAGTTTACTGTACAAGTTGAGAGCAATTGGACTTCTTAATGAAACCAGCCTAGATGAAGAACTTCTTTCTTGTCGTAGAATCCAATTAGATGGCAGAACTTTCATTCCTCATACTTTAAATGTTGGTATTCATCAGGCATCTGTCTTACCCCCGAAGCTTTTTATAGTTTCATTGAACATCTATTATCCGATAATTTCAATCCAATACATTTTTATGCTGACGACAGTACACCTTATCTTTTACTTTACCTAATTTATTTCATACTGAAACAATTCTGGCAGTCATAAAATTTTACCGGCAGAAACGATAAATATACACCATCTTTGAGAAGGCTCCAGTTTAGCCAAGTCTGAATCTATTCTTGAGTGGATCAAATAAATAAACGGTGGGTTGCTAATCAAACATCCTTTACAAATCAAATATCATAGTTGTTTACCATTTTAAGGGTTTTTACCTCTTAGAGCCATTTTGCCTTCCCGTTTCAAGTTTTCTACGGGCTTTAGGTGTAGTGATTGAGAAGGTCAACTTAGAACGTTTATGTGATTTATTTGAAACCATTGTTTAGCTCGCTTCGACGAGTGTTTCGGGTCATTGTCCTGCTGAAACACCCACCGAAGCGGCATATTTTCCTCTGAATATGGTAGCATTACGGTATTAAGTATCCCTACGTTGTGGGCATAATAAAAGGAATCAATTCCTTTCATTATGCCCTCAATTCGATGGATAGCACCTGAAGCTTAGTATGAGAAACATCTCAATACCATGATGCATCCTCCACCGTGCTTGATTGTTTTAATTGTACATTGATCATGGCGAGCTGTATTCGGAGGTCGTCGCACAAGTGGTATTCCACAATCAGAGTTAAATAAATTAACTTTTGTCTCATCCGACCAAAGAACAGTGCATCATTTGTCTTGAGGCCAGTACAGATGTTGCTTAGTGAAATTCAATCTTTTTCCACGTTCTTCTTTGACAAAAAAGTGACCTTTCCAGTTCTTAGATTTTTGCGAAAGAGCATCTTAAGGATTGTAGATGTGTCTACATCAAGGTTAAACTCTTTCTTTAAAGCACTAAAAGATTCATTTTTCACATAATGCAAAATTCATGTTTTTGTGGTAGAGGAGATTTTTGATTTTCTTTCTCGTACTTCTGATTTAGTAACCCAATTAGTTGGGTTTTCTACCATTGTTTTGGAGCGACCTGGCTGATTTTCAAGTACTAAAGATAATTAAATGAAACCAGTTTATTTCGTGCCTAACATAAAATACCAATATTGCCGTATTATTAAAGACAATCAACTAATATTCAAAATTTTAAAACTGTCCCTATTATTTTTCACATCACAGTATATACATATGTCAATAAGCCTTTACTTTTTTCTCTTTGTATTTCCCGACATTACGAAATATCAGCTTCAACTTTAAGGGACGACCGAAATGGGATTTCATCATACCACCAATATTGGAAGAAAACAAACATTTACTTTAGTGCAGGAAAACGAAATCCGTGACCATCTCCTGCATGACTCCAAAAAATTGTGTGGTAGTTTATGCAGAACAAAATACCATTCCAAATCGATTCCGCAAATTGACGCAGTTGGCTGGTAGGGATTTTTATGAATGTTTCTTATAAAGGGGTGCTAAATAAAGTTTATGTAAACCCGAAGCAACAAGCATAAATCGCGTAACGGCTTTTAATGAAACAGACGTGAAGCTTTTTTACTCAAATATAGAGAAAGTTTTCAACAAATTCTGATTTGAAGCATCGCTAAGAATAATCGGCGTTAAGGGACAAAAACAGGTTGGCCAAGCTTTGAGCAAGGAGAGAGGTAAAAATTTTACTGGGTGTTGCGCAATGAGTGACGGGAGTGGTTTTTTACCACCAATATTCAAAAATGTCCCTCCTGGAGCAATCTTTTGCTGTTTAAATAAGAAATGGATTAACGGCAACCTTTTTATTGAGTGGCTGCACCATTTTATTAAGTCTGACAAATCAACTGAGGTTGATCCCGTTTTATTAATTCTCGACTGTCACGATTCACTTAAAACTCTCGCGGCTTACGAATGCATTTGTTGTGGTGGTGTCTTTATCAACTCACACGTCATATCGCCTTCAACCATTAGATGTTACTTTATTTGGTGGCCTTATGTTACGGTTTTCCCATATGGCCTGGCTATACTATTTAATAAGGCTTATATTCGTGTCGCCACACTGGAAAAACGCATATCATGTTTAAGAAAACAGGAATTTATCCTTTTAATCCCAATATATTTATGGAGGAAGACTTTTTGCTAGCTTCATGCATTGAAATTCCTCAAACTTATATGGAAACAATTGCATGCTCCTACAAATTCTTCCAGTGCTTCACCACAAAACTTCAATTCACCACCTGTCATGATTTGGTTATCTACAACAGATAGGTATTCGTATGTACATGTTTTCGTTCCGTTGAATCGTTAATAAACACCAAATTTTCTTTCCAGGAACTGCCACAGCCTCTACATTGCCATTCATACAATATCAAGCCAAACTGTTAGCATTGAAAACGTTTCGCCAGCGAGATTCGTCGACAAATCTATTAATCGGAAACAATCAAAACGAACTAAATGTTGATCCACTCAACAATAATGACGAAATACGGGTATTTCTCATTTGTTCGGAGTTCGGTAAAAATTGAGAATTGTGATGTACATATACGTATAGGTGTACCTCGTGTGGTACATGGAGACGTGCTAGTTGCTCTGGTGCAGACAATGCCGAAAACTACGAGTGTGATTTTTGTAAACATTGCCCAAGGTTACGATACATTTTCAATTTGAGTTTAAAAATTGAATTTCAATTTGTAATGAGGCCTTAAATTATTAATTTTAAGGAAGATTTCGTTGTTGCGAGCATAAGAAACAACGCGGTTGTATTATAACGGTTAAATTATTACATATATTTTAGTTTATTAATTATTGTTGGTTGCCATAATTTATTTGCAGTACATAATAGGTATAATTTGTTGCGAGAATATTCTACATAATGGTTATAATATTTGTTGCGTTTTTATTGTTTCGTGTCAGTGTAAAGTTTTTGTGTAATTAGTGAAAGTTTATCACGAACGTTTTGTGATGGATCAGTTAATTAGAGTGCGAAACCGTATTATATATAAGTCAAATAGAGGCGATTTTGATTTACTGAAAGCAAATTATAGAAGACACAACAGAAAATGCTATTCGAGCTCGACTCGAGGATTTAATCAAACTTCATGGGAATTTTAATGACTTAGAATTACAACTTGAATAATTTACTGAATATGACGCTGTAACAACCAAGATGGATGCGGATTATTATAAGCTCGAACATTATTTGAAGACGCTTTGGTAAAACGTACGGGTGTAACATTTTCAAGGGTGAAAACTGGAACTGAATTAAATGAGACATTAGAAACATTTGAAGATCAGCAGAAAACATTTTATGAAACTCTTAATACTGCATCAAGTTTAAAACTACCAAAGATTATGGTCGAGCCATTTAGCGGCGAATATTTGATGTAGACTTCATTTATATACCTGTACGTCAATTCAATTCATAATCATCCAAGCCTGACGGGTTCACAGAAGTTGCAGCAATTGAAGAGTTTGCTACTTGGGGAAGCAGCAGGTATGATTAGCCACATTACTACCACCGACCAGAACTCAGAAGCATGAAAAAAAAACGAATCTCGTTATAATAAACCAAAACCAATCGTGTCATCGCTTATTCAATCATTTCTAGAGCAAAAGCCCTGTAAGGTTACAAATTACAAACAAAATTACTCGTGCACTGAGAAGCATAGGGTAAGGCTATGGCTCATTTATCTAATACTACAAAGAGTGGATAACGAAACAAGACAATTATGAGCAGGATATTTTGTTCTGAATTTCTTAACATTTTTACCCTGCCATTGAACATTCAAGATAAGAAAGTATGTGCAGCCCATGCAACAAAATCTTCTCTGATAGGTAATAATTTATTATTCAGGTGCCCATCATTCCGTAATAACACATTAGGGCCTCGACTTGCGTTAGTAAACGACCAGTGTCATAACTGTTTAAGAAAAGAACACTGCGCAACATGATGGTTATCCAAAAGTTTATGCTTGATTTGCCACAAAAGATATCATTCTCTGTTATACCCAAAGATAACGGCCAATACTTATCAACCAACAACCACTCATTCATTATTTATTGAGCTACTAAATCTTCAATCAACATACAATCATCAATCGAACTGCAAACTTCAATCAATACACAATCAACAAACATTACCATATCTGCAAACAGCCATTAACATAGGGTCAAAATTTAACATTAACGAATGATTAACCGTCCATCTTATTTCCTTTGCCAGTTGCGACGAGTCAACAATCACATTATGAACAAACGGCATCAGCCCAAAATTATATATCACTAAGTAATAACTCGTACAAAACACAATCATGCAATTATATTCTATTACACTCTGCTCTGGTCAACGTAAAAGCACGCAGTGTTGAGTTGGTACAAGCAAGGATTCTTCTTGATTAACTTCTCAGATTATTAAAACAATATCGTCCAAGTTACTTGATAATATATTTAATATACAATCACATAGCCAATTGAAAGAAATTGAACTCGCGGATTCGACATTTAATCAAGCACGCCCTCTTGATATCCTAATAGGAGCAGAGCATTTCTTTGACATCGTAGGAAATCAAAGAATGCTTATCCCAGGATTACCAGCATTACATTAATCACAATTTGGATGGATCAGGTAGTAAGGGATCTAGCGTCAAAGTCGATTGTAAATACTGATGGTTAAATCAATGGAAGTACTTACACAGGTATCTAAATGAACTATTGAAAAAATGTTGGGAGGTCGAGGGGCCTCCAGCACAATCAACCTTAAAGGAAATGGGTAGTTAATGCGAGCATTTTTACTCGACAACAACTGTACAACCTAGAATGATCGGTTTAAATTAAAATTATCATTTTTGTCTCCTAGATTGACATTTAGAAACTCATACATTAATGATTTGCTGGCAATGGAAAGAAAATTAAGAAAAACAAAGAGTTTCACAAGCAGTATGTCCAGTTTATGCAAGAGTACATTCAACTAAACTACATGGAACTGGGTGAATGGTCTGAACTTCCAACCGACGATGACAGCCGATATTTTATAACACATCATGGAGCGTATAAGTATAGTAGTAACACAACTACGCTGCGTGTGGTATTCGGCGCATCTTCCAAAATATCCAAATCGGAATCTCTAAATGATATTCTACAGGTCGGACTGATAATTCAGACTGATTCGTTTCAAGTACTGTTGCGTTTCCGAAGCCACAAGATCGTCTCTGACGCAGATATAGTAAAGATGTATTATCTTAAACGATTTCTACATACACGACCTGTTATCTGGGGCAGATTGGGAAGAAGTAGCAGTAAAATTGAAAGACGAGATTGTTTCAGTATGCGAGCATGGTGGTTTCTATTTAAGTAAATGGTGGTCAAATTCACAAAACCTACTTCAATCAATTGCAGTAAATGAATCGGTGGAACATCACGCTACTACGGACACGTTTTCATTCCAAACCAAACTAGACGAAATCAATAAATGGAGAAAACGTAATATTCTGTTGGAGATATCTAAGATCTATGATCCATTTGGATGGTTTGCACCAATAGTCATCATACTGTTTAAAATTATGATACAAAAATTATGGGTTCTACAACTAGATTGGGACACTCCAGTTTCCTTAGAGTTAAATGATGAGTTCCAAGGCATATATAACGAGGTTAAGTAGTTAAATACTGTGACGATTATAGCCATCATATAATGAATTCACTTTACGAACAGCAATAGCTCAGATGGTTGGCGCGTAGTATGAACATAAAGGTCGATGGTTCGATGCTCGTCGTAGCCCATTTTTTTATTACAATTATTTATTGAGGACATCGAAACATGTTTGTATACCAACGCACAAATGCATAATGATCTAGTAAAAACTAGAACGTCCGAGATATAGCGTACAAAGAGAAAGGGAGGCGTGTTTAGTGATTGATGAATAAAATGAACAACAACACAATTATATACACACGGCCCGCCGACAATAATGAATGATGATGATTATGACAAGCCATAAACGATATTTCCAGATGATTATGGGTCATAAACAGAATACACAAGAATGAAGATGATTTATGACACACAATAAAGGAAATTTCGGGAGCAGTATCAAACTGGTATATAAACACGAACGATGGCACGCAGAAAACGGTTTTTGGTTTACTTTAAATCGTGTAACAAGTAAAATAAATCTGTTGTCATAGCCCCCATCAGTGGCAAGCGGACAGATTTAAGTCATTAAAGTAAAATCAAATATTAAAGTGTATAAAAGTAGAATGAAATAAAATCAAATCAAGTGAAATAAAAGTACACAGTGCTTTTAATTGCAAAATCCAGAAGAACTCAGAATCCCAGTTCGTAACAATACTATCAACATTCAACGCTGCTTCAATGCCTCGGACAAGGCTTACGGTGCTGTTTTATGCCTACGTGCCGTTATGATTAATGGCAAGATAAGCACTCAAATAATTTGTTCAAAAAGTAAAGTTGTGCCCATTAAACAAATTTGTCTGTCAAGATGAGATGCTTATATTCTAGCCAAACTTCTAAACCTTATTAAAGAAGTTTTATTTCTTGAATTGCTAGTCGAGGTGTTCGTATGGTGCGATTCATTGATTGTTTTACATTGGTTAGTAGACGCACCCAGGCGCTGGAAAACATTTATTGCGAATCGCACTTCACTTATTTTGGATATCATTCCATCGCAACAATGGCGCTACATGCGTAGCAAGCAGAATCCATCGGATCTTATCACAAGAGGTGTACATTCTGAACGAGTGCATCAAGAGAAATTATGGTGGAACGGCCCCATGTGGCTCGAACAACCTAGTTCTAACTAGCTCACCATCCACTTCAAATAAAATCATTAAATCGTGCAATATTAGAATCAAAGACTATAATGCACTATATTATTCCAGTTCACCGCCACAACTATCTGTCATCGTGAAATTAGTCACAGTCACATCTCGTCAAGGTATCTCAAAAATTGCATCCCTTATGTAAGATTTCGGGCTGTGACAGGCTATCCGAAAATAGGGAATCTTCCAGCTGAACGAGTTACACAACAACGGCCATTTCTGAACATCGGTTTAGATTGTGGTGGTCCGATGTTTGTTAGAACTAGTAAATTACGAAAAGTTCCGGCCTCAAAGGCTTATATCGCGGTTTTCGTATGTTTAGCTGAAAAAGCCATGCACTTAGAAGTGAACAGCAGCATGGATGTCGTTAATAGTGGCCCTCAAAGGCGAAGCAGCGGAGGCTTTACAAACCATTCAGGAACAAGAGCGCAACAGTTATCCCGAAATTATGGAAGGCACTGGATCGGAATTGAAAAGTCGCTACCAAAAGGGAGGAGAGTCGCTACAGGAACTTCCATCAGCAATCGAGCGAACAGTGCATCTAACATATACTAGTACGTCGGCCGATTATAAGGAAAGGCTAAAACTTGACGCAGCGTAGAGCAGAGATGGGCAACAGTTGGAAAGGTGGGAAGATTGCAAAGTCAGTTTGGAGGAACGGAAGCTGGCTTCGCCGTCTGTTTGCCCTATAACATTCATCCCTGTGACTAGTGTAGCACGAGGCGGAAGCAGCGTAACAATCAAGGGCAATGTTGATGGGAGGAACTGTATAATTACGCTGGATATAGGAGCAACCCACACAATTGTCTGGGAAGACCTAATCGGAGAAGCTGTGCAGCTGGTTGATGGATTAAAATTAGGAATGGCAAATGGGGATAGTGCAATGATAAAAGGCAAAATTATCGTGGACATAAGGATAGGGAAAAGTATTTTCCAACACGAATTTCTATTCGTAGATATTGTGGACGAAGTTATCTTGGGAATGAACTTCATGAGGGTAAATAGCTTTGTATTGGATTTTGGACGAGGAATGTTGAGTAGCAATAACATCGCGCTACCACTTAAATTCAACGATATGGATGCGATAGTAAGACGAGTAACAGTCAGCCATCGCGAAGAGGTGCCATTGGGTCAGAAACAATTTTGGTTAAACAGATATTGAGTGGGAAGTGCCGGGTTGTGCGTAGATTGATAACTGCATCATAACAAACAAAAATAATAATTAAGTTTCAAAAAGTAATATTGAAATTTAGAATGACAAAAAATGTATTTTTAATGTTCTAAAGATAAATAATTGATTTACCGGCTTTTAAATGTTGTACCAATCAGCCATGATTTCAGATAAGTCCAAATCTTATTTAAATTGTTCCTGTAATGATTCTTAGTGAATTTTCTTTTTATTTTAGGATTCCCTGTAAACATAAAAAAATTGAAGGTCGTTGAAGAAAAATGACCCATCTGCTGGTGAATTTGGGTAAGTATAATTTGGCTTAAATTATCAATTTGATTATTGTTTTTCCTCTTTTAGTTGTTTAATCTCTGGGATGACCAGTTTGAGCACATTTTAATAATGCTAAGCAGTCTTCAAAATCCCACAACTAAAAAAAATTATTTATGTTTTCATGCGATTGAATTTGATTTTAAATGTCTACACAGTTTCGTCTTAAAACCTTTTAAAGAGACAACTGTGGCAAAATGTATTCATCAAAATGTGTAAATTTTCAAGGACCATTAATCTTTGGAACGGGTGGGGATGTTGAACTTGTGGCGTCGATCGAAAGTAAAATTGTCAAATTATAAAAATGCACCTTTAAGAATAATTAAGTACAAAATATTCGCACCATGTTTAGATTCCTAAAAAACGTAGCAAGCAACAAAAAAGGGTTTTTGTTTTTTCAAAAAAAGAGAAGTCAGAAAAAAAAACAATAACATTACTTACGACTTGAGTTTCTTGGTGCAAATTGTATCTCCTCTCTGTTTTAGTAAACCAAATAAAAATAAAAGTTTAAAAGCTAAAGTACTTGTATTACTATAAAAAGCAATAAAAAATATATGTGTTATTAATCAAAAAACACACTAACGAATAGCGAAAGTGGGCTTCGCATAAGTGTGCACGCTAGGGAGTTGCCATCCCAGAACCACCAAAAACTCATACTAAACTTTGAATTGGGATTAAATCAAGCAGAGCAAAAAATACGATGTTTCGTAGAATGTTCGTTTTTATCAAAAATCCAAACAAATAAGAACAACTTCAGAAAATTGTAAGAGAATTTAATACAATTTCGAACTGATTGGCCTATGATTATGAGTAAATTTATCCTCTCATCAGACCATGGTGGCTGGACTAAATTCTCTTACAATTTTCGGAACATATTAAAATCATGTTAATTTAAAAAAATTAAATCTGTAGGTTCCAGTCTATTTTTGGAGCGTTGGATTTGCTCGTAACTACTAATATATTTCTATGTGTTATGTGTAAAACCCGCATTAAAAATGGGCTTAGGTCCGGTTGCAAATTAGAAATTGCACGAATTAATTAACTAACATTCAAATTAAAATAAAGAAGAACAACTTTTAACTTTTATAAATACTTAAATATGAATTGTAAATAAAAGAAAATGGAAGCTTTCATGTCATACGAAATAAAACTATACAAAGCGGCAACTAAGAAGTTCGTTGGATAAGATGTCCAAGAATTTGAGAAACCGATATATGGTACATACATATGTCTATGTTAGTTTATCGATTATTCCTTCGGCCACATCTTTAAATGTAAATAATATTCGTTTTTTGGTTAAAATATGAGCTAATGAATTGCTTACACTGTGTTATGATATCAAATACGAGTATAGAGCTTTTCGATAGGAAGATAAATATTAAAATAAATCGATATGTGTTATAACACAAACACAAAGTATAAAATAAATCATGATATTAAATCACCAAAAGGGCATATCTCCTGTACCAATTGTTAAGTTGTTATGTTTGTTACGTAATGTAGTTCCATATATAAAGCAGTTCTATGATCTCTTTTGTCATCATTTGTCAATGCTATGTATGCTCTTATATACTTACGTTTATATACACATTCCTTTGTCTACAAGTTCAATCGTCTGTTTTTCGGTTTTTCCTTTGTCAATCATTTTATAATTCTGTATGTAGTTAGGTACAAAATTATTATTCGAAAAAGAAGCATGGGAGAGTATACATAGATTGATACTGCGGAGGTGTAAATTTAACATTTGGAAATTAAAAATAAATTAAATACAGTCCACTCATTTTTATTGTTTTAATTTGGTGAACCAGAATCAAGAAAATCGATCGATTATTATCGTGTGCTTAACACCAATTAAAATGAGGGTTCCAGTTTCTGCACAAATATGGTGAGACGTCAAATACTATGTCGACTAAGTAATTATAAAATAAAATAATAACGTATATTGTTACGTAGTAAATTTAGGCATCATCTTTTTAATTAACTTTATTTTTTTCAAGGTTTAATCGGCGAATTTTTTGTTTGGTTAGCAAAGTCATCAAGAGAGAGACCGAAAATCTTAAATGAACAATAAATACAAAAAATGTGTCTAAAAATGTTGTTCTATGTGAAAGATGTTATAGAGACCACTTTGCATACAATAAACAATTTTGAATAACTCAATTTGAATAGTTGGAGGTAAGCACATGTGTTATCTCAACCAGGAAACCTATTTAAAAAATTATTGCTTACACTTCAAAATATGTGTTACAACATATTTTATCTCAAAACACTGATATGATATCTGTTGAAATAATCATGTGACTACTTACAAGAAAAATATTTTTGTAAGGCACCATGCTTTAATGATTGGATTTTCAGGTCGATTAATTTTTTCACCTCCAAACATATTGCAGTTTTAAAGAAATAAAGATAATTACTATTAATTTGTATTGCTATATCATTTAAGCACATGAGCACACAATAGTCACACAAATTGAAATCAATAAATTGTTCTGTTACACATAATGATCAACAAATAAATTATTCACCAATAATATTCACATGGTATTGAAAACCTAATGTCGCCAAAATAACCTTTCGCGTTCACAAAACCACACTCACTGAGTCATTATTATTGGAAAATAAAATACGTCAAAAAATTATCTCTATGTGCTGTCGTTTTTCAAACAAGAGTTCGTATCCATAGAAATATTCACGAAATACTGATTTTTTTTTGGTTGTTGCTTGTTGGCTTGTGTAGCACGAAGTTATTTCCCCTAATCGCCAAAAATATTAATAATGTTCTATGTTGTCTTGTAACTATATACGTATTATGTAACTAACAAGCTTTGAAGATTTTTATTCAATATGAGTAGATTACATTATTCTTGATTATAAATATAACAAAATAAAGGAATCCATTATTTTATTTATGTATAATAATTAAAAAAATAGTTTCTTGTTGTGAAGAAATGCCTTACGAAATAATCAAGAAAATATCCACCTTTAAAATTATGTTTTATTAATGTTTCTGAAGCAAACCTTTTTTTAATCTGTTTGATATTTTATGTTACTGCAGCCAAAGCCGGTTGAAGTAATTTTTTTCAAAAAATTGATATTGTGTGTGTTTTATATCTTATAACGCGCTTAGCCCAGCGATAACACCTCAAACTCAGAATCTATCTGGATTCATACTGCGAAATTAAGGCAGTCTCACATTACTGTCTTACACCGTAAATAATGCCTAGGCATTTTAAACGAATAGTACGCTTACAAGGCGTTTTATTCAAATCCAGCGCTCTAGGCGTTACATTTGTTAAACATTTCCTTACTTCACATAATTTATAATTATGTAAAACGACCAAATTTTTTGAACAAATAGCCATTGATTTTTTGAAAACGGTGAAGGCTGCAATTTTTTTTTTTTTTTTTTGGGCTTTCAAATTATAAAATCGGTTTCTACATCATTTGATGATTGATTCAATAATTAACAACTAGCAAAAATTAAAAATTAGCAACGTTGGAAATCATTTCGGTAGTCATATTTTGTTGAAATTTAACTCCTCCTGTCTGGTAAGATTATTTACGGATTTAACAACAAAGGTGTTAAATCAAAACCTTGTCTCCAACTCTTACTATCATGAGTTATTCCTGACAAAAGAACGTTGAGGCTGGTAAATCTGGTAAAAAGCAATTCGCTATAAACTTGGAATTTTCAACATGAAATCTAAAAAGCTGGACGGCTATTCCTGGGGCCACATTATGAAATAGATCCCATTTCGCATTTTAGCTTCCTATACGGAATTTTTTATTGGCAAATAAAAAAAATTATATTTTTAATTAAATAGATTTAATGTTTATTAATTAAATATATTTATTTATTTTATTTATCTATTTATTTATTACCAACTTAAGTATAAAGTTATATAAGTTATAAAGTTATATACAATCTGGTTACAATTTCAATAATACATTAATATATACTAAAAATTTAATTAAAAAAAAAAAGAAAAAGTAAAATTAAACAGACATGAAAAATTACCAATAATTTAAAAGAACCTTAGACATTAAATTCTTAAATGCATCCCTAGATAGATTAAAGTCGAAAGCCGATCGAACTTTATTAAAAGAAACAGTAGATTGATAAACAGGTTCATATTTACCGTAGTTATGCCTAATCTAAGGCAGCTTAATTTGGAAATCTCTAACGCGAAGGGTCCGTAACGGAGTATATATATCGTACAACACTAAAATCTCAGGACAGTCAATTTTAGACACCAACAAGTCTCTAACCAATAACGCGCCCATTTCGATTCTGCGGATAAAGAGCGGCTCGACCAAGAACGTATTTTTGCGAAAATGTCAATAACAAGAAATACGATTCAAATGGCTGCTTTAAACGAAATTTTTTAGAGATTCTTGAAATATGAAATTTTTTACCACCTTCGAATAAAACGCTCAGGCATTATTTACAGGGGAAAACTGTAGTCGCAGCTTTGTGGCTAATTTTTTTTTTGGTTAATTACCTTTATTTTAAAACAGAATTTGTTTTTGGTGTATAACTTAAACTGACAATATTATATAATTGATAAGAACAAGAGTGTAAGGGATACAAATTCAGCTGGTTCAATTATTGTAATTTTATTATATCTGAGGCAATAATACATAGCGGCACAAGTCCAAAATTCGCATTTTTTCAGGAAAACGTTTTTAAGATTTAATCAAAATCATATGAGTCATATGATGCCGCGCCCGGATACGAGAGGCAGGCTTATATTAGAAATGGCCGCCAGAGTAGGACTGCTAGTTATGAACGTTGGGCCGACCACAACATTCCGTCGCCCAGAATACATAGAAACAGTCCCTGACATCATTCTTTCGTCTGAGAAACTGGTGCTACTCGTTCATAGGTGAAGAGTATCGGAAGACTTCACTGGGTGTATCATCTTCCAGATTGGCGATGAACGACATTTTCGAGTATATGACAAGTTGCTTAGGTGGTACTTGCGGAAGCTCAATGTTGAGGCGTTTGGAAGTGAGCTTGCCAAGGACGTGCGGTTGATGGAGACAATAGATGAAGGTGGAAGATATGCAGCCGTGGTTCTGGTAGGTTCTACCATGTGCCTTATCACTTCGGCATGCGTAGTACCTATGCCAAGGAAAAACCCGCGATACGGAAAGCTTCTTGTTTATTGGTGGACGACTGAGATATCAGACGTGCGGAAGAAATGTCTCATGCTGCGGCGCAAAGCGTAACGTGCAAAAAACCGAGCAGAAGAGCGAAATATTTAGGAATCATAATCGACTCGAAAATGACATTCTTTGAGAAGATCAAGCAAACAGCAGACAAGGCTGCGAAAGGGGTCACGGCCCTAAGCCGCCTCATGGTAAATATTGGCGGTCCGAAAGCGAATAAACGGCATATGTTAATGTCCGCGGTGCAGACCGTTCTTCTCTACGGTGCTGAGATATGTACAAGAAACGCCTATCACAAGTACAAAGACTTGGTGCTTTAATATTGCCTCGGCATACCGCACGGTATCTGAGCCTGCGGTATTGGTAATAGCTGAGACGATTCAAATTGAACTATTAGCCAGGGAAAGGAAAGCGGTCTACCATCGGGATGATGGGGTAAATAAAAGAGCTGCGAGTTATGGCAATCGGTTTGGGAATTAGAAGCTATAGGAAGATGGACGGCGAGGCTTATAAATCAGGTGAGCCCTTGGATTGAGAGGACGCATGGAGAGGTTGAATACTACCTGACGCAGTTCCTGAGTGGCCACGGATACGTCCGATCTTCCATTTTTAGAGACAGCAGTGGAGATTATACTGCGAAGCTTGGACTGGTAGGAACTCGTGTCAAGGTTCGTAGAGAAGATCTATTACCGTAGATTACCGTAGTGCCGAAGACAGCTCGGGGAGCACAGCAAAAACCAACGGTTTACCCCGAAGTAATGTGGTAAACGGTCCCTGGGTAGTTCGGTAGAAGGGGAAAGGTATTTTTAGTCGATAGGGCAGAAATTCGAGTCCGACACTTTGTGCGTAAATTGCATTTTCACCTCCCTCAGCAAAAAAAATTAATTAATTATTAATTATTAGTTGTTAATTATACGAGGCGAGGGGATAACAAAACCGTGAAACAACTAGCTACTGCCAAACCATACGTTTGGTTTCTCTTGGAAATGAAAGAGAATCCCTATAAACGGCCTCTCCGTCGTGAGTGAAATGGATCCCATTGGCTTGGGCGCTCGATATAAATGATTGTATGACCGAGGATCCCTATAATCGGGCTCTCCTGCATGAATGATTCTGTTTTTGTTAGAGAACGAAACGTTCTGGAGGGTACACGAAAAGGTGTGATATTCGTGCCATTCGGTAAAATAGAGAGCAAAATCCTTGTTCCATGCGAAATTCGTCAATTTGATGAAGCGCTTTACCCACTGAAAAATTAAAAATTCGATTTAGATTTTTCGATATAATTCCAAAATTATGGCTTTGTTTTCGTTAAAATCTTCTGGTTTTTGGCCGAAAGGAAAACACTAATAATAAAAATTGAATTCATCGTTTTCATTAACCTTAGAAGTGTGAACATACAAAATAACATATTAACGTGTTTAGGGGCATTCAGTGCCCCATATGTATTTCTTACTATTTTCTTATAGGAACTCTAAATGTGTAAATTCATTATAAATTAATTAATATGATTTAATTTAAAAAAAAATACTAAAATTATTAAACTGGTGAATGTGTTTTTCGGCGTTTGGTCGGTGGTAAATCTGATGATGTTGAGGATACCACGATGATGTTGAGTTCTTCCATATCTTCGTCGATGGTGACTGCCTAACGTATACACCCAAATATAATGTTTCGAACAGTTCGGGATGATGCAAACATCGCTTACCGCAGTAGTTTTTGTGTCACCCTTTGAGCCTTTGCGATTCACCTTGCAGTCTTCACACCGCATTGATATTTTATTATTCTCCTGAATTGGTGGATAAATACTGACAGTTTTGACAGTATAACCACTCAATTTTATGGCAGTCATTGCAGATTCGCTAAGGTTGCCTTATTCTATGCGAATTTTTATATGGTGATCAGCAAGTTCCACCGCTAATTCTTTCAGGAAAATCTTGCGTCTGCTTATTTTAGCCTAACACAATGATGGATTTATCAGATTGAACATGCGGTGTGCTGCTAAAGCTGCTGTATCAATTACGTTGAAAAACAGTACCATCGGCCAACGATTGATTTTTCTCTTACACGTGTACGATTTCACCATCTTATTGAATGTGTCAACACCGCCTTTATTTTTGTTGTAGTCCAGAATTATTTTAGGTTTTTGTTTATTTTCATCAATCTCTCGTGTGACATGCGCTGTTGAAAGTAATAACACATTCTTTTTTGTGTTACTGGTGTAGCTAACGAAACAAATTGGCCCTAAGAAGCAAAATATTGAGCTAAATGGGCCTCGTTTTTTTTTTTGCTAAATCAGCATTTGCGAAACAATGTGGCAGCTGCGGTTTATTTGATCTGATTGTGCCCACCAGAGTTGTATTTTTTGTTACCAGTTCCTCGGCAAGTTCAATGCTGGTGAAAAAATTGTCCATAGTTGTATTGTACCCACTATTCAAATAATTCTCTGATAATCGTAAGACCAGGTCCGTTGCTACATGCTTTGTTCGATTCTGAGATGGTTGCGTTCCAACATAATCTTCGCCAGCTAATGGATAGTTGGTGCGCGCGTCGACCAGCCAAAAAATTTTTAATCCATACTTTCCCGGTTTACTCGGTATATATTGACGCAATGAGCAGCGTCCTCGAGTGGAAACTAGTTGTGGGAGTTTTAAAGATGGTTTGTATAATTCTTGTAAATTGTCTAAGAACAAATTCCATACGTATCGGAATGCAGCTAATTTATCATCTTTCAACCGCAATGGTCTTGTGCGTGAGTTATCGAATCTAAGGAAACGAGTCAGCTGTTGAAATTATTCTAAATACATTGTAGCACGGTAGAACGGCACATTTGTTTTATGGAATAAATCTGTTGCTGATTCTATCTATGCTTTTTCAGAACCGACATAAAGGAGAACAGCAATGTATGCGTATACTTCATCCTCATTTGGGTCATGCCACTTTCTAGCACTCGGAGTGGTACATGTATGACAGAACAGCCTTGCCTTGCGATTGGTTTCAATCACCACGTCCGATATAATATTTGGTGCTAGTAATTGTTTGAATGCATCGGGTCAAAGGGTTAGCTACAATGCTTCCTTTATTAGTATACTTCTGGTTTATTTGAGAAGATGCTGAGTGCTTACAATGGCTTTGTACAAATTGATTTTTGTGATGAACGTGTCCGAAAAGGGAAATTAAAAAGAAACGAAAGACAAAATGAGATAGAAAAAAAACAACGGTTGAAGAAAAAAATAGGAAAAAAAGAGACATTGGGTAGTATGTGTTTGATTTTTAATCGCAGATTAAAAAGGATTAGAGAACTAAAAATTTAAAAATATAGGATTAAACATTAAAATTTCTAGATTAAGAAAACTAAAAAAGCAAAAATAAAACTTCGTTTTTGTTATAGTCTTAAATAAATAGTTTGTAATACATACATACATAGTTCTAAAATATTCATAGTTCGTAATTATAGTTCAAATATAATATGAATAGTATTAGTGTAATTATAAAGAAATAACTTGTAAAAACATTAAGCTTCAAGTGAAAATTACAAAAAAGTAAATAGTATCAGTGAATGTGATAAGTTGTATTACCCAGTGAGTGCAAATGAAGTATACATATTAACAATTATAAAAAAAAATATGGTTCGACCTTAAAAATCACTGATATATTTTAAATATAAAAAAAACAATGGCGTAGGATTAGTGGAATTTGGTGAAAATATTGAAAAAAAATTAACTGAAATTTTTACAACTAAAAAGGTTTAAGATAATAAAACAAGTTTACCACCTAATTGTTTAATTTGAAACAAACACTGAAAAATAAAATAAAAATCATTTAACAAATACAAACATAATATAAATTAGTAATAAATAACTATAAACATTTTTCATTGATAATTAACTTATATAACTTGAAGTAAACTAAATATAAACACTAATAATATAAATTAATCTAATACCATGCAAAAATAGTGAGTGTGCTACGTCACTGCACAACAAAAAAATTTGGAAACCAAAAATCAGTTTATTTGGTAACAGTCGTGGAATAAAATTCTCGAACCTTGTGCCATTGGATACCGTACTGGTTAACTGCATTCAACATATCAACACGTCATCAAAATTACCATGATATGGACATGCGTTATTATTAAGATAAGAATTTATTATTTTATTATTATCTGATTATATAATTTTTTTTATTATTAATTAATATTAAATTGGTGGAGGTTAGCTTATAGTTTTTTTTGTTAGTTAATTTTTTTTTCTTACGAGTGCACTTAGGGGATTAGAGTATTTAGTTTTTCTACTCAAATAAGATGATTTATATTTTTGCTATTTTAGTTCTAAATTTTTTAAATCTGTAAAACAAACATTATTACTTTCTATTTTTTTTTATTAAACCCGGTAAAATTTTATTTTATTTTGTTTTTTTGTTCCTATCGTCTGTCATGACATTGAAAAATCAGAGTATGGAGTGAAATTAAAATAAAGAGGAGGATAGTCTAGAATGTAGGTATAAGAGAAGGTGGGTAGATCATGAGTGTTGTGTTTTGTTCTTGCTAATCCTATTCGTTCCGCGGTCTAATACTGACACACGCAACTTCCGGAAAACCCCACCCCATTTCCCTGAGCCTTAGCTGGATAAAACCGACCGCCCGGAAGCTCTGCTTGTATATTCTGTTTAACTTACTAACTAGTTTAGTAACGTTACAATGGGTCCGCGAGGAACCCTTCAGCCGTAGCCGGATCATCCATATACGAATCATCATTTGGTTCCCCAAAATCCTCCTCATTACTTACAAAGTGATCCTGCGTCCATTGGGATTTGGTTAAACCCAGATTTAAGGTCCAATGTGGAAAAATACTGTTGTGAAAAATTTCCTCAATTTGAGGTATAGGGAATTTATCACACCGTTTTTTCGTTCAATTTTCGGTAGTCTATGACAACCCTAACTTTCTTTATGCCCGAAGCGTCTGCCTTCTTTGGGACTACCCAAATGGGAGAAGAGTATGGACTACTAGATTTTCGGATGATATCATTGTATCATATGTCCAAATCTTTCTTGAAGTGGTGAGGATACCTGTATGTTTTCTTGTAGACGGGACTTTCATCTTTTGTCTTTATCATGTGTTTAATGAAGGTCGTTGCTGACAATTTCTCATTTTGTTTCAGCAATACGTCTTGATTTCGGTGAATCATGTCAATGAAAGCCATTTGTTCTTTCTGGTTTAGATTTTCGGTACGAATTAATTTCTCTATAATAACTTTATCGATAGTTGATTTGTCATAAACGGGGATTAGTTTTATCGTTTCAAAATTATTCACTTTTAAGTTAAATTTTGACAAATTTTTCGGATTTTCTGGGCTACCTGTTAATATTTTAACAGTGGTTTTGAGATTATTTGCATTGTATAATCCGGGTTGTAAGGTTATCTCTTTGTCGAATTGCCCATATTCTGAAACTACCCAATCACCATTTTGCGATGTTTCGAATGTGACTGTCTGATAATAGCGGTAAAATTTGAATACTTTGTTGTTTAAATAGATTTTGTTTGACTTATAGTCAATCGTGGCGCTCATTTCAGCCATAGATTCGGATCCTAGAATTCCGTCGGAAAATTTGTGGAATTCTAGTATGTTTGAATAGGTAGTTTGTTTCTAATAAAATTAGTTTTACCTTTTTGATTTGATTTTTGTATGCCTAAAAATTTTTTACAAAGTTTTATTGCTGTACAAGTAGGTAGTTTGGTATTATATTGGGTCTAATAATGTTTTATTGGGCCTGTGTGTATGAGTAATTTGATAATTTGATTATTTTGCCTTTTTCGGCATTTCAAATACGGTAGGAAATTTAGTCCTCCGTGTCGGAAATTTGGTCTGCTTGAAAATTTCCTGAATCTAATTCTTGGTTTTCCTGGAACTTTTCATTATTTTCAATCTCGATTTCGGGATTTTTTTCTTCGAAAATTTCGTGGTTATTGATATATTTATTTCGAGTATTTCTGGACCACAATGAAGGTTCTACCTCCATTGGTGTTTGCGTTTCCGGAGTTGGATAATTTGTCTTTTTTGTGATTTACTGTACTAAATTCCTATTTTTATTGAAATTGCTTAATTTAAAACTGTGTTGGGCCAAACTGGCTTGGTTTTTGAATATTTGAATTGTGTTGAGGTAATTTCCTCGGAATTGTTTGATATTATTTCATTTTTGTATTTACTTAAGAAGGCGTAGACTTCCTCTATGTTTTTGGGTTTTGGCACTTGGGCGAAATCGAAATACGGCTTTTTCAAGCTTGAAATAATAGCAGCCTTCATTTCACGCTTGAAAAAGCCGTATTTTGATTTCGTCCAAGCGCCAAAACCCAAAAACATAGAGGAAGCCTACGCCTTCTTACGTAAATGGCAAAATTGAAATACGGCTTTTCCAAGCTCGAAATAAAGGCTGCTAGGGCGTCTTCCTCAATGAATGAGCATATCGCCCGCCATGAATTATGACATGTTGGGTTTTGTTTAGCAAACGTTTTTATATTTTGGACTATTTCTTCTGTTCGATTATAAAAATTATGAATCGACATATTTTCTTGTTGTTTATTTGCCCAGAGTTGGGACTTATAGTAGGACAATTCCTGTTTGTCGCCTAAAGCTTCTAACAGGATGTCGGCCAGACATAGCATGTCTCTTGCCTTCCCCTCTATTTTGTTTTTTACCGCTTGGATATATTATTTGAAGTTGCTGTTGCGGTACTATTTGTTCAAATATACGTAAAGTTTTCTCGGATGTTTTCAGCCAAGCCGTTGCCTGTTTCCTATTACCATCAAAATGTGTTATTGACTTGATGGGGTCTAGTATTCGGAAGAGGTCGGTAACCTGTTTATTTTCTCTAGGTTCATCTATTGGGACCTTAGGAGATTCTTCAATTTGTTAATTCAGGTATAGGTACCTGTTCATGCTCTATTTGTTTTTGGCCGAGCTTGGCCAATTGGTAAGCTATTGCAGCTAGCTGTACCGAAATTTGTTCCATGATTAGGAGAGAACCTTCCTCTTCTACTTTTATACCTCGATTGGTTATAAAATGTTCGGCAAGTTTAATGCCAACAAAACTTTAAATTTATTTTATTTGGACTGAATTATAAGATCTTCTCACATATGTGTAGTTCGATGGGTGAATGACTCCCTATTTTATCAGTTTTCTTCGCCTATCTCGTAGTATGTCATTCACTTGATAAAATTTGAATTTGGTGGTCAAATTAAAAAAAAAAAAATTTAAAATTTCTCACCGAATTTTTACAATCGTGTTTATGTGCTGGTTCTTTATAATGTTGGTTAGTGATGCGCGGTGTAACCTGTAGTCCTCTTGGCGGTTTTCAACCTTTAGCCAGAGATGTTACTGTTCTTAATTTGGTTTGTATAACACACTGTAAATTGTGGCGAAATGTTGGCCCATTCTTCTAAAATTTTGGATTTGAGAGCTGCTTCGATGTTGTGTTTGCGAACTTGCCGTTTGAGTAATTCCCATAAATGCTCGATCGGATTGAGGTCCGGCGTTGGAGGTGGAGTATTTAATTGGTTTTGAACGTTATATAACAGCCATTCTCTAACAACGTAAGCGGCATGTTTGTCTTTTCGACGTATTCTAATCCTAGTCCTAATTTCATGGCACTGTCATTTAAATTATTCTTTAAAATATCTAAATAAGCCATCCGGTCCATTGTAGAGTCTATAAATTCGATGTTCTAAGTCCATTTGCGGATATACACCCCCACATCATATGCATGTGAAGAACAAAAAATTCACATGCTTATATACAGATGTAAAGTTTGTATTATAATTTTCCTACAACAACAACATTATATTTCTTGAATGCAATCGTGTAATGTAAACATTCAGGCGGTTTAAACAAAACATCAATACCCCTATTCCCTTGGTCGTGTCACTTCATCCGACGTGACAATTGTCGTGTCACTTCAACTTTAAATTGGTATTCTCTTAGTCGATCGAAGTGATAATATAAGAGAATGCGACGTAAAACTATATCTGTCACTTCAAACGACAATTGTCGCATCGATCGACTAAGAGAATATCAAAATTTGATTGTCGGTACAAGTGACAAGTGACACGACTAAGGGAATAGGGGTGCAAAATGCTTGATATAAGAACACAATAAATAGTTTTTATTTATCAAAATAAATAATCACAACAATTTAATTTTTTGTACAATTTTATCATGAATTTTTATCACAACTTGATTTTTAACTGAATTTTCAAATAGAAGTTCCTCTTGAAGCGCGCTAGCTGGAAATATGATGCAATAACCAAATTCTTGCAGCGGTGGCCAAACCAAGTGAGTATTTTTGACAAATTTTGATAATAAATAGATCAATAAAACTCCGATTAAGAAAAAAAGTCAACTGGACAACGCGGTATTTATTTAAGTATCCAGGAGGCACAGGTCCGCGGGCCGCATTTCTCAAGATGTAATAAATATTGCTGTGGCTTTCACACGAGGGCGAGCGATTAGATGAATTATACCAATTTTTAATAATAAACAATTTGAATTTACTTTCCCTACGAAATATATGATGATATTATATTCATGGGGTCAGATTGACCACTATATACGGACAACGTGATAGTAAGGTAATACACAGAGTGAAGTTAAAAAATATTTATAAATTCAATTCTTTATGCAATCGCCTAAATTTATGCATTTTACTAATCTAATGATGTTTTTTAGTTGGTGTTGTTGTTTTTAACAAATTTACAGGGGTAAAACTTCAGGCATTAACGACACTTAGTTTAAAATTTGTGTTGTCTTGTGCTAACTTTATCATATATTCCTAACCAAAAGTTTTACTGAAATTTGAGTAAAATGTGAAATCTAAATTGTAATCGTATGCCATGATTTTGATTTATAAAAGTCAAATTCTATTAATTTAGTAGTAAATATTATTTTCGGGGATTCCCGAGAAATTTAATCAGAAATTTCAAATCTCCAACGGATATGTAGTTTAGAAATTGTGTCGTCTTGATTTTTTGTCTTATTATTGTAATTTACAGGAATTCAGCTCGGGCTTCATACTTTAGGAACTAATTAGCGTGTTATCATTTTAATTTTGGTTACGGGTAACATTAATTATAATTCATTATAGGACAGTGCCCATCACAGATCAAATTTCTATAATCTTAGTGGTAGGTTTGCGGAAATTCAACATTTATAATAGTAGCCTGAGCTAAATTGTAGTTCTAAGATGGGACAGTGATCAGTATGGTGGAAACAATTGAAATAAGTAGCTGATACTAATTATATTTATTAGGTCAGGACGCCTCTGAGTTACTGTTTTATAACCTTTAAGTTAAATTCAAATTTATTATGATTACGATTTTCAGAAGTGCCTAGACATTTGATTCGGCAGACTAATAAATGTTATTTCAGAATGCAGTTTAAATTTTTAATAAACCATAAAATTAGATTAGAATTGTATTGTAATTTCTGTTATTACCAACTAAACCTTGTAACAACCCTCCTCCACTCACCTTATAGTCGAATACAAGGAGGATTGTTAAGAGAAATTTGTTTACTGGGTCAGCGGTTTTTGGTACTGTCATCTGTATCCGGCTAGAGCTCAACGGATTGGGGTCTTGATAGACCGTATATAAAGAGATACAATAAGGGAAACAGAGAAAATGCAAGCTAGTATTAATTTACCTCATATCTACATTTAGGCTCAACAGTCAGGCCAACTCACCTCATCTTCCGCACGGCTGCTCCGACTATCACATTTTGAAAATGCGACAAAACTTCGAACAGTTAAACCCGGAGAAATTAAAAGAGGTATAAAAGAGGAATTGTTGACCGAATATTAGAAAATATAAAAGTTTTTTATTATTTTTCACAATTTATAAGGTTTTTCAATGCGTTAAAATTCGCCATATAACGAGAAAAATATTTAAATAAAAATTAAATTAAAAAAAAAAAAATATTACTAAATAAATGTATATGTTTAAGAAAACTTAATTAATCTAACTAAATTATGATTACCAATCACCAACTTCTAAAATCTAAAAATTTTTTACAACACCGCAGTTGAATTCCAAAAATTAACAAATTCCGGAAAGTTCCGTAGAGGGACTAATTAATGAACAATATATCTAGAAACCATAACCCGAAGAAAACTCAAGAATTTAGAAAATGGACGCATTTGTGACTAACACATGAACTAATTAATTAATATAAATTTGGCATTAATTTGTCCAGAAGCAAAAATAATTCTTCATAAAATAAATATTTCTTAACTTAAAACTAAATATGTACGTAATTATAAAAATGTATACAAAAAAAAACTCATCTTAATAGAACCGGACTCTAGGATGTGACGTTATAATGGTACCATGGATTTTGAATAATATCGTAAATTTATAACATTTTCAATGGTTCATCACTAATGGTTTTATTGTTTTTGGATTTATATTATTCCTAGGGGTACAGCCCTACCTAGGAGGGATACAATTTTGTGAATAACTTTAGTTATGTAATGTTTTGCTAAAGATATTACACCTAATGGTGATCAGCCACAATCAGCATTTAGCCAAGTAAAACTAAATCGAGATTAAAGGCTTTTAAAGATGGTTGTATAACTTAAATAAACTTTAAACCAAAGAGTAAGGGATTTTAGGGATGATATTAAATTATCATCTTAATAGAACCGGACTCTAGGATGTGACGTTATAATGGTACCATGGATTTTGAATAATATCGTAAATTTATAACATTTTCAATGGTTCATCACTAATGGTTTTATTGTTTTTGGATTTATATTATTCCTAGGGGTACAGCCCTACCTAGGAGGGATACAATTTTGTGAATAACTTTAGTTATGTAATGTTTTGCTAAAGATATTACACCTAATGGTGATCAGCCACAATCAGCATTTAGCCAAGTAAAACTAAATCGAGATTAAAGGCTTTTAAAGATGGTTGTATAACTTAAATAAACTTTAAACCAAAGAGTAAGGGATTTTAGGGATGATATTAAATTATCATCTTAATAGAACCGGACTCTAGGATGTGACGTTATAATGGTACCATGGATTTTGAATAATATCGTAAATTTATAACATTTTCAATGGTTCATCACTAATGGTTTTATTGTTTTTGGATTTATATTATTCCTAGGGGTACAGCCCTACCTAGGAGGGATACAATTTTGTGAATAACTTTAGTTATGTAATGTTTTGCTAAAGATATTACACCTAATGGTGATCAGCCACAATCAGCATTTAGCCAAGTAAAACTAAATCGAGATTAAAGGCTTTTAAAGATGGTTGTATAACTTAAATAAACTTTAAACCAAAGAGTAAGGGATTTTAGGGATGATATTAAATGTGTTGAGGCATCACACAAAATCTTACAGATTGACAAACAGGTAGAGTCTTGGTTTTTATTAAAAAAAAAATTGAAAAACAAAACCAACATGAGTTGAGCAGAATCGAACTTCAGACATTCGCCGTTCTACTACTAACTTACATCCAAAGTAACAAACTTGATTTAATTTTCATTGTTATTTTTCCAACATAGCATGCTTTATGCCCGATTTAGATGAAGAAAATGATTGCCTTGCAAAAAAAGAAGAGATTAGTATATTACAATTTTCGTTTGAATGACAAGAACAAAACATAAACATGCATAATTATGTTAGCGTTTTTTTTTTGTTTTTTTACCAATTGTTACTATAAAAACATTAAAAATAAATATGATACTATAAAATATACTCGACCCGATTATATTTTTTGATATTTTATGGTAACAAACAAACACAAACACAATAAAAGTATATTATGAAAACCTATACGATGACCAGAAATTAAAAGTTATAGCAGAAAAAATCAAATCAAAAGCAGTTTTCCCAATTTTATTTATTAAGTTTGATTTTTATCACTAACAATCTTATTTATTGTTATAAATTTTATTTTTGTTACACTACTGATAAATGTCTAAAATATAACATCCAATTATGTATGTATATGCCGCCAAAAAATTATAGCATCGCCATTTTGGTTTACATAGTCCTTTCACATTTTAACTAATGGATATTTTTTTATTGCGTGCAGCTCTATGCAAGGCAAACATTTTTTGCAATGCAAACATTTTTCTTCATCTAAATCGGGCATTATACTTATTCTATGCATTTTATGATAGTAAAAAAATGTTTTACCGAAAAATTGTCATGGCTTACTACAACTGACAATATAAGAATTTTTAAGAAATTTGTTGTAGTATTTGCATAGATTTAGGCGCATCTTAAAAGCTTCCCATCTATTTTTTTGTGTAATTACTGTAGTAACTATAAAGAACAATATTTATAAACCTATTCCCTTGGTCGAGTCACTTCATTCGACGTGACAATTGTCGTGTCACTTCAACTTTAAATTGGTATTCTCTTAGTCGATCGAAGTGATAATATAAGAGAATGCGACGTAAAACTATATCTGTCACTTCAAACGACAATTGTCGCATCGATCGACTAATAGAATATCAAAATTTGATTGTCGGTACAAGTGACAAGTGACACGACTAAGGGAATAGGGGTGTTAGTTTGAAGTAAAATATATGGTTACTACATGAATAATAAAAAAAAACTAATATTAAAACTTAAAAAAACTAAAAAATTGTAAAAAAAAAGTTTAAGGAGAATAGAACCGAAGACTTTTGTAGTCCTAGTCCAGTGCGGAACATACCACTAAAACCCAAATGATAAAAGAAATCAAATTTAATCTTCATTGTTATTTTGATATAGGTTTTTAACTTCAAATTCATAGTTACCAACATCAAAATCAAATTTTCCCCAAATGAATTCATACTATCCCAATTAAAATTAACAATTTTCCCGTTCAGGATAATACCAGATCAAAATAATTTCATTTATTTAAAGTTCAAATTCGCCAAAATAAAAATAGAATTCAATTTTAATAATTTCAAATTCGCTTATTTGTAATTTTTATTCAGGGTTCTACAAATTTATTGTTTAAAATTTTACATATTAATAATAAATATACAAAAGATTAATGTAAAGGCAGTCCTGCTACCGCTATAGGTAATTTTGTCAACAGATTTAAAAAGAAGTTGCTGCAATCCGTTGGCGAAATTGTACCGACTGACTGGTTAATTACGTTAATCAAGGATAGATTTGGCGATGGATCAGTCAGTAAATTTCTTGGTGAAAATTTTATCTTACAAAATACAATTTCTATGGGATTAAGCATAGGAGAATATGGAGACAAATAATTTAAAATATAAGATGTACCACAGACCAAATTGCGAACTTGTTGTATTTTGTGTATCGATGCATTATCAAGCACGAGCCAAGTATTATTGATACCTGGTGCATCCAACACTTCAAATAGTTGTTGTAAAAAATCACAAAATATAGTTGTGTTTACCAATGAATTTGCTACTACTTTTATGACAAATTATGCCTTGGTTATTCATAGCTGCGATGAGCGACACATTGCGTCCTCTTACGGTAGGTACTGTAACATGAGCTGGTGTGTTGATTTTTGACCTAGCCTGTGTTTTTCTTAAATGGTAGTTGAATCCCGATTCATCCAAAAAAATTATTTTTTCCCGTTCTACTGGAGCATTTTCTGCGTAATTCATGGCATATAGCTTCCTTAACTCAATGGTTCGAGTACTATTTAATTGATCCACTTCAACTTGGGCAATCTTGATGGTTATTTTTAAGGTTTTTAGTGCGTTCCCAATAGCTGTCGTACTCAAATTAACATTACATTGTTCCATTATTTTATTTTTAATATTTTTCAAAGTAATCATCGGATTTTGTTCGATAATTTCTTCAATTTTTATTAAATTTTGAGGAGTTACTTTGGTTTTTCGCTGGCCGCCACATTTTTTTCAATAATAACCTCACCGTCTTGCTTATATCTACGAATTATCGCAGCTGCTTCAAAAGCACCATCTTCATAGAGCTTAATTAAAATTAAATTAAAGTTAAAATTAAATTAAGTTCATAGAGCTTAATTAAATTTAATGCTTTAGGCTGTATCAGACTAAATGTTGATTACCAGTTTTACAAAATATATTTCATATTCATTGTTTTACAATACAAAATTTTCTATTTTTCAATTCGTATTGAACCAATAAAATGCCGTTATGAAATAAATATATTGGGTTTTTTTTTTATTTATTACACAGAACGAATAGAATATTGATCACGTGACGTTAGACGAGATTTTTATATTATTTTTAAAATTAGGAAACAAGTTAAATTTATTAAAAAAATAATTTCATTATAATTAATTGAAGTTGGAAATAATTTGTACATTAAAATACATAATGTAATATTAATATTTATTGATATATCTTAAAAAATATAACCTGTATTTAAAACCTTCATCGTGTAATAAAACTGAAAGTATTTTCAAAAATTTTAAAAGTTAAACAATTAATTGTATCATAATTATTAATTCCATTTTCCATAATATGTACGATTTAATTCGATTTAATCATTTAAAATTGGAAGCATCGCACATAATTACAAAACTTAAAACGGAATATTCTTGTTACTCCACCTTTCGATGTAGTACAAAAAGAATACATTCTGAATATTCCGAATAAATAAAAGAATGGACTAAAAAAGGAATAGAAGGAATGGACTGAATGAAAGAACGATTTACGTCAGTTTTGGAATGTCCGGAATATTCCGGACGAAAACACCCATTATTAAAATTAATAGAGACTTTGGGTGAGCATCGAACCCGAACCATTTTCTATTCGAAGTTTGTTATTAACAGGTTGACACCTTTTTTTTTTTTTTTTTTAATATAACCCTTTATTTTAGCTTTTAATATTTACATTTTTGATGACCAAAGAATATTACAAAAAAACGTCATGATATGTTTCATATTTTTGTATATCTCTGATCCTTTGGGATTTTCAGACTATTTAATTTGTATCCTTCTGTATGATTTTATTCTTCGTTATTAATTTTTTTTATATTGTCACTTATTTGGTTTAATTGTTCTCATTAAATTAGCATATTAAACATTTCCATAATCACATTCTTTAATTAACGCTTAGACTTATTTAAATTTTACAACTTAAGGTAGTTGTAACCACCAGTACTTTGCTTTGCTCTTTAATATATAAGTTTAATTGAAGTGCTATATCTTGTGTGTTCCGATGGGTTATTGAATTTTGCGGAGTCAAATTCTTTTTCGTTCGGTGTCCTTTTAGTATGGTAAATTGTTGGCATTTGGTTTTCATTTTGTATGTATCCAATTTGATCTAGATAAATAAAGGTTTCCGGTCCCGGAATATTATTGATTGCAATGTATTAGTTTTTTTCTAATATAATGTGATCGGTATAATGAGGCCCAAATATGGCGGCCTAATAACTGACGTTATTAGTGGATTTTAATGTATGATTTCGAATTAGCTTAATGATGTATAAATCGATTCTTTCAGTTTCAAAATTATCGTAATGATTCTGGTTGGAAATATAATGACTTTATCCGGTTTCCGCTCTACGAAATTGTCCTCTACAACGTCGGATGTAGCTTCTCTCGAACTTCCTTATTCTTTCCATATAACTTGCGCAGCAATTGAACCAAATAGGGCATCCGCATGGCCAGGGAAGGCCGCATGGCCTTCTAAATAATATGGTTTCACATTTATTTTCTTTAATTTGAATTCGCCATGCTTTTAGAAATTGTTACTTAGTTCATCGTATTTTGGATATTATTTTGAATATCTTTTATTTTTGGAGAGGAGCTATATATTACTATGTCATCTGCATAAGCTATTGTTTGCACTTTTCCAGAATCCAATTTTTCGTTCATTATTAGATTTCTGGTATAAATATTAAACAGAACTGGCTAAATAGGTCAACACCTATATCACTCATGCTACTCAGTTATAAAATACTCGTTACAACCTCTCCAAAACCTCTTTATATTGTGTGTAACAAGGATGTCCAGTGAGGCCTGTCCAACTCCGGGAACCTTTGCTTATAGCTTGGTCGAACACTACAATTAATCAAAAATTTAAATGTTATATTAGAACGAAGTGACTTTTAAACTGTCAATTCAGATCAAACAAAAAAATCCCATGTAACCACCACAAAAATATTATTTAGGTTGCCGTTTGTTAGCCTTAACTTAAATCATGCAACTTCTTAATTGGAACACTAAATTTTTTTAAAAAAATTTAACATTATTTCATTATTAATTCGAGGAATCGAGGAAGATTACGCAAAAGTTTTTTGTAAGGAATATCTAATACACAACTGGAATTAAGCTGTGAATTTTGATATGATTTGCTGTGATATTTGAATTATTTATTTTATGCCTACAACTTGTTTTTCTTATTTTTTTCTTTATTTTACATGTACACATTTTTTTATATTTAAATTGAATTTATTTATTAGAAGGATGGTTAAAATATCGATTTTATTTATTTCATACCTAATAGTTATTTTTTTGTTTTTTATGTTTTATTATTTTAAATTTGAGGCAGAAATATTCCATTTTTGATCTTACGATTGAATTTGTATTTACTTACTTTATTAGTAAATAATTCAATTTATTAATTAATAAACTGCCCAAAATTATTATTTTTCAATAAATTATTTTAATAACGGTCTACAGAGTTCCTTTTTTAAAATTAATTAACATGTTTGATGTTCGAATTTTGTTAAATTTCCCTAATCCAATGACTGTTTCAACTAAACTTCGTCGGTTTGCAATTTTTAGGGTATCCAGAAGCTCTTTTGGTATTATATATTTTGCGTCCATTGGTTGGATTTTATTTCTTAGGAACAATGATATATTAAGAGCTTCACCTTTATTCTCTAATATAATCGCTAATATTGAAACCTCGATCAGCTAACACAACATCTCCGACTAGTTCTTGTTGGACACAAGCTGATGAAAACTTATTCCAATATGTTTTGTTTTAATTACAATGTATGCGGGAAAAAATTTTGTCAAAAACTTTAATGATATTTATTATTATTATTGTGAACGATATTTAGATAACTAACTTACATATACAGGGTTACTGGTAATTCATCGTATTCCTGGCAGGACATTATAGTAATGTTAAAATGCAACAAATTGAGCCACCAAACGTCTTATCAAAATTCAGTAGTTTTTGAGATATTTTAATTTTTAGATAAATCCCAGATTTAACCATTTAAAGCTCATTTAAAAAAAAAATGTATTGCATGAATGGGTTGAAATTTAAGTTTTATCATAGCCAATACCATAGCAGATCTCTGTTAATAATTAAAAGTACAAAAATACCAAACAGTTTTACAAACATCTCAATTTTTACTTTTAGTTTTTGATAGAAAATGTAGTTTTGTTCAAAAAAACGTTGATCGTAATGTACAAATTACTAGGATAAATTTGTTGCATTTTAACCCTACTATAACGTCTTGCAAAAATACGTCGAGTTATCAGTAATCCTGTACAAATATACTTGAAATATTTGTATTAAAAATTAAAATAAATGCCAGCAAGTTAATTAAGTTTTTGTGTGTTAATTTTAATATTGACAACCAGAATACCTTAAAGCAAAGAATATGGAGGAATATCAAGATTACCGAAGCTGAATAAAAAAATTAATCAGATATAGCACCAACAAATGCCAATATTTTTGTTGTTTCGAGCAGTTACAACAACAACATTTCTTAACTAATCGCTTCTGCCTCTAGTTGCCTATTCGTCCGTTGTTTGATTTCTAAAATTGGAGAAATATAACTGGAGTTATACGGTTGTATAATCCAACGCATAAACCCCTTTTTTGTAAGAAAATTTTTCTTCAGGTTCGTTTCTCTTGATATTACATTCTCTTTGCTTAAAGGTAAACACAGAGACGTCTAATTTAATTTTACTTTGTTGAAATCGTGTAGTCATTCGTGTGTCATAGTCATTCGTTTACTTTGCGGTTCGTGTAGCCAATACAACAAAAATTACTGAGGTTCAACAAACTGTTATTCTAATGGAACTGGAGTATCAGGGAAGATTTTTTTTTTTTAAATCGTGGTGCAATTTAGAAACTATATTGCAATTACGTACAAAGCGTCATTTTTGCATGCAAAGCGACATGTTCGTAGAAAAACAATATTTTTAATGATTTTAATAGAACTAGCTATGTATCTATAACCGATTTGCTTTGATAGTCTATGAACACCATCATTTCCATAATATTTGCAATTATTCTGGTACATCTTTAGAATAATTATCTTTATGAATAATTTTTAAATTTCGTAGAAAAATAGCATGAAACACACTACCTGCGAAAGATACCGCTGCAAAATGGTTAAAGCTCTAGCTGTATTGTTCGGGCTCCAATTTTCTTACTCGTTTTGCAACGATTGGTTAAATCGCTCTTCGGATACACCCATTATGCCTTCAGTATTTCGGTTGCACCGAATATCTATGGAATTAACCAAAAATAGGATTTCTGCAACAAAACACTTTTTGAGTTATTGCTACCATTCGTTTAATATTTTTTCAAAAAAATTCATTATTTTCGCAACAACACTTCAAAAGACAAAATTCGAAATCTTAATAGTTCTTCAAATGAAGCTATAACACATTTTGGATTTTTTTCCGTTTTAATTAATAAAGTTCTAAAGTTAAACATATGTTTTGTAAACGTATAACGATTCAAAATATTTTACAAGCTTATCCCAACCTTTAAATACCTTATTTCAATATTTTGGTCGTTGCAGATATCTTGTTGTTTAATTCCATAAATTTGTATTTAAACTTACTAGTACACTATACTTGAGAGCAAATAAATCGATCCACCACTAGAACGAAAAGCGTTCTATCGTGTTCAAATCAGGGATTCTTACTGGCCCCTCCATCTGTCGAATTCCAACCTCCGTCATGTAATATTTGACTATTCTGCCAGTGTACAGTCTTGCTTTGTCATTTATGAAAATGAAATTTTCGCCAATAAATCAAACATAAGGTCCCACGTTATCATTAAGAATTTCATTGATATATCGCTCCAATATGAACCACCGCCAAAGCTAAGAGTTTCACTTATGTAACACTGGGCAAATCGCTCGCCAGGTTCCCGGTAAATATTGTTGTCTAGTGTATTTTAAGCGTATTTTATAGCCCTATTATGGTTCTCACCTCACCGAAAAATTTCAAACAAATCTAGTCACATTTGCATAGTATTTCTCGGTGAGGTGAGAACCATAATAGGGGTATTAGGTTCGAAGTATTTTTTCTGCACGATAAGTAAATTCTTGGAATTTTATTGTGCAAGAATAGTAGTTTTTATAGTAAATTTACCCAATATGATCCACTATCAAAACATTTATCTGTAATTGTTTAATTCCAATTTCATTTATTTAAAATATACCTATACAATAAATATACTTAATCAACTTTTACTTAGCTTATTTAAAACATTCGAATTAATAGTAAAAGCGTCTTGAACTAATTTACAAAAATATCCTTCTGGATTCGACAGCAGATTACTTGGAGTATCAAATTCAACTGCTTCACCAGCTTCTATGACTAGTATCCGATCACTATCCATCACAGTATTCAATCGATGTGCTATTGTTAATACCGTACATTCAGAGAATTTTGTACGTATTGCAATTTGAATTAATTTATCGGTATCAGGATCAACATTCGCTGTTGCTTCATCTAATACAAGAATTTTATTATTACGCAGTATGGCACGTGCTAAGCAAATTAGCTGTCTTTGACCCATACTTAAATTTTTACCACCATCTGAAATTTTACAATCCAATCCACCTTCTAAGTATGATACAGCATGCTTCATTTGAACCTGTTCTAATGCGCTCCACATTTCATCGTCGGTTTTTTCTGTGAATGGGTCAAGATTACTTCGCATGGTACCCGAAAAAAGTATAGGATCTTGTGGAATTATGGCAATTTTATTTCGTAAATCGTGCAAACCAATTGTTCGAGTATCAACACCATCAATTTCTATCGTACCACTTATTTCTGCCAATCTAAATAGCGCCTGTATAATGGATGATTTTCCGGCACCAGTTCGTCCAACAATACCAATTTTATCTTTTGGTTTAATTTCAAATGTTAAATTTTTTAGTACTGGTTTCGCCTTTTCTGAATATCTTAAACTTAGTTTATCAAAAAAAATTGCACCATATTCGGGCCATTCTTGTGATGGTTGATTTTGTGGTAATGTTTCTAGAGATGGCTCGGTTGGTAATTTTGAATATTCTGAAATTCGTTCCACTGATATCATATTAATTTCTAATTCGGCTGATTGCCGTAGTCCCCATTGTAGCAGACCAATTAAAAATATTGACTTCGAAACAATAAGACCAACATCACCACTTAAATTATTATCGGTGACGGTTAAGCAACTAAATGTTACCACCGCAACATAAATAGCGCACAATGTATCAAGCCAAATTGCAAATGACCTAGTGGAAGCTTTAAACAAATATAATGGACTTGTATTATTATTTTGATGTAAGTTGAATACTAGGCAGAGTACCCTTTGAGCTTTAAATGCTCTTATTGTTGATAATCCTTGAATTGTGGCATTTGTATGTGCATAAATCGGGCTTCTACTTAAAGCCTGAATTCGATTAATACCACGAGATGTCTTAATATAAATATATCTAAACCAAAAGAGTAGTAATCCTAATGCGGCCGTTGGTATTAGAAGCCATAAATTAATTGTAGTGATTAAGAAGCCGGTTGCAATCATTTCCAAGCAAAACTGAAATACAAAATGAAACGTTAGAAATAAAACAAATAGTCGTCCGAAAATAAAAACGAAAAAAAACTTACCCTGACCGATTCGATTAAAGTAAATGGCAACTGTGAGTCTATAGTTCCAATATCTTTCGAAAACCTATTTAAAATTCTTCCTGATGGATGGTTATTGAAAAAAAACATTTTAGCTCGTGAAATGCTACGAAAAAGTGTATCATGCAATTTTATAGAAGCGTTCAAACACATTTTGTAGAATGCAAAGTTTCGGTGCAAAATGCTATAAATTAATATTCCAATCAGTATAGAGTACACAATTATATAGTGTTTTCGGATCGAAGAGACTGTGTTGCCTAAAATATTAGGCAATGTAAAATTTAATGGATTTGGGGAATTATCCATTAATGATTGGTTATTGGATTGATTAATTAATTGTCCTGAATTGATAATGAAGGATGTATTCACACCATGCGCTCCTACACTCTCTTCCCAATTGACCCTATAAAATATCAAGGTTACATTAGTTTGGAATCATTTTCGAATATAATCTAAGCTTTATGCGAACCACTGTGCCAAAAAATAATCAATTCCGGTAATTGCAAGTTGACTGAAGAAAAACAATGCACCAACGAAAACAATGTTCAATTTATTTTTGATTGCTTTAAAATAATTTATGTACACTGTAAGTGAAACAGAACCTTCTATTAATAATTCTTTTATATCTTCCTCTTCTTCTTCATTAACTTTTTTATTGGACGATAGTAGTCTTAACTTTTCTTGATCAAAATCATCATCTGGAGACTCTGATTCTTCTTTTGCGGTCAAAGCAACGATTGAGTTTCGTCGCTGTGTTTTTAATTCATCGAATGGTCCCTGAGCATCTATTCGTCCATTTTCCATTAAAATAATATTTTTTACATTATTTAAAAACTGTAGTTGATGTGTAACTAACACTATACACTTTTCTGCTAGGAAACCATTGATACATTCCGTGAATATTTGTTTTCCTACACGACTGTCTACGGCAGATAATGGATCATCCAATAAATAAATATCAGCCTTTTTATATACAGCACGAGCTAAACTAATTCGAGCTTTTTGTCCACCGCTTAAGACTACACCACGTTCTCCTACCAATGTTAAATCTCCATAAGGTAATTGCTCAAAATCACGTTCCAAACAGCAAACTCTACAAACCTCTCCATATCTTTTTTCATCATACGCTTCAATAAAAAGAATATTTTGTCGAATTGTGCCATCGAAAAGCCAGTGATCCTGTGAAGCATAACTAAGGCTTCCATTTGTATTAACTGTTCCGCTATCTATATCCAACTCGCCAATGATAATATTTAAAATGGTAGATTTTCCACATCCGACTGCACCAATAATCGCCGTTAAACTATTTGGTTTTATATCCAAATTAATTGCAAAAATTCCAATTTGAGTTTCTTTCATCGACCAAACAGCGGTAACATTTTTAAATGTTACCCCAATTTCTTTACGGCTGACAGTATTTCTATCAGATTTGTGACTTATTAATTTATCTAATTCCTCTTGCTTGATTGTACCATTTGAATGTGATTTTTCCGTTGGAGCTTCCATAATTGGTTGGCCAACTTTAGTTTCAGGGCGTGTCAAAAACTGTTCTATACGTTTTATCGATACTCGAGCCTCCATCACTCCAGCTATTGATATCGGCCAATACATTACCATCGAATCACTTAATGCCATGAACAGTGATGAAACAATATAAACTTTGCGGGCTGTAATTACTTGTCCAAAATAAATATACGATATAAGACTCAAAAATATTGCAATCCGTGATATAACCATAAATGAAAAAAGACCAGCTTTTAAATATGCTGAACCTCTAATGGCACTAATTTCTTTGCGTCGAACTTTATCAACCATTCCCGCAAATGACTTCTCCCAAGCATACATTTTAATCATTTGTATACCTTGAATAATTTCATTCATAAACTTGACTCGCATATCAGTGCGTTTAGCCGCCTTCAAATGGTAAGTAGCCGATTTTTTGCCAATCCAAACTTGAAGTGGGATAAAACTTATTATGAAAATTATGCCAACAATTGCTGATATTCCAATTTCTCGATATAAATAGTAGCCCATTATTGTTACTTCCATTGGCCCTTTCCATAAATCATGAAAATACGAAAGACCATTTTCTATTTTTGAAATGTCGGTTGACATCATATTGATTACTTGCCCGTTCATTCCGTCAAATATAGTTGATTTTGATAATCTAAGTATCTAAATTTAAAGCAAAATTAAATTATAATTGGAATTTCATAAACATACTAAAAAAAATAGAATGGCTTACTTTTTGATACATTAAGAAGCAACATCCAATATTCAATTTTAATGCCACTTGAAATATGTAAAATATAAACGGATGAAATATAATTGCTAAAATTATAGTCGTTCCAAAAATGCCAAAAGCATATAAATATGCATTTTCTTTAGAGATCTCCGTTTGTTCAGGCGCAAAATACGAAACTAAACCACCCAAACAAATTGGTTGCAGTAACCTAAATAATAATAAATTCTACAGTTACATAATAATACAATTGGCTTATTAAATATTTTAACCAACAGACTTACTTCATAATTGATTCCGATATTGAAAAAAAAATGCATGATACGAGCACTTGTGGTCCATATGCTTTAAATAATGAACGCATTAAACTTGGTTTCTTCTTTTTTAATTCTTCTCGCCATAGCTTCGCAAAAAAATTTGAAACTTTTGTACTTTCGTGTTCATCCAATGGTGCGTATATATCATTTTCATCTATAGTTCGTTTCAATCCAACTCGAAATATATCTATCATCCATCTGCGCGGTATAAAAAAAAAATATTAGTGTTAGATCCAGGTACAAGGCACTTGGTTGTAGTATAAATCATAAAATAAATGCGTTACATAAAAAATAAACGGTTCAGGCAACATGTTTTTGCCACGGGGTTAGGTGGTTTTTCGATATATCCTTTTTGAAACATGTTATGTTAATTGTAAGTAAATTTACTAGCGTTGGTATCTGAAATGAAAAATAAAATGATTCAGAAATGTGAATTATTCGTTCGTTCAAAGGCTTTACAGAATAATCATTAATAATAATCAAAAAACTTAAACCTAAAAATGAATCATTTGTTATCTCCATATTCTTTGAAAATTTGCAAAATGTTATGTTATTTGTATCTAAGCGAATTAAAATTTTAAGTTTCATATTTTGTATTCAATTAATTTTTCCCACAGAGACCTAAAATAGGAAAGGGCATGCAGACTATTCTAACAACAGTCATAATTCGGTGTCGATAAATATTTTGTCAAGGAATTGAAACAAATCAATTAAAATAAATTTTTTTACAAGCATCTTGAGCAGCATGATTTTGAGCAGTTAGCCGAATACAATTTTGGAAGTTTCCATTAAAATATTACAAAAAATTAATTTTAAAAACTGCCTTAGACAAATACATATTACAAGTAGTGCTTGCGTCCCGAAATTTCCCGAGGTTGATTTCCCGGGAATTTTAGAAATTAAAAGCGTTAGAGTTTTCCGGGAATGTTTTGAATATTTCTCGGGAATGCAAAATCCAATTTCAAAACTTCTATATGTCGTTTATTAGCTTCGTGGAATTGTGGCGACACCATAACATTCCAAAATTGTGTAATTACACTCATCGGTTCATCGGACAACACAATGACGAACCGACAATTACGCGGTTTATTGGGTTCGCCATATACGTCAGAAAAAAAAATAGAAGTACGATTCAGGACACGAGGCAAGCACACCAAAAAAAAAATTGAGACATGTAAAAGAAGGCAAAATAACCCCAAAACCTCCGTCTTGATAATCGCGTAGTTAATGTGGTGTAAGGGCCTTTTTCAACCATCGTTGAGACCCATCAAGACACCCACGTTGATGATCCCTTATATTGTAAAAATAATTTTTTTTTTCTCAACCACGCGCTTACAAGCGTGCATCACATAACCTTAAACACAAAGCACGGCATAAATTTGGATCTCGATACAACGCTATCATTCAACGGAGCAATATTCTCAGCACAAGCAATACTGCCAGCAAATATAATCGGCTTACAAGTCAAACTCAACGGAAATAAAACAGTACCAAGGCGGTGCTACAAACGACACACGCAACCACCGTGGGACTTAACGCGCCATACCTCAGTTTCATTTTTCTTTTCGTTTCTCCAACAAGCGAGCACTTGTATTAGATAAATTTAAATCATAAATAACGTAAAATTAATTCGGTGCAACGGTGTGTGAGCGCCAATGATAAGTAAACTTTTGTTGTTTATTTTATTTGGTGGTGCGACATTAGTCAAAAACAATTTTTTTGATATCGTTATAATAATCATACCGAAGGACTATCCATAACGCGTAATTGTCGTTAATTCGTTGATAAAAACCGAGCGTAGATACAACATTTTATTCCCCTGCCAGCTTTTAAACTATTTCTATCGGCGTACTTCACAATGAGTGACGGTGAAAACAAACCGGAGACGAAACCCACGACGGTCGGAACGGCCCAAGTGTACAAATTGGCGGTAAAATACGTAGCTTTCAATCGTGACGATCCAGAAATCTGGCTCACACAGTTGGAAGAACAGTTCTGAATTGGGGGCATTGCGGCCGATGCTACCAAATATGGGCACCAGCTCTCGATCCACACACAGTTAAATGTGTGTGCGATCAAATCCTCGCTCCTCCTAAGGTTAACAAATATGAAACTTTAAAAAAATTAATTATCGATGGTTTATGCGAGTCAGCGAAAATTAAACTCGACAGACTACTGTCGGGACTGCAACTGGGCGACAAAAAACCATCGCAGCTTTTATGAGAGATGGGATCGTTGTCTGTTAACCAAGTAACCGAGCCGATAAACAGCGAGTGGAAGCAATTCAAAATTGTACAAGACCAGCTACAACCGACGGTATTCTTCGTTTCTTAGAGATGATAAACTACTATCGTATTTTCGTACCCAAAGCTGCACACGACCAGGCAATTCTGTACGACTTCATCAAAGGAGTTAGAAATATGCAAATCAAAACTGGCCGAATGCACTCAGCTGACTTATCCCGTTCCAAACGCTAAATTCGCTATACTTGTCGACCCTTCAAACACAACAGTGGGAGCGGTACTGCAACAATTTACGAAAAAAGGTTGGGAATCACTCTTCTTTCATTCGCGAAAGCTAAACGATACCGAAACTCTCTACAGCACATACGATAGAGAATTATTAGCCACCTATTCGGCTATAAAACATTGCAAAAATTTCGTCGAGGACCGAGAATTTATTTTATTCTCCGACCATAAGCTGTTAACCATCTATCATCGTGACAGATAAAGGTGCACAATTCGAGTCAATACTGTTCAGCGAGCTCTCAAAATCTATGGGATTCCATCGCAAATGGACTACAGCCTACAATCCGGCTTGCAACGGCATCATATAACGGTGGCACCGAAGTTTTAATACCGCAATAATTTGCGTAGGTGAAAAACAATGGACAAAATGGACCCATAATACTGATCTGTTTAAAAAAAACTTTTCGAGAAGACTCTCAAAGCACAGCAGCTGAACTCGTCTATGGAGATACCATACGACTATCAGCGGACTTTATACAAAACGGAAAATACAAACCGCAATCCGAATTCGTCACACAACTATGCAATCAATTCACAGACATAAAACCCACTTCGGCGTCTCGATACTCGCAAGAGCAAATTTTCGTCTTTAAGGAATTGTCAACATGTAAATATGTGTTGGTACGAACAGATGCAGTCCATCATTAGCGTACTGATCAAGGGCAACGAGTCGACGGTCTCAATAAACAGATTGAAGCCATGCTTCATAGAGGCTCATGAGCAATCTCCAGTTGCATCGAGCGAGAATCATATAATTTTCATCCAACAATGACGAACCGACAATTACGCGGTATATTGGCTCCGCCATATACGTCAGAAAAAAATAATAGAAGTACGATTCAGGACACGAGGCAAGTACAATTAAATATTTTATTCTTAACTTTATCTACCAGTCTTAACTGAAATTCAATGCTTTAATTAACGTAATAAATAGTTTGCAATTAAAAGTAAACGTTGTTTGTTTTAAGCTATAGTGATGTGTATAAATTTAGTTTCCGGGAAAATAACCCCAAAATCTCTGTCGTGAGAATCACGTGGTTAAAGTGGTGTAGAGGCCTTTTTCAACGTAGGTTGAGCCCATCAAGATACTCGCAGAATTAGAAAGTCACCGGTGACATCAGCTGGATTACTTAAGAGAGTATGCTGGAAAATCCGTCGAGAATCTAATTCATTTTTAATTTCGAATTAAATTCACAATGAAAAAAGTTGAGTTATTTCAATTTTTGTATTCTAATATGTTTTTACTAACTTCTCATGAAGGAATAAAATATGGGAAACTTTTTTTGATTCCATTCAAAAGCAACAATTTTACGTATTAATTCTATTTAGGGTTCTGTCAAATCTGACAAATTTTTCATGAAACACCATAAATATGTTATCTTTCCCAGGAAACGTTTTACAGATTTCTTATCCATTGGCTTCTTCATGATCTTTCAAGTTTTTGGCGTGATCTATCTTAACACTTTCTTTCGTAAAAATATGACTAAAAATCTCATTCTATTAAAGCACAACCTGCCTTTAGGGGTATTAAATGTTGTACTTAACGAACTTTTGCATGATAGCCTAATCTGGTAGGATGCTTTACTGTAATCTAAAGTACTAACTGTTTTTGTATTCCATAATCTAGCACTAATTTACTGAAATGTTGGTATCTGGTGGTGTTCCCGTTGAATACATTCATTCAATACTTGAAAAATTGGTGTGTAAACATTCCATTGCTATTTTTCAACGATTTAAAATAATTCTCAAATTTTTTGATGATTTTTTCATATTTCTTTTTATCCGTTCTCTCTTCGAAATCACACGTTTCGTACACTTATACTATTTCGTCATTCAGTGAATTCTATAAAATGGCTGCCTTTACTTCTTCTGCTTTGTTATCTGTTTCTATAGCAATTAGATAACTCTCGAATTTCATTTGGAATTTTTTGAAATTCTCAGCAATTATTTGTGAATCGTTTGCGTAGACGTTTGCCTTCAAATAGCCTCATAGGAAAAATCTAGGGGTTAGATCTCAAGATCTAGACGGCCAACTAATGTTACCTCTTCGAGAAGTTATTCGATTACCAAAGCGTTTGCGCAAAACTTTAATTGTTTTTATTGCAGAATGACAAGTGACACCGTCTTAATCAAACCACATATTCTGGACATCCGTACCTTCAATTCCATATTCCGGTATCGAGGCCCATTTACATTAACAGCAAAAACCACAAAAGACAATCACTTTTTCCAATATTTCTCATGGATTTTTTTCACCACAGATTCGACAATTTTGTTTGTTTACAAATCCACCCAGTTCGAAATTGGCTTAATACTAGTAGCTTAGCAAATTGACGACGTAATTCAAAATCTGTTAGGAGTATTTTGGTAGTTATTAGAATCTTGTATGCATTCAAGCAAAATTCTGAATATAGTGGTTAGTGGAATGTGTTATTGCCTTGCACGATGACGAATTGATGACACTAGCACTTACAACATCAATATTTTTTTCCAAACGACCACTATGATGGTACATTTTGCTTTTTTTATCTTTTACCGAATCAGTTTCCACAAATTTTGCAACAATTTTTCGAATTGTTACAATTTACGGACAATTTTCTCTTTCATTATTAATTAATTTCTGCATAACTTTCACCAAATTTCAAAAGAATTTTTAACCCAGATCTCTCCATTTTTAATAACCGGAATGTTTCTACATGTCATCCGTCAAATAACATTAAAATAAATGTTTGCACGTAAATTATTAGGTGCAAACAATTATTAAATAATCAAAGTTTAATAAATATTTAATGGAAGAAAAGTGAACCTTTTATATATAAAATGTACGTCTTCTACAAGAAATATCCTTTGCTTTAAAACATTTTTCGCATAAACTAAGCTTGGATTTAAAAATTTCTTTTGCTTTTCGTAATGTCATATTTCAAACACAATTCATAATAAAACGTTTCAAAGTGGGCATACATTTGTGATTGTTTTGTGAATGCGTGAAATAATGCTATATATAGTCAATGTTTCATTTGTGCCTAAAAATGGCGCCGAAAAAATATCTATTGGACAAATTACGGCAAAATTGAGGAATATGAAAGCAACAAGTCGTGGGTTAAAAGCAGCTGAAACAACCGAGTAACGCATGAATTACGCATTCAGGAAATACAAAACAGATCTTCTATTTCAATAGCGTCGCACACGGTTTTGAAAGCAATCGCTTACGATATGTTCGATCAAAAGAATGTTTCAGAACCGATTTAAAGTTGGCGGCATTCAATTATGATGAAGGCTGTCCATCCATGTATTACCGAGTATGGGTGAATCTGCCATGGACCTAACTGGCTCATTGTCGATATATCTTCAAGAATCAGTTTATAAACAGTTTGAAATTTTCAGTCAGTCGTACATCAGGTATACATCAGTTATGCTCTGAAGGCACTGGCTATCGAAGGCGAAGTGAAGTCAGTTATGAAGGCATCTACGATCTCCTGTTCGAAATTGTTCACTGTGTTCTTACCTACGATTGCTAAATGGCCATCTTTTTTTGAGAGTTTGCTGTTTTGCCTAAAGTGGTGAACTGTTTTGATGAAATAAAACAAACTTTTGAACAAAATAAATGCGCCAATTACGAAGAACTTATAAGTATTCTCAAATCACAGGCCGAAAAATGCTTACAACAGCTACATTTACCCGCAAATTTGCTTGAACCAGCTATTCGAGGAAAGAGTCTTTCGGAATCACAGAAACTTGAAGTGACGGAATTTATTTTTAATGTCGCAGAACTTTACCCAAAATATAAGGACAAAAAATATAAGGGCAATAAAATATACAGTCAGTCAAGTAAGAGCGTGGTCGGGTTAATTTATAAAAAAATTTATTTGGTGAAACTTTCATATTTATAAATATATTGTACACATTACAAACGATGATGCAATTCGGTTAATATTGTGTCCAGTCACCATCGGCGTCGATAATTGCCTGACATCTCCGAGGCATGCTTTCTACTAATTTGACGGCGTATTCTAGTGGCAACGATCTCCAGATCGCAAAGTGTGTGTGCGAACCGAATCCCTGCTTTGAGAAGCAGCCCCAAAGATGCACCTTTATTCCGTGTTTTACGGTCCGCTGAACAAGCCTATTGATGGAAGTTGACCAGGCTCGCGTGAGGACACAACGTGCCCATACAGAACATTCATCAGTAAAAATGACATTTTCAAAATCTCTATCGATATTCTCATGCGCACAAGCGAGTCGCTTTTTCACATGTTTTCCAGTCAACAGAGGCTTCTTCATTGTGTTGCGCCATTTCAGGTCATGAGTACGGAGATGGGTTCGGATAGTTTCGTAGGATATATCTAAACCTTTTGCCTTTAATTTTGCTTGTCCTTGCCGCAGTGTTAAACCAGGATTCCGCGAAAACAGATTCACTATTCTTTTTTCATCTTTTTTGTCCACTTTTCCTATCGAGCCACGTTCTGGTAAATCATCGACATTTTTAGCCACTTTATATCGCTGTACCCACTTATGTACAAATGCCTTCGACTTTCTCATATATTTAGCAGCCGCTGATTGCGACATTTTGGGACCTTTCGGGTGGGTGCAAAGGAACACAGCCTCGTAGCGCGACGCGTATTTAGCACTCATGGCGCTTAACGTGATTCTCTTTCAAAAGATCAACGACAACTGAATCTTTGTTGACAATGCATCAAGGACAAAGCTTCCCTCTATCGGCTCGCAAAGGAATTAGAGCGAAATCTTTCATTACCTGTCGGTAATGACGACCACGCTCTTACTTGACTGACTGTATGAGCCGCTGGCGCATTAAAATTTTCGAAGTGAACTTTTTTCACGACCGTTTGTGGTTGCAAGTGAGCAACCTATACGTAATCCATTGACTGTTGATCGTACAGGAAAACTAACGTACATTTTGCACAAGGAAGTCTGGATAACGAAGATAAAGTTATTCCTGCTGAATCAAATAAAAATTATTATTAATGGATGAAGCTGCATAATCATATTCGCTTGAAGAAGAAGACTTGGAGGAAAGTAGGAATAATTCGGTTATGGATGATGTTGAGGCTGAGGATGATAAATGCGTCGGCGGGGATGAACCATACATTCATTAAAAAGTTTAATTGATCATAAACACGTATTTATGTAAAATTTATTTACTGAAGGGGTTAAAGACAACCTTGCCGTCCTTCGACGTCTACAGATGAACACCACATCAAGGAAGTCAAGGATTTGGTGATCAAAAATAATCGATTGACAATTAGAGATATCTTGTTGACATCATGAAAATTTGGGGCAGAAAACTCTTGACTTTTGCATCATGATAATGTGCCGTCTCACACTGCATTGATTGTACGTGACTATTTGGCCAAAAATTCGACCCATATTGTTTTCAACTACCCTTCGCCTGATTTAGCTCCACTTGACTTCTGGCTATTCCTGAAACTCAAGAAACTGCTCTGGGGACATCGTTTAGACACGATTGAAGAGATTCAAGCGGAATCAAAAAAGGCTTTTTAGGTTATTCCGGAAATAGACTTTAACAATTGTTTCGAAGACTGGAAAAACCGTTGGCATAAGTGTATTCTATCCTAAGGAGATTTCTTTGAAGAAGATGATACATATATTTGATAGAAAAATAAGCCGTTTGTGTTTTATTTAAAATCTTATTACTTTTGTCCAGGCGTCAAAATATTACTAGTGTTCTTTGGTACAAATTGGAATTAAAATATTGAATAAAAAGTGTTTTACCTATTTTACCCATGTTACCAGTAATATTATTGGTAACATTACCAAAACTTAAAAATACCGGAAATTTTACAACAGTAGCCATAACGTTTATGCTCTATTCAAGGTGGTTAATATCACCCACCCATTACTATTAATTTACTGAGCTTTTCTAAAAAAAGCTTGTCTTACAATTCAATGGTCACAAGTCATAATGGCTTGAAGTGAAGAATTCAAAAAACGCATACGATTTTGATGGAAGCTTGTAACATTCGTTTCATTTTTTTTCTTTTTTGTTTTTTCTTCACTCTCATCGCAATAAGATTTAATTGCGAAGGGTCAACTGTATTGCCAATTTATTGTACCCTGGTTCAAATATTTTTTTTTTTATCAATGACTTCACATACAGACAACCTGATGCGATGAACCATAAAATCATTAAGCATTTAACATTTTTTTTGCGGGGAATAAAAATTTACTAGATCGTTCCATTTTTTTTAATGATCTCCGCTAAATTGCGGTTTTGTCATGAGATGATTTGGTGTAGTAAAAATAAAAATGAGGGATCATTAGAGTTTGGAATTTCAACCAACATGTTTGGCTGAAAGAGAAAAAAAAAAAACCTAAAACCTTAAAGTGTAGTAAAGTTTTTTTTAAGTTTTTTTTTTATCTGAAATCGTAAGCGCACTCTAATACAAATTGATAAGCTTAAAGATTTCCAAAGTAAAAGAGTTAGTTGTGCTCATTTAAAAGAATTACATTTATAAATTTTAATTCAAGTGTTAAGAACTTTGGTTAAATTCAGTGATGAACGTGAAAACAATAATTTGTTCTTATTTGGCTCATGGTGTCATTTAGAAACTATAATACTGTGGTTGAAAACAACATATAAAAATGAAATGGAAAAGTTGTAGCTTGAGTCTCATTAAATAGACTTTATTCTATATCATATTATGGAATTTCATACAATAGAAATTGTGGCACCTCGATTTCAAGCTTAGTGATTGCGTTCAATTTGGTTGTGAAATTTTTTTTTGTGTTGTTGTTGTGCAAAATAATACTAAAATAAAAACGTTGTATTATGAAATCTACTTGTTATTTGCACCGAATTGTTTAGTAAAGTTGGAACGGGCTGTTCAACGCGGATTAAGTCATCGGAGGCGCATGCAGAGGTGTAACATATTTGTGGTGATAGCGGATTTTGTCGTACCTGATTTAGGACAAAGGGAGCATATGGTTTGTGGACCGGGTGTGGTAATTGTTGGATAGCGGTTGTTGCTGGTGATAACTTATGACTGGCTGACGACATAACCAAGGACTTAAATTGATAAGTTGTGATTCTATTTTCTTTTCATTAGTTTTTTTTTGTCTCATTTATTGGACATTATTTAATTATTTCATTTTTTTTATTATTATCTTAATGGTTTTTTTTTTTTGTAATGATTAATTCAATTTTCAATTCTTGCATCTTGTTATAATGCTAACTAGTTAAGTAATTTTCTTTTCAACAGTCAACTAATATTCTTTATTTCGTTTCTTTATGATTTTTTTTTTCTCTGTTTTTTGAGATCTTTCGTTCTAGGAGAAAACCGGACTTGAAAGTGCTTTCTTCGTCTTCGGCATAGCAAGGTAACAATTAAACGCAATATTCTTTTTTTTATTAAACATTTTGTTTGTATTGAAACCGGTCAACCGGAGTAATATTACTTAGCTGTAAAATTTCATAACATGATATAATTGTGATAAGATGTTGTAATTACTTTCCTTATTGTTTTTTTTTGTGATTTTTCTATTATTTGCTAACTTGTAGTAAGATAATAAATTTTTATTGTTCACAAAATTGAGTAAATAATGTTCCTAATAAAATGTATTAAATCATGTTAGAGTTAAAGTATAATTTTTTTGTTACAATGAGTGGCTAGGTCCGGACATAGATATGGAGTGATGTAGATTGAGGTAAGTGATGTGAGTTGAGTAACCTTCCATCTCCCGCCATAGTTGCCAGAATACAATCCCACGACTAACATACCTCTCCGTTAGAGCTAGCGGCACAAATGATGTATTCTGGAATCACATGGTAATCATTTACGGTTTTTTTTTGATAACGTTATTTCCCTTTAGGGATGGCGTTACAAGCTTAAGCCATTACGATTTGTGGCCACAGAATTGCTTTCCGTACACTATGCTGGTATTCTTTAAATCTAAAACATCTAATAAGGCAAAAATTCAAATATCAAAATTCCATTAAAATTCCTTTATTTTATAGTAAAAGAATTTTTTTTATTACATTTTCAATGATAGGCACGCAATTAATAATGTTTTATATGTATTTTTACTGCCTAAATTAAGGCTAAAAATCATGCTTAAGAAAATCATCTAAAATGGAGTCGGAATTGCTAACCTGTTTGCTCTTTCTTTAAGGCAGTTCAGATCACGCACATTCAGTATGTTACCTGATTATGTTTAATTTTATTAAAAGTTTCAGATTTATTGCTGGTTTGGGTAAAGTGTGTTGTTTGTATGCAATTCTTTCTATCTCTGTTTTAATAAACTTAATCATTATTTTTATGTATATTATAAATTTGTAATTGAATTATCTTAATTTGTGTTTAGTTGGTGTGTCATTCTTTTGGGAATCAAAATAAAAGAAATTAAAGAACTTATAAGTAAAAATTTTTACAATTTCGATAATTTTTTGTTGAACTATAGCGTAAAATCCGTATTCTTGTCGCTTGTGTGCCATGATTTCTGAATGTCGCTTGGGGGCAGTTTTGTTTTGGAAGATTAAATAAAAATAGGTTTCGTCGTTTACTTTTCTTTCATAGAAAAAAATCAGTTTTATTTCAATTAGGTTCAAAATAAATTTTCTCTTAATTTTTTGAAATCAAAAATAATATAAATAGAAACTTGAAATACTATATAAGAAATAATATAGTAAATAACAAAATAATAATTCATTTACTTAAAAATATTATTACTGAGATTAATTAATATTATTAATTAGCACTTTGTTACTAGTTAACACTGTTAACTTTATAACAGATATTTTCATTAATTATCTAAAGCTGTGTTTTTTTATTCGCTCCGGATAGCTGCTATCGAGAGCCGTCATATAAAAAGTGGCTCCTGATAGCGCTCCGTATAAATAGGTAGAGCCAAATATTTTTTATATCAAGTATTCACTAAACAGTTAAATTAAAAATGATTGTTTGATGTTAAATAAATTTGGTTTACCAATAAATAGCGCGACAAATTTAAATTTAGCCGTAGAAAACTGGCGGCTCTCGATAGCAGCTATCGAGAGCGGATAAAAAAACATAGCTTAATTCTCCTTCAGTTTCATCTTCATCAGTTTCATTCAATACATCTTGAATAGACGAATTTGCTTGCAGCACTTTGAAGTCATTATGGTATATTTCTGGTATAATGGGTTTTAAGCACATAGTATTTAATTCTCAGTATTTCTTTATGTTAATAGGAAGTTCGAAATTGTAAGCTATACATACTTGTTTCCGCAACAATTTTAGATTTGCAAATTTTTATTTTTTATATTCTTTAATTTTATTTCCTAGTAAGTTTTATGGGTAAATTTAGTTTTCGAAAGCCAATCATAAAAGTCATTATTGAACTTGAGGTTCTCAACATCAAAAATTTCTAAACAATGTTGGCTATTCGTTCTGTGACCAAACTGTTTGAGATGTTTTAGATGGTTTTCAATAACAGCAGGCATTAAATTAACAGGCATATAAGTTTGCCCGGCAATTGGAAATATTACCGTTATTTCCATAATGTGTTTAGCCATTGATAAAAAATGTTTTGTCCGATGGTGAAACCATTTCTATTTTGGCCTGCGTAATTATCAAAATAAAACGGAATTTTAATAACCGTTTGGCGATTATCAATTAAATTTAAAAATTTAAAGAGGTTGCTACATATCAGTTGATCTGCCCTCGATTTTCATTCCATAAATATTAGTGACCATTTCTTGTGGCTGATTCATATTCCGTAAAGTTATGAACGGCCAACTTTCGATAGAATCACTAAATCATACGGTTTCCTTTTGGTACATTAAGTACTCTTTGCAAGTGAAAAGTACAGACCAGAAGAGAAAAATCTGCTATAACTTCTGGCCGCTCATTTGAAAATGCATGCTCTAACTCGTCCTTGAGTTTAATACAAATAACGCATTTATCATCCAATTCGGCTGTTTTATGGAGTGTTTTTCGATAAGATTCGCACTTCTCGTATTTGTCCTTTTTCGGTTTGTGTATTCCAATGTTGTAGTTTATTTTTTTTTATCGTACGAAACGCATCATATTCTATAAAGCTCAATCCTAATTCAGTTTGTTTCTGCTTATACAATCTATGTAAGTTGGCTATCGTGGTTCCGTAGGTAAATATTTCTTCGTCGACGAAAATTGACAGAAATGTGATGGTAAAGCTGGCAAATTTGAAATAAACTGATCCAAATGGAGATGTGGAGATTGTAAAATTCTACGTTAACTCTTAGTACTTTTAGGGGTTTTTAAGATGACACCAACATTTTCGAAGTTGTTTGCGACAGTTCGGCCTCCGGCAGCGGTTATCCAGAATACTTATCGAAACAATAAAGAGAATTCGCGATTTTCATGCACTCATTCCTCAAAGGAAGGGTACTTAAAATTTAGAGAATAGTACGTAAAATTTAAATTATAATTCTCAATATTTTCAAATTTTTATCTTTATTTTGTAAGAAAATATTTTTTGAAAACGAAATAAGATGTTACGTTAAATGAGAAAAAGTATACAAAAAAAGATTGGCAACCATTTTGAAAAGGGCGAATCTATAGCAATAAATACAACACATGAAATCTTTAAAATTTGACACCCTGGGGCCTATTCTCGAATTCCACATCCATTTTCCACATGCGAACATCTGTCAAAACTCATAAAAATTGAATTTTCTCGGTACTAAGGGAATATTTCCGAATGGGTATAAGCATGTGGAAAAATTCCCCATATAGGAAAATGTCAATGCCGCATGTGTTTTATACACGAATTACAATTTTCGAACCATTTTTTGACAACTTTGACAGATGTCCACATGTGGAAAATGGATGTGAAATTCGAGAATAGGCCCCCAGTATCTTAAAAAAACAACAACAACAAAAATCAAGTTCGATAAATTTTTTTTACTCAGTGTTCCATCAAAAATCATAAAATTAAAACCTGACTTCTGGCCCCATAAAAAGATTTTTCTCCATAAACACATATATGGTGAAAAATTCGTCAAATCAAATTTTTTTTGGAAGTCATGTTTTAATTTTATGATTTTTATGTTTCGAATGTGTAGCACTAATTAAACAAAACATTTATGGAAAATAATTTTCTTCTGGTTGTTGTTGTTTTTTAAGATGCAGGTTGTCAAAATATTTAAAAATTTCAGGCAGCTGGTGTTGTATTTATTGCTATAGAAAAAAAAACTAATTATCCGAAAATTATTAAATTGGGCTCATTTTAATGATAAATGAATAGGGATTATAAAATAAATATAAAAATGATACCATCATTTCTTTTTTTTCAAAATGGCCGTTTTCCCTTTTAGTTCTATTAGACAAAATAAAAAATCAGCGCAGGGTCTCGTTTCGTTTTCTTGCAGAATATGTTTAAGTATGACAATCTACAAATTGTTTTGTGTCAAAATAAAATTTAAAACGAACTATGACTCTCCTTTTTAGGATATAAAAATCAAATTTTAATGATTTTGTAATTTTCTGAAAAAAAATGTTTATGGCCAACCTCATAAAATAAAAATTTATAAAACGTAAAAATAAAATGTTGGTATGACCCATGAATTTTGTTAGGTCCAACACCTTTGGTACCCTATACATGCCTCTATAAATATTTTTTCAACTCCTTTAAAAAACAGTTATCTATTATACAAGTATCATAAAAAGTATAATGTCTTTAAAAAAAAAAAATCTTTTGGGTATAAATTAGTCTCCAAATTAATATTTCAAGTAGTTTAATTTTTCAAATTGTGTGTGAAGCGATAATGATTTAAACTAAACAAAAAACAACAAAATTTTAAGTTTAATTTAATAATTGATACTGTCATAATGACTGGCTATAAAGTGTTGTAAACCGTTTCCTGGTCGAAGTGTTCCAAAAATGTAAGGAAAGTTACTGATTGTATTAAAGTTTATCTACCGACTTCAACTAAAACAATTGCAAATTTGTTCATTTGTACTTCCTGCTATTTCAACATCATAGTAGTGAACGTCGAGAAATTGAAATCGAGGCATCATCGATTCTTGATTTATATAATTCACCTGTTACCCCGGAAACGTCAACAAAATTCAAAACAGACGGTACTTCGAGTAGAAGTGAAAGTGAGGGGTACGAATTAAGAAATACGACCGTTCTTGAAAAAATTAATATTACATTACCAGAGATTGGCAAATCAGCCATGCATCTGAGTAAATTGAAATCCAGGAAATATCATCAACGACTGAAATTATTCGATTTAACTGCAGTATTACAATCATCATCAACACCTATGGTACCTGAAATCAAACCCCCTTGCGATTCCTTCGCTGGAGAAGAAGGCCCGTCTTTATGATGAATTCATGAATCAACTTAAATTTTTATAAATTATGAATTTATAAAGCAAAATGCAGCACAAGGGTTTCATTGGAACAACAAACTATTCATCCGGTTGTAATTTACAAAAAAGTAGGAGAACATTTGCTGTTCTATACTTAATTATAATATCAGATGGTTTTCACCATGACACTGTAGCAGTTTACTTGTTCATCGAAAAATTGATAAAATTTTGAAAAGTGAAACTCCCGATTTATCCAAAATGTATATACAAATGTCGCCAAATTTTTATCACCTCAAAAGAAAGTCTTGGTAATGTGATTTCTAATGCCAGAATCTGCAACCTTCTGTATAGTTGACACGTCATTAAGATAGTTATCAAGGAATTCGTTCAATAAAAATTTAATATACCCTGGAAATACTCTTTTTATGAGTAATTAATACTTGAGAGCCCTTTTCGACAAAATATGAATTCCAAGTATTTATTGTCCTGTTAATTAGTTTGACCTGTAAATTGTTTTGATTTTATGACAACTACGTAGTATATAAGTATTAGTATCTAAGAATTTCAGTCTCATTTGTGACTTTGAAAAGTGAAAGTGAAAGCGGTTTGTGTAAAATTAGTGAAATTCACTGTGTAAAATAGACATTTTACATGGTCTACAGTGGACTGGGAAAAGGTACAAACAAAAAAGTCTTTCTTTTAGTAATATTTTAAAGTTCAATAAATGTCTCTTTTAACTTTATCTTTATGTATTTCTTGATGATTAGGTAGGTTCAATCCAGTGATGAAACTATCGTGCCTTTGACACTATTAATGCCCACGACCATTCGTAGATCAAAAGGAGAAGAGGAGATTTACTTTACTATGTGCAATAGCAGGTCAAACAGCCAGTTAAAGTCATGGTTTGGTAAGCAATATTATCAAAAGGGCTCTTCCCTATTCCCTTTGTTTTTTTTAAGCCATAACTTTGACCTTTCGCTAGGTAGTTGTTTACAACAGTTGATGATCGATCAATTTTAAAAGCAATTTAGCGAACAGTAAGTCTTTTTTCTTTAGGAACTTTCCCTTCGACATCGCTATAATAAATAAAAATTATAATCCAAGATATTTTCTAATCTTCGTAAAATATTTACTGGATAAGATCGAACCAAAAAAATCGTGAATAAAAATAATAAAAACACGTTTCTGTCTCCTGTTCTTACACGAATGTTTAACTAACTTACCCTAAATTTTATTTAAAACATTTTCCTATTTCTTTAAAGTACCGTTCCGGTCATATCGGTTTAAAAACATATTATGTACATATGTATGTATATGCAGTAACAATACAGTAAACTTTTGGTTCTAGTAGCAGACCGAATTTTTTGTACTAATCAAATGTTTTAAACGAAATCACGTGTCCTTATCTGAATATTTATCAGGGTATAAAAAATATCCCGTAAAGATTTGAAGTGCCCTAATAATTTGGCAAACCACTGTTTCTACCCGACAAAATGCCTCACTTCTAAATCAAATCATGAAGCAATTGAAAAATTACAAGTTAGGTGTAAGAATCAGTCCACCAGTGTAAGGATCGTATCCAATGCGTGTATCGATAAATTGAAAATAATTTTTTTAAATTAAATTGTTATAAATATTCATTGATCATATATGTATTTACAAGTATGACCATTGTTTAATTGCTGTTGATTAGTATTGCGTTTTTGATTATCAAATATATAATAAATAATATATATATATATATATATATATATATATATATATATATATATATATATATATATATATATATATATATATATATATATATATATATATATATATATATATATATATATATAGATATATATATAGATATATATATATATATATATATATATACTTACTACCCATACGGTATACTACCCCAGAAAGAGGTATCTCTGATCACCCTAGCGTTCACCGCACCATTGGTGCCATCTAAAGAACGATAGGAAAGGTTTATTAATAAGGAGGGAATCGGCCCGGTTATGGGCACCTAAGTAGTCGATAGTAGCAGAACACAGTTCTAATCTACATTAAACATATAATATTAAAGCTCCATTCGGTATAGAACTAATTCCGAAACTCTGCACTACCGTTAGTAGTTTCGATACTGTGGTGCGTGTTCGCTACTCACTATATGTTTCTTAACAAGCCCAAACTTAACGCTCTGATAGCAAACACTTAGGGAACACAACCCAAAGTTTAAAGCGATAGATTTGCAAGTAAAGTTTCTAATGGAACTTCAAGACAACATTATAAAAGCCATATTGACATATTTCTCATAACCTCGTCTAAAAATAATTTTTTGGTCACATTTCCTTCTATTCGTTGGAAACGTTAAAATTCATCATAATCGGTTAATAGCTCAGTTATATGCATATTGACCATATTACAGAACTGTATTCAAAAATAATTTTAGAATCCCATTTCCAACGAAAATGTCAATTTTCATAATATTCGGTTAAGCAATAGCCAAGCTCCATCCTAATTGGCCATTCATATAATTTGTTAAGGGTACCATTTGAAAAAAAAGGTCGAATTTGAAATGTAAAAAGTTCAGTTTGAAGTGTAAAACGATCAATTTGAAGTTTAAAACTTGTATGATGATATAATGGTATGTTGGTATGATCGTCTGATGGTATGATGGTACGATGGTATGATGGTATGACAGTATGATGGTATGATTATATCGTGGTAAGATAGTAAATATGATAGTATGATTGGGTGATGTTATGATTATATAATGGTATGATGGATTGATATTATTGTATGATGGTGTGACGGTATGATTGCGTATATGATACAACGGACGATGGTATGACGGTATTTATTCTAGAATGATGGTGGTATGAGGATATGATGATATGACGGTTGGAAAGTATGACGATATACTAGCCTGACAGTATGATAGTATGATTATATGATGGTATGATTATAGGGACGGTATGATAGTACGATGGTATAGTAGTACGAGTATGATGGTATGTTGGTATGATTATCTGATTGTATGTACGATGGTTCGATTTTATGGTGATATGATGGTATGAAGGTGTGGTGGATTAATGATAAGATGTACATCATGGTGTGATGTTGGGATAGTTCGACGTCACTATGGTACAATGGTACGATTGTATCATGGTTTAATAGTATAGTGTCGTGATGGTATAATGGTATGATTGTGATGATTGTTTAAGGTAATGATACGACGGTAAGTAGGCCGGTGTGATGGTAAGTAGGGCTTGAGTTGAAATTGAGATGGATTTGAAAGAAAAGTTCGGTTAGGGATTAATTTAAGGTTGAGTTTAGGGTTTAGTGGGAGGTTAGATTGAGTTGATTTCATACACGCATGTAGCTTTCGAATCTAGTTAATTTTGGGATTGGGTTGCAAAATCTGTGCAGAGTTGGGCAGAGGGTTGAGATTTGCGTCGAGCTAAAAATTAGGATTTAGTTAGCTTGCTTTGGGGGGGTGTGAGTTGTTGGGTTGGAGAATTATTTAACACTAGATATACCGTACCAGTCATTTTGACTGGTTTTATTATTTTTCGTTAATTGTTTACTTTTTATAAAGGATTATTTTACTTTGAAACAAAAGTAGGACTTAACATTTAGGTTATCATAGAATATATTCTTTATTATATTTCAATAAAAATGCAACTATACTGATATAATTCAAAGAGATTAGTTATATGGTTTTAGTTCTGGTATATCTAGTGTTAAGGGTTGATTTGAAAGTAGATTAAGGGTTGATTTGGTGATCTAATTGTGATTGCGTTTAGGATTATATTGCTATTGAGATAGAGGTTGAGTTGTGAATTGAGTTGGAAGTTCAGCTGAAGATTGACTTATGAGGTTCATTTCGGGATTGAGTTGGGAGTTGAATAATTCAAAACCGAAGTTCTGATCACCTTATGAGGCTTCAGCCCTTTATATTTTAAACATAGCATTTTTATTTAATGAGACCAACTTTGAAATGTTTAGCTTTCAAGGTTAAACATGAACAAAAACGATTTTTACTTACTTTATTTGTTTAAAATTCTTAATTCAATTATCCAAATATAACTTTCAAACAATTAAATTAACAATTTGCCATTCATTTTAACATATAAAATTATGAAACGACTAATTTAAGAAATAGCGAATATTATTAAATTAAATAATTAAACAATCTGACATGAAAGGTGGGTCGGCAGATGAATTCTCCGCTCCAAACAGCGGGTCATATTACGCTGTTTGGTCGGCATTATTCAGAAAGCTGTAAGAGAAATAATGACTAGTTTCGAGCTGAAAAGCATTTGATCAAGAAAAGTTAATCTATTCATTAGGTCACTAAATGAGATGCATAGCTTACAGGTGCGTTCAAGTCAAATGAGTATTTTGGACCAATTTTTAAATAAATAGGGCATTAAAATTTCGATTAAAAAAAGTTAACTGGACAACGGAGTGATTACTTACGTATCCATGCCGCAGAGTGATAAATTCTGTAGCCCTGAATACATAAATATTTAACGCGTTGTCTAGTTGACACTTTTTTAATCGAAATTTTATTGCTCTATGTATTTTGAAAATTTGGCAAAAAATTTCATTTGGCTTAGACACATCTGGTTTACATGTTAATTTAGAACTTAGAACTGTGTGAATGAAACGATGAAAATTTTAAGGATAATTGGATGTACATATTCACGTAATTTGTTAGTATAACTTATACGAGAAAATAACACTCATCAAAGAATATTAAATACTCACAAAACTGGCTTTATCGAACTGATTTCACCAAAACAACTCTCAGAAAAATACAATTTTGTCTTAGCTCAGCACTAATTACTGGAATGTTTGTGATTTATAAAAATACCATACAATAAGCAAATTTATATGTTTACATTCGCAAATTCTAGAACAATACCAAACAAACAATATAAAGTAACTGATTCTGCTTTATATCAAATACCGAACTATAAGATTAAATTAGAATGATTTTGCATTTTCTTAACCAATGTATACGGATTACGGAAGAAACTGAATACATTTTTGGGTGATATAAAATTTACAACTAATAATAATTTCCGCTATGATTTTACGAATTAAGTAACAATAACCATTTATTTTGCGTTCGTTTATATGTTTGGACAAATTCTTATGCAATTAAGACAAATTCTTATGCAATTAATTTAGATTAGAATATCATTGTATCAATGATATTCAGAACCTTATACAAATTTTTCGATTACACTAACGGGGCAGCAATTGATCACTCGAGGCAGCTAATATTGATAGATATCTAAAATGTCACGCTATTATAAAATATGATCTTTATTGAGGGTAAACAAGTTGTATATTTAATCTCCTAGTTTTGAAAGTTCATACGAACCCAAAAATTTTGTAAATGTTGCAAATTATGTTCATGAGATACTTTGTAATTATAAATTTCGCAGAAATGATGTCAATTGAACTTCATTATTTTTTGTAAAGTGAAAAACTGAAAAAATTATGAAAGAAATGGCAGTGGAACAAAGTTGAAGTATATGGGAACTAGTAAATAAAATAATTTTCAAAATTGTAGATAATGTTAATGAAAGGAATGTAACGAAACTTAAGCAGAAACGACAATCAAAAATATAGGAGTATGGTAGTTCTTTAATAAAACTGTTTTTTTTTTTCTAAAATATGTTAACTGCAAGTCGCAGTAGCTCCCTAGTAGTAGCTATTCCGAGAAATGGGCGAACATATTGGAATACTGAACCCTATTTTTGACACTTTAGAGAACTGTCGAGTTATTTTCATTCTTAATTCAAAATTGACTAAAATGCAGACGTGTATAGGTTGATTTACATATGCGACGTTCGATGTGTGACGGGAGCTAATAGCCAATTAGAAACGAATATTTTGACATTCGTCACACGGCATACGCTATGGAGGGGAGTGCGAACATTCAAAGAGGATAGACGTGTTTTTTCTATCCTCTTCAAAAATTTAATTTAATTTAATTTTCTTTTCTTTTTATTTTTTGTTTCTTATGTACTGATATGTACAGTTAGTCACTTTCAAAGTTGGTCGATAAGAAATTCCTTAAATATGTTTCATTTTCTACAAGAAAAATGCAAAAAAAAGACAAAAGATAATATTTTAGGTTTATTTATTATTTCATAAAACCGAAAATACAGTTATTTACATATTTTAATATTGAAATTTAAAAAAAAAAAATAGTTAACAAAAATTCTGCTAATAATTCAATCACTTTCATAGTTGGTCGATAATGACGCAATTAATAATAATTAATAATAATTTAGTTCAATTTAGATAATTAAAAGAAATTAATATTTAGTTGGATTTCCTTTACATTCAATAACACGTGCTAAACGATTTTTCATTGAACTAATCAATTTTTGTGAGTAGCTAGGCCCAATTTTATTCCATTCTTCCTCTATTATTTTTTTAATTTCTGATTTGCTGGTTATATTCCTTTTACGAACCCTTGATTTCAAATAATTCCATAAATTTTCGATTGGGTTAATATCGGGAGATTGTGGAGGTGCCTGGATAATTTTGGGGCAGTTGTAAATCAAACATTCGCGAACAATATGCGCTGAATGTTTTGGGTCGTTGTCTTGGTAAAATTTAAATGTTCTGGGAATACGTAATTTTTCAGCACTTTGTTTGAGATTATTTTTTAGAAGGTTGAGATATTGCTCCTTTTTCATTATTCCTTCGATAAATTGTAAATTACCTACACCTGCTGCTCCCATACACCCCCAAATCATTACAGAACCGCCGCCGTGTTTTATGGTAGAATTTAAATTTTTTATATTCAGCTCCTCATTCGCTTTTCTCCACACATTGACCCTGCCATCGCTACCAAATAAATTAATTTTAGTCTCGTCTGCGAAAATAACCTCTTTTCAAAAATCGTCACCCTTATTATTATGCTCTTTAGCGAACAGAACTCTTTTCTTCTTGTTTACATCGCTTATATATGGTTTTTTTCTGGCTGCTCGACCATGATAACAGTTTTCGCGGAGCGTTCTTCTAACGGTTTCTGGATTAACAGTCTTTTCAAATTTCTCGAGAACCATAGATGTTAGTTTTGGTGCACTTAATTTGGGCTGTATCTTAATTTGGTTTACTATCCAACGTTTTTCGCGGGCGGTAAGATTTTTTTCTCGAGGTTTTGGCGGTATAAAATCAATGCGATCTTCATTTTTGAACCGACGAATTATATTCCCTATAGTACTTTTACACATATTTAATATCTCTGCAATTTCTTCATGTGATTTTCCTTTAGTATGATGGAAAACAACTAATTGTCGCTTATCAAAAGAAGTACGTTTTCCTTTGTTAGACATTTTAGAAAAATTTGGCACAATTTACAAAATTATTCTCTATAAGGTCCTTACTGACGAATAATTTAAAACAGACTAATGTTTAAAACAAAAAAAATATTGTTCTTTGTTTGAGTTATTTTACGTGAATTTGTGTGTATAACGTATCGGCCAACAATGAAAGTGACGTAAATAAATGAAAAAATTGTTTAAAAACTGCGAAGTTCGTATTTGTGTGTATTTATTACGGTACTTTTCTTGCATATGTGTTACGGATAAATTAAACAAAATGAAAAACGTCGTAGAATTTAAAAATATTTTTTTTAAATCTAATATTTTAAACAATTAAATTCGATTTTTGCATCGACCAACTTTGAGAGTGACTAACTGTATATACTTTATATACATACATATGTATATACATTTTAATTTTAAATTTTAAATTTAATTCTAATTAAATTCAAGTTTAGTGTAATGTGTAGTGAAAATAATTAAACTAAAGTGTAATTTTGGAAAATGCAATCCACCGGGATGCATTTGTCAGGCAATGTTTTTTATTTTTGTAGATAGAAAAATTAAAAGTGCATGATTTGATATTTTGTGGATTGTAAATACAATCAAATTTCAATTTTTAATTACTAAAGTTTAATATTTAGATAGTATTGAAATAAATTTTAAATTATGGTATATAAAATAAGTCGCAATAAATTTGGTATTAGATTTTATTTTTACGACACTAATACATACTTATAATTTAGTATATAAAAGGGACATAAATATGTTTGTGTACTATGCAGCTGTGTCGTTTTCTCTTTGCACGATTTCTGTGAAGGAAGTGTGCGTGGTTTTGTTGGTTTTTGTATTATAAAGTACAAACAACAACGAGAAAGAGAATCTTTACGTTGGTTTTGATACAGCAGTCACAAGTAATTTACTGTTGTGTGAAATGGGCACTAATCCATCCATACAACTTGATTCATATATGGTAGGATCAACAATATGGTTGTACAGCTGCTTGTTCGCTCTTTACACGGATTCTGTTAAGGAAATGTAATATATTTTGTTGGTTTGTGTATTATAACGCACAAACAACAACAAAAAGAGAATTTTTTGCGTTACATAGTTTAAGTGTGTTAATATATACTATAAGGCCTACTAATACGCACATGAAAGATGGTAGAAAATATTTATCGTCAATGTGTGTTGGTGGTTTTAGTATGTTTTTGGTTTCAGTATATAGGATTTTGTTACTTGAATGCAGGTGTATTAATATCTTTGTGTTTTTGTGTACTCACGAAACAACTATGATATTAGCTGTATTTTGTTGAGAAATTTACAACAACAATTGCACGTGACAGGAATTAAATGATTCGAACAAAAAATTTGAATTATTTAATTCGAGCTCGAACAAATAAAATACGTAACTGCTTGAATGAAAAACCGAAGAAATACCGACATAGAATATAAAAATTAGATCGAAAAAATATTTCGCGGCTTGTTCTGTTGAGAAAGAGATAACTCCAAAATAATTCGAATTAATTTTTTCTCAACAAAATGCAGCTATTATTGAAATCATGTATTGTGTAAGCGCAGTGGAATTTGTATATTCGACTCAAATAGGATTTTTATACTTTGTATAATCGAATTGGTTTGAGTCGAGTTGGAATTGGGAGCTGTCTTATACAATTCATTTGAACGGTTTATTTAGATAGGATTAATAAATTTTTTTACAGAGTATTACATACTGAATCAAATTGTTTTCTAATTAATTTAATTAATATTATAAATTATAAATTGTCTAAATAAATAGATAAATGGATAAATGAAATGCGAATTTAGAAATGTTGGTTTAAATTATGTTAAGATTTGATTTTTGAGTTTAATGGTTGTCTTAATGGATTTATTGAAATTTAGATGGTGGGATGTACACATAATCGTCATAATTACGTATATGACACATCGATACATTTTTAAGAAAGTAAGGGTTCATTTTCATTGCATTTATTTATTGTTTTATTTACTTTGCATGCTTGATTTGGCAGGAAATGAGGTCCGTGAACTGAGTTAAAATTTTGGATATATTTGTATTTATTTATTAATAAAGAGATAAATTTCTGAATTATTGATTAGGTTCAGGTTTTTGGTGGCGGTGATCTCTTCAATTGGTAAATGATGCTAATTGGATTTTTATTTAGGTAGTCTAATATTTTATAAGTTTTATTTTTGGGTTGCGAAAATGGCTAAGTTGAAGCAAATCATTTGAATATGTACACTATCAGACATAAATATTTGGATGACATCCGGGATTAATCATTGGAGCTGATTTTGGGGTAGCTGATTTTGCTACTCGTGCAAATTACCGCTCAGTCGACTTAGTTAAAGTCGTGGGCGTTTACAACGTTGCTTATTTGTGTTGATTTGGTTTCAATAAATTTCTTTTTATGAAACTGATGCTACCGTTTGATATTACATATTGTAGGGATTTATTTTGATAAGTTTCTTGTCGTTGCAATTATCAAAAATTATCTTCTGCTAAAATCAATCACTTTATTGGTATTTAATTGTAATTTATATTAATGTTGCTATTTCGTTAATTATTTATGTATATAGATTGAAATATTATACTAATTAAATGAATAGCATCGTACGTTATCTAGGATAAGGGAAATTCCCTTTTATATGATATTGTAAACTGCATTGCATTGCAAAATTATTTGAGGTATTGATGAAAATATTTCAATACTTTTTGTCAGTTTAATTTAATTTAATTATATCAAAGTGGCATAGTTTGTTCGGGTATTTTTGTCTGATGGTCCAGTTGATATTAAGTATATATAATTATATATAATTGTTAGATCGTCTCCAAGCTACAGAAATATTGGTGAATTCTCGCTCAACATCCAGAAACTTCAAGCAGCAGTTATGTAGCGTAGAAAATGTATTGTTCTTGTGTTATCTATTTTATTTTATTTATCACTAACTAATTTATATAAGTTAATTTCTATTAATTATGTAGTAAAGCAATTTAATTTTCAGGGATACCTGGGAAACTCTAATTGTGTTTTATTAGTAAATATCATATATAGGTACATGTAGTACTTAACTAAATTATTGATATTCTAGACTTTTTTGCGTAGTATTATGATCAATGTTTAAATTATATTATATACTTTTATAAATAAATAATTTATTTCTACATTATTAATTTCCGTTTTCTAGATTTGTAGGAAATTGCCGATTAGTTTAAATTTAATAGTATGGTTAAATATAAATTTTCAACTTTTATTTTTAAATCTAGTTGCAGTAGGTAAACAATTAATTAACTATTTACAGGAGAATGGTAACTAATGGAACAAGTGCTGTGAATTTAAATTATAACTTAACAATTTAAAATTTTTAAACATTCTTTTGGAATTTTAGCTTAGAAGTGCAGAGTTTACATGGGCAATTTCATAAAATGTTAGTTTTTGTAATTCTTCTATGTAATATATTGTGTTTTGCTCATTAATATATAATAATTAATTTAGATCAAAAATATTTAAAGGTTTCTCTTCCTTAATTTGCTAATAAATAATTCAATTTTCAGAATATGACATAGTTCCAGAATCAATCTTTCATATGGAGATTAAATTAATCCTGAAATTCAGAATTAGCTTTAATATTATGGTGATTTATTAATTAAAATTAGTTTTCAGAATTGCCTGGGAAATTATATATTGATTTTATTTGTTCATTCTTGATATACTACTTATAGTACTATCTGAATTATTGATGATTTTAGGCTGTTGTGGTGCTGTAACATTATCATTTTTAAATTATTTATTATAAATTTTATAAAATAATTGAATTTTTAATTACTTATTCTCTTTTTCTTGATCGGTAGGAAATTTCAGATTAGTTTTAAGTAAAATTTTATGTTTAAAATAGTTGTTAACGTTTATTATAATTCATGTTGCAGTACGTAATAATTAATTAATTAGATATAGAAGGACCATGAAAAATAAAATAAGCGCGGTTTTTGTAATCTTAGCTTAGTAATTTTAAATTTTTCTTAAATATTTTATCAGGTAAATTAATAAACGGCGGACAGGGGAAATTACAACATTAATAATTTTAGGTCCCGATTTAAATTTAGGGAGTCTTGATTATCCGGCCCTGGATTTCAGAGAAATGATAATCTAATAATATAGTTAGACTGTGCTGTCTTGTGCTAATCTATTTATTATATATTGTACTAATAATTTACTAACTATCGATCACTTTGGTCTCTGTAACCGGGTCGTGTCTGGCCCAACTAATAATCCTATCCTATCCTTCGGTTTTGTTATATGTATATGGGTGTACTGTGTGTGCCCGGGAGTCCGGGAGATCCTGCTATAGTGCTTGGCCGTACACTCTCAATCAATCAATCAATCAATAAAATGGTAATTTTTTGTAATGTGTAATATATTCTGTTTTGTCCATTAATATATTTTAATTTATTTAGTTGTAAAATACTTAAAGGGATCTCTTTTTTAATTTACTAATAAATAATCTTATTTTCAGAATAAACATAGTTCTAGAATTAATCATTATTATAGGGATCAAAATTAATCCCGAATTTCAAATTTAAATTTTAGTTTGAATCAACCCTCCAGGATTAATAAGTAGTGAATAAGCTGTAGTTTAGAAATTGTGTTGTCCTGTGCTAACTATTTTTACTATATAATTTAATTACTAACAATTTACTCTTATCCTTCGGCTGGGGATGGATAAATGGGTGTACGAGGTGTGCTCTGGAATATTGAAGATCATGTTATAATAATTATTCATTTAAGTAATAAAATTTGTTATTATGATGTTTATTAATTAAATTTAGTTTTCAGAGTCGTCTGAGAATTTGTATGTTAATTTTATTTGTTGATTCTTAATATACTTATAGTACCTAATTGATTTATTGAATTATTAATAAATCTAGGTATTGTGGTGCTGTAATATTATCATGTTAATCATTTTATATAAATTTTATAAAATAATTGAATTCATAATTATATATTTTCTTTTCTTAATCGGTAGGAAATTTCTGATTAGTTTCAAGTAAAATTTTATGTTTAAACGGTTTAATGTTTATGTTAATTCTTGTTGCAGTAAGTAATAATTTTTAATTGGATACAAAAGGACCATTAATAAGGAAATAAGCGCTGTTATTTTAAAGTTTTATTAAATATTTTATCAGGTAAATTAATGAAAGACGGACAAGGATGAAATTACAACATTAATAATTAATACTTTTTTAAGCCCTGTTTTAGATTTAGGATTTAGGGAGTCCTGAGTATCCGGCCCTGGATTCCAGATAAATAATCATCTGATAATGTAGTTAGATTGTGCTGTCTTGTGCTAACCTATTTATTATATATTGTACTAATAATTTACTAACTATCTATCGCATTGGTGTCTGTAACCGGGTCGAGTCTGTCCCAACTAATAATCCTATCCAATCCTTCGGTTTTGTTATGTGTGTACGGGTATACGGCATGGGCCCGGAAGTCCGGGAGATCGTGCTATGATGCTTGGTCGTACACTCATAATAAATCATGAAAGTTTAATTTCAACTTTATTTTATTTAAATTTATCTTTATTTTGTTATAATGATGTTTTTTATAATACAGTAGAATCCGTTTATACCAAACCATATAACGAACAAAAGCTTATAATGATCATATAGTTTTGTCATATAGTTGTGTGCCTTGAATTTGCACGAACACTTATTTTTTCTTATACACTACAAACAAAGAACTACGTTTATAAACGTAAACGAATATTTGATTAAAATGAACAGCCGGCTATAGTGAACAAAATTGTGTCCCTTGAGTGTTTGCTATAAGCGGGTTCTACTGTAATTGTAATTATAATTATAATTTTAGCAAGGTAATTTTAGATTTTCTTAATTATTTTATCAGGTAAATTAATGAAAGGCGAACAGGGGGAAATTACAACATTAATAATTTTTAATTTAGGTTTAGGGAGTCCTGAGTATCCGGCCCTGGATTCCAGAGAAATGATCATCTAAAAATGTAGTTAGATTGTGTTGTCTTTTGTGCCGTATATTTACTAACTATCGATCGCATTGGTGTCTGTAACCGGGTCGAGTCTGTCCCAACTAATAATCCTATCCTATCCTTCGGTTTTGTTATGTGTAAACGGGTGTACGGTGTGTGCCCGGGAGTCCGGGAGACTTGCTATAATGCTTGGCCGTACACTCACAATCAATCAATCAATCAATCAATCATTCGTCACACGGCATACGCTATACGCCGAGATCTGAACCAAATTTTTTTTTTTCGCCACGGTTTACACATACACATAAAAATTTAGTGTAAAACATGGCAGACATTTTTTTTATACGTATTTAGGGAGATTCATTTTTGATCAAAGCCAATGTAAAACTTTTAATTTTTTTTTTTTTCTTAATTTCTGATTGTTTTGCCACATTTCCTTTTAGTGGAACATTATATTGTGACGGTGACACTTGTGTGTAATAGAAGAAGTTAAATTAATAGCTCAATGTTTAACTGTACTAAAATGGAATTTTCCATGATAAAAATTGTTACGTAATGTTTCTACGCTATTCTAACTGGAAAAGTCATGATCTTTCTAGAAGTTTGGTTTGTGTATATAAAAAGGCGAACGAAGTCGAATTGGACTATTAGTATTTGGAAAGCGATAGAGTAAAGATTAAAAAGGAATTAAAAAGTGTTTTTGTGCGAAATAAAAATTATAAGTGTACAGTCAAATTTGAGAATAATTTATATAAAGTGATTTTATGAATTTTTATTGATAAACTGTATTGTGATAATTCTTGTGTTAACTAAATAAATTCGTTGGTGATAAATTAAATTGATTTTGTTTTATTCACAATAGAGTGATACGAACCTTGAGTGATAAGGCGAAAACGTAACAATATTAATGAATGTCATTTTAAAATGATTTTTTGAAGAAAAAACAAAGACCTGCCTATTTCTCAACAAATTATGATGAAATTTGACATGTGCGTTGGAAATGGGATTCTAAAATGATTTTTAAATCAAGTTCTGGAATAATGCCAAGTATGATAGAACTTGGCTATTTCTCAAACGATTATGAAGTTCGATAGGTATGTGGACTAGTATTGGGATTCTAAAATTGTTTTTAGATAAAATTCTGGAATATGGCCAGTTATGATAGAACTTGTCCATTTTTTAATGGATTTTAATGGAATTTTACGTGTGCAATTGTAATGGGAGTCTAAAATGATTTTTAAGTTCTGGATTATGGCCAAGCAGGACGGAACTTTGCTATTCCTTAACCGAGCGTGTCCGCTACATATTATATTTTCTAAACAAGACCAAACTTACCGCTGTGGCAACAAATACTTAGAAAATATAACCCAAAGTTCAAAGCAAAGGATTGGCAAAGAAATTTTCTAATGGAACTTAAATCTTGTTACCGAGATAATCTTGATCGTTTAACAATTGGAATAGTATGTTTAGTCTCTCTTAAAGAAACCTCAACAGCTGCATGATTCACAGAAACCTAAATAGACAACATTATAGAAGCCATATTGACATATTTTTCACCACCTCGTCTAAAAATAATTTTTGGTCACATTTCTTTCTATTTGTTAAAAATGTTAAAATTCATCATAATCGTTTAATAGCTAAGCTATTTTCTTATTGACCATATTACAGAACTTTACCCAAAAATCATTTTAGAATCCCATTTCCAATGCACATGTCAATTTTCATCATAATTGGTTAAGGAATAGCCAAGCTCCATCCTAATTGGTCATTCATTTAATTTGTTAAGGGTTCAATGTGAAATGTGAAAGGTTCAATTTGGAATGTAAAACGTATATGACGGTATAGTTTTATGATGGTGTGTTTAAATGATTGTATGATGTTACGATTTTATGATGATATGATAGTGAAGGTGGTGGATTGATGGTAAGATATACATCATAGTGTGATGGTTCGACCTCACTATGATACAATGGTACGTTTTAATGATGGATTAATGGTTTAGTATCATGATGGTACAATGGGATAATGGTATGATGGAATGATTGTTTAAGGTTATGATGGTACGACGGTACGTATGTCAGTACGATGGTGAGTAGGGTTTGAGTAGAAATTGAGTTGGACTGAAAGAGAAGTTCGGCCGAAGGCCGAATGAGGTCGAGTTTAGGGTTTAATGGGCGGTTACTTATGTTGCTTTCGAATCGAATTAATTTTGGAATTGATTTGGAAAATAAGTGAAGAGTTATGCAAAGGGTTGAGATTTGGTTGGGTCGAGCTAAGTTGAGTTGATATAGAATTAGGATTTAGTTAGCTTGTATTGCCGTATGAGTTGTTCGGTTGGGGAATTATTCAAGCGTTGATTTGGAGTTAGGTTACGGGTTGATTTGAAAGTGGATTAAAGGTTGATTTGGTGATTTAATTGATGGCTGGGCTGGCCGTTAATTTGGTGATTGCGTTTAAGATTGTGTTGCGGTTGAGTTAGACGTTGAGTTGGAAATTGATTTGGAGGTAAAGCTGAAGATTGACTTAAGAGCTTCATTTCAGGATTGATTTGGGAGTTTAATTAATCAAAACCGAAGTTCTGATCACTTTATGAGGTTTATATTTTAGTCTTAAGATAGAGAGAACATAAGAAAATAAAATGTTGACACCATAATAATTATAATTAAGTTAAATAGAGTAAGCAGTAGATCAATAATATAATTGTAAATATTCAACTATGCATTTATCGTCAGAATAATAAACAAGGCCGTTAGAAACACATAACGATAATATAATTGTAAATTAAAAGAAAGAGAAGTTTGTCTGTGTAATGAATCAATAAGAATCTTTCGGCATATCAATCCCCCCGTACTTTACCCCAAGAATTATACAAAGTGTATAACATAACCCTGAACAAAAAATGAGAACTTTTCTTGAGCTCATTGTGTTGGTAGTTTGGTTTCGTACTGAAAAAGTTAGTCAGATAGTGTCACGTACGAACGTACTGATTGAGCGAATTATATTCACTAAATCAAAACTAAACTACTAACACAATGAGCTCAAGAAAAGTTGTCATTTTTTATTTAGGGTTATACACTTTGTTTAACACTTGGGGTAAAGTACGGGGGGGGGGGGGGGTATTGATATTTCTACTTTTTTGGTAGATACGTTATAAATGATTGGCATCTTCATTTTTTTCTGTTTTTGTCAAGCTCCGACCAACGATAGGCGGAAAACAGTATTGGCTGCATCATTAAAAATCAATTAGACATGCATTATTTCTTTAGCCAGCTAACTATCATTCAACTAGCCAGGTTGAAACAGTAAGTTCTTTATGAAAGTAGAATCTGAAGTATTCCGAAAAAACTGTGAAAATTACGACGGGTTGTTTACACAAAAATCACACTTTATGTTGGTGATTATAAATTAATTTCGGACATTCTGGGAAACATACCCACATTAGCTGTACTCCATTGACCTGACCAAAATACTTACAAGTAACCGTATCTACTCGCAGCTACTCGTACGTACTACTACTAAATCGAAGGTGCAGATATTTTTACACGTGTTATTAAAATTTTCTTTCCATTGGGTACTCACAAGTACTTGCTAGTAGCAAGTTTGTCCCGTTGGACGACAGCTAATATCACTGAGCGGGAATTGTTTTATTTTCATTGCATTGAAAGCAGCCCAAATGGCAATATTTAGAATTATTTTAGGATGACACTTGAGTAAAACTATTAAATATAAATAATTTAAAAAAATATTTATTTCATCTATATTTTTAATTAATAACATTATAAATAAAATAACGATTTAAAAATATTGGTATAAATCGATGCCCGCTTCATCGAACAATCTTTTAACATGACTATCTGGATTTTGCAATAATACTTGTGGCGAATCAAATTCTACCGCGCGCCCGTTATCCATTACTAAAATTCTATCATTATCCAATACAGTGTGCAGTCGATGTGCTATTGTCAACACTGTACAATCGACGAATTTTTTTCTTATAGTAGCCTGAATCAATTTATCTGTGTCAGGATCAACATTAGCTGTGGCCTCATCCAATATTAAAATTTTATTAAATCGTAAAATAGCGCGCGCTAAACAAATAAGTTGCCTTTGCCCCATACTAAAATTACTTCCACAATCTGACATTTTCGAATCCAAGCCACCTGCTAACATAGTTACTGTTTCCTTTAATTGTACTTCTTCTAATGCATTCCATAGATCTTCGTCTAATTTTTCATGAAACGGGTCTAAGTTATTTCTCATGGTTCCAGAGAATAGAACAGGATCTTGCGGAATAATTGAAATTTGTTTGCGTAAATCATGCAAACCAAGCGTTTGAATTTCTACTCCATCGATCTCAATTTTACCTTCAGGTTCGGTCAATCGAAATAATGCGTGAATAATTGATGATTTCCCAGCACCGGTGCGTCCAACTATACCAACTTTTTCTTTTGCTTTTATTGTCAAGTTTAACCCTTTCAGTATATAAGGCTTCTCAGATGAGTATCTGAGACTGACATTGTTAAAATGTATGATACCCAACGAGGGCCATTCCTGCACTGGAATATTAAATGGTAATGTTTCTAAGCTAGCTTCTGGTGTTAGCTTGGTATATTCTTCAACCCGTTCAACCGATATCATACGATTTTCTAATTCAGCTGATTGACGTAAGCCCCACTGAAGCATTCCAAGGAATAATAGTCCTTTCGAAATAATTAGTCCAACATCACCACCAAGTTTATCTCCAGAAAATGTTAATAGGCAACTAAATGTGATAAATATAACATAAACTGCACATATTATATCAACCCATTGGCCAAACGTTCTAGCAGTAGCTCTAAATAGAAAGAAAGATGCTGTGTTGTGGTTTACATATTCATTAAACTTTTCGGTTAACGCATTTTCGGCTTTGAACGACTTGATGGTTGTTAATCCTTGTATGGTAGTATTCGTATGAGCGTAAATTGGGCTTCTACTTATTGCCTGGAGGCGATTCAATGAACAAGATGTGGCCAAGTAAACTCGTCTAAATCCATACAAGACTGCTCCGATAATAGCTGTTGGTATTAGAAGCCAAGGGTTAATGAAACATACGATTAAGCCCATACTTACCATCTCCAAATAGCACTAAAAATAAGAAAAATCAATAATTTTTTTTAAATATGTGAATCAAACTTTATAGCTTAGTTACTAGAATGGTATCTAGGAGGGTTTGAGGCAGGATAGAATCAATCATCCCAATATCTTTTGAAAATCGATTTAATATCCATCCGGATGGATTTGTGTTAAAGAAATGCATCGTTGCTCGTGAGACTCCACGAAATAAGCGATCATGAAGGTTTATTGATATTCTAATGCACATTTTGAAAAACGCAAAATTTCGATGAACCACTAAGTACATCATCATTAGGACCAATATTAAATAGGTCAAAATATACTGGTGACGAATGGAAGATTCATCCGTTGCAGTTGAAAGTAAAAATGGTAAAGTATTGTGTGACGGTTGATTAATACTAGATTCATTGGACGTCAGATTTTCAATATTGGCTGTTATATTGTTATTCCTTCTTGATGCAATGAGTTCTTCCCAGTTGCACCTGAAAACAAAAATTAGTTTAGTTTGCAAAAAACAAAAAAAATTGATATTATTTTAATTAATTACCATTTTGCTATAAAATAATCGACACCAGTGACTAAAAGTATGCTTAATGTGAATAAAATTAAATTAAGCGCAATTGTAAGTTTATTTTCGACAGAATTGAAAAATAGTTTATATGTGCCTATAGATAACGTCCCTTTAGTTAACATTTCTTTGCTCTCGTCCTCCTGTTTATTCAGCGAATTAGTTGACTCATTAATTTCCGATTCAAATTTAAACGATTTCTCAGTTTTCTCATCATCTTGCGGCGAAATCATTTCCATTATCAATTTCTGTTTTTTAGATTTTATAAAATCAAAATTTCCTTGTGCTTCTATACGACCATTGTTGAGTACCACAATATGCTCAGATTTCTTCAAATATTGAATTTGATGTGTTACTAGGACAACACATTTTTCCTTTAAATAGTTTTGAATACATTGATTATAAATTTGTTTACCAACTTTTACATCAACCGCGGAGAGAGGATCATCCAAAAGATAAATATCAGCTTTTCGATAAACTGATCGAGCTAAATTTATTCTTGCCCTCTGTCCACCACTTAAATTTACGCCTCGTTCCTCAACCATTGTCTTATCTCCAAATGGTAGTAACTCAAAATCTTGTTCTAACGCACATACACGACATACGTCATGATATCGATACGTATCATAGTTTTCCGTAAACACTATATTTTGTCGAATTGTTCCAGCGAAAAGCCATGCCTCTTGAGATGAATAGCTTAAATTGCCTTCAATCGTAATAGAACCAATATCATGTTCAAGCTCTCCTATAATTACATTTAAAAGTGTAGTTTTGCCGGATCCGACTGGTCCAACGATAGTACATAATTTATTTGGTTGTATATCTAAATCGATTGAAAATACACCTGTGTGGCCTTCTTCAACCTTCCAAGCCGCTGTAAGATTGCTTACATTTATTCCTACAGCTTTGCTCTTTTCGTTATGTGTTCGGTTTCTCGATATCAATAAAGTCACTTCACTGGCATCGTTTCGCTTTTCTTTATTTGACAGATTTAACTTTGAGGCTTTTATTTCATTTTCTATGCGGGATTGTTTACCTTCAGGCTGTAGCAAAAAAATTTCAATACGATTTAATGAAATTAATGCATTTAAAACTTCGGTGATTGCAATAGGCCAGTAAAATACCATCGAACTGCTAAGCGACATAAAGTAAGAAGTTACGATAAATACTTTACGGGCCGTAATTGCTTCTCCAAAATAAACGTATGAACTGAAGCTTAAAAAAATTGCAATTCGTGATATAACCTGAAAGCTAAATAGTGCAGCACGCCCATAAGCTGCCCCGCGTATAGAGTTCATTTCTTTTCTCCGGATTGTGTCTACTATCGTGGCAAAAGATTTTTCCCATGCGTACATTTTAATAACTTGGATTGCCTGAATTATCTCATTCATAAATTTTATACGAGAATCTGTACGCTTCGAAGATTTAAGATGATATGTAGCTGATTTTTTTCCCACCCAAACTTGTATTGGAATGAAACTCAATAGAAAAATCATTCCAATGATACCCGAAAATCCAATTTCTCTGTAAATCAGACAACCCATTATAAGTGCTTCTATTGGCCCTTTCCAAAGATCATTATGAACGCACAATCCTAATTCAATTTTTGTCACATCATTTGACATTAAATTTATCACCTGGCCGTTCATCCCATCAAAATTGGTTGATTTGGAGAACTTTAAGACCTATAAAATAAATAAAACTGATTTTAATATTTATTAAAGGCACACATAAACCACAGTCCCTCAACTCAGAAAAAGGTGCAAGAATATTCCAACAATATTTCGTTTAAAAATATTGAAAAAATTATTTTTACATCACATAAATATGCTTTTAGTCTAAGATGTAACAAATAATGGATGAAGTGAATAAAATTACGAAATGGTTTTACTAAAATTTTTTCAAAGTATTTCTTGCAACCATATGTATTGAATCAAGGTGCTTACACTATTCGCACTGATTTGATTGGCAGAGAGTTCATATTTGTTCGCTATGTTAAGTACGCAGCTTTACTCGCTAACAAATAAAATTCTTTACAAAAAAAAAATAAGTAAAAGCATATACTTCTTTCATTCACTTCACCAGAGGAATAACTAGGTGATAAAAGGGTTATTTTTAAATGTAACAATAAATTTATTTCAGAGTTCATATTTTAAAATGCCGGAATCTAACATCCATCATTATTTTATTACCATATACCTTTTGATACAAAAGAGCATAACATCCAACATGCAACTTTATACCACATTGAATTACATAAAACATGAAGGGATGAAACAGGACAGCAATAAGTACCGTTACTCCGCTAATCGATAAAGCAAACAGAAAAGCCTGGTAGCGTGTTATTTCGGTTTGTCCCGGAACAAAGTATGACAGCAAACCTCCCAAACATATTGGCAATAATATTCTGAAATGTTGTAAATTATAATAAAAACATTATTTGGTTTCATTTAATAAGAAATTTGTGTATGTATACCTTAGAGACGCTTCTGTTAGCGAGTAAATGGTACTGAAACTAATTAATCGAAATCCGAATCCTCTAAGAATCGCTCTAATTAAACGAGGGTTTTTTCGCTTTAATTCCTCGTTCCATAATTTCGTGGAAATATCGGTAACTACTTCGCTGCTGTGTTCCGGTAGAGGTGAATACACGTCTTTTTCTTGTAATTCTCGTTGCATACCGAGACGATATATATCGATTGTCCATCTGCAAGTAGACATTTTTTTTATTTGGATCAGTTTAAGAAGATACCTTTGTATCCCATTTTTCGGCAATATCGGTTTGAATGAAGTTTGAAAAAATGACATAATCACGTTCGTTGGGAGGTATTAGTGTTTTGTGATTACGTCGTTTAAGCTGTAACGTTTTACAATTTTCATCACTCAGATAAAAATTTACCAAAGTGGTGGAAAAAGAACTAACACTTGTGTCAGATGTACAAATTTAACCTCGGTAAACAAAAAATTTTTAGAAATTTAGAAAAGATAGATATGGTATGTGTATGCCTAATTTCAGAATCTCATCTGACAAAAGATTCATGCGTTAGAATTCGACGGTACTAGTGCTACCACGCCATCCACCCAGCAGGAAAAGCGAGAGGAGGCTAAACCATATTTGTGAAGGAAAACATGAAACATTACGAAGGAGTAAAAATTGAAAAATTAATTTTGCAAGTAACCACCCATTAATGTTCGATTAAATAATCAAAAGGCAATGAACATATCTTCAATATTTTGTCCTCCGTTGTATAACCTGAATAAAGTTAACTATGTTACGTTACTCAAATCGTTCGGTTTTAACTTCATAATCGGAGGCGATTTTAATGCTAAAAATACATATTGGGGTTCAAGACTAACAACTCACAAGGATAAGCAGCTATTTACAGCTGGTCGGGCTTTCAGCTGCGAGTTCCTCTCTGTAGGTAAACTAATATATTGGCCAGCGGATAAAAATAAGATACCAGATTTGATAGATTACTTTGTAACGAAAGGGATATCTGAAAACTACGTACTACTCGAAAACAATTAATAAAACCAACTGGGATCTCTTCCGGAACATAGTCGAAGACAATACTGAATTACAAGTACCAATTAAAACGATTAAGAGCCGCTGAACAACAGTATACTACAAGCAGTGTGGCAGACTACTACTCGCAACCAAAAGGAAAATCACATCAACTATCCAGTAGCAGTGAGAGATTTGGTTAGAGAAAAGCGGACAGCGCAAAAAATCTGGCAGAGGAACCGAGCACCACAAAGCAAAGCACGACTTAATTATTTAGGCAAACAATTATTTTAGCGAATACCTAGCTGGTGGGTTAGCCCCTTAATCTTGCATTACAAAATCTTGCATTTCAAAATCTTGCATTACAAAATCTTGCATTACAAAATCTTGCATTACAAAATCTTGCATTACAAAATCTTGCATAACAATTTCCCGTACATTTATAGAATCGCGCGCGCGATTCTTTAAATGTACGGGAAATTGTTATGCAAGATAACAAATTGCTGAAAAATTGGACGGTGGTTCCACAAAAATTATATTGGGGGCCTCAATCATACACCAATATATATGCCACAATTCTGGTCTATTGCCGATGCATATGTAGGATCAGAAAACTTCACGTGATTCTATAAATGTACAGGAAATTGTTATGGAATAGAACAAATCGCATTGACAAAATTCTACTGTGTAATGATAATTGCAATCATATAGTAACAATAATAAAATGAAATTAAAGTTGCCTTTTTTTATTGCAATCATCGTTAGCGTTACTAGCGGAATCGAGTTGCTGGATCATGGAAGGAATTATCGACGTAGTTCCATCCATCATGCGGCCACTCTTTTCAATTCACGGGTGTGTTTAGGGGCAAATTGTACCTTTAATATTTTGCTTAATGAGCAAAAAATTTCTGAAGGTTTATGACAGATTTTTTTTAACTTAAAGAAAGTCAGCTTGGAACTGGGTATTAATTTAAATCCAAGGAGAGTCATAACAGATTTCTAAAAGCCAATTGTGTCATCAGCTTCAACATTTTGCCTTTTCCACTTCGGGCAAATAATTTGGCGAAGGATACAAAAGCAACGGTTTGTGGCTAGATACGCCAGTTCTGAGGATTTTTCAATCCAAATTCGGATGCTGAAAAGTTTGGCTTTCGTTCCACCAAACGAAATACATGGATATGCGAGCATAAACAAAGCACCTAGATAAGCAGGGGGCTTATATATAAAGACTTTGGCTCTACTAAGCAGGTAAAATCCAGGGAAAAACCAATCAAACGGGTTATTAATTTTTATAACTCATTCAAGCAGAAATAGTAACCGAAATACGTAATTTTTGTGGTAAACTACAGATGTTACTAATTCTTTAAGCGATTTAAATAAAAGACTTACAGGGAAACCGTTATATTGAAAACAATTAATTTCACAAATTTTTATTTTAGGTAGATTTTATTTAAACATTGAAACCGTACAAAGTGATTAAAATCGTAATTTTAATGTAAATTTTTATTTTTGGTAAAAAGAAATGTCGATAAAAATTAAATGCCTCATCTATAATGAACTGTGTACTAAAACTCTGTACTAAATTATGTATTTATTTGACGAAACAAGATCTTACGTCATTAATTTTGTTTTTGTAAGTTTATACTAAAGAAAAATTATATTTGTACAGTTTTATTTTAATTATATTAATCAAAGTAATAAATTTAAGTTATTGGTTTTAAAATATGGTATACTCAAAGTTTTGATTTAAATATAAACCTAAAAATATTTTATGTTACGAGTATTTTTCATTCATAAAGCTTCTTTCAAAATTGGTGAAATGCTTACGGTTTTTATGTATAGGGAGCTTTGCAAAAATTTGAACCGATTTCACCTGATTAGCTTATTTTTCATACCATCATGAGAAAATACACTAATACAACAAAAACATTTGACGGCACACAATAGCAAAACACAATACAATTCTCAATATTCAATCCTCATTTTGTGACAAAAATCGGTGTCGAAGTTTATTTTGTTTTCGTAATTTTAGTAAAATGAGAAATCTGTGATAAATACGTTGTCTATAGTACTTCCATTTGAACTTCATCGGTGAAGTGTTAGATGGCAATACTGATCTCGCTTATAATTTTTCAAAATATTTTAATATTTAAATTCGCCGAAATATTTGTACAAATAAATACGACCAATTGTCATGATATATTTTTAACCGTTAATTGAATAGCTCCGTTTATACATACATAAAGATTTTTTTTATTTTGCAACACGATCAGACGTATTGTTTAATTACTCGTTTAGTAGAAGTAAGCAAATAAGCTCTCTTAGTTTGAGAAAATATAAAGCCCGAATAAAATTGAGGGACAGGGGCCCTATTCTCGAATACCACATCCATTTTCCACATGTGGACATCTGTCAAAATTCATAAAAATTGAATTTTTTCGGTACTAAGGGAATATTTCCGAATGGGTATAAGCAGGTGGAAAAATTCCCCATATAGGAAAATATCCATGCCGCATTTGAATTACATTTTTCGAACGTTTTTGTGTGAATTTGACAGATGTCCACATGTGGAAAATGGATGTGGAATTCGAGAATAGGGCCCCAGGGGGCCTATTCTCGAATTCCACATCCATTTCCACATGTGGACATCTGTCAAAACTCATAAAAATTGAATTTTTTCGGTACTAAGGGAATATTTCCGCATGTGGAAAAATTCCCCATATAGGAAAATGTCAATGCCGCGTGTGTTTTATATACGAATTACAATTTTCGAACCAATTTTTGACAACTTTGACAGATGTCCACATGTGGAAAATGGATGTGAAATTCGAGAATAGGCCCCCAGGATAGGAAATATTTGCATAATATTTTCACAATCTACAGCTCTTCGAAAACACTCTCTCCGTAAAGTTATCCTTTCTTGTTAAGCAAATGGAATCCTGCAAATTTAACAAAATATTCGAAGAGAAATACGGTAAGATGCATCGTGCTGCTAAATTAAAATGTTTATTAAATTAATGTTTGAACAATTAAAATTTTGATTAAGCCTGTAGTAAGAGTGGAGATAAATGAAATTTGTTTGCGACCGCTTTAAATTGCTTTGCAGGCTTCCAAGAGCCTCACATGCTACCGGGTGGATATCACTTCTGTAGATATTGCAATTAATTTTATTAAATGGCCCTTAAAACCCATCTATCCCTGAAAACCCATCTGGAAGAAGAACAGAAACACATTTACGTAAAACCAAAAATCTTATTATATGTGCGCACGTGCGAATATTTCGTTAATAAACTTCGAAGATTAACCAAAACGACAAAGTCACAACGAAACATTTTTGTGGTAAGCATAAAATTCAGGCCTAAAATAGTTTCTAAAGTTTTTGCAGACATTGATGCCAACAAATCAGCTAGCCTCGGTGGTACTAAGCAAATTGTTTTTCAAAAATGTTACAAATCTTTGGGTAAACATTTATCTATTTTGTCCCACTTTAATCTGGAAAGTAGCTAATATTCCGCGTCGAATTATCGCTCGAGAGCCATTACCTCTGTCCTTTCTAAGGTGCCACGAACAATAATCAATTTCCTTCTCAAGAAATACCTAGAAGAACACCAACGGTTTAGCCCACCACTGCGTGTTTCAAGATACGGTGATTTATTTTATTATTTAACCTCGTCAGCAACATAGAACTGCAGTTTACTGTACAAATTGAGAGCAATTGGACTTCTTAATGAAACCAGCCTAGATGAAGAACTTCTTTCTTGTCGTAGAATCCAATTAGATGGCAGAACTTTCATTCCTCATACTTTAAATATTGGTATTCATCAGGCATCTGTCTTACCCCGAAGCTTTTTATAGTTTCATTGAACAACTATTATCCGATAATTTCAATCCAATACATTTTTATGCTGACGACAGTACACCTTCTCTTTTACTTTACCTAATTTATTTCATACTGAAACAATTCTGGCAGTCATAAAATTTTACCGGCAGAAACGATAAATATATACCATCTTTGGGAAGGCTCCAGTTTAGCCAAGTCTGAATCTATTCTTGAGTGGATCAAATAAATAAACGGTGGGTTGCTAATCAAACATCCTTTACAAATGATCATAGTTGTTTACCATTTTTTGGGTTTTTACCTCTTAGAACCATTTTGCCTTCCCGTTTTAAGTTTTCTACGGGCTTTAGGTGTAGTGATTGAGAAGGTCAACTTAGAACGTTTATGTGATTTATTTGAAACCATTGTTTAGCTCGCTTCGACGAGTGTTTCGGGTCATTGTCCTGCTGAAACACCCACCGAAGCGGCATATTTTCCTCTGAATATGGTAGCATTACGGTATTAAGTATCCCTACGTTGTGGGCATAATAAAAGGAAACAACTCCTTTCATTATGCCCTCAATTCGATGGATAGCACCTGAAGCTTAGTATGAGAAACATCTCAATACCATGATGCATCCTCCACCGTGCTTGATTGTTTTAATTGTACATTGATCATGGCGAGCTGTATTCGGAGGTCGTCGCACAAGTGGTATTCCACAATCAGAGTTAAATAAATTAACTTTTGTCTCATCCGACCAAAGAACAGTGCATCATTTGTCTTGAGGCCAGTACAGATGTTGCTTAGTGAAATTCAATCTTTTTCCACGTTCTTCTTTGACAGAAAAGTGACCTTTCCAGTTCTTAGATTTTTGCGAAAGAGCATCTTAAGGATTGTAGATGTGTCTACATCAAGGTTAAACTCTTTCTTTAAAGCACTAAAAGATTCATTTTTCACATAATGCAAAATTCATGTTTTTGTGGTAGAGGAGATTTTTGATTTTCTTTCTCGTACTTCTGATTTAGTAACCCAATTAGTTGGGTTTTCTACCATTGTTTTGGAGCGACCTGGCTGATTTTCAAGTACTAAAGATAATTAAATGAAACCAGTTTATTTCGTGCCTAACATAAAATACCAATATTGCCGTATTATTAAAGACAATCAACTAATATTCAAAATTTTAAAACTGTCCCTATTATTTTTCACATCACAGTATATACATATGTCAATAAGCCTTTACTTTTTTCTCTTTGTATTTCCCGACATTACGAAATATCAGCTTCAACTTTAAGGGACGACCGAAGTGGGATTTCATCATACCACCAATATTGGAAGAAAACGAACATTTACTTTAGCGCAGGAAAACGAAATCCGGGACATCTCCTGCATGACTCAAAAAAATTGTGTGGTAGTTTATGCAGAACAAAATACCATTCCAAATCGATTCAGCAAATTGACGCAGTTGGCTGGTAGGGATTTTTATGAATGTTTCTTATAAAGGGGTGCTAAATAAAGTTTATGTAAACCCGAAGCAACAAGCATAAATCGCGTAACAGCTTTTAATGAAACAGATGTGAAGCTTTTTTACTCAAATGTAGAGAAAGTTTTCAACAAATTCTGATTTGAAGCATCGCTAAGAATAATCGGCGTTAAGGGACAAAAACAGGTTGGCCAAGCTTTGAGCAAGGAGAGAGGTAAAAATTTTACTGGGTGTTGCGCAATGAGTGACGGGAGTGGTTTTTTACCACCAATATTCAAAAATGTCCCTCCTGGAGCAATCTTTTGCTGTTTAAATAAGAAATGGATTAACGGCAACCTTTTTATTGAGTGGCTGCACCATTTTATTAAGTCTGACAAATCAACTGAGGTTGATCCCGTTTTATTAATTCTCGACTGTCACGGTTCACTTAAAACTCTCGCGGCTTACGAATACATTTGTTGTGGTGGTGTCTTTATCAACTCACACGTCATATCGCCTTCAACCATTAGATGTTACTTTATTTGGTGGCCTTATGTTACGGTTTTCCCATATGGCCTGGCTATACTATTTAATAAGGCTTATATTCGTGTCGCCACACTGGAAAAAGGCATATCATGTTTAAGAAAACAGGAATTTATCCTTTTAATCCCAATATATTTATGGAGGAAGACTTTTTGCTAGCTTCATGCATTGAAATTCCTCAAACTTATATGGAAACAATTGCATGCTCCTACAAATTCTTCCAGTGCTTCACCACAAAACTTCAATTCACCACCTGTCATGATTTGGTTATCTACAACAGATAGGTATTCGTATGTACATGTTTTCGTTACGTTGAATCGTTTTAATATAAACACCAAATTTTCTTTCCAGGAACTGCCACAGCCTCTACATTGCCATTCATACAATATCAAGCCAAACTGTTAGCATTGAAAACGTTTCGCCAGCGAGATTCGTCGACAAATCTGTTAATCGGAAACAATCAAAACGAACTAAATGTTGATCCACTCAACAACAATGACGAAATACGGGTATTTCTCATTTGTTCGGAGTTCGGTAAAAATTGAGAATTGTGATGTACATATACGTATAGGTGTACCTCGTGTGGTACATGGAGACGTGCTAGTTGCTCTGGTGCAGACAATGCCGAAAACTACGAGTGTGATTTTTGTAAACATTGCCCAAGGTTACGATACATTTTCAATTTGAGTTTAAAAATTGAATTTCAATTTGTAATGAGGCCTTAAATTATTAATTTTAAGGAAGATTTCGTTGTTGCGAGCATAAGAAACAACGCGGTTGTATTATAACGGTTAAATTATTATATATATTTTAGGTTATTAGTTATTGTTGGTTGTCGTTGGTTGTCATAATTTATTTGCAGTACATAATAGGTATAATTTGTTGCGAGAATATTCTACATAGTGGGTATAATATTTGTTGCGTTTTTATTGTTTCGTGTCAGTGTAAAGTTTTTGTGTAATTAGTGAAAGTTTATCACGAACGTTTTGTGATGGATCAGTTAATCAGAGTGCGAAACCGTATTATATATAAGTCAAATAGAGGCGATTTTGATTTACTGAAAGCAAATTATAGAAGACACAACAGAAAATGCTATTCGAGCTCGACTCGAGGATTTAATCAAACTTCATGGGAATTTTAATGACTTAGAATTACAACTTGAATAATTTGCTGAATATGACGCTGTAAGAACCAAGATGGATGCGGATTATTATAAGCTCGAACATTATTTGAAGACGCTTTGGTAAAACGTACGGGTGTAACATTTTCAAGGGTGAAAACTGGAACTGAATTAAATGAGACATTAGAAACATTTGAAGATCAGCAGAAAACATTTTATGAAACTCTTAATACTGCATCAAGTTTAAAACTACCAAAGATTATGGTCGAGCCATTTAGCGGCGAATATTTGATGTAGACTTCATTTATATACCTGTACGTCAATTCAATTCATAATCATCCAAGCCTGACGGGTTCACAGAAGTTGCAGCAATTGAAGAGTTTGCTACTTGGGGAAGCAGCAGGTATGATTAGCCATATTACTACCACCGACCAGAACGCAGAAGCATGAAAAAAACCGAATCTCGTTATAATAAACCAAAACCAATCGTGTCATCGCTTATTCAATCATTTCTAGAGCAAAAGCCCTGTAAGGTTACAAATTACAAACAAAATTACTCGTGCACTGAGAAGCATAGGGAAAGGGGGGTGGATAACGAAACAAGACAATTATGAGCAGGATATTTTGTTCTGAATTTCTTAACATTTTTAAATATTCGATGTGATATATCCTGCCATTGTGTAACATTTAAGATAAGAAAGTATGTGCAGCCCATGCAACAAAATCTTCTTTGATAGGTAATAATTTATTATTCAGGTGCCCATCATTCCGTAATAACACATTAGGGCCTCGACTTGCGTTGGTAAACGACCAAGGTTTGTGTCATAACTGTTTAAGAAAAGAACACTACGCAACAAGATGGTTATCCAAAAGTTTATGCTTGATTTGCCACAAAAGATATCATTCTCTGTTATACCCAAAGATAACGGCCAATAATTATCAACCAACAACCACTCATTCATTATTTATTGAGCTACTAAATCTTCAATCAACATACAATCATCAATCGAACTGCAAACTTCAATCAACAACCATTACCATATCTGCAATCAACAATTAAACAGCCATTAACACAGGGTCAAAATTTAACATTAACGAATGATTAACCGTCCATCTTATTTCCTTTGCCAGTTGCGACGAGTCAACAATCACATTATGAACAAACGGCATCAGCCCAAAATTATATATCACTAAGTAATAACTCGTACAAAACACAATCATGCAATTATATTCTATTACACTCTGCTCTGGTCAACGTAAAAGCACGCAGTGTTGAGTTGGTACAAGCAAGGATTCTTCTTGATTAACTTCTCAGATTATTAAAACAATATCGTCCAAGTTACTTGATAATATATTTAATATACAATCACATAGCCAATTGAAAGAAATTGAACTCGCGGATTCGACATTTAATCAAGCACGCCCTCTTGATATCCTAATAGGAGCAGAGCATTTCTTTGACATCGTAGGAAATCAAAGAATGCTTATCCCAGGATTACCAGCATTACATTAATCACAATTTGGATGGATCAGGTAGTAAGGGATCTAGCGTCAAAGTCGATTGTAAATACTGATGGTTAAATCAATGGAAGTACTTACACAGGTATCTAAATGAACTATTGAAAAAATGTTGGGAGGTCGAGGGGCCTCCAGCACAATCAACCTTAAAGGAAATGGGTAGTTAATGCGAGCATTTTTACTCGACAACAACTGTACAACCTAGAATGATCGGTTTAAATTAAAATTATCATTTTTGTCTCCTAGATTGACATTTAGAAACTCATACATTAATGATTTGCTGGCAATGGAAAGAAAATTAAGAAAAACAAAGAGTTTCACAAGCAGTATGTCCAGTTTATGCAAGAGTACATTCAACTAAACTACATGGAACTGGGTGAATGGTCTGAACTTCCAACCGACGATGACAGCCGATATTTTATAACACATCATGGAGCGTATAAGTATAGTAGTAACACAACTACGCTGCGTGTGGTATTCGGCGCATCTTCCAAAATATCCAAATCGGAATCTCTAAATGATATTCTACAGGTCGGACTGATAATTCAGACTGATTCGTTTCAAGTACTGTTGCGTTTCCGAAGCCACAAGATCGTCTCTGTCGCAGATATAGTATAGATGTATTATCTTAAACGATTTCTACATACACGACCTGTTATCTGGGGCAGATTGGGAAGAAGTAGCAGTAAAATTGAAAGACGAGATTGTTTCAGTATGCGAGCATGGTGGTTTCTATTTAAGTAAATGGTGGTCAAATTCACAAAACCTACTTCAATCAATTGCAGTAAATGAATCGGTGGAACATCACGCTACTACGGACACGTTTTCATTCCAAACCAAACTAGACGAAATCAATAAATGGAGAAAACGTAATATTCTGTTGGAGATATCTAAGATCTATGATCCATTTGGATGGTTTGCACCAATAGTCATCATACTGTTTAAAATTATGATACAAAAATTATGGGTTCTACAACTAGATTGGGACACTCCAGTTTCCTTAGAGTTAAATGATGAGTTCCAAGGCATATATAACGAGGTTAAGTAGTTAAATACTGTGACGATTATAGCCATCATATAATGAATTCACTTTACGAACAGCAATAGCTCAGATGGTTGGCGCGTAGTATGAACAAAAAGGTCGATGGTTCGATGCTCGTCGTAACCCATCTTTTTATTACAATTATTTATTGAGGATATCGAAACATGTTTGTACACCAACGCACAAATGCATAATGATCTAGTAAAAACTAGAACGTCCGAGATATAGCGTACAAAGAGAAAGGGAGGCGTGTTTAGTGATTGATGAATAAAATGAACAACAACACAATTATATACACACGGCCCACCGACAATAATGAATGATGATGATTATGACAAGCCATAAACGATATTTCCAGATGATTATGGGTCATAAACAGAATACACAAGAATGAAGGTGATTTATGACACACAATAAAGGAAATTTCGGGAGCAGTATCAAACTGGTATATAAACACGAATGATGGCACGCAGAAAACAGTTTTTGGTTTACTTTAAATCGTGTAACAAGTAAAATAAATCTGTTGTCATAGCCCCCATCAGTGGCAAGCGGACAGATTTAAGTCAGTAAAGTTAAATCAAATATTAAAGTGTATAAAAGTAGAATGAAATAAAATCAAATCAAGTGAAATAAAAGTACACAGTGCTTTTAATTGCAAAATCCAGAAGAACTCAGAAGCCCAGTTCGTAACAATACTATCAACATTCAACGCTGCTTCAATGCCTCGGACAAGGCTTACGGTGCTGTTTTATGCCTACGTGCCGTTATGATTAATGGCAAGATAAGCACTCAAATAATTTGTTCAAAAAGTAAAGTTGTGCCCATTAAACAAATTTGTCTGTCAAGATGAGATGCTTATATTCTAGCCAAACTTCTAAACCTTATTAAAGAAGTTTTATTTCTTGAATTGCTAGTCGAAGTGTTCGTATGGTGCGATTCATTGATTGTTTTACATTGGTTAGTAGACGCACCCAGGCGCTGGAAAACATTTATTGCGAATCGCACTTCACTTATTTTGGATATCATTCCATCGCAACAATGGCGCTACATGCGTAGCAAGCAGAATCCATCGGATCTGATCACAAGAGGTGTACATTCTGAACGAGTGCATCAAGAGAAATTATGGTGGAACGGCCCCATGTGGCTCGAACAACCTAGTTCTAACTAGCTCACCATCCACTTCAAATAAAATCATTAAATCGTGCAATATTAGAATCAAAGACTATAATGCACTATATTATTCCAGTTCACCGCCACAACTATCTGTCATCGTGAAATTAGTCACAGTCACATCTCGTCAAGGTATCTCAAAAATTGCATCCCTTATGTAAGATTTCGGGCTGTGACAGGCTATCCGAAAATAGGGAATCTTCCAGCTGAACGAGTTACACAACAACGGCCATTTCTGAACATCGGTTTAGATTGTGGTGGTCCGATGTTTGTTAGAACTAGTAAATTACGAAAAGTTCCGGCCTCAAAGGCTTATATCGCGGTTTTCGTATGTTTAGCTGAAAAAGCCATGCACTTAGAAGTGAACAGCAGCATGGATGTCGTTAATAGTGGCCCTCAAAGGCGAAGCAGCGGAGGCTTTACAAACCATTCAGGAACAAGAGCGCAACAGTTATCCCGAAATTATGGAAGGCACTGGATCGGAATTGAAAAGTCGCTACCAAAAGGGAGGAGAGTCGCTACAGGAACTTCCATCAGCAATCGAGCGAACAGTGCATCTAACATATACTAGTACGTCGGCCGATTATAAGGAAAGGCTAAAACTTGACGCAGCGTAGAGCATAGATGGGCAACAGTTGGAAAGGTGGGAAGATTGCAAAGTCAGTTTGGAGGAACGGAAGCTGGCTTCGCCGTCTGTTTGCCCTATAACATTCATCCCTGTTACTAGTGTAGCACGAGGCGGAAGCAGCGTAACAATCAAGGGCAATGTTGATGGGAGGAACTGTATAATTACGCTGGATATAGGAGCAACCCACACAATTGTCTGGGAAGACCTAATCGGAGAAGCTGTGCAGCTGGTTGATGGATTAAAATTAGGAATGGCAAATGGGGATAGTGCAATGATAAAAGGCAAAATTATCGTGGACATAAGGATAGGGAAAAGTATTTTCCAACACGAATTTTTATTCGTAGATATTGTGGACGAAGTTATCTTGGGAATGAACTTCATGAGGGTAAATAGCTTTGTATTGGATTTTGGACGAGGAATGTTGAGTAGCAATAACATCGCGCTACCACTTAAATTCAACGATATGGATGCGATAGTAAGACGAGTAACAGTCAGCCATCGCGAAGAGGTGCCATCGAAGTCAGAAACAATTTTGGTTAAACAGATATTGAGTGGGAAGTGCCGGGTTGTGCGTAGATTGATAACTGCATCATAACAAACAAAAATAATAATTAAGTTTCAAAAAGTAATATTGAAATTTAGAATGACAAAAAATTTATTTTTAATGTTCTAAAGATAAAGAATTGATTTACCGGCTTTTAAATGTTGTACCAATCAGCCATGATTTCAGATAAGTCCAAATCTTATTTAAATTGTTCCTGTAATGATTCTTAGTGAATTTTCTTTTTATTTTAGGATTCCCTGTAAACATAAAAAAATTGAAGGTCGTTGAAGAAAAATGACCCATCTGCTGGTGAATTTGGGTAAGTATAATTTGGCTTAAATTATCAATTTGATTATTGTTTTTCCTCTTTTAGTTGTTTAATCTCTGGGATGACCAGTTTGAGCACATTTTAATAATGCTAAGCAGTCTTCAAAATCCCACAACTAAAAAAAATTATTTATGTTTTCATGCGATTGAATTTGATTTTAAATGTCTACACAATTTCGTCTTAAAACCTTTTAAAGAGACAACTGTGGCAAAATGTATTCATCAAAATGTGTAAATTTTCAAGGACCATTAATCTTTGGAACGGGTGGGGATGTTGAACTTGTGGCGTCGATCGAAAGTAAAATTGTCAAATTATAAAAATGCACCTTTAAGAATAATTAAGTACAAAATATTCGCACCATGTTTAGATTCCTAAAAAACGTAGCAAGCAACAAAAAAGGGTTTTTGTTTTTTCAAAAAAAGAGAAGTCAGAAAAAAAACAATAACATTACTTACGACTTGAGTTTCTTGGTGCAAATTGTATCTCCTCTCTGTTTTAGTAAACCAAATAAAAATAAAAGTTTAAAAGCTAAAGTACTTGTATTACTATAAAAAGCAATAAAAAATATATGTGTTATTAATCAAAAAACACACTAACGAATAGCGAAAGTGGGCTTCGCATAAGTGTGCACGCTAGGGAGTTGCCATCCCAGAACCACCAAAAACTCATACTAAACTTTGAATTGGGATTAAATCAAGCAGAGCAAAATATACGATGTTCGTAGAATGTTCGTTTTTATCAAAAATCCAAACAAATAAGAACAACTTCAGAAAATTGTAAGAGAATTTAATACAATTTCGAACTGATTGGCCTATGATTATGAGTAAATTAATCCTCTCATCAGACCATGGTGGCTGGACTAAATTCTCTTACAATTTTCGAAACATATTAAAATCATATTAATTTTAAAAAATTAAATATGTAGGTTCCAGTCTATCTTTGGAGCGTTGGATTTGCTCGTAACTACTAATATATTTCTATGTGTTATGTGTAAAACCCGCATTAAAAATGGGCTTAGGTCCGGTTGCAAATTAGAAATTGCACGAATTAATTAACTAACATTCAAATTAAAATAAAGAAGAACAACTTTTAACTTTTATAAATACTTAAATATGAATTGTAAATAAAAGAAAATGGAAGCTTTCATGTCATACGAAATAAAACTATACAAAGCGGCAACTAAGAAGTTCGTTGGATAAGATGTCCAAGAATTTGAGAAACCGATATATGGTACATACATATGTCTATGTTAGTTTATCGATTATTACTTCGGCCACATCTTTAAATGTAAATAATATTCGTTTTTTGGTTAAAATATGAGCTAATGAATTGCTTAGACTGTGTTATGATATCAAATATAGAGCTTTTCGATAGGAAGATAAATATTAAAATAAATCGATATGTGTTATAAGACAAACACAAAGTATAAAATAAATCATGATATTAAATCAGCAAAAGGGCATATCTCCTGTACCAATTAAAATGAGGGTTCCAGTTTCTACACAAATATGGTGAGACGTCAGTGACTATGTCGACTAAGTATACACATTATAAAATAAAATAATAACGTATATTGTTACGTAGTAAATTTAGGCATCATCTTTTTAATTAACTTTATTTTTTTCAAGGTTTAATCGGCGAATTTTTTGTTTGGTTAGCAAAGTCATCAAGAGAGAGACCGAAAATCTTAAATGAACAATAAATACAAAAAATTTGTCTAAAAATGTTGTTCTATGTGAAAGATGTTATAGAGACCACTTTGCATACAATAAACAATTTGGAATAACTCAATTTGAATAATTGGAGATAAGCACATGTGTTATCTCAACCAGGAAACTTATTTAAAAAATTATTGCCTACACTTCAAAATATGTGTTACAACATATTTTATCTCAAAACACTGATATGATATCTGTTAAAATAATCATGTGAATACTTACAAGAAAAATATTTTTGTAAGGCACCATGCTTTAATGATTGGATTTTCAGGTCGATTAATTTTTTCACCTCCAAACATATTGCAGTTTTAAAGAAATAAAGATAATTACTATTAATTTGTATTGCTATATCATTTAAGCACATGAGCACACAATAGTCACACAAATTGAAATCAATAAATTGTTCTGTTACACATAATGATCAACAAATAAATTATTCACCAATAATATTCACATGGTATTGAAAACCTAATGTCGCCAAAATAACCTTTCGCGTTCACAAAACCACACTCACTGAGTCATTATTATTGGAAAATAAAATACGTCAAAAAATTATCTCTATGTGCTGTCGTTTTTCAAACAAGAGTTCGTATCCATAGAAATATTCACGAAATACTGATTTTTTTGGTTGTTGGCTTGTGTAGCACGAAGTTATTTCCCCTAATCGCCAAAAATATCAATAATGTTCTATGTTGTAACTATATACGTATTATGTAACTAACAAGCTTTGAAGATTTTTATTCAATATGAGTAGATTACATTATTCTTGATTATAAATATAACAAAATAAAGGAATCCAATATTTTATTTATGTACAATAATTAAAAAAATAGTTTCTTGTTGTGAAGAAATGCCTTACGAAATAATCAAGAAAATATCCACCTTTAAAATTATGTTTTATTAATGTTTCTGAAGCAAACCTTTTTTTAATCTGTTTGATATTTTATGTTACTGCAGCCAAAGCCGGTTGAAGTAATTTTTTTTAAAAAAATTGATATTGTGTGTGTTTTATATCTTATAACGCGCTTAGCCCAGCGATGACACCTCAAACTCAGAATCTATCTGGATTCATACTGCGAAATTAAGGCAGTCTCACATTACTGTCTTACACCGTAAATAATGCCTAGGCATTTTAAACGAATAGTACGCTTACAAGGCGTTTTATTCAAATCCAGCGCTCTAGGCGTTACATTTGTTAAACATTTCCTTACTTCACATAATTTATAATTATGTAAAACGATCAAATTTTTTGAACAAATAGCCATTGATTTTTTGAAAACGGTGAAGGCTGCAATTTTTTTTTTTTTTTGCTTTCAAATTATGAAATCGGTTTCTACATCATTTGATGATTGATTCAATAATTAACAACTAGCAAAAATTAAAAATTAGCAACGTTGGAAATCATTTCGGTAGTCATATTTTGTTGAAATTTAACTCCTCCTGTCTGGTAAGATTATTTACGGATTTAACAACAAAGGTGTTAAATCAAAACCTTGTCTCCAAATCTGGTAAAAAGCAATTCGCTACAAACTTTGAATTTTCAACATGAAATCTAAAAAGCTGGAGGGCTATTCCTGGGGCCACATTATGAAATAGATCCCATTTCGCATTTTAGCTTCCTATACGGAATTTTTTATTGGCAAATAAAAAAAATTATATTTTTAATTAAAAAGATTTAATGTTTATTAATTAAATATATTTATTTATTTTATTTATTTATTTATTACCAACTTTATACTTATATACAATCTGGTTACAATTTCAATAATACATTAATATACATATACTAACAATTTAATTAAAAAAAAAAAGAAAAAAGTAAAATTAAACAGACATGAAAAATTACCAATAATTTAAAAGAACCTTAGACATCTCTAACCAATAACGCGCCAATTTCGATTCTGCGGATAAAGAGCGGCTCAATATTTATTAATTTACATCTACCTCGATACTCGATACTATTTAAATACACAAACTAGCATAAATTCGCTAATGCGATATCCGACTGCTATTGAGTAGACGTATTTGTCAATTTTAATTTTCGCAAAAATCTTTTAATAAGGCGAATCATTCGACCAGGAACGCATTTTTGCGAAAATGTCAATAACAAGAAATACGATTCAAATGGCATTTTCATTCAAATTACTGCTTTAAACGAAATTTTTTAGAGATTCTTGAAATATGAAATTTTTTGCCACCTTCGAATAAAACACACAGGCATTATTTACGGGGGAAGACTGTAGTCGCAGCTTTGCGGCTAATTTTTTTTTTGGTTAATTACCTTTATTTTGGGTGTTGGGTGCGTCTCAATAGGGTAGGGTTGACCGTCTATAGCCATGTATCTCGTGGTCTATATTCCAACGCTGCAACTATGTAGAAACCACCAAATGTGTCTAGTATACCTCCACGTGGTAACACCCGGGCAACGATGTGAAGCATCGGCGAAATACTAGAGGCGAGTGCAATACACTATAAATGAGCAATGAGCAGAACAAATAAGGAAACTAATACCCCAGGTGGTACACCTGTTGCTCAGGTAAAACCACCCTCTTCGAAGGTCGGTCTCATGGATTCTGGGGGAGACCAGCCATTGCTATACTACAATTATTTTAACCAATCCCAAGACATGTTGGTGAATAAACAAGCTCATTTGAGTGAAACAGAAAAGGATAATTCACATCCCTTCCAGAGGAGTAACAAAGTCGCGTATTCTCCGATAAGAGGCGGTAGTCCCTCCATTGGGGCCAGCAGCCACATCACTCGTTCTACAAACGAAGAAAAGCTTCACAATGAATTGTGTAAAGCTAATAATGCATTAGTTGAAGCCAACAATATAAATAAGCAACTGAATATTACAATTGCATGGATGCAGGAGCGTATGAAGACGCTTGAAAACGAAGTTAAAGCTCTTAAGCCAAGGGAGGACATCGGTTCTACTCCTAACCAGAAAACAACTCTACAAGAGTATCATACGGATGAAGAGGAACTAGCTCGAGAAACTGAGTGGATTAGAGTTAAAGGTGGGAGAAAAAAAAGGAGACGGAATAATACGCCCTCCCCACCTCAATTAAAGGATAATGTTCCAAATATTATCCAGAAACAACCAAAAAAAATACCTCCACCACCACCAATAGTAATAGATGAAGTCAAAGACTACGATGTACTCTATGAAAAAATAAAAACAATAACTGCTACTGATAAGTTTAATGCAAAGGTGATGAATGGAAACACCATCAAAATAAACTTAGAAGATGCTGAAACATACAGAAAAATGACAAAAATGTTAAATGAAGAAAAACTTGCTTGGCACACGTTTGAAGATAAACAAACCAGACCAATTAGGGTCATGGCTAAAAACTTACACTCTACGAGTAAACCAGATAAAATAATTGATGACCTGAAAGCAAAAGGATTTAAGGCAACTGAAGCATCGATTAAGCTAAAACGGAGAGGCAAAGTACCTCTCAACATGTTTATGTTGACCTTCGATACTGATGAAGATATCGAAAAAAATTATAAATTTAAGTACATCTTGGGGTGCAAAGTGGTTATTCAGCCTCTAAGAAGGTCTAAGCTTATACCACAATGTAAACAATGTCAAGCCTATGGACATACACAAAAATATTGCAACAGGGAACCTAGGTGTGTCAAATGTTTAGGTAAACATCATACCAAAGATTGTGTAAAAGCCCAAAATGTTCAACCTAAATGCGTTCACTGTGGAGAAAACCATCCGGCTAACTACAGAGGATGCAGCGTTGCTATTGAACTGCAAAATATCAAAAATAAGAACGTGATTGCTAAAAATCCAAGTTCATTCAGCAAACAAGCGGTTAAGATGAACCGACCCGAAGTAAATCGTAGAGTGTCGGGAACTACTCAAGGACAGTTTGGTAAAATGACTTATGCTCAAGTAATGATGAGCAACGGAAATCCAGGAAAAACTGCTCAAAATGACGATATAAGTCAAACACTTAAATTAATTTTAAGCAGACTAAATACATTTGATGGGCGATTACAGAAACTAGAGTACAGCACTAAGGGAGCCATCCCTAAACATAAAAATGGCCAAAGATCTTAGAATCTTATGTTGGAATGCCAATGGACTGATGCAACATCAACAAGAACTGCAAGTGGTCCAGGACACAGAAAAAATCTATGTATGTCTCATCACGGAAACACACTTCACTCGTCAATCAATCATTAAATTTAAAAATTATCAAATATATCACACTATTCACCCTGGAAACACTGCTAAAGGAGGTAGTGCTGTTATAATTAGAAATAGTATTCATCACTATGAGGAGTTAAAATATGAAACGGAAGAAATACAAGCAACTGCTGTTATTGTCAAATCCAAAAGTAGTTCTATTTGTATTGCTAGTATTTACTGCCCACCGAAGCACTCAATGAAAGAAAAAGATTATCTCGAGTTCCTCAGTAAATTAGGAAAACGATTTGTACTTGGAGGAGACTTTAATGCAAAAAATGTCCACTGGGATCCAGATTAACAACAACTAAGGGTAAAGAACTCCTAAAAGCTATCAGAAAATGCAGTTGTGAAGCCCTCTCAACTGGAAAACCAACCTACTGGCCAACTGATCCAAACAAAGTACCAGATCTGATTGATTTCTTTATAATAAAGAACATATCTGTAAATTATGTACAAGTAGATGAAAGCCACGACTTAAACTCTGATCATTCACCAATACTTCTAACGTTAAGTGAAAAAATCATTCAGAAAGAAAGAAACCCATTCCTAGTAAATAATCACACTAATTGGGCATGCTTTAGACTATCGCTAGAACAAAAAATTAACTTAATGGTTCCATTAAAGACTGAAGAACAATTAGACAAAGAAGTTCACAAATTTGTAAACGATATACAGCAATCAGCTTGGGAAAATACTCCTGAAATTAAAACGAAAATCAAGGGAAACAATTACCCTATGGAAATTAGGGAACTCCTCGCAGAAAAAAGAAGAGCGAGAAGAGTATGGCAACAAACAAGGGCTCCCCAAGATAAAACTCATTTGAACAACCTCACTCAACAATTAAGAAGAGAGATCAAAGAATTGAAAGATGAATCAATCAGCAACTATTTAAGAAAATTAACTAATGATAACAGTACTGATTATTCTCTTTGGAAAGCAACCAAAAGAATCAAAAGACCAATAATGCAGATTCCCCCAATAAAAATAGCAGGTGAGAAATGGGCTAGAAATAATGAAGACAAAGCTCGAGAATTTGCCGAACACCTCGAAAAAATATTCCAGCCACATGAAGACCAAACGTTGGAAGCCGAGATAATAACTGAACAAGCTGTGCAAGAAAGTAAAGAAATCCTACCCACAACACCAAAAGAAGTCATGCGTGAGATAACAGCTAATATGAATACGAAAAAAGCTCCTGGGTACGATCTTATTACTGCAGAAATCTTAAAAGAACTGCCAAGGAAAGCTCTGGTGAAACTCACCAATCTTATAAATGCAGCATTTAGAATCAAATGTGTACCAAGCTTATGGAAAATTGCAGAAGTAATTATGATCCCAAAACCTGGGAAACCACCACACATAACATCGTCTTATAGGCCAATTTCGCTGTTGCCAGTCATGTCCAAACTCTTTGAGAAGCTTCTGGTAAAAAGATTAAATCCGATAATCGAGAGTAAAAACTTGATCCCAAATCATCAGTTCGGTTTTCGCAACCAACACTCAACAATTGATCAAGTACACAGAATAACCAGTATAATTGAGAAAGCATTAGAGGAGAAAAAAGTCCGTTCAACAGTATTTCTAGACGTTGCACAAGCGTTTGATAGAGTGTGGCATGAAGGACTTAACCACAAGTTAAGGAATCTTCTACCAATGCAATTTGCTAAGATACTAGAATCATACTTGAAAGATAGGTTCTTCAGGATTAAGTTAGATGATACATTTTCTGAATTGAAAGAAATCAATGCAGGAGTTCCACAGGGCAGTGTATTAGGGCCGGTTTTATACCTACTATATACTTATGATCTTCCTACATTAGAAAACAACACAGTGGCAACTTTTGCAGATGATACGGCGATCTTAGCTGTTGGAAAAAGCAATGAAGAATCAACACAGAAGTTACAATCAGCCATAACTCAAATATATAAATGGACAAAAAGATGGAGAATAAAACTAAATGAAGCTAAATCAGTTCACATCAACTTTACAAACAGACGAATCGAACATATTCCGATTACCATAAATCGGGAAATAATACCGCATGCGAACACAGCTAAGTATCTCGGCATGACCCTGGATGCTAAACTACGATGGAAAGCACACGTCAAGAAGAAAAGTGAAGAATTAAGTCTTAAATACAGAAAAATGTATTGGCTGATGGGAAGGAACTCTTCTTTATCAACATACAACAAGCTTCTACTTTATAAGCAAATATTGAAACCGATTTGGACTTATGGTATTCAGCTTTGGGGTTGTATCAAACAGAGCAACGTAAATATCATCCAAAGATTTCAGAATATGGTATTAAGGAACATCGTTGATGCACCTTGCTATGTTAGGAACAATGACCTTCATAGGGACCTTAAAATGAACCTCATCTTAAACGAAATCCAGGAAAAAGCACGGAGACATGAAGAAAGGCTCCGCCAACATGTGAACATTGAGGCAACTCAGCTCCTAAGCATCACGAATTTAGTTCGCAGACTTAAAAGAACCAAACCTTTTGAGCTGGTGTGATTGTCAGTTTAAGCAGCATTATGCTGATCTAAAATCCACAACAAAGATGTGGTTTACTTCAATTTACCAAACACTATGAAACGCCAATGGGAAGAAGCCATAGATTAATTTAAGTTAGTAAATTAAGTCAGAAACAAATTGCTCATTAGTCCAGGAGACTAGATTGTAATTACATAAAATAAATAAATAAAATTTATTTTAAAACAGAGTTTGTTTTTGGTGTATAACTTAAACTGACAATATTATATAATTGATAAGAACAAGAGTGTAAGGGATACAAATTCAGCTGGTTCAATTATTGTAATTTTATTATATCTGAGGCAATAATACATAGCGGCACAAGTCCAAAATTCGCATTTTTTCAGGAAAACGTTTTTAAGATTTACTCAAAATCATATGAGTCATATGATGCCGCGCCCGGATACGAGAGGCAGGCTTATATTAGAAATGGCCGCCAGAGTAGGACTGCTAGTTATGAACGTTGGGCCGACCACAACATTCCGTCGCCCAGAATACATAGAAACAGTCCCTGACATCATTCTTTCGTCTGAGAAACTGGTGCTACTCGTTCATAGGTGAAGAGTATCGGAAGACTTCACTGGGTGTATCACCAGTATATCATCTTCCAGATTGGCGATGAACGACATTTTCGAGTATATGACAAGTTGCTTAGGTGGTACTTGCGGAAGCTCAATGTTGAGGCGTTTGGAAGTGAGCTTGCCAAGGACGTGCGGTTGATGGAGACAATAGATGAAGGTGGAAGAGATGCAGCCGTGGTTCTGGTAGGTTCTACCATGTGCCTTATCACTTCGGCATGCGTAGTACCTATGCCAAGGAAAAACCCGCGATACGGAAAGCTTCTTGTTTATTGGTGGACGACTGAGATATCAGACGTGCGGAAGAAATGTCTCATGCTGCGGCGCAAAGCGTAACGTGCAAAAAACCGAGCAGAAGAGCGAAATATTTAGGAATCATAATCGACTCGAAAATGACATTCTTTGAGAAGATCAAGCAAACAGCAGACAAGGCTGCGAAAGGGGTCACGGCCCTAAGCCGCCTCATGGTAAATATTGGCGGTCCGAAAGCGAATAAACGGCATATGTTAATGTCCGCGGTGCAGACCGTTCTTCTCTACGGTGCTGAGATATGTACAAGAAACGCCTATCACAAGTACAAAGACTTGGTGCTTTAATATTGCCTCGGCATACCGCACGGTATCTGAGCCTGCGGTATTGGTAATAGCTGAGACGATTCAAATTGAACTATTAGCCAGGGAAAGGAAAGCGGTCTACCATCGGGATGATGGGGTAAATAAGAGGGCTGCGAACCTACGGGAGAGGTCTCGCACTATAGAGTTATGGCAATCGGTTTGGGAATTAGAAGCTATAGGAAGATGGACGGCGAGGCTTATAAATCAGGTGAGCCCTTGGATTGACCTGACGCAGTTCCTGAGTGGCCACGGATACGTCCGATCTTCCATTTTTAGAGACAGCAGTGGAGATTATACTGCGAAGCTTGGACTGGTAGGAACTCGTGTCAAGGTTCGTAGAGAAGATCTATAGAGCAAAAAAATGATATCTTGATAGATTACCGTAGTGCCGAAGACAGCTCGGGGAGCACAGCAAAAACCAACGGTTTACCCCGAAGTAATGTGGTAAACGGTCCCTGGGTAGTTCGGTAGAAGGGGAAAGGTATTTTTAGTCGGTAGGGCAGAAATTCGAGTCCGACACTTTGTGCGTAAATTGCATTTTCACCTCCCTCAGCAAAAAAAATTAATTAATTATTAATTATTAGTTGTTAATTATACGAGGCGAGGGGATAACAAAACCGTGAAACAACTAGCTACTGCCAAACCATACGTTTGGTTTCTCTTGGAAATGAAAGAGAATCCCTATAAACGGCCTCTCCGTCTTGAGTGAAATGGATCCCATTGGCTTGGGCGCTCGATATAAATGATTGTATGACCGAGGATCCCTATAAACGGGCTCTCCTGCATGAATGATTCTGTTTTTGTTAGAGAACGAAACGTTCTCGAGGGTACACGAAAAGGTGTGATATTCGTGCCATTCGGTAAAATAGAGAGCAAAATCCTTGTTCCATGCGAAATTCGTCAATTTGATGAAGCGCTTTACCCACTGAAAAATTAAAAATTCGATTTAGATTTTTCGATATAATTCCAAAATTATGGCTTTGTTTTCGTTAAAATCTTCTGGTTTTTGGCCGAAAGGAAAACACTAATAATAAAAATTGAATTCATCGTTTTCATTAACCTTAGAAGTCTGAACATACAAAATGACATATTAACGTGTTTAGGGGCATTCAGTGCCCCATATGTATTTCTTACTATTTTCTTATAGGAACTCTAAATGTGTAAATTCATTATAAATTAATTAATATGATTTAATTTAAAAAAAATACTAAAATTATTAAACTGGTGAATGTGTTTTTTGGCGTTTGGTCGGTGGTAAATCTGATGATGTTGAGGGTACCACGATAATGTTGAGTTCTTCCATATCTTCGTCGATGGTGACTGCCTAACGTATACACCCAAATATAATGTTTCGAACAGTTCGGGATGATGCAAACATCGCTTACCGCAGTAGTTTTTGTGTCACCCTTTGAGCCTTTGCGATTCACCTTGCAGTCTTCACACCGCATTGATATTTTATTATTCTCCTGAATTGGTGGATAAATACTGACAGTTTTGACAGTATAACCACTCAATTTTATGGCAGTCATTGCAGATTCGCTAAGGTTGCCTTATTCTATGCGAATTTTTATATGGTGATCAGCAAGTTTCACCGCTAATTCTTTCAGGAAAATCTTGCGTCTGCTTATTTTAGCCTAACACAATGATGGATTTATCAGATTGAACATGCAGTGTGCTACTAAAGCTGCTGTATCAATTACGTTGAAAAACAGTACCATCGGCCAACGATTGATTTTTCTCTTACACGTGTACGATTTCACCATCTTATTGAATGTGTCAACACCACCTTTATTTTTGTTGTAGTCCAGAATTATTTTAGGTTTTTGTTTATTTTCATCAATCTCTCGTGTGACATGCGCTGTTAAAAGTAATAACACATTCTTTTTTGTGTTACTGGTGTAGCTAACGAAACAAATTGGCCCTAAGAAGCAAAATATTGAGCTAAATGGGCCTCGTTTTTTTTGCTAAATCAGCATTTGCGAAACAATGTGGCAGCTGCGGTTTATTTGATCTGATTGTGCCCACCAGAGTTGTATTTTTTGTTACCAGTTCCTCGGCAAGTTCAATGCTGGTGAAAAAATTGTCCATAGTTGTATTGTACACACTATTCAAATAATTCTCTGATAATCATAAGACCAGGTCCGTTGCTACATGCTTTGTTCGATTCTGAGATGGTTGCGTTCCAACATAAACTTCGCCAGCTAATGGATAGTTGGTGCGCGCGTCGACCAGCCAAAAAATTTTTAATCCATACTTTCCCGGTTTACTCGGTATATATTGACGCAATGAGCAGCGTCCTCGAGTGGAAACTAGTTGTTCATCTATAGGGAGTTTTAAAGATGGTTTGTATAATTCTTGTAAATTGTCTAAGAACAAATTCCATACGTATCGGAATGCAGCTAATTTATCATCTTTCAACCGCAATGGTCTTGTGCGTGAGTTATCGAATCTAAGAAAACGAGTCAGCTGTTGAAATTATTCTAAATACATTGTAGCACGGTAGAATGGCACATTTGTTTTATGGAATAAATCTGTTGCTGATTCTATCTATGCTTTTTCAGAACCGACCAACAGCAATGTATGCGTATAGTTCATCCTCATTTGGGTCATGCCACTTTTTAGCACTCGGAGTGGTACATGTATGACAGAACCGCCTTGCCTTGCGATTGGTTTCAATCACCACGTCCGATATAATATTTGGTGCTAGTAATTGTTTGAATGCATCGGGTCAAAGGGTTAGCTACAATGCTTCCTTTATTAGTATACTTCTGGTTTATTTGAGAAGATGCTGAGTGCTTACAATCGCTTTGTACAAATTGATTTTTGTGATGAACGTGTCCGAAAAGGGAAATTAAAAAGAAACGAAAGACAAAATGAGATAGAAAAAAAACAACGGTTGAAGAAAAAAATAGGAAAAAAAGTGACATTGGGTAGTAGGTGTTTGATCGCAGATTAAAAAGGATTAGAGAACTAAAAATTTAAAAATAGAGGATTAAACATTAAATTTCTAGATTAAGAAAACTAAAAAAGCAAAAATAAAACTTCGTTTTTGTTATAGTCTTAAATAAATAGTTTGTAATACATAGTTCTAAAATATTCATAGTTCGTAATTATAGTTCAAATATAATATGAATAGTATTAGTGTAATTATAAAGAAATAACTTGTACAAACATTAAGCTTCAAGTGAAAATTACAAAAAAGTAAATAGTATCAGTGAATGTGATAAGTTGTATTACCCAGTGAGTGCAAATGAAGTATACATATTAACAATTATAAAAAAAAATATGGTTCGACCTTAAAAATCACTGATATATTTTAAATATAAAAAAAACAATGGCGTAGGATTAGTGGAATTTGGTGAAAATATTGAAAAAAAATTAACTGAAATTTTTACAACTAAAAAGGTTTAAGATAATAAAATAAGTTTAACCACCTAATTGTTTAATTTGAAACAAACACTGAAAAATAAAATAAAAATCATTTAACAAATACAAACATAATATAAATTAGTAATAAATAACTATAAACATTTTTCATTGATAATTAACTAATATAACTTGAAGTAAACTAAATATAAACACTAATAATATAAATTAATCTAATACCATGCAAAAATAGTGAGTGTGCTACGTCACTGCACAACAAAAAAATTTGGAAACCAAAAATCAGTTTATTTGGTAACAGTCGTGGAATAAAATTCTCGAACCTTGTGCCATTGGATACCGTACTGGTTAACTGCATTCAACATATCAACACGTCATCAAAATTACCATGATATGGACATGCGTTATTATTAAGATAAGAATTTATTATTTTATTATTATCTGATTATATAATTTTTTTTATTATTAATTAATATTAAATTGGTGGAGGTTAGCTTATAGTTTTTTTTGTTAGTTAATTTTTTTTTCTTACGAGTGCACTTAGGGGATTAGAGTATTTAGTTTTTCTACTCAAATAAGATGATTTATATTTTTGCTATTTTAGTTCTAAATTTTTTAAATCTGTAAAACCAACATTATTACTTTCTATTTTTTTTATTAAACCCGGTAAAATTTTATTTTATTTTGTTTTTTTGTTCCTATCGTCTGTCATGACATTGAAAAATCAGAGTATGGAGTGAAATTAAAATAAAGAGGAAGATAGTCTTGAATGTAGGTATAAGAGAAGGTGGGTAGATCATGAGTGTTGTGTTTTGTTCTTGCTAATCCTATTCGTTCCGCGGTCTAATACTGACACACGCAACTTCCGGAAAACCCCACCCCATTTCCCTGAGCCTTAGCTGGATAAAACCGACCGCCCGGAAGCTCTGCTTGTATATTCTGTTTAACTTACTAACTAGTTTAGTAACGTTACAATCGGTCCGCGAGGAACCCTTCAGCCGTAGCCGGATCATCCATATACGAATCATCATTTGGTTCCCCAAAATCCTCCTCATTATTTACAAAGTTGCTAAAATTGAGCTGTTAAGAGAAAGGAAATTATTAAGGGACTTATCTAACCCATTAGTAAACTTTATAATTGTATAATTCTTAGAATCTGTATGATACATATAAAACAAATTAATTTAGTTTAGTAGCAGGGACAGCAGAGACGCAACGATTTCAACAACAACGTCAAGCAACACCACCAACAGTTAGTACAAATTTAGATGACAGCATGGGAACATGATGATGGAACTAAATCTCGCCCCCCCCCCTCCTCACAACCACCGATGGAAAAATGGTGGAGGGTATAATAATAGTTGTTTACAGCTTTTCAGAAAAAAGAGTTTGCGGCACCAGTAAATTTGTGTTGTCATTATGTCTTCTTACAGGTTGGAGCAGTAGATGAACATTAAATTGTATTGTCTTGTGTTAATTACTAAAAAATATATTACTAACAAATTTACTAACTATCAAAGGTGTCTGGAACAGGGTTGAGTCTTTGTTGCTAACATTCCTTTCCCATCCCTCGAACCTGTTATATGTAAAAAGGTGTACGACGGCGGCCTGGCCAGGGGCGGATATCACAACTAATTAGACACTTACTTATGTTGGTTATCGATGTGGCGCCTTTCTTTACGGGGTGAATATTGCTATGTTTTTGCTTCATGAAGAATGGTGTCGTGTTGTGTAACATGGGTGTACAGTGGTGTGTTATTCGCATTTATAATACGGGAGACTTGCTTAATGCTTGATCATACATCGCAATGAATCAATCAATTTCATCGGATATATTTTCTTTTATATTTATCATTAAAATTGATTTGTCATCTAATTCTTTATCATCTTCGGCATCTTGTTAATGAGCTCTGGAAAGTGCATCTGCTATTAATAATTCTTTTCTCGGCTTGTATTCTAAAATTATATCATAGGGTTGAAGTCTCATCCTCATCTTTCTTAGACGTATTGGAATCTCATTTAATGATTTTTTCCAAACTGGTACTAATGGTTTGTGATCAGTTTCAACTTTTACTGTCTTTCACACTATGTATTGATGGAGCTTCACACATGCGTGTAGTATAGCATACATTTCTTTCTCTATCTATGCCCAATTTTGCTGTATAGTAGTCAATGCCTTTGCACAATAAACCACTGGTTTCCTTCTTGCATTAACACACCACAGCATCAACACTCACTGTGCATTCTTGTTCAACATCATAAAATTTTAAAACTGGTTTAGTTGCTCTTGCTCGATTTTTGGCCAATTATGCGTTTATCCTAACTAGTATTTGATGCCCGATCAATAGGTCATCTACGTATATTTTTGTATTTCTTATATCACGAAAAATTTCTCGAAACTTCTTTTGGTAAACCTCCGTTGCTGTTTTATTACCATATGGCACTCTTCTGAAGCAATATTTTCCTGCTGGTGTCATAAATGCAGTGTATTTTGTGCTTTCCGGTAAATGACCTTAGTTAGCAGTGGTTGCCACGAGGAGGCAGTATGTACTCTTGCGAATTGTGAACATGTTACCTCTTACACAATTAGACCCATCACGCAGCTACCAATGACAAGACCAGAACAGCTCACGTGATGCGCACCCTACTGGAAGGTTACGGAGCTGGTAGATTAATCTACTCAACTTTGGTCCCCTCTCCAACAGTCGCCAAACCACCTTTTTATTATAACCAAATTGCTTAAAAATTCTGTTGAAATTGATCACGTATTTTGATTGGAATTGGTATGGGTTTTGTTATCTTTGCTTGATAATTTTCTTTGAGTGTTAACTTATATTAAAAATCCGGAATTTTTCCAATACCATTAAATAAATCTTTATAATTGTCTATTAGATTTGAAACTACTGCAATTATTTCAACTAATCCGAATGCATCAATCGTAGGAAGGCCCAAAATTGGAATACACTGCCTGGGTCAGGCAGTGCAGTTCCAATTTTGGGTTTTCCTACGATTATGTCATAATATTTAATTTTATACACATTATTTTTTATTTCAGAGTTTAATATTTAAGCCCCAAGTACCTACTTCAATTTTGTTTCCATTTTATGTCAATATATCTAGTTCTTTTAATTTGAGATTTAATTGCTTAATTATGTTGAAATTGATTGTATTACAATCAGCCCCTGTATCTATTTTAAAATTTAGACGAATATCCACATCAGTTAATTTCACATTTTCGTACCACGACACACTATTATTCATAGCTTTGATAATATCCAACAATTTTTGTTGATTTATTTCAATGATAGGCTCCACTACTTTTGTACTGACTGCATATTGATATTTGTTGTATTTTTGATTTGAAGCAGTTATATTTTTATTTTCATTCATATTTCGACACATTTGATAAATATGCCCTATTTTATTGCAATTATTACAATTATTACAATTTTTTTTATTTATTATTATCTTTTATTAAAAGCTGGACATCTTATTATTTCTTGCTTAAACCCATATTTATTACAAACTGCACCTTGCATTGCACTTGATTGTTGGTAATATTTTCGATACTTCTCGTATACTTTATTTGGGTATGTATTTTTGTAACAGCGTTCACACTGACTTATGATTCTTCTTTTAAAATTTGTATCTCTTTTCTGCCAATTCAGAAGCTTTACATAATTTGATGCTTTTTTCTAAAATCAATTCTTTTTCACGTAATAATCGTTCTCTTACAAGGCTGTCTTAAATATGTATCACCAAGATTGCAGTCTAATCTCAATCTTTTAATCTCTATAACATATCTAAATTTTCTCCTTGAAGTTGCACTCTTTGGAAAAACAAAAGTCGACTGACACTTTCATTGTTTTTTTTTGCAACACAGTGATCTTCAAATTTCTTCAACAGCACTACATAATTAAATTTCTCTTCAATTGATACGTTAAACTATTCAAATAATTCCAATGCATCGTCACCAATTGTATTTAATAAAATAGCAGCCTTTATTTTATTGGCTTTTGTATCAGTTTCTATCGCTGTTAAGTATGTCTCGAATTATAATTTGTACATTTTAAAATTTCGCTATAACTCTCCTTCTAAGCGCTAGACGTGGTGCAACAAAATTATTATTCATTCTGTTTTCGATTTTCTTTTATAACGTTTTAGTTTTTCACTGATATAATTATTACTATTAATCATTATTAATTATTAGATCCTATCAACTGCGCCATGTTATGTTATTTAATTAAAACCAATTAATTAGATTGTAATATATTTATTGTATTCTAATATAATTATCAATTATTGTACAGGCCATAGGCCATTAATCCTTTCTTCTAGTCCACGTTCCGCGTTCTTCTCTCTTCTTTTCCTGTCATTCCTCTATTGTCTCACCGCTTACTATATATTCATGTTAAGTTCTTTACGTAATAACCTAATATATCACAACTACTGGTTTTCCAAATTCCTGTGCAGAGAGATCTACGGCCAAACTAATATTAAGAATATCTGCTAGGAGATCCTCTAAAGGCGTAAGAACTATTATTTTATTTGGGCCTCCACATGTTGTATTAATTTCAGTTTTGTTTGTAGTCAGATTCTTATTAACTTTGAATTTGAGATCTATCCAAACCTAAAAAAAATTTGAGGTTAGAAAACCGTCAGCCAATAATTAAATTAATCTAAAAAAATAACGCTAACCTTCATAGAGCCATGTGATTCTTGCGTTGGGGGCCCTAAACCGTTGAGTTCTGTTGTGAAAATATCCCTCCTATTTTTAATATTCGATTTTACGTCCGATCCAGGGATATTTTCTTTTATTCATTCCACAGAAAGAACAGAAGGAATAGAATATTGATCACGTGACCTCGGAATATTCCGTACGTAATGTAATAAAAGAACGGATTGGAATAAATGGAATACATTTTCCATAGCATGCATTTTTTTTATTTTCAAAATTAGGAAACAAATTAAGTTTATTAAATAAATAACTTCATTATAATTAAATGAAGTTGCAAATATTTTGTGCGTGAAAACACACACTGTAATATTAATTTTAATTGATATTTCTTAAAAAATATAACCTGGGCCTTTTTGTATCCACATTGACATTTTGCGGATTTCATCACCGACTTTTGTCAGGAATAATGTCCGACTTATTATAAGATTTCCTATGAAAGTTGGCCCAAAAACTCGGAAAATGCGGACAAAAAAGTTAGGTTATGGTACGACAAATTTGTGGGCAAATTTAAATCTAAATCTAGCTTTAATTAAAAATATATTTTTTTTTTAAATTTTGTTTAAGAATAGTTTTTATTTTTATTACATGTATAAATTACAATATTACATTTATTATAATAAAATATATTGTATTATTTTTCTATCTTCATTTACTGCGTGCATCGCATGTTCAACTTCCTGAGGTGTTTCACGTTGGAGAGCTGCAGTAATTTTAAACTTAGTCCTTTTATTTGAATAGTCAATAATTTCGGTTGAATCTTCCAATTTCTGTAAAGAAAAAAGCGTTACGATATTATATTGTATTCAAGGCACAAGACCTAGTAAAACAAAAAAACCAACCTCTGTCCCACACAGCAACAATTTTGATTCAATTAAACTTTGAATATGCTTTTGTAACGTTTCATTATTTGACTGTAGCGTTTCTTGTATATCCTTACGTCATCACATCATATGTCTCAAACAACAATAGGATAGCCATTTGAAAAGTTTGCATCGTAATGATATAAGGTTTCTTGAGGTATGAGACTTTGAGTTCACCATGACAAAAATGGTGTAGCCACGTAAGTTTTCGACCACTAAAATTTATATGATAGAATTTCTCAAACATTCCAATGGATTTTTCCAATTCCTATCGCAAATGTAATTGGTACCATTGTCGAACCAAGTAGTGGCCAGGCGCCTGCTTGTAACACTTTTATTGATAAATTTGTTCCTATTTCATAAGTATTATCTTTTAAGTAATTATTAAATTTATTATTTAAATCCGCCGATACCGAAATATCAGTTCACCTTTTCGCTAACATTTTACTGTAAAATTTTCGACCGATTTCGTTTTTTTTAATAAACAATCACAGTATTTTGCCACAAGCGATATTCTATTTACGTATAAAGCCTGATTTCCATTATGAAATATTTACTGACAGTATAAAAAAAATGAAATAAAAATATATATTCGCGTGCTGTGTGAGAGAAAAACAAAACAGTTTTTCAGTTTCACAGTACTGACAAAATTATTATAGTATACTGACATTTTTTATAGTATACTGACAAAATTTACTGAAAAATATATGAAGCGAAGTATATTTTGTCAGTACTGGAAAAATATTTCGATTTTTCAATGCAATTTTTCAAAAAAAATTAAAAACAAAAAATGATCTGTGTCAATTCAATGAAATTTTCGATGTTTACGTTTTTATTCAGTAAAAAGTACTGCCAGTAAAAGTAATGGAAATCAGGCTTAACGCAAACGTAATAGCGTCTACAGAAAACAAAAATGCGATTCTACATGTGTCGAAATTTGGAAACCAAATTTCATCATTTTCCGAGATTTTCGTCTGAAAACCGGACAAAAATTGATAACCGGTTCAAGTTTTCAGTTTTATTATACTTGGGTTCTGAATATTCCGAATAAATAAAAAAACGGACTAAAAAAGAAATATAAGGAATGGAATGAATAAAATAACGATTTACGTCACTTTCGGAATACTCGGAATATCCAGAATGAATAAAAGAAAACACTCCAGATTTGATTATTCCCCGTGCAATGTCGATATTTTTTTTCATCAGGCTAAAGCATTGACTAGCGAGTCTTTAAGAAATTTAAGTAAGAATGCGACCATAGGAACTTGCATGTTACTGGCCAGCGAAACTTTAAGAACTTTTCATTCAGTTTCGTTAAATTTGAATTGTTAAACAGTGAAACATTCCATTGTGTATACAGTTTTGCGATATTTGTAATTAATATTATGTACATACATATTTATATTTTAAGGATTAAAATAATATTTTATAAATATTTTAAATATGTACATAACATATTATGTAGTGTAATGTGATAAAACAATTATTGCATATATGAAAAATTAAAAAATACAAATATGTACAAATATTCTTTATTTATTCTTGTCAAATCGTCTTACGGATTCACGGGGCGATCTGTCAAAATTTTCGTAATAATAGACTTTCGTTAAATTCTGTAAGGTTTTATTACAAATGCTTAAAGACTCGCTGGTCAATGCTTTACAAGAATGAAACCTACTAAACATTAATTTCCTATACAGATAACAAGGCTCCTTAGCTTTGAGAAGTTTAAAAATAAAAAGACAAACGCGAAATTCGTAAAAAATAGATAAACTATATTCTAAAACAAGGCTAGAGTAGGCAGAAATATGATCGAACTTCCTAATACCAAAAATAAACCTGGTACAAGCATTGAAACATCTTTGGTGAACATTCATATTTTCCTGAAGCATACCGAATAAAACTATGTCACCGTAAATAAAATGAGGAAGAAGATAAGACAAAAATAATTTTTTCCTAAACTGACTATGAGAAAATCCAACCACTTTATACAAACAACTAAGCATGCCAAAGACCCTCTTACTCATAGTAACTAAATGGCCACCCAAGTAAGAGTTTTATTAATAACTAAGCCTAAATCCCTAACAGTATTTGAATATTCAATTAGCGAACCCTGCAGAAAAATACCAGGAAAGGACGAGGTATCTATTGGTTTTTTATAAATTATAATCGATTGAGATTTATTCGCGTTTAAAACGAGCCTGTTAGAGACCGACCAGCTAACGATATTACTTAAATCTTCATTTATCATAGAAATATTCCTAACAATAGAATTCTGATCTAAACGACTATTTCTATAAATTTGAACGTCAACAGCGAAAATATGAAATGAACAATATTGAATGGAGGTTTCTATGTCATTTATGTACATAGAAAATAATAGGGGACCCATCACTGAACCCTGAGGCACGCCGAAAATTACAGGAAGGAAATCAGACAAGGAATTGTCGAAAAAAACTGCCTGAGAACGATTAGAAATATAGTTAAAAATCAATTTGGCAGCAGAAAGCGAAAATCTAAACTGAGATAAGAGTTTATTAAAAAGGATTCTGTGATTAATAGAATCAAAGGCCTTAGAAAAATCTAACAAAGTTAAAGAAGTTAATTCCCTATTATTCATATTACGCCTAATACCATCACATACATTTAATAACGTAGTAGAAGTACTATGAAATTTTCTAAACCCAGATTGGAAGCAACTAATTAAACTATTGCTGTGTAAATGCGATTGAATTTGATTTTTAACAACTATCTCGAAAGCTTTAGAGAGAGAACTTAAATGCTAATTCGCAGAAAATGGGATAGCTCTAAAGGATTATTGATCTTTGGGATGGAGATTATTTTACTTACTCGTAGCTTCCACTGATCTGGATAGGAAGAGGACGTGAGAATAAAATTGAAGATATGTAACAAGTATTTTGAGACGAAAGGGAAAACTACCTTAACGAATTTTAAATTGACGTTATCCAGACCAGAAGATTCCGATTTAACCTTCCAAATAGCAGCTTGTAAATCCTCGAGAGGAATATTTGAAAACGAAAACGAATTAGCGGACGCGTTAGAGAACAAATCGACGGAACTACTGCCCGAGTTCAGACTAGAGCAAAAATAACTATTAATTTCATTGGCTTTGAAATCCCCACTTGAACTAATCTTGCATCTGCCTAGGCCTAAATTACGAACATTACGCCAGAAAACCTTGGGAGGAAGAGAGGAGTCTAACTTGTCCTTGAAAAAATTACGTCTAGCAATTCGAATTAACCCTACAACTCTGTTACGAGCCTGCTTGTAATCTAAATGAGACTGACTATTAGGACACCTTTTCCATACACGATATTTACTAACTCTAATATTTATGGCATTCGAAATTTCCTGAAACAACCAAGGCGGAGATTTTGCTTTGCAAGTAACCTTTTTAAGCGGAACGCAACTATTAAACACCAAACTAATAACCGAGTTGAAAAATTCTATTTGGCTAGTTGCAGAACTAAGGCAAAAAATATCCTCCCAAGGTACTGAGTTTACAAACTTAAAGGCGGGAATTATCTATACTCGAAAAATCTCTAAAGCTAAAACTCTTAGGTTTAGGTGGAGAGTAAGAGTTCACAGAAAAAACTAAACGATCATGATGGGATCCCATACCGAGAGACAACTGATTGAAAAAACAAATAGAGTTATTAGTAAAAGATGTGATATGATCAATAAGGGAATAAGATGCCCCGCTAGCGGTTGGACAAGAAAACGTTGGTGCCGCACAGTGTTGTGTACGGATAAATTAAGACTATTTAACAGATTCAAATAATCCCGAGGGAAGCCGGAATTTTGGAGTATATCGAAATTAAAGTCACCTGATATATACATTTCATCGAATCTACAAGAGAAATAACTAAATAAACTTTCTAAGTCTACAAGTGATTTTTTAAATTTGGCATACGATCTCTTACTAGTTTTTGGTGGGTTATAGATGGTACCGACTAAGATTTTACGACCATTAATGAAAACATTGACAAATAAAAACTCTAAATCCGATACTAACAATTCTGAAATGGAAGAAGGTATGGTAAGTAATCTAGCGTTAATGTGATCTCCTACAAACATACATGGAACTCAATGTACATCATTAATGGAGGATAAATCGGTACAAGCAAATACGATCATTTTATTTGATATAACATCATTGTGGAATACTGATAATAAATTATTTACAATGACTGGTGTACCGTCTTTAAATGTGCTAACAGTAATGATTAATATGTGTGCAACAATAAGGCCAATAAGGCCTAACGAAAATTCCCTGCACAAGTTAAAGAGCAACTGTTCTTTCGCAGAACTTTCAATTTTATTTCAAATCACAGAGAAGACAGCTAAAAGATATTTTAGTGATATTATTTAGCAACTTGCAAAAGGAATGCAAGGATTAATATATTGGCAGTCTTGAGAACAGAATATCAAAAACTTGCCCAAATGTTTTAATGATTTTCCAACCGTAAGAACCGTTTTAGACTGTATGGAGTTCAAAACAGTTAAATCAAAATGCTTGACTTGCAGAACGAGCACATATTCACACTATAAAGGGACTCACACCCTTATGCTGATTGGAGTGTCACACTCAGGAGCAGTTAACTTTCTAAGCAAAGTAGCTACAGGGAAATCGTCGGACAAGGCATTGTTCAATATAAGTGAATTGCGGAATAAACTCGAAGTGGGTGATGCAGTCATGGTCAATAAGGGGTTTTTAATCTCAGACGAACTAGCCCAAGCTGGTATTGAAATGATCAGGCCGGATTTCCTTTTCGACAAATTTACAAAATCCCAAGTAGAACGGTCAACAAAAATTGCATCCGCAAACTAGCCATTGGGTTCGATTTCATGAACCGTTCCATTAACGGAATGAATTGTTTGAGCCCATCGTGCTGTATTAAAATGTAATACAATTCAATAGCATTGGCATTATTTGTGGGAGCTGAATAAACTGTTCGCATACCGAGTATGAGCTTTGCCAATTCTGAATCTGGTTGAGCTGAAAAATAAATATTATCCAAATTTGGAAGTATATTGCGTTAATTAATATTAATAATTTTACTTTTTATGAATTGCAGCAAAAATTCATGTATTTGAGCATCAGTGACAATACCAACTATTAGCTGTTTTATTCGGGTATGACACATATCTCCTCTAAGCTCAGGACTACTGAAATATTAATTTGTTATGAAATAGATGTATTTAAAAATTAATTTACATTTTTACTGATATATGAAGAGAAGGCATGCTGCAATATGTTTGCATTTGGCGCCTTCTCCGGCTTTACAGGAACATGAGAATTTCCAAAGCCTTACCAGCTTATCAATATTTAAAAGTTTAACCTCGTGTGGTCTTGACGACAATGCCGAAGCCTGCACGACTATACCAGTAATAACAGGGGATCGGTGCTTTGAATTGGTTTCAATACCGATAGCGTGGATCCAGCCAGCGTTAATAATAGCTTCACCTTCGCGGACAGGCCTTTTCGAATTTCAAAAATACTTTAATATTTTTGTGATGGGAATTATAATATTCTCGCATTTGTCTCGAAAAGATGACATTTTCTCAAAAATCTACAATATATAAATATTTATTTATAATCACTGAATAATATTTCACAATTATTTTTATAATTAAATTCAATAATAAGAACTTAACAATGACATAACCTCTTTGAAACTCTAAACCTGCTTGATTGCTTGCTTGAGTGTCCTTACGATCTTCAAGTTCAAAATTGACCCACTACCCGTGATCCTCTCGCGCTGATTTTGCACATCGACTTTTGTCACCCAACAATACTTTTTGGCAAAATTTCAGTTCGATCAACATACTATAACTAAGTTTTTTCTTTAATTTTCAATTTAAAAAATTCAATCTAGTAGTGTTCCAAATGTTTCTTCAAGTAAGTTTAAAATTCAAATTTGTTTTTTGAATGACCCTTACCAGAGCCTTCTAGAGTATAGAGCCATAATCTTAATGACGTTTTGTTAGAAGCTTTTTAAGTGGTATAACTTTTCACTGACTTCCATAGGAATCCATAGTAAAAATTGTGTTTTTTAGCTTCAAGTTTTTCAATGAAAAAAGCAAAAGTATTATAAAATGTTTATATAAAAGTTTTCTACATATCTTTAACAACAATTTACAAGAAGGCTATATTGATTTTAAGTAAATATTGGTTGCAGAAATATTAAAATTAAATTATTTCTAAAATATATTTTTCGAACTTTCATTTTGAAAAATACATCAAAGTTGGCTCTGATGAATTAAAATAATACTTGCTAAATTTATCTTTAGTTTTACTAGTGTACGTAAGATGTCTAAAATGTTAACAGAAAAATACGAAAAAAAGTTATCTATCACAAAATTATCACACGTTCCTATATTTTGTGAATTTGTTTTGCTTTTCCTACAATTTTTGAACTTGAAATTTCACCAGGTGGTAATTTTTGGCACGATTTTTCCCAAAATTTTACAGCCATCACTGCCATCTATGTAATGTATATTGACTTAATGACCAAACGAATCGTAGTAAGCTTTTATTTTAATTTGACCAGAATGCTGTTGTTATGAAATTTTTCTTATATTTTGGTTTAAATAAATCAATTATTACAAGAAAATGAAAACGATTTACTTCAACGACATTCATATATGTTGAAATTCAAACATTTATGAAAGTATTTCAGAAATCATAATTAAGAATTTGTAACGTTTTCATTTAAAAATTTGTCTTAGGAAAAAAAGTGATTTCCCATATGTTTTGTGTGTTTTACTATGAAAAGTTTCGTTTTTTCCTCGTTTCTAATTCCCTTATAAAAGCTCAGATTTTTTGATTGTGGCTCTATAAAATACAGGGTGCTCTGCCCTTACTCATTGAATTTTAAATTTTAGTCATGGTGAAGAAGGTCGAAACTGAATTGCAATCGACCGAGTCTTATATATAAAAGATATATAGTCAAAAACTTTGTTTTTTCGGGTTGTGTGTTTTTTCTAAACTATTACGATAGAACAGTTTATTTCCAATATTGTTTCAAAAAGTTCATAAAATGGTTAATGTAATTACAATTGAATTAAAAACAAAAAACGAATAATTTTATTTAAAATAATCTATATTTACCAGTCTTATTTGTTAATTGGCTTTCAGTTTTGTATACAAATCGCAAATGTCATAAATTAATACCACCAAGCAAGTTAGTTTATTTAAAGCTAGATGTCACCACCCCAAACTTTACCAGTTCTCAATAACGTTTACAAACAAAAATAAGTGATGAGAAGACAGTTCTCTATGCGGTAATGTATGTACATTTGAATTACATGAAGTTAGCAAACTAAAACTAATCTGAGAAATCGGAATATTTTTACAAATCAAAAAAATCAATCTAATCAATCTGAAAAAAATAAGAAAAAGCAAAAAAAAATTGATCAGATCGATCTGACCTGAAATAAGAAACAACTTTTTAGTACTCAGATCAATCAGATTGATTAGATCAGAAATAAGAAACACAGCTTTAGTGTGCGTGGCGTGGCGGCACCCATCACAAATGTAAATTGTTGTCAAGAATAGAATAAACTCAATGTTATTAGATTAGAATATCATTTCTTAAAAGCTAACAAATTAATATATACAATGTAACTATTCATATTTTTTTGTCAAAAAATTTAATAAATTTTTTAAACGAACATAAAATTATCATTTTGTAACCAATTTGGTTGATCTTACAACTTTTTATTGAATCAATGTACCAATTTAATACAAGTTTCACGAAATGTTATGCTATGGCTTATATTATTAATGAATTAGTTAATAAATCATACTAATATTTATGAAACAAAATTATTGATACAACACCTATATTTATTAATTTAAATAACTAATTCATTGGCACAATATAATAGATAATATTGAATTGATAACCTCATTTCACGATGTTATGAACTTTGTATTTAAATCAACAAATAAATTAAGCCATTAAAAAATGTATTTAGTTTAAAATTGTTTGTTTGTTTCTATCTCTGCAATCTTTTCTGGCAGTAGCCAAATCGAGGACGTACGGTTAGAGACCCATTTTCGTTTAAACCACCTGCACTTTGCATTGCTTCATGCCAACCTATAGTGCTGACATGAAAGGTGGGTCGGCCCATGGATTCCGCACTCTCAACAGGGGGTCATAGATGTGTTCATCTTCATCACCGATCGAAATCATATGATGAAAAATCCCTTTTGCATCCCGCCCCTATAGGGATTCGAACCCGGTACCTCCCGATCCAACCGCCGCAGCTTTAACCACTGCGCCGTTTGCTCGGTTAGTTTCTAATTTTGTTTATTATGTATATCAAGAAAGAAACTTTTATTTATTTTAAATGAAATTTGAACTGACTGGAGAATGAAATATTTATTTCATTTATATGTGTTACAGGTTTAATCCGTGGATTCTGAATATTTAATATAATTCGGGATTTATATTCTAATGTCTTGCTTTTATAAAATAGTTAAAGATCACCGATTGAAATGAATTTTTTTATAAAATAAAACAAGTGTACAAACTATTTTTTATCTATTAAAATGAAGTTCAATTATTCAAAAAATACCTTTATCCACTTTTGATATATAATAGCCCGATAACTATGCTGATTTCAAATAAAGAAAATGTAAAATAACCCATTGTTATTGTATAACCCACGCTGCTAGGGGCAACGTGAGTTATATATGGTATAACAAAATGTTGAGTAGTCATTGGAAAACTATTCGTAGTCAAATTGAATGAAAAACTATATTCCAAAAATTAGTTAAATTAAAGTACACCATGACAATTTAAAGAACGGTCACTATGATAAAATGTATTTCAAAGTTCAATGGTTCAGTGTGAAAACACAAAATGGAACTATTTCTTATTAATTTACGAAATTTATTTTAACAAAAGTGGATAAAACGTTGTATGCCACTCGTGAGCAAAGAGATATTATCTACTCGGGATAATGTCCCACTCGGCTATCGCCTCGTGGGACAAACTTATCCCTCAGGGATAATATCTCGCTTTGCTCACTAGTACCATAAATAACTATTACACTTGTAACAACTTTTCTTGGGTTACATAACAGTCGCTATTCTCTTAATAACAAGTGAGAAACCGATAGCCTACTGCATGATTTTAATTTTCTTTCCTGTTATCACAAAACGAAATAGATCATATTTTTGAAATATAGGTCACATAATGGGAACAGTCTGGCCTCGTTGAATTGCGACTGTAAAATACTGAAGCAACCAGAGCTCACCGAAAAAAGAGGAGAGTCAAGCAGGACGCTAAGACGAATTCATAAAATGCAAACAAAAACAGATCTAAGCAATATGTTATATATTCTCTAGAGTGTTGTGGTAATTTGCTTGTAGTCCCGTATATCCTCTCGATTCGCATCGCTTTTCGCGTTTACTCTGGTCGCTGCCTACGAATGAAAGATTTATTTAGGGAAAAATTAAGAACAAATTCGAAATCAGGTTAAAACCTTATTCAAATTCTCACTCTGAATTTCGGTCTAGAACACCATTACCACCAGACAATTTATTTGGAAATTTTATATAAATATTATTTTAGATGAATGAATGAAGTTTTTATATAATTTAAGAAATAAGTTCTAAAACAATAAAGTGTTAATGCCCAATCACGACTGAATAACAGCAATTTTAAAACAATTAAATAGTTTATCGATTCAATGAATTATTCTTTCAGAAAATCATTTAAATACGTACATATATTTAATCCAATAATCATTTCTCAAATGGAATAAACTGGTTTTTACTAGTTTTTTCTTATTAACTTAGTTTATAAAGTTGTTAAAACTTTTATTAACTTGCCTACATTTCAAGATATCAACGAGTAATCGGTCAATAAATGTCTAATTAATAGACGATCCGGTTATTAATTTATAATCGTGTTTATTTTAGAATTAATGTGACCAGTTAATAAATTCAGTGGTTCAAAGAATTTTTCTTCCGAAAAATTTAATGAAAGGGATTCATTGAATTTTTTTTTTTTTTTTCAGTGTTCCCACTTGTCACACGTCGCACGTCGCTTATGTAAATCAACCTTGTGTCTGAGATTTTGCTTTTAAGGAAAATTCGTGAAAAATTTATATTGAAACAATTATGCTAATTTTAGTAGTCATTTAAATTAATTAAATAACTTCATAACTTAATAAATAATTTATTATACCAAATTCGCAAAACGATATATAATATATTCAGTTATCGCATAAATATTGAAGAAATTGATTCAGAAAAAATGCGATAAGTGAATATTTACTGAATACGAGTATGTGTTAAATCTTAAATTTGTTGTTGTTGTTTTTTGGTAAAATAGAATAAACAAATTATGTGTATTTCCAAGCGCTGCAAGTTACAGCTCATTGATTAGAATTGTTAAACATCGTTAGTTCTCTCGTGTGTCAACACATTCTCTCAATTTCCCCTTATAATCAAATTAATAAAAAAAAACACCGATTTGAAAATACGATTATATCTATGTATATGTATGGCTGTACATGCGAACGCTATTTAAACAATACATACTATATGGACTGATAAAATTGCTTAGAATTGAAATGTTTCAAAAAAAAAAATTAAATTCAATTAGTCTCTGATTGTTGTTTACATAAACTAAGTGAAATGTTTTATTACATATTATTAGTACTGATTAACGTTTTAATGGCATATGGTGCAGGCAAATTTTAAATTAAGCGCGGCAAGGTTGGTAATGTTTTTTTCAACATTTATAACCATAAATCGCTTAAATGGCAGTTGGACAATTAATTCATTAAACACAAAAATTTAAAATGTGCAATTTCTTTAATAATAATGTTAAAATATACAAAATATTGGTCTATAAGAAAAATACTATAAATTCATTATAAGCTAATTATTCACATAAAACATAAGTCTACGGTTCAGGTAAAATAGTATCACTATATTCAAGTAATCTTCTAAAATGTCCGGATTCCTTATGAACTAAATTAAATGGTGTATCGAATTCAACCAATTTTCCAGAATCAATTACTAGTATTCGGTCACTGGTCATTACGGTATTTAAGCGATGAGCAATAGTTAATACTGTACAATTAGAAAATTTATCTCTAATCGTATTTTGTATCAGTTTATCTGTTTCGTGATCTACATTAGCGGTTGCTTCGTCTAATATCAAGATTTTATTATTACGTAAAATTGCTCTGGCTAGGCAAATTTGTTGTCTTTCACCCATGCTAAAATTATCCCCGCCATCCAATATTTGATGTTCTAATCCACCAGCAACCGAAGAAATTACTTTTTTTAATTGGACTTCCTCGAGGGCGGACCACATTTTTTCATCTGATGTATCATTGAATGGATCTAGATTACTACGTATTGTTCCCGAAAATAAAACGGGATCTTGCGGTATAATAGAAATACGTTTACGTAAATCATGTAATCCTATCGTTTTAATGTCAATCCCATCAATCTTAATTATACCTTCGAATTCAGTCAACCGAAACAGTGCTTGGATTATTGATGATTTTCCAGCACCCGTCCTGCCAACAATACCAACTTTTTCATTCGGGTTTACTTTAAAACAAATATTATTTAATATAAAATCCTGCTCATCTGAATATTTTAAGCATAGTTCATTAAATGAAATAGCTCCAAGTTCTGGCCATTCAGGTTTCAGAGCATGATCAGGCAGAGTTTCTAAAGATGGTTCTTCGTCAAGTTTACAATATTCGGTTAAACGTTCTGTAGAAATCATGTTGTTTTCTAATTCAGCTGACTGTCGCAATCCCCACTGTGATAATTTAATTAAAAGGATGGCTTTTGATATAATAAATCCGATATCTCCAGCTTCACTATTTGTCGATATAGTAATACAGACCATCGTTATTATTGCCACATATATGGCGCATAACGAATCCAGCCACAAAGCAATTGCCCTAGTTGTGGCATGAAATAAATGAATAGATCCAGTATAGTTGTTAAGATGCTCCATAAATCCTTTAATCATTATTGATTCGGATTTAGAAGATTTTATGGTCGCCAATCCCTGAATTGTACTATTGGTGAAAGAATAAATAGGGCTTCTATTTTTAGATTGTATTCGGTTTACAGCGCGGGAAGTTTTTATATATATATTTCGAAAACAATAAAATATTAATGATAATAATATTGTTGGAAATATAAGCCAAGGGTTAATGATAGTGATTAAAAGAATTGTCGCCATGATGTCTAAAGAGCACTATAAGTAAATAAACATAAATTTAGTTAAATGTTAATCTAAAACAAATTTAATTATTATTCAAACTTACACCAATGGTATCGATTAATGTCATGGGAAGAAGACAATCAACGGCCTTAATATCTTTGGTGAATCGATTTAAGATTCTACCCGATGGATTTCTATTAAAAAAAGACATTCTCGCCCGAGAAATCTTACAAAATACTTCGTCATGTAAATTGATTGAGGCAGTCAAACAAAGTTTAAAAAATACAAAATTACGCTGGATTATGATGTAAATAAGCATTATGATAATCGCTGAATAAGCGACTATGTACTTTTGACGAATTGCAGTTGTTGTAATAAAGTTTAAATCCAGGTCGATAATTGATTCTTCCCAATTTACCCTACCAAATAGAAATAGTTCACTTTACATTAGTATAAGCTAAATAATTTAAACACTTACCACCGTACCATGAGGTAATCCATGCCCGAGAGTAAAATCTGGCTCAATAAGAATAGTATGCCAATAAAAAATACTAATGGTTTACTTTTTATTGATTTGAAATAGTTTAGATAAACTTTCATTTTGACTGATCCTTCCATTAGTTCCTCTTCTAAAATTTCTTCTTCATCGCAATGCTTATCTAACAAAATTCCAGTATATTGTGCTTCCGTATTGGTTGCATCATTTTCCTGAATTTTAAGAGAATTTAATTTCGCAATAGTTTCTTTCCGTGACGGATGCAAATTTTCAAAAGGACCCCGGTCAAGAATGCGACCATTTTCTAATAATACTATATAGTCAACACTTTTTAGAAATTGTAATTGATGTGTTACTAGAATAACGCATTTATCACTTAAATATTTTTGAATACATTCGGTAAATATAAATTTTCCAACTTGTGAATCCACAGCCGATAAAGGATCATCAAGCAAATATATATCGGCGTTCTTGTAAACGGCCCTGGCCAAACTTATCCGAGCTTTTTGTCCACCGCTCAACGAAGTCCCACTCTCTCCCACTAAACTTAAATCTCGATTTAGCAACAAATCAAAATCCTTTTCAAGTGCGCATACGTGACAAACATCTCGATATCGATTTTCGTCATATATCTGTCCAAAAAGAATATTTTCCCGGATCGATCCACTAAATAACCAAGGCTTTTGTGATGCATAACTTAGTGTTCCGTTAATGTTGACGTAACCCTTATCTGGTTTAAGTTCTCCTAAAATTGTATTTAAGAGGGTTGATTTACCACTACCAACATTTCCAATAATCGCATATCGCATCTTAGTTCTGAAATACAAATCAATCGAAAATATTCCAGAATAGGTAACGGCATGTGACCAAACAGCTGAAACATTTTTGATGATTATTCCAGTCTCCTTAAAATCAAAATGTTTCATTCGAGTTTCCGAATGAACGATATTTGGCAGTGGTCCTATAGCAGAATTTGATTCTTCTTTCTTAAGTTTTTCTTCTAAAATTTGATCAATCTTTGGTTTTTCTTCACTATGCAATAGAAAATCTTCGATTCTTTTTAAGGATACTAGACCACCAGTAACTTCAGAAATGCCTTTAGGCCAAAAATTTAGCATTGAGGAATGTAATGTCAGAAAATAGGATGATATAATAAAAACTTTACGAGCCGTTATCATTTCACCAAAATAGATGTACGCAATTAAACTTAAATAAATTGATATTCGAGATACAATAGAAAATGAAAAAATTACAGCTCGAACATATGACCAGCCTCGGATTGCCTTCACTTCATATTGCCGAATTGTGTCAACAATTGCTGCAAAAGAATTTTCCCATGCATACATTTTAATCGTTTGAATGCCCTGAATTATTTCATTCATAAATTTGATACGTTTGTCAGCACGTTTTGCTGTTTTTAAATGATACGAGGCGGATTTTTTGCCAATCCAAATTTGTAGCGGTATAAAACTCAAGAAAAACGATAGTCCTATTATTCCGGATATACCAATTTCGCGATAAAGAAAATACCCAATTAAGACAGCTTCTAGTGGCCCTTTCCATAAATCATCTATAAATGGTATCATGGTCTCAACACTTGTTGCATCGTTTGACATCAAGTTCAATATGCGTCCATTCAAGCCATCAAAAACGGTTGATTTTGATAGCTTCAGTAACTGAGAAAAGTTGGTAAGTAAATAATTATTTTATCGTTTTATTACTTTTGTATAATTACCTTTCCGTAAATTAGAGTGCAACATGCAATATTTATTTTAAGTCCGGCCTCGGTTAAATAGAAATTAAAAGGATGGAAGAATATAGCTAGGAATAACGTTGATGCTATAATTGCGCCTGCATATTTAAGTACATCTGTTTGTGACGTAACTACTTGGCCAGGAACAAAGTAAGAAAGTAGTTCTCCTAAAAATATGGGTTGTAATACTCTGAAATAAAATTAAGCTTTAAATATATGATGCTTGCTAAATTATTTGGGCAACTCACTTTAAAATTGCTTCAAAAATTGAAAAGAATACTTTTAAAATGAATAACTTTGTCCCGTAGGTTCGATAAAATATCCTCAACAGACTTGGTCGTTTTTCCGTTTTCACCTCTTCCTGCCATAATTTCGTGAAGTGGTTTGATAGTTTTTCGCTTTCTAGCTTATTTAATGGAGCGTAGATATCTTGCTCTTGCAATGTTCGTTTACGCCCTTGTAAGAATATTTTTATCATCCATCTAAATACAATTGAGAAAAATCCTACATTAAATTGACAAATTTTTCGAAGGACGGCAGATTAACTTACAGAAAAAATGTTCGCGATATAAATGAGTTTTCAGCCGGATTTGTTATTTTGGTACATTTTCGTATTTGAAACATAATCGCAGCTCATCCAATCCGATTATGATGAGATTGGTATAGTTGTATATTTGTATATAATTATGTGTACATATGTGTATAACTGAGGTAAATTTAATTTATATATCATTAAAAAAATAAAGTACAATATGTATATGTATATGTATTGTAGGTGTAAATTAAAAATGATTTATAAAATAATATAAGAAGTTGAATAATTATTGAATCCTAATTGTAAGTCTAATGACTAATTTTGCCATTGTATGACAATTTTTTAACAAAAAATTTAGATTGCTTTATACCGTTTAAATTTCAGACATTTCAAAATGATGGCAAACTTAGCCAGTTCCATTATTACAGTTCCAAAGTTATTTTTAGTATTTTCAAGTTTTTTTAGAAAACCTACTTTGGTCCAGCTTATCAAAATAATCATCTTTCGTTTTAACAGTTTTAATTAAGGCAGTAAAGAATCGTTTTACCAGCAAATAATGCCTTTAGTTTAAATAGTAGGTATTTTGAGGATGACAAAATTTAAAGATCGAAACTGTCGTTAAAGCACTTGTAAACATCTTAGAATATTACAACTTCAATCTTTAAGAATATTCCAATTGAAGATTCTACATAAAACAGCTGGAATCAAAAATTTTGTTAGTTTCATCTTTAATATGTCCTTACGGGCAAACCCAACGACACACAGCATTACCAAAGGGAAGAAAAAAAACAGCGAAGGAATTATAAGGGAAGGGGCCTATAATGCAAATCAGAGATTCTGTCTTAAATCGCAAACACGTGCTGCAGCTTTAATGACTCCGTCGAAAACAGGATAACTGCAGACGAAGTGAATGCAGTCATCATCGCCTTCAAGACAATCTTTGCATAGACTATCGTGAGTCAGCTTCATGCGCTGAATCTGTACTTTAAAATGGCTGTGACCAATAAGAGTCGCGATCAACACTCTCAACTTGTTCCCGCCGAGCGATAAAGCAAACCTAGTGGCCCTCAAATTAGGTCCACTAATAAAATGTTTCGCAACGCGGCAGCTATAAGAAGCAAGCCATTGATATTTTAATTCACTTAGAGTGCAGTTTTCGATTAACTTCTTAACATAGTTAAATGGTAAGAATGGTAAGGAAGCAACTGGTTCGGACGGCCCCGAAATCACATCCCCCACAAATGTTATCCCAATTCCAGCTTTTGCTAGAGAATCAGCATTATGAGTGTCCTCAATACCACAATAGGCAGGAATCCACATGATCATCACTCTATTACTTGAACAGAGAAGATGTATAAAGTGCTTACAGTCCTTTTAATAAGCTGTCTGTATGGAAAACAAAATTTTTATTTGTAATAGCGAGATTCAATGCCTCAATCACATACAGCGTAAGAGCAATTGCTTCCGCTTGAAAAACTGTGCAGTAGGTACCCAGGCAGCCTGATAAATTCAGATCAAATGTAGGGTAACTATATCCATTTCTAGTAATAATGATGCGTAATCATTAAGAATTTTTCTATGGCCCACGACTGATCCAAGAATGTTCCACATCCCTGTGCTTCTTACCCGAAACGCAGCAGAACATGCTGTACTAAGAATGAAAGAATGCAACTGTAGAAAGAATAGAATTCATTCCATGGCAAGAAGGGGAATTGAGACCATTGGAAGTTAAGTCTTCAATAATACTATTGTTGATATTGAGTTTGCATTTCTGTACATTATGAATCACCGGAAAAGCCGCATCGTCCCGTCCATTACACAAACGTTCTTGCTTTATTTGATGTAGGTCAAAGACTTATTCATACCTGAGTTTATTTCGTCTGTAATAACTGTCGTTATAACTCCCAATGTGTCGGAAATAACTCCTAAGTGAAGAAATGAAATAATTTCCAAGCCAACCAAAAGTAGCTCATTTGCAAATTATTTCCGGTCTAACTATCAGTAGAAGCGATACGAGCGATGCAATTCCTTTGATCTGTAACTGCAAGGTTGACGAAGCATTTAAAAATGTAAAACACAAACTTTTGGAAGAATGTTCAAATTTTTATAAATACATATTGGAATTTCTATAAAATGTCAAAGCGGCGGTTTGCGGCACAGCCCCATCCTTTAGGGTATAAAATGATTTAAAATAACTTGTTTTCAAAACAATAACTTATATTTCGGGATGGAAGATACAACAGAAATGCCCCTATAATTTGTTATTTCAAACCTGTTTTTAATTAAGGCGAGAAATGCAAGACGCTAGCGACCGATTAAAGAAGATAGCTAATGGGGTGACTAAATTATTAGCAAACTTTTCTAAAAATTGAGATGTGTTATCATTCGAAGCACACTCAATCTTAAGTGTAGACAGAGCAGATGTAATGTCATCTCTGTAATCACAACGAACGGATTTATAAATTTCTCACACGGAACATGCTATGTAGAGCGTCACAATTCAATTGTTGAACACAATACAAGCTCTCAACAATGTTTTTTTGGCGTATTTTACCTCCAAGAGGCTAGGAACAAAACACCGAAAAAATACATTTCCATTATTCTAAAATTCAATTTAAAAAATAATTTTAACGTCACCTACAATTATTGTGTACACTTCAAAGATAATGAAGAGTATTAACGAAAGAGTTTATGATGTTAATATTAATTGTGTAAAGGCCGCTTATTGTTAGTCCAGCTGAATTAAGGTTTATAAAAGAAAGAAATTGGTTAGACGCTTTTTTAATCGATGTATTTTTAGTTTTTTAGCTAGGTCAAACCGCAGTATAATTGTCGATAACCACGCCGTTCACGCCGGTTAATGGAATTAAACGACTGATTCAATCCGCTGCATCGACCAACAGAGCAATGGGACGACTTGATGGTGTTCCTAATCTCAAGCAAATTTGATCAACCAAACCGTCATGTTCTTCCGCACAAGTGAAACCTCCGTCATTTACGTTAAATCACATGTAATCAAGGCCACAAAGTTTTACAATGTTCCGAGTTCACATCATGCAATGTCGAATATATACTATTGTGTTCTACATAATAAAAATTCACATTCCATTCTGCGCTGTTTCGCATTTTTAAAGATGTTAGTCAGAGATCGACGAGAACAAGTAAAAAATCTTAATCTATGTTTTAATTGTTCCAAACCTAGTCCTCTGGCAAGTTTCCATTTCAAGAGTCATGTATGGTTTGTCATCTAAAGCACCACACTTTGTTGCATATGAGCATTAGCACTTTCAACGCAGCTGTCGACGTCAAACAACGATAAGGCTTCGCTAATATCTTCAGCTAATCCAACGTAGCCCAAGACTTCTACACTCACATCCGTTAAAGACAATTACGAATCTACACATGGGTTCTTGCCTACAGCTCTGGTGCAAATTTTAGACAAATTTAATCACCAAGACTACAGCTTCCACTACAACAAGTGTCTGTCAAAATTGGAGGAATTGGTACCTTATCTTAACAGTCTTCCTCCATTGGATACGTCAAACTACGATAAATGGTAACTAATTTTGCTACTGACCTTGAGGTATTGGTTCTACCTTTAATTATGAATATTTCTCGATCAGTGTCATAAATACTACTGGCTGGTCCAACTTTTGCTACCTCCCCCAAAATATCGACCTGCTAATTGGAGCGGAAATTTTCTTCGATTTATTCGAAGTCGGCCAAATCAAATTAGGAAACAATTTGCCGTATCTTCAAAACATGGTCTAGGGTTGGATTATATCAAGAAACGGGTAGATTTGCCGTGAAATTGCCATATTCACTCATAAACCGACAATCCTAGGCGACTCCTGGACAATGGTCATGGGACGTTATTACAATTTGGAGAGAAGGTTTTGTCGAGATCTTGTAATTCAAGCTGCCTACAAATCGTTCATCGACGAATATTTAGCACTCAAGAATATGAAGCGAATACTAGATCATGAAATTCCAGCATCCATACTATCTTCCTTATCACTGCGTAATCAAACCAGATAGTTCAACAACAAAGTTGCGAGTTGTTTTTGACGGCTCAGCAAAACCAAGCAGTCGATATTCGGTAAACGATATTTTGATGGTGGGACCTGTGGCCCAAAATGAATTATTATCTGTGCTATGTCGTTTTAGGTCACACAAATATAAATAAATATAGAATAAGGCCCTAGATATCAGATGGCGAATATCACTGGCGAAATAAAACATATGAACCGCTACAGAGTTACCGCCTAAAAACTGTAACGCACAGTATATCTTCAGCTCCATTTCTTGCCACTCCTTGCATCATATAGGGTGCAATTGACAATCAAGAGAAGTTCCCTTCAGCTAGCGATGCAATTCAACATGACGTGAATGGGGCCAATTCTATAACTACAGCCAATGAATTAAGGGCGTCAATAATCAAGGTGCTTTCTACGTGCGGTATGGAACTATGAAAATGGTGTACCACATCATCCCGTTGATAACGGCGACTACATCGAACGGGCGGATCCTTGTGAAACTTTTATGCTCTTATCTAGAGTAGCACTACTACATAAGTCTACGATACCACGATTGGAATTAGCGGCGGTCAGTGATATCATTTACTGGGCGGACTCAACAATTGTTCTCCTTTGGCTGAAATTGTCACCCTCACATTTGAAAACATTTGTGGCAAACAGAGTTGCCCAAATACAAGAACTGACGAATTCTCAACAATGGTATCATATTGATTCGACACAAAACCACGCAGATGTCGTGTCTCGATGAATAACCCCAGCAAATTTGATACAATGCGATTTATTGTTCCATGGGCCGCCAATATTACAGTCTTCAAAGTGCCCATGGCATGGGTCACGACTTTGACTACTGTATCTGGACTCTTAGCAGATTCGTGAACAATATCCACAAGAAGAACCACGAACGAATAACAGAAACGCTAAACATTCAAGACTTTGAAGAAGGTTTGCAACGTATTATTCATCTCGTTCAAACGAAATGTTTTCCGGATATGAAAATTGAGCTACAAAGCAAGGACTTTGTCATGCACTCGAACCAATTGAGAAGTCTATTACTCTTTCTTGATGCAAATGGTGTGATTCGAGCCGGTGGTAGATTGCAGTTTTCCTCACTGCCATCCCCTATGAAACATCCTATTCTACTTCCTTCCTCCCATCCCGTTTTCCAAAACTCTGCTTACGTATTTTCACAGAAAGTATCTTCATGTTGGCCCTCAAGCATTATTGGCTCGGTTTGTGAACAGTTTTGGCTAATCCATAGTTGAAAATTAACAGTCCAAATATTTTGAGATTTCATCCGATGTCGCCGAGTCCACCCTACTCCAATAGTACAACAGATGGGAAATTTACCGAAGGAGCGAGTTGAAGCAGCAGCACCATTCCACTGTATTGGAATTGACCTTGTAGTCCATTTTACGTCACGCAAAGAATTTATAGCCGCGAGCATAAATTGAAACATATCACTGCATCTTCGTCTGTTCTGTAACCAAGGCCGTCCATTTGGAACACGCTGTAGATCCTTCTTCAGCTGCCTTTCTGGGTGTATTTAGACGTTTTTTTGCCACAAGAGGAGTATGTAGGAAGGTGTTTTTTGATCATGGTACAAACTTCGAGGTGGCAAATTCTGAATTAAATCAATTGTACCAACTTCTTCAAAATGCTCGCAGCAGAGCAAAAAGAATATGTGTCAAAAAGATAAAATTCAATGAACTTTCGCACCACCACGGTCCCCTCATTTTGGCGGCCTTTTTCAAGCGGCTGTAAAATCGGCGGAATCTGTGCAAACAAGTGGAAGCCATTATGAATTACCGGCCCATAAGACCACTCAGCTCAGTTCCCGATGGAACAGCAATTCTTACTCCTATGGACATTTGTTGATCGACCGACCATTAACTACCGTACCAGAACCTAATATTATCGATGAATCCGTTAGCTACAATAAACGATGGTGCCTCATTCAACAACTGAGTCAAAATTTTTGGGCCAGGTGATCCAAAGGTTATCTACAAGAACTATCGCATCGACGGAAGGATGACAATCATCCTCCCATGAGGAAGCAGTTGGGGAGAATTATCGCAATAAACCCTGGAACTTCAATGTTTGATCTTTTAAAATATTTTCAAAATATTTAGAAAGACTTGAAACTATAGGAATAAAGAAGTTCTGGATAATTTCATAAATTTACGAGAATTATGGAACTGAAATTTTGAAGAACTTTAAATTAACCCCATCAACTTCTACAGCATTTAATTTGAGTTTTTGCAATGCCTTAAAAAATTCATGACAGAAGCAGTTAAATATGTTACCTTTGCGAACAAAGGCAATATTTAAATATTACCTTTTGAAACAACACCAATAATTTTTGCCAGAGTTTGCCAGAGGAATAAGTTTGCTTTTATAATAAACAAATTTAACCTTGCTTATTATTAATCATGTTGTAATAGTGCGAATATTTTCAAAAATATTTCGTTAAATTTGGAGTTCAACGTATCAAAGTTTCGAAACTGAATGTGTTCACTCTGAATAAAATTATTGATTTTAGAGATGTCATTACGTACCACCAAATTAATTAGCACTTTGATTATAAACATTAAGAGAACATAGGTTAATATTTAAATTATATTTGATAAGGTCTGTCTACGATATTATTGGGTTGATTATAGGTCAGAATCAATAAGAAAATTATATTGCATTTCGCAAACAAAAATTTCAAAATTTGATTCATTTGGCTTAGTTTTTAAAATTTAATAAAACTTTTACCACAAAATTGTTCCTAAAATATGTACACAATCAACCACCTAGCTTATCAATGCTGTCATTCCACAAAAAGTAATATCTAGCAATAGAAATAGATTCGCTACAAAAACTGTCATCAAACCAAGATTCCACAATGCACATAAACCACATCTATCTTGGTATCTTGTTAAACATGCTTCTAGGTTCTAGCATTTAAAGCCAGATAGTACTTACATACTAAGTTGGGCACCGTACGCTATTTTAGTGAGAGGTCTCTGAGATCGGCTCAAGATTTTCGAAATTGACAACGGTTCATCCTGATTTCTTATATAGAAGCTTGAGTTTTAGATTGCTTAAGGATTAAGAAGTCGGGCACCACATGGCATTTCACGGAGACATTTCTGGTATCACAAGAAATTTCGAAAATGCACATGATTCATTGTAATTTCTTAACGAGGGCCTAAGCGCTAAGAAGTCAGGTGCGCACACACCATTTTACGAAGACATATCGGCTAATGACATTTCGAAATTGGCCGTAGTTATTATATAGGTCTAATATATTTATTAGACCTTGTTGCTAATGAGAGTCGAGTTTAAATTTCCTAAGGGTGATGAAGTCTGATAGCTTTTCTGTGGGACACCCCTGAGATCATTGTCGATATTTTTCCCTTAAGCCACGTGATTTCTTAATGAGACTGGAGTTGTAGCGTGCTTAGGGGTCAATAACTCGGGTAACATATGCCATTTCATGGAAAAATTTTGTGAGATCACTTGCTTGTTTCATTGTAAGTATTATGTAAGACGTAATGATTAATTTCACGCTTAAGCACCGTGATTTCTTAATAAGGGCCTCATTTTAAATTACCTAAGGGTTACCAAATTTGTACCATACACGATTTCAAGTATGCATATCACAGATCGGCGTAAGATGTTTCGAAATCGGCCGTGTTTCATTGTAAGTATTACGTTTCCTTATATATTTACGTTGTGGTGAAAGTGGTGAATTTTCACTTTTTAATCCCGTTAATGAGGCTCAGTTTTTAAATTGTTTATGAATTAAAATTCGGATGCCAGACACCATTTCAGGTGGACATCAACAAATAATTACTAATCTCAATCATTTTCTCTACAATTATTTTTCGGGATGTTTACCGTTTGGTTTAAAGTTTTCAATATTTTTTTCTGAATGGAATCAATAATTTTCTTAAATTTTAGCCGAGCCATATCTATCTTGAAAAAAAACCTTTTCGTGATGGAAATTTCTTGTTAACTTCTCATTCGTCTAAATTATAATTTTAAAATATTGTTCATTAATTACGAAATAAATTTGATACTCATTATTGAGAAGTTGCTATCGAAGAATTCAGGAATACACTAAAAATTTGCAAATATTAGTAAAAAGCTAGATTTAAAATTTAACAGTTACATAACTCGATAAAATATTTTCTCTGGTTCTCAAATAACATCAATTTATAATAAAATAAAACAAGTCAGATTGGAAAATGATTAAATCCTTAACAAAAGTTGGAAAATGATGAAATTCTTCCTAAAACCAAGACAAACATACAAAACTCGTATAAGTTTCCATATTTCTTCTATAAATCATTGATGGCTACTATGCAAAATATCGCATTTTACTGACTTTTTACTACTGAAGTAGTTTCAAACGACTTTTCTTGTCATGATATATTTTCAAGTGAGTAGTTGAACTAGTGGAAACTTGAAATGACCATTGTCGTAAGAAATTAGAACAATGTGATTTTTTTCATAGCAGTCTTGTCTGTTAGTTGGCGTGACAAATAGTTCCACTAAGGGAAAGGGGTTATAAATGTCTGAAAAATGTAATTGGGCCCCTAATAATGTTTTTTGTACCTTCAAACAAAACCTTTTTATTTTAACAAACAAATTTACGTACCATCGTTTCTTAACATTTACAATTCAAAATATTGTCCTTATTTTTAGTCTTTTCACTCAGCAAAAGCTCCTCTTTTTGTTTGTTTAAAATTGTCTAATGTGATTAAAAAATTACGGAGAGTTTTGCAGGTTTATGTTTAATATGAATTTTGTAATTGTCATGTTTTAATTTTATGATTTTTATGTTTTGAATGTGTAGCACTAAATTTAAAAAAAAATGTGGAACATGATTTTTTGTTGTTTTTGTTTCTTACACAGCGTGCCAAATATTTAAAAATTTCGTGCATGTCCCTTTGTATTTATTGTTATAGAAAAAATAATAATTATCCAAAAATTATATATTTGGGCTTATTTAAAGATAAATGAATAGGGATTATAAAATAGTTATTAAAATGGAACCAATTTTCATTTCTTCCTACAGAATGGCCGCCGAAATGTTCTTTTTGAATTATCTCCGACGAGAATATTTTTTTTAATCTTTTTCCTCATTTATAGCTGATTTACATTCAATCTTTTCGTACTATTCCAAAAGAACAGAAACACGAGGAAAAGTGCAAATCCATTTTATTCATATATTAGAATGAGACAACGGGCATACTCAAAATTTCACTATGATTTAATAAATTTTGAGCAACATGGTACAAATTTTACGAAAAAATATGAACTGGTTCACCTTTTTTAGATTTGTTCAATCGTTTTGGGTAAAAACAGTTGTGTGTTGCTGTAAATAGTCCTGAATAATACTTTTTGAGTATTCCTTTTCATTTTAATACAATGAAATCATACAAAAATGCATTTTTCATCGTACATTTTGGAAAAGATCAAAAGATTAAATTTAAATTAGCTATTAGTTATATTAGACATACTAAAACGTGGGCAAGAACGATGGCGCCCAGAGCTAGTATCGCCAACGAATATGATGGAAGAATTATTCAAATGCGCAAAAACCTTCAGGACTGACATGATTTTTGAGTTTGGTTCAGATGCTGAATATAAATCTAAACATATCCAACAAACTAGTTGGTTCGAGATATTAAAAAGTACAAAGAGGGCACGCGATTTTCACGCAGTCTTAAATTACATTTGCAATAAATTCAACACACTATATCTTAGAAAATAACAACAACACAAAATTATGTCCCATACATTTGTTTTATTCAGTGCTACACTGTCAAAACATAAAAATCATAAAATTAAAACATGATTTCCGGTCCAATATAAAGAATTTGTGATTTCACGTATTTTTTTCGGAAGCCCCTTGGAATGTCAACAATAAAAATCTGAAAAAAACAATGTAAAGTGCCAGAAGACCCCATTAGATTTTTGGTTAAATACAATCAACAACAATTTGATAACAAAAGTATGCTAGGATGATCAGCCAAAGAAATCCAAAACAAAAATCCGAAAAACAAAAATTTAATGGCCAGAAAAAAATGCTACATAGTTTCTTGTCATCGTTGCGTGAAGAGGACCAATGCTAAGCGGCTTTGAGGAGTTCTCTATTTTAGTATGTGAATAATTATTAAAAAAACACAAATTATTGTAAAACATTCTAATTTCTATTATTATTGAAAATTATATAAATGGTCAAAACATCGGTGTGGGGTGATAGCACCCATTTTCCAAGGTATATAACGAATTAAAATAACTTTCCAAAAATTTTTTTTAACTAAAACACTTAGTTTTTTGGAATTGATATTTTATGGGATTTTTTTGTTTGTCAAATCGAGGGTAAACCAAAAAAACTATGGGTTTGTTACCATGACAAAAAAAATTTACTTTTACGTTGTATGGACACCTCAAAAATTGATATAACACAAAAATCCCAAAGAACTCAACATTAGTAAAAGTGATATAAATTCGCTTTTAACCTTTTGTGGAAATCCCGGTGTAAAGCTTTTACAAATTCCAACCACTTTTCAACAATTAACAATTTTGCTTCTTCAACTACTTAGTCAATGAAACTAAACACACAGAGTAGGTTCAATTAAAACTGTTTCTGCCAATATACAATCCACTGTAACTCCCAAGAGATATTTGTTTAAAAAACCCTTATAAATTGTCTTTGCAGCGTGGTATCATACTCAAGTAGCATTTTATTATAAATCAATACGTCCGTCATTTTCTATATAAACAGCTGTTTATAAAAGGTATTAAGGCAAAAATTAAATCCATCTGCTTTTAATTATTGCATCTGTATACCATCATATTTCAGAAAATAAAAATCCCCACCAAAACCTCCTTAAAAACCCAAAATACCGGGTGTAAATAAAAGGGAGCAGTTAAAAATTTCAACAAAAAAAAACCCAAAAAAAAATCTCGAAAAACACAAAGTAAAGATCCAGAAGACACCATTAGATTTTTATTAAATATGGTCAACTACAATTTGATAACAAAAGGATGCTACATAATTTGTTGTCATCCTTGCATAGAGAGAACTAATGCTAAGCGGCTTTGGCGAGTCTCTATATTAGTATGTGAATAATTATTAAAAACCCAAATTTTTGAACAAAGATCAAATAAATTAGTATTAATCCCTTCTATCAATCTATTATCCTCTAAGGGGTCCAACGAATTAAAATAACTTTTCAAGAATTTGTTGTATTGAAAAAACATGATTTTTTGAGATTTTTTTGGGATTTTTTTGTTTGTCAAATCGAGGGTAATCCAACCCGTCACCTTGTATTTTTTTTTTTTTGATTTTTTTAGGATGTTTACTACCCCAAAGGGTTACCCTCGATTTCATAAACCAAAATATCCCCAAAAAAATCAATCCAAAAAGTCAAAATTTTTCAATATAATAAATTTTGAAAAATTAATTTAATTCGTTTTATACCTTAGAGGATGAAGGCAGCACAAACACTTTGACGATTTATTTAAATTCCAATATTAATAGAAATTAGAACGTTTTTCAAAAAATTGTGTTTTTTAATAATTATTCACGTACTAAAACAGAGAACTCAAGTCGCAAAGCCGCCGAAAACATGACAATTTTTTCAAAATTATTTATATTTAAAAAAAATCAAAAAAACTAAAAATCCCGAAAAAAAAGTTTTTTTTTAAAAACAAATTTTTGAAACGTTATTTTAGTCCCTTTTATATTCCTTTAGAGGTTGGGGCTCTTAGCTTAAATCGAATTCGTAAATTTCGCACTTGTTATTTAAATAGTTTTAAAATTTAATTAATAGATCAAATTTAAGCATTCACAAATTTAAATATCCAAATCGAACTTGCCCACATATTTAAAAAATTTATTTTTTATCCAAGGTATTTCCGATCATTTTTATTGGCACTAAGCTTGATTGTTCTTATTTTTTTACTGCAGAAGCACTTTTTAGAAACACTTCCGGATTACAAATTAAAATCATTTATGGCTGGTTCCATTCATTAAATAATAGTTAAATAACAAAACTAGACGGATTTTGAGAGTTCAGCTAGCTGTAGAGTTACCCAACTGTACGTACAAAATGCACGTATACTTATGTAGATTGTGAAATCGAGCTTTAAAGAAATAATTTCTTTTTTATAACCCAACTTTCAATAATTTTAAAGCTTAAGATTATTACACGAAATATTTACACTATATCTGACTGCTTTACTTTGAGATTATTATCATTATTTTTAAAATCTAAAAGTTTCTTTTTAATTTTTCAACATAAATATATTAAGTATTTTAAGAACTTTCTTTAATTCCTTATATAAAACTTCACACTTCATTTCACAAATATAAATAAAGTATTTTAGCAGTAGGTGTTGAACCAACAAATTAAAATAATCACTTATTATCCACTATTTAATAAAATTTTAAACTGACTCGTAAGTTTAAGAAAAACATTAAAAATAAAACCTCTAAAAGTAAAATCTAAAGTAAAAATAAGATCAGAAATTCAGAAAAACATGATTACCGTCTACTCTAGACTATACGACTATACGAAATACGAGCACACTTTTATTTTGACGAATTTGAAAGAAACTACCTTCGGTTTTAAAAAATGTAGGCACGAAATCCAACTACAGTTACAGAAATAAATATATTTTGTTGTTATTGTTTTATCGCTTTAACCTTTTTATTGCAGGTCATGCCTCATCTGCGAATTTCCTTATCTGGGAATTTATTTTCACTAAATTATGTACCAAATATTCACGCTTTAATAATCAGCTGTATACATTGAGTAAGTATCACCGGACAAATTAATAATTAAAAATTAAAAAACAATCACATGGTTTTTTCAAGCGCATGTGTTTGAGTTGCAATTAACGAGTATATTTATACTCAATTAATCAATGAACCGATTTGACCTTAGCGTAAAATCTAAATATAGTTATTATTAAAATAATTGTTGAAAAATGCCACCTAATGACATAAGATTAAAAAGTTACACGCTTTCAAATTATTAATAATATTAAGAATTGTTTATTTATTTTGTCTAGACTCGTATAGATAGCTAACATTTTTTAATAGGGCTCTTCATTTTTCTATAGATGTATTTCTGATGAAAAATAGCCGCCGATAAAGTTTAAATCCTAGGCTTAAGTATTTATGACGCATAATGGAATAGTTTATTATTTGTCAAGGTTGAATATTAATTAATATACTTAAGGTCAATGTAGACTATCATAATTTATAAATCATTTGTAGTTTGATGTAACAGAGGTTATCGCAAAATATTAATAAAGAGCAATTAAGGCCATTGTTGGCGCATACCATGTAAACAATCGATAAGACGCTGCCAAAGACTTGGTTTTTGCCTGAATATTCTTTTAATTTGGATTTTGCGATCTTCTAATAATATTAATAACATAATGAACCCCTCTGACAGATACAAAGCATTATTTTTCATCACGTCCAATCAGAATGCTCACATAAGCTTTATATAATCACATAATATTATACCTAAAGTTCCAATTAAATTATTGTTAGTAGAGAATGCCCCCGACGTAAGGGGCGCATACAGTTTCTCCTTTACTTTTTAAATAAACATAGAGAAATAATATGTAAGGAATGCAAAATTTTGTAGGACACAAGTGTTTTTATAATAATTTTCTAATTTAAATAGCTTTATATGCACCGTAGACCTCGTAATAAACGTGATGAAAACAATAGACCTTGAATGCTTATTTTCATTTTCATGGCAACTTTACGTTGCTTTAATAGAAATTACTACAAAATATAGTGGCATTAGTCATTATTGTAAAAATATATATAGACAACATGCTAGGCCATTGTGTAAAATATTTAAAGAAAATCGATCAAATTCAGAACTTCCAAAATACACATTCAATGAATGGTTTTTGTTGTTTGAAATTGAGGGCTTAAGATGCTCGAAAGGTTTGAAGGAAAAACAAAAAGAGAAATGGCCGCGGTTAGATTAATTTTTACATTAACTATAGATAGAACAACTATCTTTGTTATGTTTGTTGTGAAGCTCTTATTTTTTCGTTTATTAATATTAGTTTTTGTTGAAATTTCTTGAAAAGAGAAAGATAATGAGATGATATATTTAAAATTTCATTAAACCCGGAAGTATTGGAAACATTTAATGAATTAGTAAGACAATAGAAAAAATCTATGATATAACAAAAAGTGGTTAACGGCAAAATCCAAACTGTTGGGAAATCGCATTTAAAGGTTTACTTAAGATTTTTTCAAATACTGTATTTTTTATTATGTTGAATTGCATAAGTTAATGTTTGTTTGTTTTATTGTCTTTCGAAAAATTGTTTTGCATCAACTTAATATGTACAGAAATTTCCTTTTAAACTACACAGTAAAAAAAAATTTAATTTTCAATAGAAATTTTATGAACGTCTTCTCGTAAATTTAAATTTTTACTGTAATATTATATAATATTTAGTAAAATTGTTGATTAAATGTATTTTTCTATGATAGTGCAGTAACCTATGCTTAGACTATACAAGAAAAGGATGTTTTGCACAAATCGTGTTGCAATTTTATTGCACAACGATTTCTCAATTGCCACACGATTTGTGAAAACCCAAATGTTTCAATTATATTCTGAACGTTTCTGTTGTTCATTTATGTTGCTAATTATTTAAAAATATTACAGGGCTATTGTTTCGTAGAAAAAATAGCGTTTGTAACTCGTGTGAATACATGTAATTGCAATACTCAAGTGAAATTTCACTTTCGCATTGCAATGACTCTGTTTCTTCCGTTGTTGTACAATATAAAATTTTCAATCAGAATGTAAAAATGAAGGCATTTATCGGAAAATTACATACAAATTCTGCCGTTTTTTTTGCCAATTGAAATTTGTAGGATAAATGAGTTAACCAAAGCACCGTTTCACGTAAAATTGTGTGAATATTGCAGTAATTCAAAACAAATTCGGCATTATTTTATTCAGGAGCAAAGTTTCAAGGAGTGCGGATGTTTTTAATCAATTAATTAAACGATTTAAACTAAACGTGTTAACAAAATATTTTATAAAACGTGATTATAAAGGTACGTTTATAGTTTTGCGAGTGTTATAAGTGCTAATTTTATAACCCCAGCGGAAGGTTCTTTTAAGGTTATGCGATCAGATTATTTTGTTATTCTATTCAAACAAGCCAAATTTTGCAAACAAATATTAAAAATGTGGAGACTTTTACGTATTGATGATCGCGATGGTTATATTTCAAAGTTGATCCTGCATTAAACCACAGAAGAGTAAATTATAGGCTGATTTTGGGAAATGTTACCTCGTTCTATAAACCGAAATAAAACATTCGCCTTGAATAGTTAACAGAAATTTCCCATCCAAGATGCCATAAAAATGAGTCTAATGTAAAATATAAATGCCTAATTAGTAATCGCAATCGAGTTTATTCGAAATTTATCAGTTTTCCTAGTCATTACTACAGAAACCATATAAACAATTCAAAAAAATTACCACTAACTGCTAATTACCTATTGTGACGACGTCAAATAAAGCAATCGACTCTTGTAGGAAAACTATTCTGCAACGAAATTTCAACAAAAAATTGTAAACGACTAGAATCTGAAAGTTTTTCATTTCATATTCGAAATAAATTTGTATACCAAACAAATAGGTTGATATAAAATATTTCTCTAAGTCATTAAGTGATTTCTGAAGTATCATTTGTAGGACATTTATTTGTTCAATGATAAGTTAAGGCTGTTTGAAATTATTGACTCGGATGTGTTACCAAATACCGTTTCCTTTTATAATCTTTGGCATGTCGTTTTGGTTCATGATTATTATTTTATTTCCAGCAAATGGCGTAGCAGGCTCCAAATTAGTTCTATAGAATTAGAATCTAATGGGACTGAGGTTGACGACATGGAAGTTTTAGACTATTTTAGCCAGAAAAATGGTATTCTTCATATGATAGAACAAACTCCTACCTTGTACTAGGTGGTTTGGCGTCTATTGGAGGGGGGGAGGGGGGGAGTTGAGTAGATTAATCTACCAGCTCCGTAACCTTCCAGTAGGGTGCGCATCACGTGAGCTGTTCTGGTCTTGTCATTAGGCAGCTGCGTGATGGGTACAATTGTGTAAGAGGTAACCTGTTCACAATTCGCAAGTGTACGTACTGCCTCCTCGTAGCAACGACTGGTAACTAAGGCCATTTGACACATTTTTGGCCATTTGGCACAGACTAAAGTACGGCGCTAAAGGAGAAAACCTTGACAAAAAACCCTAATCTAAAGTGGAACAGCATATGTCGATGGATGAATGGCTGATAGGTTAATCAGTCCAAAATATGCGGACTCTGGATACCAGGCACCCTCCAGTTTTATTTAGCCTTCCTGTAGTAAAGCTGAGTGACCTCCAGGCGATTTGCAATTCCCAGCAACTCTGCTGTAGTAAACATCTAGGAGGAAGAGCAATAAGCCAAGATAGTACGTATCACTTACCGGGAGGCAGTATTGTCAGGTTCATTAAGAACCTGAATATTGACTGGACGGATACTAAGCAGGGTCCAGCACAATAGATCTTTTAGGTCGCAGTGCGAAGTGGCTGATCGCCCGCATGGCCCTCCAATAATAATAATAATAAAATACCTGGTACTACCACCATCAACTTATACTATCGCCACAAATTACGTTCATGAAGAGAAAATATCTGATAATTCTACCGATTTAACTTTTAATAATATAATTGCATACTTGGATTACTACAAATGATATGACAAATATTTAACGATCAGTTCCGATTTTCCCTGTGAATCAAATAATAACGGGGCAAGGCATGGTGAAAAATTGTTTTCTGATTACCAATTTCCCATTACTCAAATTTCGGGTAAAATGTTTGAGGATGTTTGGGATTTTACTTAGCAACTTTATGGACTTTTCGAGAATGTTATATGCAGAAAATCATTGTATATACCCCAAAGAGTGGTTCGCACTATTTAAGCCCGATTGCTGCAGCTGTATCCTATTAGCTTGATGATGAAGGCAACCCAATTTGTACTGAACCAATAATTTTAGCAACAAAGATGTTCAATAACAGCTAATTATCTAAATAGAATTTCCGAATGCCACACACCTACAAAAGCTTTAAAAAGAAAAAGAAATTTGTCGGATGGAGTTCATAATTTTTTTCAAACAGTTAATGCTACTAAAATATTATCAGACGAAGAAGGAAACGTTAAAAGAATATGGATGAAGTTACTAATGATGAATTGAACAAATAAATTATCAAAACTTTCAAGTCAACCTTTACACAACAACGTAAATTTCTCAATGAAAATCCTACAATAGATGAGATTGCCGAATATTGATCCCATTTGTTATCACAGAAATTTTTGATTTATCATTTTTATGAACTGAGGAATTTGGAAGAAGCCATGTTTTCAACAGTGAAATTCACTGAAAAACATTATTTTAGAATGTGGGAATAAAATTAAATTTAATACTTTGGGAATCGAGAACGATACAGACCTAAATGTATTAAGAATTATAACTGCACATTTTAAAGAAAATTGGGAAAATCTGGTAGAAAAATACCGAAGTAAGATGCCCTGTAAGTAATTCAATGAAAATATTACCAGCCAATAATAATAACTCATTTTATTCGTTTTCAGTTTGGAACATTCGTAAACGAAATAGAGAGAGGTACCGACTTTAACGCCGTTTTTTGATGTAGTCGGTAATTACATACCTATATATTATTTATTTATTTAATATTTAATATACATATTACTTACAGTGGTATACAATCGGCAACAATAATTTAAATCAAAAAATGAAAAGTATGTACATAACAAAATAAAAACAATAAAATGCCTATAAGGTCTTAAAAAGCCCACATCTAAACGAATCTCTAGTCAAATGAAAATCAAAAACATCGTATGAATAATTGAAAAGTCGAGAGGTGGTCAAGGCTGGCTCCGAAAGTTGATAGTTTGTTGAGCCAGAATCGATTAGTAAAAATCCATCACGACGACGCAGACAACTTTCAGGAGCATAAATATTGAGTCGTGCGAGTAATTCAGCACAATCAATACGATACCCGACGCTGTTCTAAACGCTGTAATCCCAAAAGGTTGCAGCGCCTCATGGTAATGTGGAATAGCATAATTATTCATTGATAGTGTACTGCGAAGTGCGTATAAAATAAATTGATTCTGAACGCTTTCAATTCTATCAGAATGGCACTTATAAAAAGGAGACCAAACCTGCGAGGCGTATTCGCCTTATGAAACCCAACATCATATAAGCCTTTGCTATAACAGAATCAATGTGCCTCACAAACGTTAGATCGGAAGAAAATACTACCCCAAGATCGGACATATACTCTACCCTTTCCATGACTCCATTAAACAGCGAATACCCATGAAATACCGGAGAGCGAATGCGATAGAAAGAAATAGTTTTACATTTAGCTATATTCAGGGACAATTTGTTGTTAGCCGACCAGACACAAAATGTGTCTAAATCCCTTTGCAACCTAAGACAGTCAGATACATTACAAATTGGTTCAAATATTTTCAAATCGTTTGCATACAGCAGGCAATGAGCGAGCTCAAAGCACTGAACAACATCATTAATAAATAGTGAGAAAAGAAGAGGTCCAATATGACTTCCCTATGGGACACCAGAGGTAACTCGAAATAAAACTGAGGACGAGTCATAGATCTTAACATACTCGTACTGCCATCGATCCGAAAGATAAGATTGAAGCCACTTAGTTGGAATGAATTGACAATTCAATTTCCCAAGCTTATTGATAAGTATCGAATGATCAATCTTATCAAAAGCCTTTGAGAAGTCCTTGTACGACAACATCCAGTTGGTGCCTGATTGCAATACTGCTATGTAAGTGACCACAAAAAAAAATCAGCTTGGTCACTGTGGATCTTCCAGGATAAAAGCCATGTTGAGCAGGACAAATTAACGATTTCCAATGAAAAAATAGAAATTTTTGTACCAATTCTTCGAATAGTTTCGGTATAGCAGAGAGTAAAGCGACCCCACGGTAATTGCTGATTTCACACCTTTTGCCCGATTTGAAAATCGGGCAAATGAAGGAAATCGTCCAAGGCTCCGGGAAAACCCTTGTACGGAGGCTTTCGTTAAAAATAAACGCGAGAGGAACAGCTAAACCATCCGCACAGTTTTTCATAAGGATGGGTGGAATGCCGTCATGTCCTGAGCCCTTATTCATGTCAAGTCGCGCCAAACTATCGGAGATCTCATCTACAGAAAACCTCAACAGACTAAATTCCGAACAGGCACTAGATTTAGTAATAGTAGTATGAGACTTATAGACAGACTTAAAATAGTTGGCAAATAAATTACACCCGGTAAACCACAAGTCGATTATTCGCCTATAAATTCGGATTGACAAAATATAGATTGTCGCCAAAGGAAGTGACATAAGTGTATCAGTACGTGAGCCGCATGTATATATAGAAAGCAAGCCAAATCCCATCCTATAATTGACTTTCACCATAACAATAGTCACTTGGTCATCAGAGTTTGGGTCAACAATAATTGAACTTTAAAGCCTGATTTACCAACAGCTTCGAAGCTGTATTTAAATTTGGCATTAAATTCAGCATATAGTATGCAAAACTCTGACTTAAATGTACAATGAAACTCTGACTTAAGAAGCGTGAAACAAAACTTTGGCTTCAGTGTTCGACAAATTTCTGATTATCATGTCTTATTGGAGCTTTAAAATAATACGAGAAACCTATATTTTATAAATATTTATTTTAAATTATAAAAACTTAATAATTCATCAAACCATGCATGTACTCTGATTTTATATTACAGATACATGAAGACTTTTGACAGTGAGTGAAAGTGATGACAAGACAGAATGCACGAGATCTGAACTAGCAGGTTAATAAAAAGGCTTTAAAAATGCTTTTCATATTGGACTGGAGCTTGATCTAGTATCAGAAGCAGTATAATTTAGTCGAAGACTAAACTCGACTTGGCAGCTTCAATAGTTTCTAAAAAAAGAGGAAGAAAAAAACATCGAAGCCAGCTTGAAATACAATTTTTTTTAATTAAATACTTACCAATATTTATTTTAATACACTGCAATTATGTTTTGTCCAGTTATTACTCGGTATACCGCGGTTCGCGGTAAGAATTATGTGAAAATTAGTAATACCTAAATTTTGAGTATTTTTAAATTGAAAATTATACGATTCCGCTGGTAGATCATAAACAACATCTCCACTTAAACCATCAGTACCCAAATGTTACTACTTCAAATATATTTTTGTTTTTCTGGAACTTTTTTGGGAACTGAGAACGACATTTGAGTTCCATTTTATTATAAGATTTCCTTTGAACAGTGGAACAAAAACCCTAAACTAATGGAACTAAATATGTTTGATTGTATGTATGTATGTATGTATTCAAAATAGAATTTGGCGGGAATCAGTAATTTGAGGTTAGATTGAAAAATATACTTATTTCAATATTTTCCGTGTTAAATAAAAGAATCGTTTTTTGTATGAATTTGATAAAAATGCATATGTATATTTAAAGAAGTACTTGGGAGGAACATTTTCTTGTTTTTTGGTTGTTGCTGTCTAATCATTAACATTGTGGAAGTCATCTTTTGCTATTTGGTTGCATTTTGATGTTGCACATTCTAAAATTAAGAATATAATTAACATGATCAGTTGTGTATTTGGTAGTTGCTAAAAATCTGTTAACCATTTAATAAAATTAAAAATAAATAATAAATCCTCTTGACGGCCTTTCAATGTGAACTGTTGGGCTAATGAACTGTGCTTGATGTTTTATTTAATTATTCAATTATGATTAAGAGTAATGAGTATTAAAAATTTTACACCATATAGGTATTATTTATTTACTTACAAAAAATTTAAATTACATTACCACAAAAAAGCTCAAAAGCAAAAATAATTAACTTCACTTGCCAAAAATAACAAAGAAAATAGCGTTGATCGCCCTCGTATATACATACTACTACGACTATATAAAAATAAACTATTTCCATCACTTCCATTGCTTATGGAGAAAAATAGAACATTTGTTGGAATTGTCAAATTCAGTTCCATTTTGTTATACTTGGGTAGAAGAAGAATTAGCACAATTTTCATTGTTTGATTTATTTAAACTATTATAACTTCCACTTACATCTGATAACACTAGCGATTCCTTTGGCTGTTCACAAACAGAATATTTATTTAAATCAATAATTACAGATTTTGAACAATTTGCATTACTTGTTTCTGTAAAATAGTTATTTGGTGCATTTACATTTGATATTTTATTTTTTCATTTTGAAATAAAATATTAGTTAATTGCTCCTAATTTATGTTTTTAATTTATATCGTAAATTATTTATAGATTTATTTCTACACTTATTATTTTTTAACATAAACTGCACACCACTAAACACTTGCTTATTATCATTTGTTAACAACGAAGCTACTTACTTGCTTACAAATAACTGACACACGAGTTAATCGTCGGTATTTGACTTTAATGTCCATGAAATTACTGACTTCAAAATCAAACTTCTATATCCAGCAATTACACTCATCGAGTAATAGACGTATAAGTTGGTTTTCTGTAATTGACTGCAAGGGTTCGTCATATAATAGGTATCAAGGTCAATATTAAGTAATTCGTGTTTTAGGCTGTCGGAAAATTGGCATCAAAACTAGATTATGATAACAGTTTTTTAAAGTTGGTATTCGATTGACTTTTAGGTCGGACTTCTATAAAAAGAGTTTTAGGTCTGCTGCATCACTAACATGAAAGCTAAATATAACTTAACTAATAAACGTAGACATATAAATGGCACAGAAGCCAAATGAATAATTTTAACATCAGTGTCAGACATAAAACTAGCATTTCCAATATTTTCGGACTTGTGGTTTACCGGGACAGATATCCGAGGGCCAACTTGCAGATGAGTTCTGAAAAATCATAGGTGACGGAAATCCAACCACATTTCTTTTGCTGTTGATGAAATTCCAGAAATTTTTAGGATTAGTAGTAAGATCTTCTTCAATCTGCAAAATATAATTATTATAAAGGAACCGGTTTAAAATTCGAAACTCCATACGGGCTGCATTGAACACAGAGTAAAACTTATCCCCATGTACCCTGTATAATGAATGAAGTTTATTACGACGCTTCTCGAGTAGCACAAGTTTATCATTATACCATGGCTCACGAAATTGCGGTTTGTCTTTTACCTTCGGAACAAACATTTCGATGCCAGCCATGATCCGTTTCAGCAGACGGACAATCTTGTTCAAGTCCACTCCTCGTTGAAGAAAGCTCCAGTCCGAATTGGCTAGAAATTCGTTTAAAGAGACATAATCTGCACATCTAAAATTAAAATGAGAACCATTATTGTAAGTAAAATTAGTAACACACTTTTCATGAAATATATTTATCATAATAGGAGTGTGGTAAATGCTCGCACAGCCAGTGAAATCCTCACAAGATGAAATCTCCGAATGTAAAACAACAGTAGCGAAAATCAGGTCCAAAAACTTGCTGCAGCTGTTGGACACTCTGTTCTGTTGAGTGGTAGCAATGCTCGCAAAATATTCTATCGTATGTAACACCCTTTCGTCTGTAGAAGACGAAGTAAAAACTCCATCAACATCGAACCAAATAGCATCACGAAGATTAAAGTCGCCAACAAACATAAGGTGTTCGCCAGCTCCTACCAAAGGTAACACAATTGAATCAACATAATTTGTAATCTCCACATAATAATCCAAGTTTGAGCCACTAGGAATATATACAGCGACCACCAATCACGGAGGAATGGGCGACCTTTACACGGACTGCCATAATATCTAGTTGAGAATGACAAGCGATCATCTCGTTCAAAATCGAACACTTCACAGCAATCAGCACACCTCCACCTTTCATGCTGGTTAGGAAGTTATAACGGTCTTTTCTATGAACGACATAGTTGGATGGAAAATATTCCTCGGAATTAAAACTGGCTGTAAGCCAGGTCTCACCAATAGTTATAATGCCGTAATCATTGTCAAGAACCCCAAGCCGAAAGGCTTTAGCTTTGCCCCGAATGCTGGATGCATTATGGTAATAAATCGACGTAAATGCCATCAGTTTAGGGTTCAAGTGACCCATGATATAATACTGTTGCGGTTGTCACAATTGAATTCATGTTGAATATTCGACGGAGTAGTACTGGTGCTAAAGTGGTTATTATGTAGGTAGTTATTACGCACTAACCTTGTTTCTAAGTCCAACATTTAATCCTGCTATCACTTTGTAGTAATTGTCCTGTGTATATCGAACCTTTTTTATAATACAAAAACTGGAATAGGTTGTGAAAAGGTTACAATTACAACTGACGGATTTCACGAATCGGTTGATACAATTACAAGCAACGGAAAAAACCGTTGCGAATTTTCTCACCATATATAACCAATTCTCTAATGACTATTGTAAAAGGGATTATCGCCCCTCGCCGAAAAAAAACTTCACCATCTCTATTTATGTTCTTTTATTCATCAACCTTTATCCTTATTTACGACTATAAGGATGTACTAGGCGTAAGACATTTTCCAGTTACCTTTCACTTTCATCGGTTTTATGGTAAAACTAAAATTTGTTTGTTTATTTGATATTTATTGACAAAATACAAAATTAGTCTCATATTTCAAAACCGACTCGTCGGCGCCTTTGTTGTTTTAAGAGAATCGCTTGTAATAGCCAAGTATACGCAATTCGTTGTAAAGCCATTTTAGTAGATTTGGCCTAAGCTTGTGGTATTTGTACGCGACTGAAATGATACGCACTACCTCGCAAGTACATATGCTAATATCTACCTAAAGCTGATTTTTTTAATATATAAATGATAGCCAAACCCCAAACGGTGCAAACTTAGCCAAATTTGGTTCCCTATTCTTGCTTTTCGTTTTAATGTTATGGTAAATCATGCTTATTCGGTCTAATACGGTACTAAGGATTGTTGTATGTACTATATATTTTAAGCAAGCTAGCGAGTCATCCTTTTCTAAACTCGTCCTTACCGGTTCTTATTTAGCTGTTCATCAACGTTGAAATTGATATATGGTTTGTATGGCTCTTTCAAGAAATTAAATATATGGTTCATATAAGCCATAATTTATCTGCTTCAAACTGACGTTGTTTGCTGGTTCTGAAAAAGTAATTTGCTTTCCTATTCATCTCACACATTACAATATTTACTACCACCTCTGAAAAATACGTTTGAACTAATGCCGTGTGCCTCAGAAGACTTTTCAAACTAAACTTTTGAAAACCCAGTAATTCATGCAATACTTCAATAGATGTCAGTAAGTTAAAAGTATTCAGTTGTGCCTTATACTCAACTAAACTTTTCAAATGTCATTCAAATTTTATAAACCACTCAAAATATTGTAAAATTATAAATTTTTTGGAGCGCTATCGGGAGTCATTTTTTATATGACGGCTCTCGATAGCAGCTATCCGGAGCAAATAAAAAAACACTACAATAGTGTTTTTTTATTTGCTCCGAATAGCTGCTATCGAGAGCCGTCATTTTTCTACGCCTAAATTTAATTTTGACGCGCTATTTATTGGTAAACTATATTTATTTAACATCAAACTATCATTTTTAATTCAATTGTTTAGCAAAAACTTCTTATAAAAAATATTTGGCTCTACCTATTTATACGGAGCGCTATCGGGAGCCACATTTTATATGACGGCTCTCGATAGCAGCTATCCGGAGCGAATAAAAAAACGCAACTTTAGTTTGAAAAGTCTTCTGAGGAACACAGCATAAGGGTGGTATGAGTAAAAAATACCATTTGCTACTATTTCAGGCATATGCTTTGTTGCTTCGATTGTGAAACATTTGATCTCATGTGTTACAAAATAATAGGCAAAGTAACCTGTAGAATCGGATAATATAACCAAAAATTGAAATTTTTGACGTATCCCTAGTTTTCGATTCAAATTATTTTTTTTTTTACTTATTGACTCCGCACTGTTTTAAGAATTAATTTATTCGAACAGTAATTTAGGAAAATTTTGTTGCCAATTAACGAGTTCTTTGTTTATAAGTTATAATGATGAATGTACTTAACAAACTCAAACTCAACTTTCAACCTGAGAAATAAAGGCACCTGTGAATTTTTCTTGAAATCAAACAAAACTCAAATTCAAATGTTTATTTATTCGAAATCAAAATAAAAGTTTTAATTTAGTTTAAGACTGAGTTCAGCATCCAGGTTGAATAATTTTTTTAAGTGGCCATTTGTTTTTTTAAGTAATTCAGTCGGTGAATCAAATTCAACGATACGCCCCGTATCCATCACCATTATTCGATCACTATCCATCACTGTTTGCAATCGATGAGCTACCGTAATTACAGTACATTGAGAGAATTTATTTCTAATTGTTGTTTGAATTAATTTATCAGTTTCTGAGTCAACATTAGTCGTTGCTTCATCAAGAATTAGAATTTTAGTTTTTCGTAACATAGCACGTGCCAAACACATTAATTGACGTTGACCCACACTAAAGTTAGATCCACCTTCGGATAATCGGTATTCTAAACCATCGGGAAAGGCTGCTACAACTGATTTTAATTGAACATGTTCCAATGAAAACCACAATTCGGCATCTGATTTATTTCGAAACGGATCTAAATTATTTCTGATCGATCCTGAAAAAAGAATTGGATCCTGCGGTAAGATCGCAATATTTTTACGTAAATACTGTAGAGGCAAAGTTGCAATATTAACATGATCGATTTCAATTATGCCTTCAATGAAACCCAAACGAAATAGTGCCTGCGTTAATGATGTTTTACCAGCTCCCGTTCGTCCAACAATTCCAATTTTCTCTTCAGACTTAATCTCTAAGTATAAATTTTTTAGGATATAAGGTGCATCGGGTTTGGTATCATATTTCAAACATAGGTTACTAAATGAAATAGTGCCAAATTGCGGCCAAGCATCTGGTGGATGTTTTTCAAAGCAATCGGGTTCTGGTTCTAAATTAGAATACTCTACAATTCTTTCAACTGATACCATACTGTTTTCAAGTTCGGCTGATTGTCGTATGCCCCACTGTGTAGCAGCAATTAAAAAAATTACTTTAGTTAAAATAAAACCTATTTCTCCAGCTTGCGTTCTATCCGATAGTAAAAGACAGCTCATTGCAATAAAAGCTACATACAATCCATTTGCAGTATCTAACCATAACGCAAAAGCCATAGTGACGGCTTTATACAAATACATTGGACCAGACTGATTATTTAAATGTTCACTAAAGTGATGAACTAACATATCTTGCGCATTGAAAGCTCTTATTGTTGATAGTCCTTGAATCGTGGCGTTTGTATGAGTACAAATCGGGCTTCCCGTTGATGCCTGAATACGACTTAAACTTCGAGATGTTTTAATATAAATCATTCGAAGACCTGTGATAAGTACCCCAAATAATATAGTTGGAAGTAACGCCCAAGGATTTATTATTGATACGGCCAAACCCGTACAGATTAATTGTAAAATGCTCTAAAATATTGAATATTTTGATTTAATAATTTATTTATATGTAATATGTTAACTTACCTGTAGAGTATCAATCAATGTTATGGGTATGTGAATGTCCACCACTCGCATATCTTTAGCAAATCGATTTAATATTCGACCCGAAGGATTACTACTAAAAAACGTCAAAGTTGCATAGCAAATTCCTTCAAATAAATTATTATGTAAATTTTCGGATGCTCTTAAACATATTCTAAAGAATGCAAAGTTTCTATGAGACATCACGTAAACTACCCACAAAGTTAACAGTGCAAAAGCTAAGATATAATGCTCTCGCGTGTTATTAATAATTTCAACATTTGAACTTGAATTCGAAGTGGTAATATTTGAAGATATATTTGCAGGTATTGTTGTTCTTGTGATATTTTTGGCCATGGCATTTAAAGATTCTTCCCAATTTACCCTGAAATATATAATTTTTCATTCTGTACCTATAACATAAGAGCAGACAAATTTTAATTTTACCATAACGCCAAAAAATAATCAATTCCCATTAATGATAACTGATATAACACTATTAGCAGCGAAACCATTATCAAGCTTAATTTACTTTTAATGTTTTTTATATAATCTAAATAAATTTTGTACGATATTGAATCTTCCACTAAAATCTCATCCTGTGATTTTTCTGCTTCCAGGTTTATTATAAGTTTTTTTGTTTCTTGAACATATTGACATTCGACAGCATTTTTCAAGCTGGTCGATTTATTTTCGCCTGATACAGGCAATACTGAATCATTATCTAACTGGCTTAGCTGTTTAAATGAGCCTTGAGCTATAATTCGTCCACTGGACATTAAAATCACATTTTTGGTCTCGTTTAAATATTGGATTTGATTCGTTATGAGTATAACACATTTGTCGTTTAAATATTTTTGAATACATTCGGTGAAAATATATTTTCCCACATTTGTATCAACAGCGGATAAAGGATCATCTAGCAAATATATGTCGGCCTTTCGATAAATGGCCCTTGCTAAACTAATACGAACTTTTTGTCCCCCACTTAAAAATATTCCACGCTCACCTACTCGGGTTAAATCTTTAAAAGGTAATTGCTCAAAATCCGCTTCTAATGCACAAGCCCGACACACTTCCTTGTACCGTTTCCTCTCATATGGCTCAATAAAAATTATATTCTGGCGAATGGTTTCATCAAACAGCCAAGGTTCTTGCGAACTATAACTCAAAATTCCATTGATATTGACATTCCCTTTGTTATGTTTTAACTCCCCAACCATAATACTTAGGAGTGATGATTTACCACTTCCAGTTTGGCCTATCACAACGTATAAATTATTCATCTTTGCGTTCAAACTAATAGATTGCAATCTAAAGTTTGAGCCACTATTCGACCAAACGGCAAAAACATTTTTAAATTGTATACCTTTATCTGAATCTAAAGCATGTGAAGTGATTTTTAAATCGTTTGAATCCATTAATTTTGTTAATTCATTTGGTTCATCAAAACTTTTGGAAGTGTTATAATCATTTTCGGTATTACTTTGGTTTTCTATTGTTTTCGACAATTGGTTTTCATCACCATGAAGTAAAAAATTATTTATTCTCTTGGTTGCCACATAAGTTCCAACAACTTCAGCTATAGCTAGAGGCCAATAATAAATCATTGTTAAATTTAAATCCATTAAATATGCCGAAACCATAAACACTTTTCGAGCGGTCAGACTATCCCCTAAATACACGTATGAAATTAAACATAAAAATATTGAAATACGGGATATTGCGAACAACGTTGAGATTCCAGCTCTTACATTATATAATCCCCGAAGTGCTTTTATTTCTTTCTTTCGGATGCTATTTACAATCCTAGCAAATGATTTTTCCCATGCAAACATTTTAATCAACTGTATGGCCTGTAGAATTTCATTCAAAAACTTTAACCGACGATCGGTTCGCTTCGATGCTTCTTGATAGTGTATAGATGATTTCTTACTAATCCACAATTGAACCGGTATGAATAATGCTAAAAATATCACTCCATATATTGCTGATATTCCAATTTCTAAATACAAAATATAACCAAAAATAAATACATCAAATGGTCCTTTCCATATGACATATATCATTGATAATGATAGGTCATATTTAGAAACATCATTGGATATTAGATTAATTGCTTGTCCGTTCATACCATCGAACGTTGTGGAATTTGTTAGTTTTAGAATCTGTGTTAAGACAATTAAAAAAATAATAATTACATTTTTAAAAGTTGCAAATGTGTTTTGTTACCTTATCATAAATTAATGAGCACAATCCGACTCGAATTTTTAAAGATCGCTGAAAATTGTGAAAAATAAATGGATGATAAAGCACCGCCATCACGATCGTCGACGCTGAGATACCAACAGCATACATAAATGCATCGTCTTTCGTAATCGCATTTTGGTTTGGTGTAAAGTAGGAGACCAAACCCCCAAGCGAATATAATTGAACTATCCTGAAATTGTATATTAATAGAGGCAATTTTTAAATGTATTTAATATAAAAAGTTTACTTACCGAAAAACGGTTTCAGCTATTGAGTACCACGTGTTTGAATTAAATATTGAGCAGCCAAACTCCTTCAATAAAAGTCGTAATAAGTTTGGATTTGTATGAGTTTCAATTTCCTGTTGCCATAGTGTTCGAAATCTTTTTGCTACAATTCTGCTGCAATGTTCGTCTAAAGGATCGTATACGTCATTTTCGGTCAAAGGGCGTTTTAAGCCTAAACGCAATATTGGTATGACCCATCTTAAGTGAGAAAAAATCATAAAAACAGTGAATTTCATAACTTATTTATTGAGAGACCAAAATTAAGTTTTAATTAGCTTAACTTGTTTACTAAATAACAACAATAATTAACAGATTCATACTTCTAGCTTGAACTTGACTTAAGATGGATTTTGATATCACATTATCAGACATGTTTTTATAGTTAAATTTTGAAGGCGATTATAGTTGACCTTCGGCAACTGATAATACATTTAAAAGGCCGCGTCTACTTATAGTGTAATAGTTTATTTGATAGATAGCCGGTTTGTTTAAAAATTAAACAAAATTGGACAAAAAATACATGAAAAAGAGCTATCATCGTAAACATGATCAGAAAAGTAGGTCTATATTGTAAAAGAATGCGATTACGGAGGAAGACAAGATCAAACATTAGGAGCCCCCATCCTAAGTAAATTAGGAATTGAAATAGAATTTGAAAAAAAAAAAAAATTCGGTATTTTTCTGCTAGGCGGGACTAAACCCCCAAAAAATTGGAGATAAGGAGGTAATGTCCGTGTGGACTATGTCACGGCGCCGGTGTTTTATTGTTTTCCCCAATTAATAGCAACCTAAATACCTTGGACTTTAATGCCATTTCAGAAAAGAAATAATGCCTGTGGAGCATGAAGGATTCACGGCACTTGTAAAAATAACTACTAATTTTTGGAATTTTGATTTTAAACAGAAAAGATATAACTCCCAATTTTAGTTTAATTATTTCGCCTGGAAGTTAAGCACAATTCCATTTTTTTTTTCTTGGGAGTTAATTCATGCGGCCAAGTTTTGCAACGGAAAAAATCAAGTAACAGTAAATAATTTAAATATTAAAATACAAACAACATTTGCTATTAAATACTATTTTGTCATTTAAATATTGTTTATAGAAAGATACGTTTAGAAAATATTATTATTCGTATTAAATTTAGAGATCAAATTAAAGAAAACCCTTTTAAAAATAAACGAATTTGTAGTTAGACTTACATTTAATTTTTTATCACAGGAAAAATAAAACATAAATTCAAAATAGCAGAAACCCGAAAGATTACTACCTGGTTCCCCGGTTTATAAACATTTTATTTTAGTAATAAAACTAGAATATATGGTACACTAATAAATAATAAATTTTGAGCCAACCAATTCCTCGGAGAAGGTTAAATTGCGAATCAAAATCACACGTGAAAGTAAAAAAAAAATGTTCACCTCACCGTGATGATTTTTTATTGTGTTGGGGTCTTGATCAATCTGGATTTCTCAAATCTAGAGCTTTCTAGTGGCACTCATTTTAAGTGTTTATAGGGTCTGGGCAAACATTAACCTTGCCAACAGTTAGCACCGCCATAACATTGAATTTTATAACTAAAGTAGAACTAAAAAATTGGATTCCTTGAAACCTTTACAAAGGCATGCTGCAGAAACCTCAACCATATTTTATCTCTAACAAAAGTCACCATAATGAGGTGAAAAACAAAATTTTCAATCGGTGACATTCAACTGAAAATTTTGCTTTTCTCCTCATCATGGTGATTTTTGTTGGGGGTAAATATGTTTCAGATTTCTTATTTCCCTAGCTCAAAACCTTTCCCCCAATACCATTTCCAAGTCTAAATGGTCACCGGCGCTTTATTGGCGAATTTAGTTAAGTGAAAAAATAAAATTGCTGCGTTCTTCAAGACATTTACAATGATATGCTACATGGTTACATTCGATTGAAAAATTTAATTTGCACCTCAAAATGGTGATTTTTTATAGGAGCACTAAAACATTTTTGCGTCCGTAGAAAAAGACCGTTCCAACCGTATCATTTCCAAGTTTACACGATTTCTAAAATAGACCAAATCGGCTCGTTTGCCACCAATTTATTAACAATTGCAAAGTACCATGGCTAAACTTTACTATCTTAAAGACCTTAAACCCCCCCCCCTTCCCCCCCCCCCACCTTCAATTTATAGAATTTCATGAATCTGTATATTAAGGCCTTTTCCATGACACCCCTTTCAAGTTGCTACGATACCTGTAAGGCCCAACTTATATATCTGTCACCTGGGCCATGACGGTAACGTATGTAGTACTAACTTTACAATGATATGCAACACAGTCACATTCGACACAAACGTTTGATTTTCACCTCATCGTGGTAAATATTTATAAAAGTGGTGAAAAAGCTGAAATTTATGGAACCTATCGAGGTTTACAACAATATAATTCCAAGTGTATCCGACATCTAAAAGTGATCAAAAAGGTGTATATACCAACGGCGTTATTTATACTTAGCACAGTATTATTTGAGCGAAAATATTTTTATTTTCACCACACATATTTAAATACTACTAGCCTCTCCAGGTCGAAACAATTGTTTTGCGTTTTTCAATCAAGGCGAACCTCTTAGGTATCAGCACAATATCCGTAAGTAATCAAAGAAACAAGAATCAAAGAACAGCTTGAAACAGCGCCATACCGGTAAATTTGATAACTAATGTGCTAGAAGTAAAATTGTTCCATTTTGCAAGGGCTTTACAATGATATATAGCACAGTAATATCTGTCAAACGAAATCTATATCAAGTTCCTGCGGGAACTACAAGTGACAAACGTACATTTAGCCTACAACACCTAAGTGTCTACAGTAAAATTCTTGCATTCTTCAGAACTTTTATAATACATGGCCATATTTGAGAGAAAAAAATGTTTTTCACCACACCATAGTGAATATTTATGGGAGGTGAAAGTATAGGATATATTCGAAGCCCCCGATCAAGACGGTAATTATGATGAATAATGTGGTATAGAACTAAAAGTATTGCATTCTTCAAGACACACACGGTCATATGCGACTGTACAGAATTGTTTTTCGCCTTACCGTGGTGAATATAGGTGAAAACATTTATTGTTTTTGCGTCTCTCGATCAAGACGTTTACAACATTACCACTTTCAGGTCAGTACGACATCTGCAAATAATCAAATAGGAATATCTACAAACTGCGCCATAACGGTAAATATGATATCTAAAGTGCTAAAACTAAAATTATTGCGACATCTGCAACGATAAACGACACGCTAATAATCGCCTGAATAAAAACTCACCGTTGTGAATTTTCATATGGGTAGTGAGTGATATCAGAGCCTTCTAGAGTATAGAGCCATAATCATGATAACGTATTTTTTAGAAGCTTTTTTAGTAACTTTTCACTGACTTTCATAGGAGTCCAGGAATGGTGTTTTTTAGCCTCAAGTTTCTTAATGAAAAAAGCAAGAACATTATAAAATGTGTATACATATACAAGTTTTCTACATACTAGGTTATATTGGTATTAAGTAAATATTAGTTGCGGAAATATTAAAATTAAATTAGTTCTAAAATATATTTTTTCGAACTTTCATTTTGAAAAATACATCAAAGTTGGCTCTGACGAGTTAAAATAATACATACTTGCTAAATTTATTTTTAGTTTTACTAGTGTTCGTCAGATGTCTAAAATGTTTATAGAAAAATACGAAAAAAAATTATTAATCACAAAATTATCACACGTTATTAACGTTTTGTGACTTGGTTTTGCTTTTCCTACAATTTTTGAACTTGAAATTTTCCCAGGTGGTAATTTTTGGTACGATTTTACCAAATTCTTACTCCCATCACTGCCATCTATGTAATGTATATTGACTTAATGACCAAACGAATAGTAGTAAGCTTTTATATCAAAATGACCAGAATGCTGTTGTTATGAAATTTTTATTAAATTTTGCTTTAAATAAATCAATTATTACAAGATAATGAAAACGATTTACTTAAACGACATTCATATGTGTTGAAATTCAAACATTTCTGAAAGTATTTCAGAAGTCTTAGGAAAAAAAGTGATTTACCATATGTTTTGTGTATTTTATTATGAAAAGCTTGGTTTTTTCCTCGTTTCTAATTCCCTTATAAAAGCTTCGTATTTTATACTATGGCTTTGTAAAATCAAGGTTGCTTTGGTAATATTTAAAGCGTTCTGCCCTCTCTAGATCAAGAGCTCTCCTCGATACCCCCTTTGAAGTCTCTGTGAGAATTCTAAGTGACAAATTTATATTTTGCACATTAGCACTGTAACGGAGATTTTAACAACCTTGCTTAGTTCAAAGTAAGCTTTTTGTATTCTTCAGAGCATTGTTAGGTGGTCAGGACCTGCCTTTGATAGTAAAGGGAATGACAGCTCATCGGTTGCTAGCTTCTTAATTTAGTCAAACTTAAGAATAAACGACAATTTTAATAACAACCAAACAACGACGGTATATTCCAGTTTATATGTGAAACCGATAATTTGGTCCACATTTTCGTGTTAAACCTTGAATCCTTTTCATACAATTGCTGTAACTGATTAAGGAATTAGTCAACCTTTTGCCATTCTATTATTTTGAACAATTTTTATTCAATGAGAGGAAAACGGGTATTCTTAAGCAACCCTTAACTTTTACTGCAGTTCCTGTTATTAGCCTCTGATCTCAAACGAGACACATACCTTGAATATATGTATATAAATAATTTAAATAATATTTTAGCAGCTATCTAAGTCAACTTAAATATGTGGAATATGTCGAGTTAAATTACGTCATTCTAACAAACTAAATTTTTAGAATTAGATTTTCTTCGCGACGATGCTCAATGTTCTCCTAGGTCGCATCTGGCTAAAACTATACGATGGATTTTTCGTAAGCACAAATTATTTCCAATAAAATTTTAATATTTCGGTGGTCTGATTCTCAAATTTCAATTACTGATAGATCTAAATAAGACAGGCGTTCCAAACCTACTTTGTGGGTAACGAATTTATTTTGTTTCACCAAATTATCTTCCGTTCTCAAAAAAATTTTCTTTCTGAAAATATAAGCTTAACCCGCATTAGACTTCCCAAATTTTCATGGAATTAGGTTTATATTTTGCACCGGAAACGAAGAAAAATCAAAAATAAATTTTAATAAAACGACCTAAACAGAAAGCCGGCCCCTATAAGTAAAAAAATACATAACTAAGGAAATAATTCAGCGTTCAGAAATACTTGAGAAATTTTCCAACCACTATTTTATGCAATATGGTAGGCATAGTAGGGTTAGTTAAATTAGATTCGTGAGACAACTTGTGCTATCTTGTTATGCAGCCCAAATTCTCTAGTTGAAGTAATTATTCCAAACAGGGAAATCACATTTAACAGAGGATAGAACTGTTTTACCAAAAACGTAGCTATTGAAAATATAATCCTGTACAGTTGCACTAATTAAATTAATATTTATACTGATTTAACACTGATTTGGTGGAAGTTTTATTCCGATACAATTCATACTTTTCTAGTATAGAAGCTTGTTCGCAATGAGATGTATTTTTTAGGTACTTCAAATTAGTGTAGTAACTTACATGAAGAACAGTTTTCCAACCAAACTAGATCTTAAAATTGGATTTACCGGTCTTTTGAATTTTTGATTTTTAAATGTATACATTTATACTTTGTGTTATAGTTGCCAATTAATTATTGGTAAATCTAATAAAACACATCCGGATATATTTCGACTCAAGTTGTAATTATAACATCTTATTTTGTGCAATCATTTATATTACTCATAAATTGCTATAGCAATAATCATTTTTATAATCTTTTAATGGCATTACTTGGCAACATGAAGAGACTATTCTCACACTACACTAAAACACACTATTTTAACTATAGTCTAAATTTAACTTTTTTGTCTTGATACGATTTTGTTGTAAATTACGTTGTATATAAAAGCTTAAAATATCTTAAAATAAAAATCATGTTAAAACTACTAAGTTGAAATAAGTTTCAAATAGTATAGAATAGTATTTTTCTTATAACCTTGTGGCGGAAGGTTCGATATAAACTGCTATTAAAATAACTTATAATCAAATTAAAAAATTGGTGTGCCTCAATCACAGCTGATAGCGTTATCATATTTTAATAAATTATCAAATAGCAAAATTCAACAATACGTAATAGTTAAGTCCAAAATCTTTTTGCCTATAGAACATTTACTCAAGATAAAATTTAGTATTATGTACTTTTGATTAAATTAGGTATGTAGGACGTAATAGAAAGCATCAGCAGAAAAACATTAATTGTTTGGGGTTCAACAGAATTTTCGATTTAACAAAAAAAAAATGATAATAATGGAAATCTTGGAGCGAGCGTGGATTGTTTAAAAAAACGACGAGCGAGTTGTTCACTTGGGCCTAAAACTACCACTCGTAGTAATGCTATGACAGTGTAAGCTGGCGATAAGAAATCTTGCTTGAAGGCATCTCCCCTCTGACACTGTCTACAGAAACTACACTTAACCACCAACATGCGAGTGCAACTCTTCAATGACATGGAATCAAGTGAATATGCGCCAAATTACTAAAAATAGGCCAATGAGAACTTGATACAGACGCTGGTGGTGAAATCCAATTCACGAATGACTTTTGCAATATTGTTAACTTAGGAGGAACTGATTGCAAAAGTTTTCGAAAATTTTCTGTGAAAGAGTAATATTGGCACCCAAAAATGAAAGGGTTGCTGAAATAAACAAAAAAATGCTGAATGTAACCAGAAGAAGGGACAAAATGATTGCTGACGATAGCACCTCATATCCAGTTGAGTTGGTGTGCCGATTTTGGTTATGCGCAATATCGATGCGCCAATGCTGTGTAAGAGTAAAAGGTTACTTATCACTTAACTTGGCACGAATGTCGTAAGAGCCACTATTATACATACGATACAATTGCTAACAATTTGTTAAGTCCGCAAAATAAAATGAGCAACCAAGACAATGAATACTATCGATAGAAATTGATTCGCAAATATGTTATTTATTTCATATGAAAATCGCTTGCTTGCTAAACAATGTGGCTCAAAATTTGCCAATCGCACAAATCTTCAAATTTTTGCTCCCAATAAAAATCCGAAAATATTCTTCACCCAAGACTATGAATCCACAAATATAAAGTAATATTCACCCGGGAAATACCGGCTACCCCGCTAGTAAAATAATAATTTGAAAATTCTTTAATTGTCTAATTGTTTAGGGGGGTTTCACGCTATCGTCTTCCCAGCTGCTATGATTTTACGGTTAACCGCTGTATTTAATTTATTTTAAACTGATCAGTGGCAAAGCGATGCCATTTTGCTTTGTTCAGCGAGTTTACCGTGACCATTCACTACAGTCTAAATATGGAATGTTGAACCAGATTGCTGTGTCTGAGTAATGTTATGTTGTAACTGTACAGAATGTTATGTTTTAACTGTACTTTAACAGAACTGTACTCAGTAAGGTTCGTCCTCAAAACCCAAAGTAGAATAACTTGTTGACTTTTTATACTGAGCGAACAACAGCCGATTTTCTGCAGGGGTTTCTCAGCCTCAAGAGATATCTATACATAAATGTTTTTACATAGACCTTCTGCGAGTTGAACGTTAAGAAATGTGTCAGTAATGCTGGACGATGCTACAGCAATCGCTATGTTTCTGGATTTACGAACTTGATCCAGCAGCAAATTGAGTAAGAAAGTCGCTCCAGTTCCCCACCTCCCCTCCCCTCCCATGGGCCTAAACAGTGCGCTTCCTCCTTCATCAATCTGCTGCAGAACTCTGTCGGACACTTGCCGTTGCTTTGAATGAAGTCGTCGTGGCATTGCGATCACGCGGCCCTGAAGTGTTGTGGAGACACAATCGAGTTATCTGGTAAATTCATCAGATGTTTCGCCCGTAGAAATCACTTTGTCTTTAATCAAATCCTCATTATAAATGTCGTCGTTAAACGTAAAATCCGGATGTAACCCTCGAAGTCTGTGCAATATATCTTCTGACAGGATACCGTTTGACAGGCCACAAGATCTTCTCATCAGCTCCTTCCATCGAAAAATCCCAATGGTTGTTAGCTTCCTGTAAACTTAATACTTCACAAGCCTCTCTGTAGGTTGCTCGTTCCTTCCCATTCCCCGTTTAGTGGTCGCAAAAATTTGTTGGTTCACGAACTTTGTTAAGCAGTAACCGCATACAAAAGCACTCAAAATTACTTTTTTGCAAGGTAAACAAACATCCAAGTGTATCTCCTGCTTTGACGTTTGGTCAATTTTCGACTGGTGTTCACGTCGTTTCCACTATTTTCTTGCCACATTCTATGTGTAGCAAAGTGAAACTTCAGAATATAAAAGTGTCCTTGCAAAGTTATCGTTTTGGTAGAGCTGAAAAAATGATGTGAGAGTGGTTCTGTTAGGCATCGTCTACCTTTGATTGAATTTTGCTTTGTGAAATAGATGGGTTCACCATTTTTTAAATTGACGGTCCGATGAATTACGGCTAGATGCCTTTCGCAACTGCAGAATAGTCCAAGCCGCTTCATTCGTACTAACGTAGTGCCCAGCTATAAATGATTTTCTTGTTGCAGGTTAAATATTGCCTGGTTACTACCCTTTATTTATATTGTACTTACAAGTATACTTTATCGCCTGCACTGAAATATACGCTTCAATTGGTGGTCAATAAGTGCCTTATTGGTGAATGAGGCATGGTCACTTGCCGTTGTTCATCTTTTACGTTTATGGCAGTTGTTCGACCACCGTCCGCTGGTGCTCTGCGATAATACTAAGGGTAGCCCTTGTCGTTGTGTTGTATTTCGTTAAGCATTATCCGCGGAAGCTTTTTTATGTAATTTCCATCTTTTATACATGGCGATGATGTATTCTAGGGACGGCAGGGGCCGTGGATCATTTCTCTAATGATATTGTCGAACAACTCTTTATTGATACAAACGTCTGATATCTCAGCCCTTGTAACATCGTCGATAACATTTTGGCGCAACTATTCCTTGGGCCACAGCAAAAGCAGAGGCAGTATGCTAAGAAAATTGTACTTTGGAAATCGAACTGGTGGAATCCAATTAGAGCCCTTTACTCGTACAAGCCGCTGGATAACGCTTTAGCTACTGAACTATTATGACGAATGTTTCATTTTTGTTTCAAATCCAAATTACCTTTGCTTTCATTCATTTCACTTCAAAACTGAAGGCTGCTCGGCCTCCTTGTAAGATAGAGATATGACACAAAGCCTGTGTTACTCTCGGCCATGAAACATGTCTAATAATTGTGAAAGTTTCATCAAAATCGGTTCAACTATTTTGGCGTGATTGAGCAACAAACAAACACACTTTCACAATTAGTAAGATAAGATTATGTATCAATGCAAACCAAACAGACACCATAAAACAAATGTAAATTGACTGGTCTATATGTTGGTGCGTTTTATATACATATTTAAATACGACAAGAAAATCTGATTTTGCCGTAATATATTTTAGCATTGGTGATTGGTACACCCAACGTATGAGGAATAAAATATGGACAAACAATAAAAAGTAAAACAAAAAAATTGTTTACTAATAAAATAATTTTGTTTCATAATTTATTTAAAACTTTAATTCTTAGATAAAATTGTTACGACTGGCATACGTCTCCACTTCATACAGAGGAAAAAGAAGTTTTTTTGCGAAGATTCCAAACGCTCAAATAATTTGAAATTTTTTTTATGATTATAAAATACCCTGACCACCATGGTGTTTATATCTATGCTCGCTTTTATGATTTCCAAATTTAAATTTAATATTCCCTTCGATTGCTATGTAAACATATTTTAAATTTTTTTGTGCATTTACTTGTTTTCTACATTGTCATGTACAAGCATACATATTTCTTGCGAGTTGGTGTGTGTACATGTATTATGTATTATGAGATGGAATGTTTGCGTTATTAAAATGTTCAATCTGGAATATTCCATTTTTTCTTTCTGGTATCATTGGCTTAAATTAACGCGTGATATTTGCTCTGTGTGTGGGGAACAAGCCGATCGGTGTATTCGACATGAATCCGACGCGGCCGTACAGATAAGTGTGTACTGTGTACATATGTTCGTCGTCGTTGTTCGTCTTATTCGTTGTATTTGTGTACATAAAAAAAAAAAAAAACATAAAATATCAATAAAGATTTTACAATAATAGAAAATAAAAAAATAAAAATTAAAACGATGAACGATGTGCACAAATACAACGAATGGGACGAACAGCGATGCGAAGTAGAAAATAGGAGGGGGAAATTTTCTGATTTTTTTTTCTCGTGGATGTAAAATATTTTTTTGATGAGTAGTCTAGTTTTGATTTTGAGATAATGAAGTTTAATTTTGGATTTAAGATTACCTCTATCTATTTTTGATTCATTTGGAATCAAGTTAAGTTTTGCGTTTGTGATTAAGCCTAAATTTGGAAGTTTAAGTAAAATAAAGTTCAGTTTTGATTTTTTAAAGCGGTCAACGCTAGTTTCTTGCGTTTGACGATAAAGTAAACATTTGTTTATATAAATTACAGAAAAAGACACATTTTGCATACCGTATCGCTAAGTTTAATTTTATGGTATTAAGTAGAGTGTTAATTTTGTGATGGGTCAAAGTGGGAGTGTGTAATGAATAGTGGCGAGAAAATTACTACCGTTGCATTTACATTTTGTTCAATTAATACATAATAAAATAAATAAAAATAAAAAAATTTTTTTTTTGTATAGAACAATAAAACAAAACGGAATAGGTGTTGAAAACTATAAATTATATGTAACAAAAATAATAATAATTATAACTTTTCTATTCTGTTAATCAATAAAAATTAAAATAACAGATTAAAAAAAAAATAAATGTGTATTTTTCCTTTTTGGTTCGCTCTTTCTGTCAAATAAGATTGGAGTGCTAATGTAATTAGTGAATTATTAAAACAGTTTAAGAAAACGAGTAGTATACACGTTTTAAAGTGGTGAGATTGTATGAATAAACAAAACTTCTAAAGTGACGTAAATTTATGTTGATTGACTCGCTAATAAAATTCATCAAACAAATTGTGCTAAATTTGACTCGATTACTGAAAATATACCCTTCTTGCGTAATATTGTGAATCCGTATTCCCGGCCGTGGGGCCAGGGCATTTCTTGTGAGGGGAATCCTCCGTCGGCGCTGTTGGCGGTGTAGTCGGACGGGCCTCTAAAAATAAAAGGTAAAACAATCAAGGGACAAACAATCTGGCTAACTGTAAATTGTAGTTATACAAGTTATGTAACAGTTTGTTTCTCCCTCTCTATTTTCACTATATTATATTGTACATATATTACTATTTTTTACCGTTCGTTTTCGGCGTTTCGTGGTGGTGCACCGATTTGGTGAAAACCCCACTCAGAGCAAATTATTGTCAGGTTATATTTTTTTTTCCGTCATTTTGATTGATTGCGTTTGGAATTTCCGTTTTTTTTTTTCTCGTCGCTTCTACTCGGTTGTCCGTTTTTGGGTGTGGTTCGACCCCATAACGGTTCATTTCTTTCAGGTATTTTTGTGTTTTCCTTAATTTTCTTAAAACAGTGATAGTGAAAAAGTGAAATTTAACATTAACGTAGAATCAGTTTTAACGTAATTTATCTTGTTTAATTTTAAATTTTTTCTCTTTTACCGTAACCTAAAATTTTTTCTTTGAATTTCTTACTGTAGTGGGCTACGCCGCACCATGTGCGTGTAAACAAATAATTGATCGAATGATGTGAGGTGTGGTCATGTGAAGGGTCGGCCTTTTTCCACCCTTTTCCGTGCGTGCCGTTCGTTCCTCCAGGACAGGCTGTGCTGGAGGGCGGCACGCCATATGAGTTGATCGCGTCGGGGTGACGGTCTCCGTTCCGGGGGATTGTAGCTGGGATTTTCATGCGGGCGTCCTTCCCTCATAAATGGCATCGGTAGCCGTCGCGACTGGGAAACAGCATCCCAGTAGGCGGACCGATGAGGGGAGGCCCGTGTGGCAGTCACGGCGGTGATCGCCTGGGATTGAGATGGTCACTCCGGATCGATCACTCCTTTCTTATTATTTTTCTTAGCCGCTGAGGCCGTGTCAATTTAATTTTAATTTTCTTTGTCCCTCCAATTTTATTGTTATGCGGTTATTCAAGCATGAGTTTATGTCTGAAAACCCCACGCTGCACTGTGAGCTCTTGCCAGCTACTATACCGCATCAGACCGCTATTCTCATGTCTGTTAACGTAATCCCTTGTGGGATTGCGTTACAAAATTTACAGAAAAATTTGCGCCCCATTTCTAGCACTTTTCCTTGCCGCCTGCGTCTCTGATGTATCGATCTTCTTTAATTTTTTTTCACCTTTCTAATGAAACAATCAACATTTTTGGCACGATCTCCGTTGCTGTAAGCCATTCTCTTTAAATTTGCTCAAAAAGTTTCAATTGGCCTTAGTTGTGGAACATTGCGGTGACGTAAATCAGACAACATTGCATTGCCGTAATGTGAGGATGCCAAAACAGGCCATAAAATCGGCCATATTTGTCTATAAACTTCTGAAGCTCAGGTAACATTTTTTTGTGTATGTTTGCGCACTAACTGCCAGACCACTTTTGAAAAAAAACTGGGTCGCTGATGCCACGTTCGCTAATAGCCAAACACAACATAACTTTACCTGAAAACGAGAAAGCACTCTTAATCTAGACTTGATTGTAAATAATTGTTTGGCTGTAGTTGCTGGTGCCGACTGTTTGGATTTCCGGTGTTTATTCATACCTTGTAAATATTTTTGGACAGTTTTTGGGTCAACTTAATATTTCTTACCCAGCGGTCCGTAAGATTTTGCAGTTCGACCCACCGTTTCACCTTTCAATTTCATTCGAACTTTGCTATCTTGTAGTTGACATTTTTTACAATAGGTGGGTTTTCTTTCCACAGGTTCTTTATTCTCAAACAGTTTAATATTTTTATAGATAAACGATTTTTTGAATCCAAGATCCTCGAAGTAGTGAAAAATCTCGTTCTTTGTTTTGTTCGGGCTTTCCTGGCAAAGTTTACAAATTAATTTGCCACGATCTACTTCTAGCAACTACATTTTTGTAACTAATTATAGAATGACGCAGTTGTTATGTATATTTTATGAAAAAATTGAGGTGTGGCCAACACACGACTTTCTTTTACGAACAGAGAATTTTGAAAAATTTTATTTTTTTCTTAATTTTACTTTCTTTTACTCTAGTAAAATAAAGTATAGTAATCATGAAAATTTTGGACCTTGAGATTTTTAGAGATTTATTTGTTTTGAGGTCCCCTGAGTCCGAAAAAGTGGGTTTCGAAATGGTGTCTGTCTGTCAGTCTGTCAGTCTGTCAGTCTGTCAGTCTGTCAGTCTGTCAGTCTGTCAGTCTGTCAGTCTGTCAGTCTGTCAGTCTGTCAGTCTGTCAGTCTGTCAGTCTGTCAGTCTGTCAGTCTGTCAGTCTGTCAGTCTGTCAGTCTGTCAGTCTGTCAGTCTGTCAGTCTGTCAGTCTGTCAGTCTGTCAGTCTGTCAGTCTGTCAGTCTGTCTGTGTCCTCTCTACAGCCCAGATGGTTTAACCAATCGAACTGAAACTTCAGATTTAAGCTTTTTTGATAAATTGGGAGGCCTCAGTGAATTTTACTCTAAATCGGCTAACCGGAAGTGGCCACTCCCTTGGTCCAGAAAATTTGTTTTGCAAATATCTTAGAAAGTATAAGGTTTACTAAAAACTACTTTAAACAAAATGTTTCCAAAAATTAAAAACAAATAAAAATAAAAAATAAAAAATTAAAAAAAAATTTAAAAATTTAAAAATTAAAAAAAAAATTAAGAAAAAAATAAAATTTCTCAAAATTCTCTGTTGAAAAAAAAGTCGTGTGTTGGCCACACCTCCATTTTTTTTTTTTTAATTTTTAAATTTTTAATTTTTTTTTTTAATTTTTTTTTTTTTATTTTTATTTGTTTTTAAATTTTGGAAACATTTGGTTTTTGTAGTTTTTTGTAAACCTTATACTTTTTAAGTTATTTGCTAAATAAATTTTCTGGACCAAGGGAGTGGCCACTTCCGGTTAGCCGATTTGGAGTAAAATTCACTGGGACCTCCCAATTTATCAAAAAAGCTTAAATCTGAAGTTTCAGTTCGATTGGTTAAACCATCTGGGATGTAGAGAGGACACAGACAGACTGACAGACTGACAGACAGACAGACAGACACCATTTCGAAACCCACTTTTCCGGATCAGGGGACCTCAAAACAAATAAATCTCTAAAAATCTCAAGGTCCAAAATTTTCATGATTACTATACTTTATTTTACTAGAGTAAAAGAAAGTAATATAGGGGACTCACCTTATAAAGGAAATTTTTATTTTTGGTTGTACAATATAAATTGTTGTGTATTTTATTAAAACAAAATAAATTTATTTTACCAGTTCCTTATTTCTTTACTGCCTATAGAGAACTGTTTGTAGATCTGACGGGAAAAATTTAAACAGATTGGGACTGTAAAAATATGACATTTGTGTTTTGTTTGAAAAGCGTAGTACAAATTCTACAAAAAATGTCGGTAAATATTAATTATTTTTATATTAAATTCAATTTCAAATGAAAAAAAGTGTTAAGTATTTGATTAATAAATACCTATGTGATCTATTTAAAACACTAAAATGATATTAGTTATATAAACGTAATATTTCTCAAAAACAGGTCAAAAATTTAACCAAAAAGTTTTCTGTAGATATTTATTTTTGTAAAAATTACGTTTGTTTACTAATGACCTACGACTATCAAGAAATGTAAATAAATATAAACTTTTTAATTTTAAATTGTTTGTTTGTTTTAGATTGTAATAACGTCTCAAAGCGAAATAAGAAGTGATTTTAAATTCTTAAGACACTGCGTACCCCGCAATGTAATAATTACCAATCGAGTGAAAGATCTATGCATCGGATTCCAAAAACCGTATTAAATTCACCATTGGAACTGACCAAGTGGGCAGCTATTTTGAAGATGGAGAAAAAATTTCCTAGAAATGTTCGTATTTGTACCGATCATTTTGAAAAAAATTATAACGGTGCTAACGAGTGGCTACAAAATCCTAGTCAACGGGGCTTTACCAAGTAAGAAATTACTGGTATCATCAATTACGACCACTAAAAAAACAATCCAACCCGCAAAATGCCCCTAGGAGCTCGTTCGACCGCTTCAGCTCAAGCTACGTCTAATGAGTATAAAATTTGTTATATTTTTTGTATTTTATAATTAAATTACATATCTTTTTAGGTTAATCGACAACAACGGATCGTTTCCAGCAAAGTTAGACGAAATCGGGCCAAAGCAATATTCTTCGGTTGCTATTCAGTGTACCGAAATTACTGCTGAAAAATCTGTCCAAGCAAATATATGCACTGTATTTGACATTACTTCGTTGTGGGATAACAATAGCAAACTATTTACCATGACTGGTATACCTAATACGAGCGTACTCGATGCCATGACCAATATGTGTGGCACGATTAGACCGAAAAATACTTGTGTCATGAATTTTAGAACCAGAATCTTGCTTACTATGCACAAATTAAAAAGTAATTGTTCATTTACCGCACTTAGTATTTCTTTTCAAATTTCAGACGCAACAGCAAAGCGTTATTTTGCCGATAATGTTTTCATAGTTATCTAAATGTAAGGACAGTTTTAGATTGCACGGAGTTCAAAACTGTGACTTCTAACTGTTTAACGTGCAGAATATGTACATATTCGCACTATAAAGGCGGGCACACATTAAAAGTGTTAATTGGTGTATCTCCGTCTGGGGCCGTGAATTATATAAGCAAAGTAGCAACCGGAAAGTCTTCCGACAAACCTATGTTTAATCTGACGGATTTGGTAACAAAATTATAACCAGGCGATGCAGCAATGGTCGAGAAAGGTTTTTTGATCGCTGATGAGCTTGCTAGTTGTGGAATAGAGATGATTAGACCAGATTTTTTGTTCGAAAAATTTTCGAAATCCCAGGTTGAAAGATCAACAAAAATTGTGTCTGCCAGAGTACATGTAGAGCGAAGAATTGCTCGACTGAAGCAGATAAAGGTGTTATCTGATTTTAGACAAAATATTTGTCAGCATTACAACTTCAAAAAATTTCCACTATACCATATTTCGGTCGTTCTGCGAGCACTGATACTAATTTTTGTATGGTATTACAGCTTTATTTTATTCCGATAGGTAGCGCTTTCTCTCTATTTCCAATCGTCAATTAACGCAATTATATTTTATTTTTTGAGGTAGTAGCATTGAGGAAGAACAATAGAGAAGTATTTTGCATGAAAGAAAAATGACATGAAATAAAATTTGGAAACTTTATCTAAACCGTTCAGAGCGATTTTATGAAAATAAAGATAAATAACATAAATTTCTAATGTCCTGTTGGATTAAAATAAATTTATAGACATACACAATGTTTTATTTAATTAATTTTATTAATTTAATTTATTTTAATAATTTAATTTATATTTTATTTAATAAATTTAGTTTTAATTCGTTACATTAATTTTGTGTTGATCACCACCATTTTGTGTTGAGAAAGTTTCCAATGGTGAGCGCCGCGTGCCGCTGCCACAAAATCCGAGACGAGACTGAAGAAAATAAATTTTATTTTGTTTTTGTGTTCGTGTTGTCTCTTCATATCGAAGAGACAGTAGTTTTATGGTTACATGCGTGTGTTCCCAAATGATACAACGTTTAGCGGCGTGTGACGTTGCACTGGTTGTTGGATAAACTCAGACGCCAACGCATGTAGGTGATGCGTTGGGCGGAGCATGCATTAGTGAGCCGCTACAGTCCCATTTTATCCTATGGTGTTTCTATGCGCATCACACCAAATCATCGGCAGAAGGACGTGGACAAATTTTAATTCAAAAACAAATAACAAAGACGAAATAAAAAATACGTATTGAATAAAGAAATAAACGAAATAAAAAATAAAAAAATTCTTGTTTTTATATTTTGGCACTACTACCACGTCATGAGAAGGTATGCAGTTCCCAACTATCTACCTTTTCCATTAGCCGATACTGACTCGTTATCGTTATCGCTTGCGTAGTTGCGTTTGTTCTGTTTGTACCTATAGACAAACTTAATTCGTAGGCTATTTAATATTCCTGAATTTTTTAAAAACAACTAATTCCTTAAAAAAGGATTCAATGTGAGTAAAATAGTATAAAAACACGGTTGAGAACTACTATTATAGCCCCGCGCCGTTTGCGCTCGGCTATTGCAGTAGACTGCTCAATCTTGGTGTGTACTATATATACTATTATTGTTTTCTTAATTGGCTTTATTAATCAGCAGTTGGGTCCTTCTCAATGATTCTTATCAATTAACCTTGTATCTAGCAAAATGCCAGTTCTGAAACCGAGTTTACAGTTCAAATTATGAAAACTGATTAAACAGGTTTACCTGAGCAATTGAATATTCGGTGACTCTGATTCTACATTAACTTTTCTTTCACATCCTTTCATAACAATTTTCCGAATTGTCAAAACGTTTATTTATTACGTACGTGAAGTTTGTCCTAAGTTGCCTTAAGTTGTCCTAAGTTGTCCTAAGTATGTCCTAAGTTTTTTTAAATGTGTTGGTGTAAAAGTTTCGTTATTACGAATTTATTTAATTCATATTGAAATAATAAAAATTATGTTTAGGATTATTTACTCAAACAAATTAAATTTAATAATAAGTATAAGATCAGATCAATTTCCAAAAATTAAGAAACTTGCAGAAAACCCGTGTTTAATCGTGTTTGTTTGTGAATTTTCTTGAGAAAATCCTAGGAAGTAGCCACCAAAATGTGCACAATTCTAAGTTTTCATAAGATCTTATCTATTCGAAAAATATTTCACTTTTGAAAAAAGTAGGGGATTAGGGTATTTAGGACAACCATGTTTGACATAATCTCTTATGATATATCGAATATATGTATAAATGATTTTCCGAATTTTCTTGAGAAAATCCTAGGAAGCGGCCACCAAAATGCCCTATATTTTAAGTTGTCATAAGGTCTTATCTATTCGAAAAATATTTCACTTTTGAAAAAAGTAGGGGATTAGGGTATTTAGGACAACCATGTTTGACATAAACTCTTATGATATATCGAATATATGTATAAATGATTTTCCGAATTTTCTTGAGAAAATCCTAGGAAACGGCCACCAAAATGCCCTAAATTTTAAGTTGTCGTAAGGTCTTATCTATTCGAAAAATATTTCACTTTTGAAAAAAGTAGGGGATTAGGGTATTTAGGACAACCATGTTTGACATAACCTCTTATGATATATCGAATATACGTATAAATGATTTTCCGAATTTTCTTGAGAAAATCCTAGGAAGCGGCCACCAAAATGCCCTATATTTTAAGTTGTCGTAAGGTCTTATATATTCGAAAAATATTTCACTTTTGAAAAAAGTAGAGGATTAGGGTATTTAGGAAAACCATGTTTGACATAACCTCTTATATATCAATACCCTAATCCCCTACTTTTTTCAAAAGTGAAATATTTTTCGAATAGATAAGACCTTACGACAGCTTAGAATATGGGGCATTTTGGTGGCCGCTTCCTAGGATTTTCTCAAGAAAATTCGGAAAATCATTTATACATATGTATATTCGATATATCATAAGAGGTTATGTCAAACATGGTTGTCCTAAATACCCTAATCCCCTACTTTTTTCAAAAGTGAAATATTTTTCGAATATATAAGATCTTATGACAACTAAGAATTGTGTACATTTTGGTGGCTACTTCCTAGGATTTTCTCAAGAAAATTCACAAACAAACACGATTAAACACGGGTTTTCTGCCAGTTTCTCAGTTTTTGGAAAATGATCTGATCTTATACATTCACCATCAGAATATTTCGCGACATAGAAAAAATGTAAATTTAATTTGTTTGAGTAAATAATCTTAAGCATAATTTTTATTATTTCAATATGAATTAAATAAATTCGTAATAACGAAACTTTTACACCAACACATTTAAAAAAACTTAGGACATACTTAGGACAACTTAGGACAACTTAAGGCAACTTAGGACAAACTTCACGTACGTTATTTATTAACCATCAAATACACGCACGCAAACAGGTTGAGATTTCTGATGCTACTTTGTAATCAACTCGACTTTTCATAATTTTATATGGTCTTATTATTATTTTGAATGATTATTGATTTTTATGACATTAAACAGAAATATCCCGGTTGCACGGTGTATATTTATTTTATTTATTTATGTATGCACATTTCCCCACCAGTATCTTCCCGTTGGATGAGAATTTATTTTTGATGCTGAGTTTTTGGGTGAAATGGAGAAATAAAATAAAAGCTCTTTAAAAGATGAATTTTTTTTTTTCTGATCATAATCGGTTATAAAAATAAGAATAAGTACACGATGCGGTTGGTGATAGTGAGTCGAGCAAATGTAGTTCGTAATAAATCGATCGTTTAGTAAAAATAAAAATAATAAATAGTTTATGTCGCCATTGAACCACACGGAAAGATAGCCACAAAACAGTAGTGACATTGAAAACAAAACTGTGCTAATATTCCGTATACTCGTAATTTTTTTTCTACATGTTATATGTAATATTTATGGTGAATGGACGAATTTAAATAATCTAAATGTAATAATTATACAAATAAAAGGATTAAATAATACTATAAGCAATTTGTTAATAATGTACTGAGAACAACAAAAAAAAACAAAAAAATGTATAAATAAAATTTGTTGGATTTAATAAAACTAAACAAATTTATGATAAAACATTATCTTTTAATTAAATCAAACGGTTTCTCCAATATATCGTTTATTCAATGTTGAATTGTTTCTTAAAAATTGCTGAGTTTTCGCCACTTTTGGTTTATCATTGGTACGAATATTTACATAATTAGTACATGTTGTAAAGAAAAGCTGACTTTTGGAAAGACCGTCTTTTTCAAAGGCATGGAAGGCGAGTTGTTTACTAATGGATAACGTTTTGGACATCTGCTGGAGGAAGCTGTGGGATTAAAAGTGGACCGTCGCAAAACATTGAAGGATAAATTTACTGCGATCGTTTGTAAAAAAACAAATCGTAAGTTTTTGCAAACCGTAAGTTTTTATAATAATGGTTTCGACACTTAGATGGTCTTAGAAAATCTTTTACTTTAGAAATTTTGAGAAGTCATTTATTTTAGTTGAAAAATCACTATCTAAGAATTGGGTAACTAAACTTTCAAAATGCAAAGAAAGTTATATACAGGAACTGCTGCAATTTCTATTTATCATAAAAAAATAAGAAACAAACGTGATAATTAAAATTTTATTTTATTAAATTGTTTCCTAGTTAATACAAAGACTGATTGTTCATGTCGCTTCATACGTTTCCGTCGAGCCTGATTGTTTCGTTAATCTTGTTAAGAATCCATTTTCATTTTTAAGTAATTCCACCGGTGAACCGAATTCAACCACCTGCCCACCATCCATAACTAATATTCGATCACTGTCCATCACTGTGTGTAATCGATGAGCTATTGTTATTACAGTACACTCTGAAAATGTGTTTCGAATTGTTGTTTGAATCGTTTTATCCGTTTCGGAATCCACATTAGCTGTTGCTTCATCCAATATTAAAATTCGGTTATTCCTTAAAATGGCACGTGCCAGACATACTAATTGCCTTTGGCCCATGCTAAAATTACTTCCACTATCAGACATTTTGGAATCCAAACCACCGGCTAAAGATGATACCACATGTTTTAATTGAACAAGGTCCAATGCATGCCACAATTCGGTGTCAGATTTTTCACAGGAAGGATCTAGATTAGTCCGCATTGATCCGGAGAATAACACTGGATCTTGAGGTATAATTGATATATTTTTTCTTAAATCGTGTAACCCTAACGATTTGATATTTACACCATCGATCTCGATTTCACCATCAGTTTCTGTTAAACGAAATAGTGAATAAATAAGTGATGATTTACCAGCCCCAGTACGGCCAACAACACCGATCTTTTCTTTTGGTTTTATGGCAAAGTTTAAATTCTTCAAAACTAATGGTCCACCATCGGAATATTTGAGATTAAATGATCGAAATGTTATTGCTCCAAATTCGGGCCACCCAGTTGGTATACGAGTGGACGATGGTGTTTCCAATGGTGGTTCCGGTTTCAATTCAGAATACTCATTAATTCTTTCCACGGATACCATGTTATTTTCTAATTCAGCCGATTGTCGTACTCCCCACTGTGACATACCAATTAACAGAATAGATTTTGTTATTATAAGTCCGACGTCTCCACCCAAAGCACTGTCAGAAAATAGCAAGCAACTCATTGTTACTGTAGCAGTGTAAACAGCGCACATTGTGTCTAGCCATAAAGCAAATGCTCTGGTTGTTGCATAATACAAGTACGTCGATCTTGTTAAATTATTCAAATGCCTATTAAACTCATCGCTTAAAGCTTTTTGTGCCTTAAAAGCACGTATTGTAGATAGACCTTGGATTGTTGCATTTGCATGAGCGAAAACGGGGCTTCGATTCAATGACTGAATTCGATTAATACTTCTTGACGTTCTTATATATACCGTTCTCAATATATACAACAATAAACTGAGCATACCCGTGGGTAATAAAAGCCATGGGTTGATTGCAGAAACCAGTATACCGATCGAAATCATTTCCATAAAACAGGTAATTGTTTCCATCATGGTTAGTGGTAGTCTTAAATCGACAGCGCCAATATCTTTCGAAAATCGGTTTAAAATTCTTCCTGATGAATTGCTATTAAAAAAAGACATGGTCGCCCGTGAAATCCCCAAAAACAGCTTATTGTGCAAATTAATTGAAGCTCGAAGGCAGATTTTGAAATAAATTATATTCCTTTGTATTATTAAATAGACAAATATACCGGTAAAACCCGAATACAAAATAATGTAATTGGTTCGCGTTTCGGAAATTTCATAATTAGTAAATCCAGTTAGATTATCCATTTTGATACGAGTAGAGTTTGCCCTGATTAAACTTTCTTCCCAATTAGCCCATTGAGCTAAACAGTAATCTACAGCTGTCAAAAAAACTTGGCTAACGATGAAGAACATACCAACCACAAAAACCATAAACGCGCTCTTAATAGATTTAAAATAACTCTTATAGACTTTAAAGGAAACCGACCCTTCTACAAGGGTTTCCTTAATCTGCTCTTCTTCTTCCTCTTCATTACTTGTAATGCTAGTTTGTGATTGAAGTTTTGTTTTATTTTTAAATTTATTTTCTGCCGGTTCATCGAGTAGCCCTAAAGTGGATACCATATTCGCCCTTTTCTTTTGTAGCTCTTCAAAATTACCCTGAAAGTCGATTTTCCCATTTTCCATCAGGACAATGTGGTCTATGTTCCTTAAATATTGTATTTGATGCGTCACCAAAATGACACATTTTTCTTTTAAATAATCCTTTATGCATTCAGTGAAAATTTGTTTGCCCACATGTGCATCTACAGCTGATAATGGATCATCAAGTAAGTATATATCTGCTTTGCGATAGATGGCTCTAGCCAAACTGACTCTTGCTTTCTGGCCTCCACTCAAAGTAACTCCACGTTCCCCAACAATTGTCAAATCGCCAAAAGGCAGTAATTCAAAATCTCGTTCCAATGCACAAACTCGACATACTTCCCTATATCGAACCTCATCATATTCTTCAATAAATAAAATATTTTCTTTGATCGTTCCATTAAATAGCCATGATTCTTGCGACGCATAACTTAATGTTCCATTGATATGAAGAACTCCGTCATCAATTGCTAATTCTCCAATTATAACGTTGAGAAGTGTAGATTTTCCTGATCCAACAAGGCCGACGATTGAACAAAGATTTTCCGGTTTTACCTGTAAATTAATTGAAACTATTCCAGTTGAATTTTCATTTTGCGTCCATGTTGCTGATACATCTTCTAAATATATTCCTTTTCCTTTGGTAGGCGAAGTTTCATCAAAACTAAACTTTATGTCGCTGCTTAAGATGTTTTCTTTTTGTTGAGTAGTTTTATATGTACTTTCTTTCTCTTCTGGCACAAGTAAAAACTCTTCAATACGTTTTATCGAAACCCATGCAGTAGCCCCTTCCGTCAAAGCAACCGGCCAAAAATAAATCATTGAAGAGTTTAATATTAGCAGACATGATGTCGTAATAAATACTTTACTGGCAGTTATAGCCTCGCCAAAGTAAACATACGACATAAGGCTTAAAAATATTGAAATACGGGATACCGTGAAAAATGAGTTTAAAATGATTTCAATAAAATAAAGCCCTCTTATAATATTTAACTCCTTACGGCGCACAATATCGACCATTTTTGCAAATGATTTTTCCCAAGCATACATTTTAATCACTTGAACACCTTGGATTATCTCATTCATAAATTTAACACGAATATCAGTTCGTTCTGCAGCCCTCCGATTGTAGGATGCATTTTTTTTAGCCATCCAAATTTGCAAGGGAATAAAACTTAGTAGAAACATTAAAGCAATTATTGCCGATTTTCCTATTTCACGGTACAGATAATAACCAATAATTATAACTTCGGTAGGTCCCTGCCATAGAGCCCGAACAAATATAATAGCATATTCGAGTTTTCCGATGTCATTTGATAGCATATTGATTACCCTGCCATTCATGCCGTCAAAAACTGTTGACTTTGATAGTCTTAGAATCTAAGTAAGAGACAATGAATACTATTTTTAATTAAATTAATACATTAGTGGTGGGATTATATCGATAGTAGCCACAATCGACGTTTATCGGTAGTATACAATTTTCTAGTACGGCTTTTACTAAAGTAAAATTTCACCACCTTATTTGTGCATAGTTTTCTTTGTATTTGATATTTTTGAAATAACGGTACTATCGATACTTTCCCATCACTAAAACTGTTATTTACCTCACCTTCTTATATATCAACGATGACAATCCATTTCTATATTTTAAGTATGTTTGAAAAACATAAAAAATATATGGATGGAATATAAAAGCAGTCGCCATTGTTGAAATAGATATTCCACCTGCATATAAATATGCCATTTTTTTAGATATTATGGTTTGATCTGGTGCAAAATATGAAACTAAGCCACCCAGACAAATTGGTTGTAATAAACTGAAATATAAAAATTTGTTACGATAGATAAAAACTTAATTAATTTAGCTCACTTACCTTATAAATGTTTCAACAGTTGCAAACAGTATACTTGATACAACTAATCGCAAGCCATAGGCTTTAAATAGTACTCGGAATAAACTAGGATTTTTCCTATTATTTAATTCATCTTTCCATAATACAGTAAAGTACTCCGCTAGATTTTGACTCTCATGCTCATCCAATGGTTCAAAAATATCTTGATCTTCCAGCGTTCTTTTCATGCCCAATCTGAATATATCTTTCAACCATCTGTAAAATTGAATGAGATTGCGATACAAATTAGATATTAAGAATTGAAATTTCAATATAAACTACCGAATTGTGTTTTGCATTACTTAGGTCTTAGAGTGTAAACTTGCAACCAAGTACTCTGGTTTTATATTAATGATGTGAAAGGGACTCTTACAAGATTGATTTATTGATTGATCATCTCCCGGATGACGCCGGACCCTCCGTACTCCCTTTACACATAACAAAACCGATGGAAGGGAAAGGTATGTTAGCAACAAAGAATCAACCCGGTTCCAGACACCTAGGTAGTTGATAGTTAGTAAATTTGTTAGTAATATATTTTTAATAAATTATTTAGCACAAAACAATACAATTTAAAGTTCATCTACTACTCAATTTCCTGTAAAGTTGTTTCGATTCTTCAAGAATTTCCTAAATTTGAAATATGCATTAATCCCTTATAATAATTATTCTAAAATTAATTAAGTATAAATTTAATTCTCTGAAATAAATTATAGATTAATTTTTATATCTACAACTAAATTAACATTAATAGTTTGACAATAATTAAACCAACTACCACCCGCCCATCGCGCTGTCGCTCAGCCAGTGCCATCTTGGTCGAGTTTCTAAGGTGTTTTCTAAAAACTAAAACTTTCTTAACTAACCAACATCAACACTAACAGCAAAATCTATCATTAACATTAATACCAGTATGAACATTAACACCAATTCCAGCATCCACATCAATACCAATACCAACATCAACACTAACATTATGACATTAATGATTCGATTACACCGAAAAATTAATGTTACTAAATTTAATTCTATTTAATTTTAATAAAAATTAATTTAATTCCATTAAATTCAGTTAAACCTGTAACGAACGCACTAAATTTGACACCGTATACTGTGCGTGAGCAATTAGTTTTTATTTATTCTTACCCGTTCATACGTATAACCATTAAATTTCATAGTGTATTACCCAGGGATGTTTGATGACGCATCATCTATTATTGTTGACGTTGACGCGTCGACAATGCGTCGACAATAAGGTTTTAGCGTCATCTATGTCGACAAAGTCATCAATTCGTCGACAACGTCAACAATTCGTCGACAATAAATTGGCATGACTTAACAAGAAAATTCAAAATGTGGAAATTTCCACACCGTTGCGAAATGGTATATAGGCCATGTGGTTCACAAGGTATGAGGCTATTGTTTTCAGTTAGTGGCTTCTTAGAACAATCCCTGTGGTATTCTTGTTATTGGCCGAACCATAAACTACTCAAACGAGTAAAAAAATTGCCTTGACTTAACATGAAAATTCGAAATGTGGAAATTTCCACACCGTTGCGAAATGGTCTATAGTCCATGTGGTTCACAAGGTATGAGGCTATTGTTTCCAGTTAGTGGCTTCTTAGAACAATCCCTGTGGTATTCTTGTTATTGGCCGAACCATAAATTACTCAAACGAGTAAAAAATTGCCTTGACTTAACATGAAAATTCCAAATGTGGAAATTTCCACACCGTTGCGAAATGGTATATAGTCCATGTGATTCACAAGGTATGAGGCTATTGTTTCCAGTTAGTGGCTTCTTAGAACAATCCCTGTGGTATTCTTGTTATTGGCCGAACCATAAATTACTCAAACGAGTAAAAAAATTGCCTTGACTTAACATGAAAATTCCAGATGTGGAAATTTCCACACCGTTGCGAAATGGTCTATAGTCCATGTGGTTCACAAGGTATGAGGCTATTGTTTCCAGTTAGTGGCTTCTTAGAACAATCCCTATGGTATTCTTGTTATTGGCCGAACCATAAATTACTCAAACGAGTAAAAAAATTGCCTTGACTTAACATGAAAATTCCAAATGTGGAAATTTCCATACCGTTGCGAAATGGTCTATAGTCCATGTGGTTCACAAGGTATGAGGCTATTGTTTTCAGTTAGTGGCTTCTTAGAACAATCCCTATGGTATTCTTGTTATTGGCCGAAACATAAATTACTCAAACGAGTAAAAAAATTGCCATAACTTAACAAGAAAATTCCAAATGTGGAAATTTCCATACCGTTGCGAAATGGTATATAGGCCATGTGGTTCACAAGGAGTGAGGCTATTGTTTCCAGTTAGTGGCTTCTTAGAACAATCCCTGCGGTATTCTTGTTATTGGCTGAAAATAAATTACTCAAACAAGTATGAAAATTTAAAATGTGTGATTTGCCACATGTTTAATGTGGCCATTTAATGTGTATTTAATGTTGTGCTATTGTTTAATTAAATTTTGTACTTCATAAACATTTCATTAAATCGTGATATTTTACTCTACAAATATTTTATTTGATATATTTCACTCAAAGATCTTATAAGAATTATTTTAACAGTGTACACACTAATACATGCTTATTTTTGTTATTTGTTATAAACTTCACTCAGGTCAATTATAACCAAATATATATTTCAATAAAAAAATTTTAAAAGCACAAAAAAATAAAATAATAAAAAAAACAATAAAGGAAATTATTATTGGTGACTTTCAATTTTGTCTGGTTGAGACGTGATACACGAGCTCTGGGAAGTGAAAACAATTCAACCCCAAAACAACAACCAATATAGTCTTTAAGCTGTTGTTGTGCGCAGTAGGAAGGGCTTTTCATCAACCTCAATATTGAGCAGGAACACACAAATTTATTATAGTGAACATTTGCCAGATAACAAACAACCACTAGGTAAACGGTGGTAATAGACAAGGTCAAAGAAGCAACGTTATTTACTCCATTCATTGATTGGGCCATCATCATCAATTTTATTGCAGGGTCATTAGCAGCTTTAATCATTATTGTTAAGTATTGAGTGCAAGTTTTTTTTTTCTATTTATTTTATAAACATTTTTTTTTTTTGATAATCTTCCATAACTGAGTGTAGCGAAATATTTTGTAAATATTTTTGGGTTGTTTCAAGTTTGTCCCTAAATTTAATTTGTTTTTTCTTTACGTGGATTCGTATGTTTCGTTATGACGGTTTTTTTTTGTCCTGAGTTGACACGTGAGTGAAAAATGTGGTAAATAAACCGAAAATTAGTGAGGGATAGTGATGTGCAGTGGGTGTGTGCCGTGCTTTTCTATATAAATAATCTTGAGTTTATCAAACGATTTTATTTTTTTTTGTTTTTGCACACTTTAAAAAGTGAAAAAATTGTAGCATGGCTGCTGATACTGGTGGATAACAGAACCTCCCTATCCGACGGCGAGCTATCCGGTAATAGTGTGCGACACCGTTTCAGCCGTCGTCCAAGCCATGTGGTTACAAACCCAAAACCTAATTTACTTCACCATTAATTCTTTATTTAAAATCAGCCCTTAACATTCTTAAATAAAATAAATTCAATTCAGCATCTAAATTGAAGGAAACCAAATTAAACATTAACTAAATAACCTGAAATTCAAGATGCATTAAAAATTTTAATTCTAAATTATGAATTTTAAACATTAAATATCTCTTGTTTTTTAAACTAAAATTCTAAAATCAAAAACTAAATATCTGAATCCCTATAAATTTGAATTTCCAATTCTTTAGCTTAACTAGCGATTGACTTTAGAAATTAAAGAAATTAATTAACTACTTCCAGCAATACCACTAAAGTCAAAATTAAATAATTAGTTGTTCATTACTTTATCCTGCTTAAGTAGCTCTGCGAAATAGTTTAAATTAATCTGAACATATTACATACTAATAGTTCAACGTTTCCATACTAAATTGAATTTAATAAATCGACTATAAAAATAATATTAAAAATAAAATAAACAAATAAATAATGAATAATAATTAAATAAAAAGCAGCGCCCGTTTTCTCCGCTCTAAAACGCACATAATAAATAATTAAATAATGAACAATAATAGATAAACACTGAAGCCGCGCCCGGTTACTCATCTCAAAATTTCAATTTACCGAATTTATTCCTAATTATCAATTAAATTCCAACACAAAAATTTAATTTAATTAATTAATTTTTTTAAAATTCTAAAATTCGAATTTAAAATCGTCTAAATTCCTGAAACAATATAAGTTAATTTCCATATTTATAACTTAATTAGCTAATTAAAGACATACTTCTAAAATCAAATTAATAAATAATTAATTGCTTATTACTCTATTTCGTTTAAATCCCATTGCATAATAATTTGAAATAATTAAGAACACATAAAATACTAACCGCTTAAAGTTGCCATACTAAATTATACTAAATAAATAGATCAAAAACTATTATTTTCCTATTTGTACCAATTGAAAAAACAATTTGCATAAAATCTGTGATTTGACTCATCAAACAAATTAAAATTCAAACCCATAATTTGTTCAACGAAATTTAAATTTAGGTTCAATTTGGTCCAGGAATTCAAAACTTTACCAACCTTGTTCCAAAGAAAATCGCTTGAACAAACTACTATATTGAACTTACGAAAAACTTCTGTATTTTGACAATTAAATAAAATAAAACAAAAATAAAAATTGTATGAACGCATTTCATCTAATAAAAATTGTTTTCAACCCATGGCCCTATCATATCTAATTATTTTGTTATACTATATACACTGCTATGAATTCAAAACAACATGCATCTAAGTACCTAGAATTACAGTTGCTTTTGGTATTACACAAAGACACAATAAAATACCGATAATAACAATTCAACTAAGCCAAAATACGATCACAAGAAAAACAAGAAATTTAACAATTTTCTTGTTGCAATATATACATCGCTCATTTGCTGCAATAGTGACATAACTCAAAATGGTAATTTTTGAGTTGTGTTCGGATTATGGCCCCACACAAGCGTTATTAGAGGTACTATAACCCTGTGTCTCTATCAACATATTCCCCATTACATCTCTAAATTATACCGCTAAGTCATTTTAAAATTATTGCCGAAAAGTATTACATTTCAATATTTTTAAAAGTGTTGCCTGAACAAAAGTCATTTTTGAGCTGTCTGATTGTTGCAACAAATGAGCGACATTTCCCTTCCCATCTTGAACATAAATTATTGTTATGATTCCACTTTTTGGTGCATTTCGATAACCAATACCTTGTATTAAGCTTTGGGAAACATGAATAATTTGTTATGTATTGCGTACAGCTAAATCTGAATTCAATTCAAACGTACTCACGGAGTATAAAGGTCGATTTATATTATCGGCGCGGCTCAGCACATTCATCCTTCGTCTCATACATCAACAATTTATATTATCAGCTCAGTTCAGCTCTTACATTTGGTTGTTATTTATTCCGGTATGCATTCGTATGTTCGATTCTACGAAGGATTACGTAGGGTGTAAAATACAATAACAATATTATTAATATCACTAGCATTTTTATACATATATATTAATATACACATATCTGTAAAGGTGAAGGGAAATGTAATGAATCAAAAACATCTATAATTCCAAGACGAACTATACGAAATTTAAAGGTACAAAGTGACGACTGCCCATAGTGTTAGTTGTGTACATATAAGCCTTCAATAAAAAAACTAACCAACACTAATCTAATTTGTTTTTGTTTTGTGCTATGAAATATGAAAAAAAAATACAAAAAATACATAGGAAACAACAACAATTTACATCACGGCAACGCCGTATAATAATATCAAATAAAACGAAAGCTATTTATGCTTGTATTTATGTGTAGGTTTTGTTTTGGAAAATAAATCCAATTACAATAACAACAATGGTTCTGTCATTCGTCATATTCGAAATAATTGACTGAACGAAGACTGACCTTTTTTTAAATGAAATTCATTATTTATTTTAATTAATTATTGAATTATTTATTTATAATTTTGTTAATTACATGTTCATTGGAAAAGGTTTTATGCCTAACGGAAGCACTAACTGAATAGTTTACTAAGAAATGTGCTTCCATACGGCTTTTACTTCTTTAATATATTTAAAAAAATTAAACCTTGTTGTTTATTTTATTTACCTACACGAAATTTATTAAATCGGTCTACATATACGCCAAGAGCTATGAATTTTTTTGGTGCTTTGCAATCTTATGCAGTGTACTTCGTAGTGTATTCGTGCTCGCATTATTCAAATTTAACATAATTTCACACGATCGAAGTCATCCGAATGCCGCGAATGTATCAGACTCTGTTGGTGAATATTGCTCAGCAGAGTGTGCACCATACTTGATGGTAAATATCCAGGTGGACTGAATATGGATAGACACATTGTTGATCCAACGTTGTTCGTTCGCAAAATCGATTGAGTTATCAAAGAATGTTCACCACCAATTTGTTTGCTTTGGGCCGTCGCCGTATTATTATTAGTATTGAAACCTCCACCACTGCGCGTTATATTCAAGTCTTGTAGAGCATGTTTTCGTAATCCTTTCACAAAATGGCGGGCCCCACTTGGCATTTTCTATTGCTGATTTTTCATGGTGAAATGAACCAGTGATAATTCAGTCTTACCGTTTTCAACCTGCGTATATTGATTCGTTTGGCAAACTGGTTGTGATGTAATTTGTTCCTCCTCATTACTGTTAGTGAGCTGCCAATCTGGATTCCCATGTTTTCGCATATCCATTTCGCAATCAAACGAAAAAAATCAACAATCTCCAAAGCCCGTGACCGGAAAGAGAAGTACATGACAAATGGCGTAACTAGTGGACTATATTTCGTTAACAAGATGAATCTGGAATAACATGAATTTAATACAAAATTAATGTAAATCAAAAATACTAGTAGTTACCACTTTCAGTTGCAACAATTGTCCGAATTGATCAGTTACTCTTGATGTACATATGTGATAATTCACGATACGATACTGGGAGATAATGAACTCATGCGCCGAATGGCTGTCATCAATTGTTCAGGACACCAAATTAAATTCTCATCAGGAATAAAGTTTTGAGATATAACAACAACCGCCGTTAACGGCATTAATAGTGTCATTTTAGTGAGGACATTTTCAACCTGGACAACATCCTCATCATAAACGGTTAATATGTCAAAAACGCTTAAAATACCACAATAAAAACTAATTCACTCGTTAAATGTCGTAGATATAGTCGGCCATATCGTGATCAGCATCTCATTCAAGTTCCAGGTTCTCGTTTAATCAACTCACCATAATTAAAAAAAAATACATCAACTGCCACAAAAGTAGCCTTAGATTTTCTTGTCTTCGGTCGAAATTTTTTTTTTTCCTCTAAATTTTAATTTAATTTCTTTTTTAAGTTTGAATTTAATTTAATTCGGTGTATAAATTATTGTCTTTGGTAATAAACAAAAAATAATACTACACCCATGAATATGGAGAAAATATTGAGAAGTCGACTACTAGGAATGCTCCCTGTGGACCGTCAGATCAAATCTGGAGCTATCACAAGAAATGGCAGCTTGCTTGGTGGAAGAGGTGGGCCGCGGTCGGATTAGCCCAAAACGTAATCTGGATATAATGGGAAATTTCGCAAAAGTTAATCGCGAAATACCAAGATGCAAATAAAGATGAGACGCCATCACTGATATGAAGATGTGCTGCGATTCTGAAACAATTAGTTGCCAAAGCCAAGTTTTTTTTTAAATAATTTATTACTTTATTTCACCTCATGCTGCACAATCTGTTGTGAATGAGCTACTGCTCAAAACAGGATGTGTTAGCTTCGGGTGCAAAATGTATGTCAATAAAGCAAACAAATAAATAAATAAATAAATATTAACAGACAGAGTATTAAATCTTCTACAACAAAACACATTATTGTCATGACAACTTTGTGACATCGTCGATTTGATTTGTTGTACGTACGCCCAAAAACGGGACCATAACTTTGGCCGGAACTAAATCCTTATTCATGATAACTACAATATTATTTTTGAACCGCACAATACGATCATAAATATCGAACTCGGTCAGTAGCTTCTTATGTATACACGTTGGCTGTTCAGATTGTACTTCTCCGATTCGTTTTTGTACTCATGACACGTTAAATTATCGAGCTCCGACTGCAATAAAATGGTTATTAGACGTGAAATTGAGAATATAAACAAATTACTTACGTCTTTAATCTTGAGCGCTCTGTTAAAATATATTTTTATATAACAAGGGCCACAAAAACAAGATGTCATATGTTTGTCGTACATAGTTTTTGACATAAGGAAAAAGATGTATAACCTAACCTAACCTATTTTTATTACACTCTAGACCAAAAAATGGCACATTTCATTGTGTTAAAAAATACGAATAAGCGTACATATTTTAATGCTTTACTACATGTTAAATATTAAAATATTAAGACACAATTCGATTTTTAATATTAAGACACCTTTTAAATTTAAATTATTTTAATAATTTTTTTATTAAATTCAAAAATGAATTCAAAAAGGTACAATATTTTTGTCAAGAGTGTACAAATAAAAAGTAAATATGTGTTTGTATGAAAATAAATGTAAAGTAATATGCGACGTTGCCGTCATCATGTAGTCACCAATACTACCTTCAGTAGTAATTACCAGACAATGACAAAAAATAGTTTGTCTTGGAATTATAGATGTTTTTGAATGAATGCAAACATTCATTATTTCGAGTTATGCACTTCGTTTTTCTTTCGTATCTTCACGTTTGCGTTTTGTTTTCACAATCGCCACAATATTCTTTTTGGATGATACGACATGCGTTGTACTGTGCTGCACGGAAACGTACTGATAATATAAATACTCTCATAGTAAATGCATGTAAATGCATGGAATGTAGAATCCCATTTAAATCGAACACAAATCAACTTGTTCTACATACACACAAAATACAATACACTTTTGGTAAACGAAATAATTTCCAGTTTTATACCACAAACAAAACCTGCTAAAATTCTCCTTAGCTTGTTTTGATGATACGCTGACACATATAGTATTTATAAATATCATCCTTTAGGCGTAGTAGCAAAGCAACCTTGATTATACAAAGCCATAGTCTAAAAAACCAAGCTTTTATAAGGGAATTAGAAACGAGGAAAAAACCAAACTTTCCATAGTAAAACACACAAAACATATGGGAAATCACTTTTTTTTCTAAGACAAGTTTTTAAATGAAAACGTTACAAATTCTTAATTATAATTTCCGAAATACTTTCATAAAAGTTTGAATTTCAACACATATGAATGTCGTTTAAGTAAATCGGTTTACAAATATTTTGTGAAATATTTACTTTTTATTTGTACACTCTTGACAAAAATATTGTACATGTTCAAATTCATTTTTGAATTTAATAAAAAAATTATTAAGATAATTTAAATTTAAAAGGTGTCTTGATATTAAAAATCGAATTGTGCCTTAATATTTTAATATTTAACATGTAGTAAAGCATTAAAATATGTACGCTTATTCGTATTTTTTAACACAATGAAAAATGCCATTTTTTAGTCTAGAGTGTAATAAAGATAGGTTATACATCTTTTTCCTTAAATGTCAAACGTAGTGGATTATCGACAACATCTGTACGATAAACATAGGACATCTTGTTTTCTGATTGAATTATCGGCCGTAAGTGGTTTTACATGGTTTGCGTTAATACTTTCGTTTCTATTTTGTTTATTTCGCCTCATTAAAGAATTAAACTACGTGATACAGTATTATTGGGATATAAAAATATATTTTAACAGAGTGCTTAAGATTGAACACGTAAGTAATTTGTTTATAATCTCAATATTTCACGTCTAATAACCATTTAATTACAGTCGGAGCTCGATAGTTTAACGTGGCATGAGTACAAAAACGAATCCAAGAAGTACAATCTGAACAGCAAATGTGTTTACATAAGAAGCTACTGACCGAGCTCGATATTTATCAACGTATTTTGCGGTTCAAAAATTATTTTATAGATATGGTGAATAAGAATTTAGTTCTGTCCAAATTTATGGCCCCATTTTTGGGCGTACGTGCTTGCCTGAATCGAAGCCTTCGTTATAATATCGAGCTGATATTATTTCGAGGACCACGGTCGCCATTCGAGAATAACTGGCTTCTGAAAGATGAGTACAAAGAATCTAATCGATGAACAACATTGTCACAAAGTTGTCAGACAAAAATGTGTGTTGTTGTGGCAAAATTAATACTCTGTCAGTTAGTACTTCTGTGGCAGATTATGTATTCTTTTTTTAATTATGGTGAGTTGATTAAACGAGAACCTGGAACTTTAGGAATGAGATTCGGCGCATGTTCATTATCTCCCAGTATCGTTTCGTGGATTATCACATATGTACATCAAGAGTACGTGATCAATTCGGACAATTATTGTTTCATCTGAAAGCGGTAACTACTAATATCTTTAAGTTACATTAATTTTGTTTAATTTTCGTTTTTTTAAGTTACATTAGTTTTGTTTATTTTTAATTTTCGCATAAATGGATGTGCGAAAACATGGGAACAAATTACATCACAACCAGTTTGCCAAACGAATCAATATACGCAAGTTGAAAATGGTAAGACTGAATTATCACCATGAAAAACCTGCAATGGAAAATGCCAAGTAAGGCCCGCCATTTTGTGCAAGGATTACGAAATCATGCTCTACAAGATTTGAATAAAACCCGCGGTGATGGAGGTTTCAATATTAACAGTAATACGGCGACGCCTGTAACATTAAGCCTTAACCTCGCTCTAATGTTACTGGTTAGTGTCATGCGACTGTATTCTGTTTTGGACTTATTGGATTTTGGTTTGAAGATTTTTTATGAATCGATCATTCATTGATATTTTTTCTGATTATCCATTTAGCATTTGGGTTGAAATTTTTTTTTTATGAGTCGATGATAAACTCTAAAATTGAGCAGTACAAAAATAATGATATTTATCGATGCCACCATTGTCTAATATGGTCGAGGAGTTTTTCTTTAGTCTTAAGGACGGAAAAATGTGATTTTGATTTGAGATAATTATGTGAATTTGAATTAGTTTTAGTGGGAAATAAGTGAAAAATTAAAACGTTAATTAAATTAATCATTTGGGTTCGTCCAAATAAACTAAATCTTGGTGAAAATAAAAATATAACTAGAAACTATGTGCTAGTATGTGAAAAAGACACAAAATAAAAAAATAAAAAACCTACCTTATTAAATATTTGATATGAGGTATATAAGGTATAAATAAGATCGTATAATTAGAGACGATATAGGCAGTGAGTGGTTTGCCCAAAATTAAAAAAAAAAAAAATCTATAACAAAGTTCACGTAACATGATAAGTGTAACGTAAATCATCCAATTAAATTAATCGAACGATAACATAAACTTCGCTATTAAGATGGTTTTGTAGCGGCCTCAATAAGAGACAGTAATTTTACACACACAAAAGGAAAAAATAATAAAATTTGTGTGCCGCAATTCAACCAATTAAACTTCCATGGAATATACTGTAAATCATTTTATTGGATACGTCAGGAATCAATGGATGGTGTTATTATCAACCAACAGGAATAATTTTTTTTTTTTGTTTTCTTTATTGTTTGCAATTAATGCATAAAATTGCTTTAAATTTATAATTATCTGCTTCAACCCTTAAATATTTCTTTTTAATTTTTTTTTTTTAATTTAAATTTTGGATTAAGGTTTTGTTTTGCTTTTCTTAAATTTTTCCTTAAAATTTGTATTTGGCTGAAGTTAATTAAGTGAAATTTAATTTTTTTTATTATTATATTACAAACATATGTACATATATGTATATAGCAGCATCAGTGGCCGATGGAAGCGCTTTCACCGTCAACAATACAGCAGGTAAAATTTTTGTATTTCTTTAATTTTTTTTTTTTTTTTTTTGGGAACTAGTGGATTAATTTTCCCAATGACAATTAATTAACTACAGTTAATTTTTTTTTATTAAATATATTTTTTTTGATTTCTTATAAACAATTTCCTTTTCCTGATTTTACTTTTTAATTATTTTCTTGTGATTAATATTGTAGTACAGGGGTTGTGGACATTTTTTTTTTATTTATTATAAAATAAACAGATTTTGTTCAATTTCATGAATTTAAAGAGTTCTTTCAATTAAAATAATGAATTTGTGAACTTATTAGTTAGGCCATGGATGGTGAGTTGAGTGATGTAATAAGTGAATTTTAGGGAGTTTTCTCCTATGCCATAGCACAGCTGTGAAAATTTTAACCCACGACCAAATAGATTACCTCGATCGACTGAGCCGGGAGTGTTATGGCATGTAAATAGTATCACATCACAGCTAGCTACATTTTTTTTTATGTCAACAATTAGCCATTTGCTTTTAATTTTTTTTTTAATTAAGGCTAATGTTACACACCCCAAAGCTTAATGTCGGTGCACACATTGGTGGTGAACATTCTTCGATAATTCAATCAATTTTGCAAACGAACAACGTTGGGTCAACAATAGGTCTAATCATATTCAGTCCACCTGGATATTTACCATCAAGTATGACGCACACTCCGCTGAGCAATATTTACCAACAGATTCTGATACACTTGCGATATTCTTATGACTGATCGTACGCTGACGGTGCAACAGAATTTAAATGATTGCAGCACGAATCCACTACCAAGTGATGTAAATTGTTGATGTTTTATTTTTTTGTTTTTTCTCTTCATATTTCATTGTACAAAACAAAACAAATTATATTAGTTGGTTAATTTTTTTTATGGAAGGCTTATACGTACACAACCAACACTATGACCAGTAGTCACTTTGTACCTTTAAATTTTGTATGGTTCGTCTTGGAACCACAGATGTTACTGCCACAAAGTCAAACAAATACATTTTTATTAGAGTAGAAAAATTAAACAGAACAATCTGTTCTACAAATGTCCATATACATATATACCAGAAATATTTAACTGTGTATATAACTACCTATACCAAAACCACACAGATCCCGCCAAAAAACGTAATCCTTACCTATCAACGTATTGTTTTTTTCTAATAATATTTAAACAAAAATAAACAAAAACAGATTTGTGTATATAATATATATATACAAATAAAGTCGTCGGCTCTGACTATACACAACACAATTACCCAACCATAGCAAATCATATGTATATGTAATAAAATAAAAGAAACAAAAAATGTTTACACAAATTCGTACCACATATACATATGTATATAGACCACCCTTATTCTGTAAAGAATAAGATAATGTTTAGACGTGATAAACACTGAATGAAAAGGGAATCGAAAAACAATTTAACGTAATTTTAGTAAAAAATCACAAAGTTTACCCGTTTTCACATTATCTTATTTTTTGTGCAGTATATGTGGTATGAAAATACCTCTACGATATCTGGATAGTACCGTTATGATTTGTTGAACACATATTTCCTTTGATGGGGTTTTTCCTCATATTGATTCACTTCCACTACACAATAACTATTCACTACACAATCACACGCGATATTAATATTAATCAATTTAAATCACTCACTTTTATTATTAGCCGTGTTTTCGATGAGAACTGCACTAGAGCTCGATAAACATTAAATTCCTTTTATTCTATGTAAAACGATGTGTAGTGTATTTGACATAATTACATACTCGTATATAAAGTTCAAAAATTTCTCACTTCAGTTATTTCATCAATATTTTCTTATTTCTTGCTGACGTCATTACACGCAACTACACTCAATAACTTCATGGGTTTATCAAGTATAACTAAAAAATAAGCTATAATTGTCATTTATTGCTGTAACAACTCAAAATGTGTATTTATGTGAAATGCACTACACATTATCACTTTATGAATTTAATTTTTTTTTCTGCTTACATAGAATAAAAGGAATTTAAAATTTCTCGAGTTCTAGTACAGTTCTCATGGAAAACACGACTATTATTATTTTGAATAAATTAAATTAAATTAAAATATATATGTACATATATAAAATATATATTTAACACTCCACACAAAATCAAAATATGTAAATAAATAAAACAAAATTAAACTAAACTCTCGCAGAAGACAACAAAAACACGTCTTTCTTCTTCGAGCGTCAACGACCGACCGTGAAAGGGACGTCTTACAAGATATAAACAAATTCGAAAAAAACTTTTCTTTTTACTTTGTAAAGGTGTGTCCAGTAAAATCCCTTTTTCTTTCTACTTTGTGCATGCGCTAAGTGCAGTTTTTTACACTAATCACAAAACGCATACGGTGCAACTCCTGTATAATTTTGACGTCTCGTGCGCTATTTAAATACAACAATGAATTCACTAACGGAAATCCATTCTCCGTTCACCTCAGTGCACGAGAAGATGAATCATCCGGAGGGCCCCTTCACGAAATAATTGATGATACTTATCGGGGGTCGAAAAAGTATATAACCAAAAACAAAGGGGTTCATTCTCTTTCTTGCGATTTGCTAAACAGAAGCCTGATTACAACAGTTGTCATAAATTAAAACAAAACCGGAAATGTGACTGGAACTTGACTGGGAAATGAGTGTTACCAAAACTAATAATAATGAAGGAGGAATTACTTAGACATTTCTAACACAGTAGTCATACGCTTAAAAGTTGCACTAAATCATCAACAGAATCCCAAAATTTAACGAATCACTTAAACTATCGCCCGATCAAATAGACTTTGACTTTCGAGTCAGTTGGTTGTATATTTTTTTTTTTATAATTTTTCTGAAATTTTTTTAATTGTTTTTTTAAAACTAAAATGGCGAAATGCTACAACCGATCCAATGATCGATGCTGCTCAACCGAATAAAATGAAGAATATAAACAACCGTTGGAAAAAAAAGTAAAAGGCATGCAGCTTTTCTGGATGAGGGCTGATTGTTACTAAGATTATTATTTGACAATGAGTACCGAATGGAAGAATTTAAATTTGAGAACTGGTATCCGCCAAATTTACGAATTTTATTCAGTTTTCAGAATTTTATTGATTTGTGGAATTTTGATCAAAAGTCGAGGTTGTAGTCCAATATTTTTACATTTACAAGCTAATTGTGCAGCCGATTAAGAAAATCTTCTTCGTGTGAATGATGTTTTCTAGTGATTTTGGGCTTCTGAAAGAGATTCAGGTAAATGGTGATGTTCCGGAATTGGCGTTAACCAAAATTGCTGAACCAACAAAGCCAATTTTTTAATTATTTCAAATATCCACCACTTTCGGTATACTTTATTGTGAATGGGCTCATATGCTCAAAATAGGGTGTACCAAAATATATGTAAATTAATAAGTCAATATAAATAAATAAATCAAACTAGCAAGACCAGTGGTATCTAATCGTAAAACCCATTATACTTTATTTATTTCTATCCTCTACATTTCTTATTACCCACGCCAAAATAATTGTCCCAGATTTAGTGGAACTGAGTAATCACATCGCGGTGACCTACTTTCTCATTGAAGTGGTGTCTATTTAATTTTTTCAACCTGTTTCGAAAATCTAAAATTGAAGTGATAGCACTTTTATCTATTTTTCGCTATTCAAATAACTTTCTTTTATATATTTGTATTCGCTACGCTCACCCGTCACGTCATGGGGGTGACACAAGCTCGCTTCGCTGGCCAATCATCGATTAATTTATACAAATATTTCATTTTCGGTGACGAACGCAAAAGCAATAAAACATAAAAAATAAAACAGATAACACGCGATCACACTGTGTCAGCCAATCATAATACTAAAAAAAATTTTAATCTTTTTTCGGTGGAGCATTTTTAATTTTATATAAAGAGAGAGAAGAGAGATGATTTATATTTATTCTTTTATTAATTTTACATACAAACATTGACGTAAGTCATCCAGTCAAGCCAATCAAAGTTCAACATTAATATATCTAATAAATAGTACATACTTACATAAAAAATAGCTTCGATATAAACATAGAATTCTTAATTGGATTTTTAGGATGTCCTATTGGTTCTTTCCTAAACATACTGTTTCTCTCTGGCTGTTAATTAAGTTTTTTATGATAAACTGTTTTGGAAAGTCTGCAACAAAGATAATTCAGAAACAACATAAATAAATTTATTAAAAATATTTGATTTGAAAAATATTAAGAAATTCTACAAAAAAAAACAAAAAAGTAATGAGTAATTCTAAATTATTATTCTTTATATTTACACAAAATTATTTTATTGGTATAGGGCTCTTTATTTTTGCATATTTATGCTTGATGAAAGCATAATGGAAATTATGTATTTCCAAAATGAGTTCCTTTTACTTTCTTTTACTCTAGTAAAATAAAGTATAGTAATCATGAAAATTTTGGACCTTGAGATTTTGAGAGATTTATCTGTTTTGAGGTCCCCTGAGTCCGAAAAAGTGGGTTTCGAAATGGTGTCTGTCTGTCAGTCTGTGTCCTCTCTACAGCCCAGATGGTTTAACCAATCGGACTGAAACTTCAGATTTAAGCTTTTTGGATAAATTGGGAGGTCCCAGTGAATTTTACTCCAAATCGGCTGACCGGAAGTTACCACTCCCTTGGTCCAGAAAAATTTTTTTGCAAATATCTTAAAAAGTATAAGGTTTACAAAAAACTACGTAATACAAACTGTTTCCAAAAATTAAAAACAAATAAAAATTAAAAATTAAAAAGAAAAAATTAAAAAATTTAAACATTAAAAAAAAAAAAAATTAAAAAAAAAACATAAAAAAAAATAAAATTACTCAAAATTCTCTGTTCGTAAAAGAAAGTCGTGTGTTGGCCACACCTCCATTTTTTATATAAAAATTCCACATAAAACAATCAAACGTTTGTTACTAAAAATCGATTTTTTATGGAAACGCACAGCCTAGACAATTTTTCGAAAAAAAATTTCCTGGCTAAAGCGATTTCATGTAGAAATGTTGTACAATTGAATAAAAATAAAATGAGTATGAGACAAAAAACTTATACATATATGTAAATACATCATACGAGCGATAAGCATAATCTACTACAATATTAATCGAATTTGCACTTGATTTAATATGAACATTCTCAAAACCGATCTTTTCCTAAAATTGGTTTGTTTATCGCGAATTTTGACGTTATCTAAATTGATTGAATGATTTGAATTTTTCAGATACCGCGTAAGTGCGCTAATGCCTTTGTTGGTGTCATATCTGTCTTGATAAAGTCTTTTTTCCAAAAATTGTTTTGTCTGTCCAGTATTCGTAGCGTTGCAACTACAATGGACTTGGTAAACCACATTTGATTGTTTTTTTAAAGGTATCTTGTTGTTAATTTTGGAAAAAATATTTCCATTTAGACTTGTGGCTGCACATCCCACAATTTTGAAATTATAATTCTGGAACAAACGTTTTATTTTTTCATAAAAGTTTTTTATATATGGAATGGCCAAAAAGATGGTGATTTCATTTTTTGGTCTAGATAGTATTTCTATGAAAATTTCTTGTTTTCCAAATTACCTTTTTCATTAATTTTTCGGAATATTGGTTAAGCAATAATGTATCTTTTAAAATTTTTAAATTTTGTTTTTGCAAAGCTTTATAATTTTTTGGGTTAAAATTTGTATAGTGTTAATTTTATAAGTGATGTGGAGCCAAGAATGAAAATTTATATTCCTGGCTGACCAGGTAATCACCAGAAATGTTGCCGTTTGTTTCGTGAATTAACAAAATGTCCATGAAAGCAATTTTGTTATCCACTTCCTTTTCTAAAGTAAATTTTATTCTATTATATTATTTGCTGAATTTAACGCTTCTAAAAAATAATCGATTTTATTTATCGGTACCGCAGTAATTATGTCGTCCACATATTTAAAGTAGAATAAAGGTTGAAAATCCAAAGAGTTATATACCATATGCAAGCTTAAATATGCAAAAATAAAAGCCCTAATAAAATAATTTTGTTAAAATATAAAGAATTGGCTCAATATAAATAAAAATAATTTATAAATATCTTCTGGTTGAAAAATGGAAACGAACGATAACCGAAATCAAAGTTTCTTCAGTTATCAAACTCACTTCAATCATCTCACGAAGAACATGAAATCATTCATGAATGAAAATTTTCATCTTGCAAAGCAGATAAACTAACAACATTTTTGCCGAAAGAAGTGCCGAAAAGAAAAAGTGTTTTTTCAAAAACCCGAAAGTTAAAAAACAATTTCAATATAAAAAAAGAAGTCTTCCAACGGTTGGAAAATAAATTTGTTTTCGGATTGATCAACGAAGAAAGTGCAGCCACAATAAAATGGTATAGTAAATTTAGCAAAAACAATAAATTTGTATAGTAAATTTAACTTTAGAACGTTTTTAAAATAATTTGGTATTAGCCACATTTCTTGATGTCTCAAATCCCTGAAGTTGGTACTACCGCTGCCTAAATAAACTGTTCAAAATAACATTAAAAATTGGTGTGGCATTACTCAAAGTTACATTCTTTCTTATTTCTGAACTATTGCGCGTCTTAATAAATCTATATATATATATATATTCATTATGTGTATATTTATTTATTGGTTTGAATTTAATTTTTGTTTTACATTTTAATAAAAAACACCGCATGGTGATTTTCTGTTTCGTTCCATTTTGAATCTACCTGTTACACGCATATTATGTTCATCATATTCTTTCCTTGCTTCTTTCTTCTTTACCAATGAGAAAAGAATATGATGAATACAATATTCGTGTGGACACTAACAGGCAGAATGAGTTCCGTATTTAATTGTTTTAGCTCTATCCCCCAATTCCAGCCGAGTTCTCACTTTGGTTTTACCACAGAAAACAGAATATTATGTTTTCTGTGCTTTTACATATTTCTTGTTTTTTGCGATTTGTTTTTATACTTGTTCCGTTCAAAATATTCGTTCAAAAAATGTCAAACCGTTAATTTGATGGTGCTACTATCTACTATAAAAACTTTTCCTAAATTTCGGATGCACTAACGCTTTTTTATAGTAATGTTCATTATAGAATTATTATTCATATGCTCAAAATTGTAATTTTCGTAACAGTCAGTTTTTAGTTATCGCTTCTCGAATATTTATTTTCCATTAAAAGGTCCGCCATTTTTTACAAAAAAAAATTATGCGCGATATCTACCTATTGGAACACCAAAGGTGAATTATAGTTCAAAATTAAAACCAACATATCACTGTACAACAATAAATATATGCGCAACATATACATAAATAATTTTATATAGTTTATAGAAATAACCTTCACCAACTGAATTCACTGCACGCTTTCATTTACATACAACAACAAATCTAAATTCAGTTGAATCGCCAAAAATTCACAAAACTAACAGAGCATTCACAATGCAAAAACTTTTGACTTTTGCCTCAGGAAAAGTCAAATTAAAGCCAGCTTCGTTATAATAATCTGGTTTGTTTGTTGAGTTGTCAAAATTCGTCTTCGTTTGTCTTCATCATAACATTGTTATAATATAAATAATAATCATAATAACAAAATCGCGAATATTATTTATAATATGATATGAGGGTAGAATGAAACATTTTTTTTGTCAAAATTTAAGATGCCTTTACGAGAAATAGGTTGATGTATTATGTGTGTAAATTAATTTTTAGACTTTTTTTTATAAAAAAGATGTTTATTAAAAGATAACGATACAGAATATTTTATCCAATATATTCGCCATCGTTAGCTATGACTTCCTGCCATCTCCTGGGAAGTTTGTGGATTCCTCGTTTGAAGAAGCCTTCAACTTTCCCAGCTATCCAGCCATCGATCCAATTTCGCACTTCTCCGGCGTTTCGGAAGCGTACGTCAGCCAGGCATATTTGCATTGATCGAAACAAATGGTAGTCGGAAGGTGCAAGGTCTGGAGAATACGCAGGGGTTTCAAGCAGATCCCAACCGAGTTGATCTACCTTGTTTTGAGCGGTTTTTGCACGATGTGGTCTGGCATTGTCATCATGAAACAAAACCTTATAGCTTTTGTTCGCTATTGCTGGCCGTTTTTCGTCTAATGCACGTACCAAATTGCCCAGTTGGCGTCGCTAGCGATCACCTGTAACCGTTTCATTTGGATTTAACAGCTCATAATACACCACACCTTTCTGGTCCCACCAAATACTCAGCATAACCTTATCGCAATGAAAATTTCGTTTTGGCTGCGATGGTCATGCTTGGCCTGGATCGACGTAAGCTGCTTTACGTTTGGGGTTATCGTAATAGACCCACTTTTCATCGCCAGTAACAATTCGATGCAAAAAACTATGTTTTTTGTACTCAGCAAGGTTTTTTTGCATGCTGCAATTCGTGCTCTCAATTGATTTTCGGACAGTTGATGTGGGACCCATCTTCCTAGCTTTCGAATCTTTCCCATTGCGTGCAAACGATGAGAAATGGTTGATCGGTCAATGTTTAACTGCATTGCAAGTTTTTTTTGCGTTTGACATGCATTTTCATCCAATAATGTTTGTAATTCGGCATCTTCAATCTTTTTTGGCTGACCTGGCCGTTCTTTGTCTGTCAAGTCAAAATCACCACCATAATAAATTAAACCACTAACATTGTAAAGTATGTGGCTAACTACAAATAATAAAAAAAAATTGTTTTAAATGTTCTTATGACTTGCCACGAAGCTACGCCTTAAACAATTTTGACAATTCATTTGAAATTATAGTTAACTTCTTTTTTTCTTAAGGAAAAAGATAAAAGTTGTTTAACCTCTTCCTTAACGCAACCACCAACATAACGAGCAAAAAATATTTTTTTCTCAAAATAAATTTCGTTAAATTATGTAAAAAGTTTTTCATTGTGAATGCTCTGCAACCCGTAAACTTGGTGCGTGTTGAAAAAAATATTTATTCTGTGGTTACCCCTTCTGTTAGCGATAGCCCAAGAATTTTAATTTAAAAAATTTTAAAGCCAACTATGTCAGCTGGATTGGCTACATAATCTGGGTTAATCTCGGTTTTTATAAATTCTGGAAAATAAGGAATTTAATTTTTAAATGAAAATAAATAAAAACTTAGATTAATACCGAGATTTTGTAAAACCGAAATTTTGAAAACCAGGATTTCGATACGCTCGCTCCCATGTCAGCTAGCAGAATAATAAACGTTGTTTTTTAATATTCCCAAAATTATTATGCCATTTAGTGATGTTAAACCTTATGATAAGGAAATTTATTTTGAATATAAAAAATTAAAAGGCACTTGATAACTTTATCACTAAAATTAAAAAAAAAAATTGGAGTTAATCCAAATGCCTTGTGAACAGCTTAAATCTGAATTTCAATCCTTTTCAACAAGTTCTGAATGTTGCTTTTAGCAATTAAGAGATTAGATCGGGATTTGGAATTTATTGAAAGTAAAGTGCTTTAAAACCCACTGAAAAACGAAAAGAAAAATCTGATATAGTTTTTTCGATATAATTCCAAAATTATTCTTTTGTTTTCATTAAAATCTTCTGGCTGTTGGCCAAATGTACCATACAAACCACTACTTTTAATTTAAAAAATTCAAAAACATATTTATTTGGCTGAGAAAATGAAAATTAAATTTTTTTTGTTCGAAAAAAAATTAATTAGAACCAGCCAAATAAATATGTTTTTAAATCTTTTAAATTGACACTAGGATTGTATGGTACATTCGGCCAAGAACCAGAAGAGTTTAACGAAAACAAAGCAATAATTTTGGAATTATATCGAAAAAACCAAATCCGATTTTCCTTTTCGTTTTTCAGTGGGTAAAGCGCTTAAGGGAGGAAGATTGAAATTTAATAAATGGATATACCCGTTAGCCAAGTCTCCACATCCGTAGTAGCTGATGCATCCCCAGACCATAAAACTTATTGGAAATTTATTTCGCGTTATTGTAGCCTGGTATAAATCATTATTTAACTTTCGGCGCACGCATGTGATACCATCGGATTGGTTTATACTAATTTTAGACTCATCTGAGAAAATGACTCTCTTCCAGTCATTTACATTCCAATTCAGGTGTTTTTTTGCAAAATCAAGCCACGCAATTCACATTTTTTTGTCAAACCCGGTTTTTTTCTTGGCCTTCGCCCATTGAGACTCATTTGTTGCTATCTTCTACGAACTGTTCTTGTGCTAATAAAACAAAACGTTCTCTCACTTCATTACTTAATTCATTAGAATTAGAGAATCTGTTTGACAAACACATGTTTTTTATTTTTCTGTCCATCCGATGGGTTGTCTTTTTATTCGATTTTCCTGTTCCCGCGGCTCTTTCTGTTGTATTTGTAATAGCAAACTTTCTCATTAATTTCAAAACCGAAACGTGACTACATCCCACTTTATTTGATATGTATCTTGCAGATAGATTTTCCTGTCGCAGAGCTAAGATTACGCTTTTTTGCTCAGAACTTAATTTTTTCATTGTTCTCGTCCTACTACTTGCGCAGTTTTGAAACAACTAATGAAATTTCAGAGCAAAACAAAAAAATATTTGTTTAGATCAGTTACTCCTAAATTTATAAAAATAAAGTATGTGCACAAAAAAAACTAAGGTAACCTTGAAACATTTCGCCAAAAATGCATTTGTATGAACAACACTGAATATTTTTCGTATGGTAACATTTATCTGGCCAATACTGTAAACAAATTTATTTAACAGATCACCGCAAACAAGAATAACAATGTAAAGTAATACAATGAAGTATAAATTTGGCTGGGAAGAAAAAAAGAAAACCACCTTCCAAGATATTATACCACTACTCCAATATTATATAATTTAAAAACGAACAAATAATCCATATAATCAAAATAAGTACTTAGCCTAAACTATTTTTGTTCTTACAATTCGCACAGGCCGAAAATGCAAAAGACAAACACTCACTTTACGATTTTGTTAGCGACAAATTATTAACTTGGAAAACTTTAAACATCAGTTGTTCTTTTAAGACTAATCTAAAAGTGTTCTTATTGTGAAATTAAAATATTTCGCAAAAAAATGAATGTTTTAAATAAACAAGTTAAACACGAGTGCTAAATATCGGAAACTAAATCAAACCAATTTACAATCGTACTTCGTAATTTTTTTATTGTAAATTCGTCTTACATTAGTCAAACAATTCATTTTAATTTATTAATTAAGTCTGACTTAGTTGTGATGAAATAATATTTAACTAAGATAAATAAATTTTTTTTTTGTATTACTGATCTGTGTTGTAATTTCGCAATAAGATAAAAATAAACATACGTTGTCAATTTGGCTGTAGACTGAAATGGTGTACACTGAAGCAATTTTACACTCCACAATCCTATTTGAAATCATATATAATTTGTTCACATTTATCCAATAATAACAATTACCTACCTTGTATGTCCATATGTCTGGCTATAATTCATGAGGTTAGTTTTTAAATTTAAAGGTTTCACGTTTTGACTTGAATCAGAGTGTGTGATATTTAGAGTTGAAAATTGAATGTAGCAATGGCGAAATTTCAAACAACTTAAAATTTTAATTATTTGACGTTTGCTCAAATGTAGTGATGTAGATGCCGTTTTTGAAGGTATCGCCGGTTGCGATGTGATAACATCTAGTATGACAAAAGAAGATTTGGTCTGATGGCTGGTCTCCACTTACGAATTTTTCTCTTGACAAAAAATAAATGACAAACGGTTCGTGACATTTTTTGTACAACTACTAACATAAAGAATATAACTAATTTCTCTCTTTGAGAATAAGAAAAAATTTGAATTTGGTTCGTTTTTCGATTAATACAATTTTTGGCATATTATTTTTGTATTCCACAATTTATTATTTATGTTTTATTTTAGTAACAAAAATTTTGTTATATATTCTCACCTAAAATTTATTAAAAGAACAAAATTTTGTCAAAAAAATGAAAATTTCATTTTAATTATCAAAATATTTAACATGAAATGACATAAAATTGAGCATAAAATATAATTTATGCTCAAATGGCACAACGTCATGACAAAAATATTGAATATTCTGATCTTTTCCTTTCTTGACAAAATTTCAATGCGCCCCAAGTATTTTTATTTCCGAAAATTTTTGCATTTTCCTGACATTTTGCGGATTTCATCACCGACTTTTGTCAGGAATAATGTCCGACTTATTATAAGATTTCCTATGAAAGTTGGCCAAAAAACTCGGAAAATGATGACAAAAAAAGTTAGGTTATGGTACGACAAATTTGTGGGCGGGGCTTATAATATAAATTTTGGCGGCAAAATTTCACTTTTGAATTTAAATCTAGCTTTAATTAAAAATATATTTTTTTTTAAATTTATATTTTTCAGAATAATTTTTATTTTTATTACATGTATAAATTACAATATTACATTTATTATAATATATAAATTTTAACTCCACCTGAGTAAATACATTTTTCTATCTTCATTTACTGCGTTCATCGCATGTTCAACTTTCTGAGGTGTTTCACGTTGGAGAGCTGCAGTAATTTTAAACTTAGTCCTTTTATTTGAATAGTCAATAATTTCGGTTGAATCTTCTAATTTCTGTAAAGAAAAAAAGCGTTACAATATTATATTGTATTCAAGGTACAAGACCTAGTAAAACAAAAAAACCAACCTCTGTCCCACACATCAACAATTTTGATTCAATTAAACTTTGAATAAGCTTTTGTAACGTTTCATTATTTGACTGTAGTGTTTCTTGTATATCCTTACGTCATCACATCACATGTCTCAAACAACAATAGGATAGCCATTTGAAAAGATGCATCGTAATGATATAGGGTTTCTTGAGGTATGAGACTTTGAGTTCACCATGACAAAAATGGTGTAGCCACGTAAGTTTTCGACCACTAAAATTTATATGATAAAATTTCTCAAACATTCCAATGGATTTTTCCAATTCCTATCGCAAATGTAATTGGTACCATTGTCGAACCAAGTAGTGGCCAGGCGCCTGCTTGTAACACTTTTATTAATTATTAAATTTATTATTTAAATCAGCCGATACCAAAATATCGGTACACTCAACACACTCACCTTTTCGCTAACATTTTACTGTAAAATTTTCAGCCGATTTCGTTTTTTTTAATAAACAATCACAGTATTTTGCCACCAGCGATATTCTATTTACGTATAACGCAATCGTAATGGCGTCTACAGAAAACAAAAATACGATTCTACTCCAACGCTACATGTGTCGAAATTTGGAAACCAAATTTCATCATTTTCGGAGATTTTCGTCTGAAAACCGGACAAAAATTGATAACCGGCTCAAGTTTTCAGTTTTGTTATACTTGGGGCATGCTCAAATCCATTTTTGTGTATGTATTTTGCAAAATGTACTAGTCACGAGAAAAAAAATAGACTAGATTTTTATTTTGTCAAGAGAAAAATTCATAAGTCAAGACCAGCCATGAGAATTACGCACCTAGCCTCGTACCATCACATTGGTATCGTATCGGCGATAGTTTGATGGCATGATGGCATCATAGTATCATGTAATAATAGTATGATGAACACAAACTGATGAACCAACAATCGTAACGCTCGCTCAGACCCAAACCTTCTATGTTCATACCAGAAGTCATTACATCACAACCGGCGATATCTGCAAAAACTGTAGTGGGCCGTCAGGATTCCAAGCTTATTATGCAAGTAGTACCACAGTTAGCATCACTATACCTTTAGCATCTACATCACCAACAGCACCCGTTATAGCACCAGTAATGGATATCGATTAGAGGGGGCCAATTAAGAAATTTTTCGATTTCGGATTTTTAGGATATTGAAAAAATCTGCCCTATTATGAAACGAAAAAAGAAATTCATTCACCGCAAACAAGTACTAAAAAATCTGGTGGAGGAGTACTCATAGCTGTCGATACATCATTATCAAATGAGTTGTTCAGGCGGAATGGCTCACCGATCTCACCTTACACTGCCTGCTTCAACACAATAATGGACATCAATAATGTTTCTAATCCATCTGATACCATCTTAATCGCGGGGGATTTCAATTTTCCAACTATTTGTTGGTCATATGACGAAGAAAAGGAAGAAATTTTACCTTTAAACGTGAGTTCGGAAACAGAGTGCCTGTTCATCATTCTAATTCAACGTTCCAACTTGTTGTTTGCAAATTGTTTTCGCAGCTAACGCCACTTTTTCAAGAAGTTGAATTAAACTCATCGAACCACCTGAACTAAGTGTTTGCTGATTAGATGTCACCCCTATCTACAAAACGTCGAAATCGATAAACCTTGTATCATGTTGTGACGCTTTTATGACTAAACGTCACAACATATGTCGGAATTCATTGCCTCGTGGTAATTGGCATGACAGTTGCTTTGGAACAGAACGAAGTGGATGATAAATGTAAGTTAATTATAAGTGTTGGTGTGTTTTAGGCTAGGAACCGCCACATCACCCATTGCCAGTGAATTTCCGATGAATGAAATCGCGAGACGTGCTGGCACTTTCATTGATCCTGCACTTCAGGTTACTGACTAAGTCGTTGGTCTTTAAAAAGGGTTTCTGGTTACTGAAGGCGATGGATGGTTTACTGGTTGTTGATGGCTGTGTTTTTAGGTCAAAACGAATTTTTGTAGTACGTAATTTACCCTGTGAATCCTCCGTTGGTGTTCTGACATCTGTATTTGACTTATTGGCGGCTTATAGTGCGTCAGTTTGGTTATCTTCGATGAAGCACGGTTTTAGCGGTTTTTAGTTTATCTTGGACTTTCTTGATACCTCATTTCTCGTTCCGTTTGATGAAGTGAAATGGACAAATTCGTTCTGACAAAAACATGTGTACGAGTCTTGAGCTCTTGTAACACAAATACTGATCTATTGCAGTGACGGGATGTTGGGGTGGGTGTGGGACGAATTTTGGCAAAATGCTCCCGTAGTTCCCTCGCGAACTCTGATTGGTTCGAGCTTCTTTTCTTTTCGACGATGAATTAACTTGGTATGCGAATTGGTTTGCCATACACTAATTCGGCTAAAGTATTTTTCAGATCCTCTTGTAAGTGGTGCGTAATTCTCAAAGTATCGCCGGTAAAGCTCTTGTCCAAGTGTCTATTTCATGGCACTTAATTGCTGCTTTAAGAGTTTGATGCCGTATCTCTCAATCAATCCATTACATTTGTGATTGTAAGTTGTGGTTCTGTTGTGCTCGAAACCCAACAGCTTTGAAAACTCCGCAAATAATTCTAACTCAAACTGGTGCCCCTGGTCCATCACTATTGATGACGGAACTCCGAAACGTTCGATCATTTTAATGCAATATCTTTGGCCCTCGGAAATCGGCGGTGGCCCAAAGATATCCAAATGTATTTCTGCGAATCGCCTGCTCATCGGTGCTTAATTTCCGAGCGAACTTTTGGTGTGTTTGGCCACTTTCCATTCTCTGCAAGTTAGGCAGCATTGAACCATTCGTTTTACATCCTTCCTAATTCCTACCCAAATGAACTGATCTTTCATAGCCTTTAGAGAAGCTCCCACGCCTGGATGAGCCAAATTGTGCGTGGCTTCAAAAACTGTAAATCCGACGGAATATATACGGACGAGTTTTCCTGCTGAGACGTCACAGTACAATGATGTTGTTGAATTAAAAGAAACCGGAATTTCTTTGAATCTCAGCTCCGTTGATGATTCCTGAAGTTCTTTTAATTTTTGGTCGGTTCGTTGTGCGTCTGCGATCGCTAGAAGTCGGTGGTGAATTGTCCGACAAAATCCAGATACCGGGAGGTAGGTTTGAGATTCGTGAATAAGGTGAATAGTCGACCCTCGATTATATGTCTGAAACGTTTGACTGATAAGTATGCAGCTAATAGCTACCGGTCGTATGCGCTATGCTGTTGCTGTGTGGCGGCCAGTTTAACCGAAAAAAACTGAAGAGGTTACTATCCATCATTGTCGCTTTTCCCCACTGTTGAATTATCGCTTCAATCGCCGTATTGGATGAGTCCACCATCAATGGCAATCTAGCTGACGATGATGGGTGCACCAACAGTTTTGCTTCGTTCAGTTGTTTTTTGGTCAGGTTAAATGCCTCTTCAGCTTCTGTTAACCACCCGATTACTCTCGTATCGTTCTTCTTGCTGCCCTTTAGGTAATCATATAGTACAGCTTGACTCCTGCTTGCGTTGGCGAATCCTCTATAAAAATTTATGATTCCTAAAAATCAACGTAACTGATTCACCATTTTCACCAGAGTCAACTTAGCGATATCTGCATCGCGTTCACGGAGCGGTTTAATTCCCTCTGGAGTGACCTCATGCCCCCCTCATGCGAAATCACATTTCTCTGTGTTTATCACTACCCCGGCATCGCTCAACCTCGAATAAATTATTTCCAGATGTTTTAAGTGCTCATCTATTATGCACGTCATCTAGATAAACCTAAAAGAAGTTCAGGTTCTGTAGGATTGAGTGCATGAAGCGCTGAAAGTTGTTGCCCGCATTCCTTAGCCCGAAAATCATGCGCATAAATTCATATAAGCCAAACGGCGTGGAGATTGCTGTTTTCGCCACATTATGGACTCCTCGATTGGCATTTGATGATAAGCGAGAACAAGGTCGATGGTAGTGATGGGCTAAATCGATCTTTTTTGTTGAAAAACATATGAGAAAATAAACAAAACAGAACGAAAAAGATCGATTTTGCACATCACTAGTCGATGGTCGAGAAAATTGGGGTTCCTTCCAGTTGGTGCGTAAAATCCTGAATATAAGGAATCGATCGTGTCGGGTGTTACTATATGATGAGTTTCCTGATGCTTTGCTGCCTCAGTTGTCTGCATCTCACAGGTTTGTATGGCTTTGAACTTTGTTTAAGTGGTAAAGCTGGAGCATCCATCACCGATTATTGGCGTTGTTCTTTCCGCCTATACAAATGACCACGTGAATTTCCGTCTGAGGCCAAGATCCAACGTAACTCGCCTGTCGCCGAAAGTTTTTAGTTTCGCCCCATTTGCTGGGTATAAATAGAAATTAGGATTGTGATTTTGTTGATTACACGTTGCTACCGGCAGGACCGATAAGTCAGCGCCGGTGTCAATAAGTTATATAGTATTTGATGACTTATCGAATATTTTGAGGCAATAATTCATGATACCACCATTGCATGTCGCCGTTTGCGTTGGTGGGACGAATTTTTTACTTTGAATTCTGCCCAATTCGGACAGTTTGGCTTACAATTAGGAGCTGCCTCTTTGAACCTATGGTGGAAAAAACACGAGCGGGTAGATTACCACTTGCAGGCGCAGCTTTTCGATTAGGTGAAGGGCCTCTGTTGCTTGACTGATTCCGAACCCGGTTGTTGCTCTGCGAGCGGTTTCGGCGGTGATTGCGATCCATTTCATCGAGGGGTCCAATAATTTCTCTAACTTGATTTCACAGCGAAGGTTCGTTATTTTGCATTATTGGTGCAGCGACGTTGTAGACAGTGAGTCTGTTGTAGGCGCCAAAATTTCCTATGCGCGAATCAGGAGGCGTTTGAACCAAATTGTTTTGACCAATTCATCGTTTATGTCAGCCCCGCCGCTGGCTTTCGATTTTCTCCCAGCTCAATACCCTGAAGGAGGCGATGGATATGCGTCTGCTTGGATTCGCATGACCTGTCTAGTACAGCTTTTTTAAATCTGCGATCGTTAAGTGCACCAAGCAGATGATGGTATTCTGTAATTTCCCTAGTAACCCTGTTCAACGCGAACTGTGTGTCTATGGTGAAACCATACGCGAGGGTCCTGTGTATTTAGTTGAACTAGTCTCATGTTTAATGCTGCTATCGATCATGACGATGATTGTATCGAACTGGTCGTCGGTGTCGGTCCGTTATGTAGCGTCTCCGGTCAGTGCTCGTCTAACTTCTTCTAGAATTCTCGCTTATAGATCAGCTGTTGAGCGATTTCTCCGGCTTCGTATATCGAATCCGGAGTATGTTCGTTTGTAACACTGGTGGAAGACATTTGAGATATCGGTATTTTCCAACCGATGGCTTGCTGCTTCTTGGTACTTACACTAAACTTTATTAATTATTCGGATAACACATAACAAAAACTTGGCTCGCGGCTAATAATACTAGTCGGGAATCATAATAGAAATAGTGAAAATAATACTTATTGGATATTCAACTGATTTCGGTATAAGTCTGCCTTGAAATTACTATCAAAGGCGACCACGGATGACAAAAATTGTAAATAAACAATAACAAAATGTAAATAAAATGTCTACCCACGATCAATCAACGATGAGGAAAAGAAAACAAGAAAATAATAATTAAATAACATGTAACGCAATATGGACAAACAAAACACGGTAGTTTGGGTGGTTTGGTGTTTTTCTTTTGTTTAATTATAACTAATTATAATCGATGATGCGGAAAACGAAAAATGGTAAAAATATTTAATGATCTCGTCTTCTTTCACAGCTAGTCAACGACCTGAGGGTGTTGATTCACTGCGTATTCCGTCGGTTGAATACGGTTGGATCAGTGGTGACGGACGGACGGCAAGTACGCGATTCGATTTGTTGTGGGGGATCTGGTTTGCTTGCCTTACCGCCGCTGCTTTCCACTGTTTAAAGCAGTGAAATCCAAAAAATATGTCGGGTAAACATACACATGCAAGTCTGTTACTAATACTTAAGCATAAGCAACGAAAAGAAAATACGAATAAAATAATTTCAATTTCAATTCTCTTTAACCGGTTTTCGTATTGGGTTTGTATAGAAAGAAAAACAATATTATTAGGTTGTCACGGAAATAGTGATTATTTTGTGGCCGTTTATTTCAAATTCATAAAATTATCATAAAACAAATTATTTATTAGCCAAAATATCAACATCAATTTCAATGGCGGTAGTGGAAAGCCTTAATAAATTTTCAAGTTGTTCATCACTTAATCGATTTCGATATTGATTTTTAATCGTTGTCATATGAGAAAACGTACTTTCGCAAGAATACGTACTTGAAAACAAAGAATATTGCTTGATAATGGCTTCAACTAAGTTCGGAAATCTTGATAGGCTAACGAGCTTCCAAAAATCCATCCCAGTTTCCTTAGAATTTTTTAAAATAATATCCGTTTGCAAATCGCATAATTCTAGTTGAAATACTGTTGGTTGATTTGCCATTATGCAATGAATGGGATTACCAAATATTTCACTAATGCGTCTAATATTTTCAAAATCCACAAATTTATCGTTGAATTGTTGAATTAAAATTTTTATTTCTGGAACGAATTTTGAAAAGTTGAAATCGGGAAATTGTTCTAATACAGCAAAGCAAGATTTAAAATAAACCAAGTTATTATTTTCTAAACTGAGGTTAAAAATTTCAAGTTTTAGTTTAAAACCATCAATATTTCCTAAAACACGAAAAACGGAATGATTCTTGCCTTGTAAGTTTAAGTTTAATGAATTCAAATGTGTTAACATATCATTCATAAATGCCAAAGATGTAATGAATTCTTTACATTTTAATCTGCTAATTAATAATTTGACGTTTTCGGTTTCAGATATTCGGGTTTCCATAAATGATAAAATATCCTTTCGTAAAATAAAAAAACGATTCAGGCGATTTCCTCTACTCAGCCAACGAACTTGAGTAAATAAAATTACATCTTCATTTGTTGATCCGGTTTCTTTTAAAAAATTCTTTAATTCTCTGTGTGTTAAGGAATTTTGCCGTCCTTTCAATTTATTTACTATTTTAATAACGGTATCCATGGTTGATTTAATATTGAAAGATTTTGCACATAGACTTTCCTGGTGAATTGCACAGTGGTAGAGGGGCACGTCAATATTTTATTTTTTTTCATAATACCCTTAAGTCCATTAAATTTGCCGACCATTGAAGCTGCTCCATCAGTGCATACTCCCGATAATTTATTATTTACTCAATAATTTTTTGCTCAACAGCCCTAAAGATATCAATGCCTTTGGTAGTTCTGTGGAAAGGTACACAACTCAACATTTCTTCATGGGTGGTGAAATTTTCGAAAACCATTCTGGCAAAATCTGTGGATTCATCTAATGCTATTGAAAAATATTTGTAATCTGCAAGCAAATCTTTCAATTTGCTAGACACATATGAACTTAAATCTATGATTCTCCTACTAACTGTGCTGCGCGATAATTTTATGGAACTTATGCATTACAAGCTTTTCTCACAAGTATGGCCAAAGCATTTTAAGGCTTCTTCGAAATTTCTTTTGAGGAATTCACCTTCAACAAAGGGTTTTTTGGATTTAGCAATATTGTACGATATTACGTAAGATGCTTTCAAAGACGAATGCTGCATGTTGATTTCATCAGACGTCGATAGAGACGTTGTAGTAAAATTTATTTTCATGTTATCGAACAAGAATCTTTTCTGCGTAGCATTCTCTTTATTAAAATCAGTGCTACACTCAGAAAAAAAAATGTCCTATTAACTTGTTAATAAGGTCACTTTTAATTTAATAAAACAGAAAACAATATGAAAATCATGTATGATTAATATTTTGTGAAGAAATTCTTTTATTGATTCTTAATTATCGTTCACATTAAATATCTAATTGTAAAAACTATTGTTTTAATTACAGAACCTTTCAGTTAATTGCATCAAATTTAAAAGGCGGTTTAAATATATTTAATATTGTCATTTTATTAATTAATCAAAGTTTGAACCATATTAATTTTTTTTTAAATAATAAGATTTCCTATTAATTTAGTTTTTTCTTGTACGACGGTAAGTTTAATTTAACAGTTCGTACTGTTTATTTAATATTATGTCATTTTACGTAGTAAATTTATAGTTTTAAATTATTAATTTAAAAATTGTTAATCATATAAAACCAATAATTTCAACTATTAGTTTATTACGTCAAAAGATTTACATATATTTTTGATCAAGTGAAATGAAATTAAATTAGGTGAAAACACTTAGCTTCTCTAGTGGCCAACGCTTTAAAACCTTATCCAAAACCTTTGTGCCTGATTGGGGAATCTAAATAACAAAAATACCCTACAATAGCCTACGTCATTATAGATTTATAGATATATGTATGTACGTACGCACCTTTGTTGCAGAAAAACAATCATATACGTAGGTACGATCATTAGTGAATATTCCACCACAATAATGTTTAAACATTTCCTCAAATCTTATTGTTAGAATAGATTCAACTAAATTCAGAATATTTGCGTGAAATAATTTAAGTGAACCATAATTTTAAAAGAATTATGAAATTTCAATCGAATTTAATATAATATACCCTTTTCCCAATGACGTAGTGCATATATCCCATTTCTTAATGACAATTCATCATCTTAAAGCTAAATCCGACTTACAAAAACAAATAGCCTTTAGGTACATAATATGCCTATTAGCGTATTTGAATTAATAACATTTCCAATTAATTCATATTTTTCTTAAATGTTTATAATTTTAAATTAATGCATTAGAGTAAATTGGTTAGAATTACGTAATAAATGTATGGTACAATTCTTCGAAAATCACCCTATATTTTTTGCGATTTCAATTCAATAGGACAAACTATTATTTTAGTAGTGTTATCTTATTCTTTCGACATTTGGGTAGTGCATATACATCCTTTTTTTCATAAACATTATTCTATGTCCGCATAGTGTGTACTCCTTTTATAATATTTTATAGGAGTTTTAAACTAAATCATTTCAATTATCTTCATCAGTTGTTGTGCGTCTGCGAAAGGCAATAGAACAATTAATAGTTATTGTGTTATTTTAATACAGTGAAAAAAATTAAGTGAGGTGCGTGAGCTACATTGTAAGTATGATAAGTATCCAATATTTTATAAAAATTTATATACATACACTCCAAAAAATTTTAGGATATTCTATAAATATATTTATACATTTTTTCAGATATTTTGTATTTATACGAAAAATTGTATAAAAAATATACAAGTCAAAAATATTAAAACAGTTTATATGGTTTTGTAATAGATTTTATAGAAACTCATAATATACAAGTGATTTTTATAGCAACAGTTGTATACAGTTTATAACGTAGAGTATAAAACATAAGTTCGATACCACGATTTGTATAAAACTAATAACTTTATCATATTAAAAGTTTGGTTCTATACGGAAACAATATAAAATTAATATAGAAATCTATATACAAAAATATTTTTTTAATATAAATATAGCGGTACTTTCCAGCCATTTATTCGGTCGTTCGACTTTTTGTCAGTTTTGTGAAAATTGTTTTAGAGTTCATACGTGCATATACTTTACTAAGAGTATTTTATAGTGGATTATAGTAATCAATTGCTAAATTTACGCGCTTGAATTTTGATTAAGTGCTCAATAGCGTAATTTATAAAGTGTATTATAGTGAGATATATATTAATAAATAATATTAAAGTGTTTCACAATATATTGTAAGTACATACAAAAAAAACTGCCAATACGTATACAATTTGTATTGTATTTTTAAAGAAAATGTATCCAGGGGTATATTTTACATGTAGTTACGATAAGAGAGACGTTCGGATAGTCCAAGTACATAAATTTGAGACAAGCGAGGAGCAATTAACTTACTTGGATTTCGTACTATCGGGTAAGCATTAATAAGTTTTAAGGCAGTGATACATGTATGTGTAATTTTGGTCTTTACGACATAAAAGTATTGCGTTGATTTGTACATTTTCCGCCATTTTGCAAAATTCCAGTGAAGCTAAAAAATTGAACACTGTTTAATTTTCTGTGCTAGAAAATTTCTTCCTATACGATAAATTTACATATAACCTTGTGATTTATGTTAACTAAGAGACAGCATTAGAGTTAATATTATAAACATTTTAAGTTTTTAGTATCATTCGCGCTCATTTTAACATATTTTGTAATAGATGCCATGTTTTGAGGTTATGTATCGTATGGTTGAAAATTACCGCCTACAAACAAAAAACAATGTTCAGTTTTATTTTTTATTGCTTGAAATAATTTAAAAAACTTTTGCATTACTCATTGATATTAATTGTGCAAATAAATTTAAAATTCTAATTTGGAATATTATTGCAATCTTGGCATAAACAAATTAATATTGAATTTAAATACTTTTTTCAGCGCTTGAAAACACATCAATAGATTTAAATCAGTTTGATCATTTTTCAAACTCTCTGTATGCAGTCATAGAGGAAAATGTATTTATAGACTACGTGAGACATTATATAACGCATCCCAGTTTCATATTGAATGTTAACACTAAAAAATATGAAGAGCTATCAATTCGAGGGATAAACGAGACAACAGGCGATACGCAACAATTAAAGTGGACAACCGTGTCACGATCAGATGGTTGTATAGGACCATCCCTCATTTTTACGCCAGAGGTATATTTTTATTATAACAATTTATAGCTGTTTTTGGTTATTAAACTTTTAATTTATTTCTGATATTCATAACGTATTTAATAATTTATTAATTTTGTTAATTGTTACAGGCTGTAAAAGAGTATATAATACGAAAATCGGGTGGACTAGAACTATTTAAAAGTGTTGAGGCTGTTAAATCACTGACAGACAATCAACGGCGTAAACTTATTTCTTGGTTAGCATCGTTTATTGAAGAAAATTGTGTAACATGTAGTCAAAAAATAATTTTAGGAAGGATTAACAAATGAAGAGTATTTAGAAAAATCAGCTCAGAAATCACCTTATATTATAGCCGTCGGTACATCTAAAGCTACAATAATTCAATTTTTTGGTAATTTTGGATAGTCATATAATTTGTCTTCCAAAAAGTTATAATTTTATAGCAGCCGTTGACTTTGTGTTTAAACTACACTTCATATTTAACATCGAATATAATATAAGTTTAAAATTATTTTGGAGCTTTATCCAAAATTTTATTTTCAAAATTGAATGTCCAGTGACCACTAAAACCCAAGAAGTTTTCTTAAAATTAGAAAAGTTAATCGCCGAAGTTTCTAATTAGAAATTTGATTATTATTATTATTTTAACAATGGATTATTTTTATTGTTTTGTTTGTAATAAAAAATCTTCAATGGTTTCTCTTATAATCAAGCATTTACAAATTGATCATTTTTTACTTAATTCTAAATTTTTGAATCTAAAATGTATAGCCTCCAGATCATGTGACTACTCATGTAATACTTATTCAGGATTAAAGAAACACTCGAATAAATGTATCAAAGGTATAAACGCTGAGTCCATAAGTTTGAAACACACTAGCAATAAAACGACATCAACAAGTTCCACACAAAATTTTTTTTTTTCCACACCAGAAGTTAATGAAGATATTCATATTCAATCGACTTCCGAAATTCATTGTCAGAATACAATATCCAATCCATCATCAGAATATGATTATGGAATTAGCGATTATATAGATGAAATAAATGCTTTAGGCCTGACAGAAGCAACTATTAGTAAAATTATGACAAATACAAATAAATTAATTGAACAAATTTCAGTAAATGTTTTGAACTTGGATAGGAAATACAATGTTGCCACAACGCCGAACAATATGTTTACAGCTAGTATTGGAAGTTTGTTTGCCATTTTGCAGAACAAAATCAAAAAATTTAGTTCTAAGTTTAATAGAGAAAAAAAATTTGGGAGAAGTCCATTTTACGCACCACCTAAAAGCTTAGCTATCAGTTTAAGATGGGATCAAAAATTCTGTACAATATCTAAAAGATATAAGAAATGTTTAGTCCAAAATTCATTTCAATATGTTTCTATTCTACAAACCCTTAAAGTTCTGTTTCAAAATAAATCCTTTTGTTTACAGTACTATAAAAAGGATCATGTTTGTTCGGATGAAAAGTTTTATAACTTTTGTTGTGGAAGTGTATATCGTTCAAACGACTTTTTCGAAATAAATCCAAATGCCATACAAATTCAATTATTTTATGATGACTTCGAAGTTACTAATCCTTTAGGTAGTCGTAGAAGCATACATAAAATAGGTGCGATCTATTTTTCAATTAGAAATTTAGCACCACAATATTTAGCACATTTAGAAAACATATATTTGGTAGCTTTATTTAATGTTAATGATTTAAAAATAGGGGGATCGTATAACAAAATCTTAAAACCAATTTTTGATGATTTGAAAAAACTTGAAACAAGTGGATTAAAAATTCAGGATACAGTTTTACGTGGTACGTTAGTAGCAGTTTCTCATGATAATTTGGGGGCTAATTTGTTGTTGGGTTTTGCTGGAAGTTTTCGAGCTTCTTACTTCTGCCGTATATGTGACGTGCATAGAGACGATACTTTAAATTTATTTTACGAAGATGAAAACAGAATTCGTAAGTTGGAGAGTATTGAAACTCTTGCAAAGTCTTATAATGGCGATTTAAATCAATCCAAAGGCATTAAATCAGTTTGTATATTAAACAATTTAAATAATTATGATGTTTGCCAAAATAGTACAGTTGATTCGATGCATGATATATTAGAAGGCATTGTTCCTTTTACTATAAAACATTTCTTTAACTATATAGTAGAAAAAAAATATTTCAATTACAATCAAATAAATGAAAGAATTAAATCATTTATCTTTGGGTATCTCTCGAGGAAAAATATTCCTACTGCTTTAATAGCTAAAGACACATTCAATTTCTCAGCATCCCAATCGTTGTGTATGATCAAACACTTACCATTTATTTTTGGGGATATACATTTTGCAGATATGAATTCAATATGGGGGATTATTACCTCTCTTTTAAAAATAATAGACATATCTTTTGCTAAAACCATTACCCGTTCATCTGTAAATAACTTAAGAAAACATATTACGGAACATTTGTCAGCTGTCGTGTCTGAATTTAAAGCAGATTTGTTGCCAAAGCATCATTTCTTAACACACTATCCGAGTATAATATTAAAAATGGGTCCGATAGCTCACATATCGTCTATCCGATATGAATCATTTCATCAATATTTTAAAAATCTTAATAAAAATCAAAGAAATTTTAAAAATGTTTGTAAAAGTTTGGCAATTCGTCAACAGCAAAAATTTTCAACAACTGTCAAAAATTTAAATATGGAAAGAAAAGTGGAACTTGGGAAAAAATCTACTATCAGTAAAGAGTTTATTGAGAAAAACAATTTATCTGATAAATCCTTTGGTATATCGTAGACTAATTACAACGCACATTATCGGCCTGGTCTATTTTTAGCTTCACCAGAGCTTAGTGGTGATGACCACACCGAATTATATGAATTGAAATTTATAATCCTAGAAAATGAGGAAATTGTATTTTTATGCAAAAAATACTCTGTTGTCCAGTTTGACGATTTTCATAATGCTTATGAAATTCTAGCTGCGGAACAAACATGCTTAGCCAAATTTTATTTAAATGATTTTCAGTTCAATATTAGTTACGACACTGCCGTATCACGGAAAACGAACAATACTTATGTTATATCAAATAGCCTTTTAAGTAAATAAATAAAAATACTAAAAAAATAATTTAAGTGAAATATATATGTTAATTTTTACTCGTATAGCTAATATTTAAACGATAGTTTATTTAAGATTTTTGTTTTCTAATTTCAGTTAAATTTTTGTTTTCTAATTAATGTATCCTGTAATAGGAAATTAAATATTATTTATAAGAATATAGAATTTATGCATACCAATAAAATGAATATTATCATTAAGCAGTTTATAAAAAATTCTTTTACTTACGAGAACCGAGAATTCCTTCAATCCATTCAAGATTGAATACAGTTCAATTTTAGGATTCAATATTGAATCCCAAAATTTTTATATCAAAGTGGGTAATTTTAATACGATACCTGTATAAATATGTTTATAAAACATTGGTATATATTTAATATTTCTCCGAATAAATAAAATTATATGTTTAGTAGATAAACTGTATATGTTTGTATATAAAAATCTTTATAGTGTATATATCAATTTTATACCAGCGATATATAAAAGTATTTATATGGGAATGTATTAAATGTGTACAATGTGTTATAAAATTTGGTTATTAGTTAAACAAATATAAAATTTACACAAAATTTTTACGGATTTATATTTATATTATTCTAGTATCAAATTTATTCCAAATTTTTTTAGTGTGTATGTGATATCGTGTTAATTAGTGTTAAAAGTTGTAGTAAAATTGCATGCGCAATAGTGCTTTTTTCTAATTATATTTTAGTACCGTTTAATTTATATGCGCAGTTACTCAAGTTTTTGTTCTAATACATTATGTTGTATTACGTGATATAAAAAATTTTAATTTAGTAAAATATAGAATGATTTTAATTAATTTTTTTTTAGAAAAATTAGGAATGAATAATAATAATATTAGTAGTGTTGACATAACCCAAAACATCGATACTAGTAGTGTTAGTATTGTTCTAGAAGAAGGGTCTTCTTCCTATTACGACATAACCCAAAACATCGATACTAGTAGTGTCAATATTGTTCTGGAAGAAGACAATATTGTTTCAGAGGTGGATGGAATTAAAGCTCTTATTTGTGGATCGTTCGGATTTGATGAAATAGTTTTAAATCGAATTATTGGTAAATTATATTGATTTGTTAAAATTCAATTTATATAATTTCTCAGCGCAGTCACTTTTTAATAATTTAATAAAAAAAATTTATTTTTATTAGAATGTGGTTTAGACTTAGAAGGTCTTTTAGTAATTAGTGACAACGATGTTAATGATTTATTTCCCGTGAATATGTTGGGGGTACGTGCAAAATTTAAATACCATTTAAGTGTATTGAGAAAAAAGGTATAGATATATTTGTTTATTCATGGATGGTTTATATTCACGAACCAACCATAAGAGCTGAAATAATTTATATAATTTAAATATATCATACAATTTAATTTTGCTTCGTTGTACGTGTTATATTCATAAAGGCTAACACAATTTCTGATGTATCTACTTCATGCCGAGAATAGTTTGATAGATGCTCTTCTTCTGAGAGTAATTCTAGTACACCCCCATCGTTATTTTCGGAAGCAAATAACAATAATACAAATTTAACATCAATTTTAAATGGATCTCAGAAAGGGCTTGCTATTTTACAATTTTATAAAGAAAACGAATATTTGGATGAAATTCAGAAAGATAATTTAACTTCAATTATTGTGGATAGCTTTTCTAATGAAAATAGAACCATGAGTATGAATGACATAAAACATTTCGCCAATGAAATAAAACATGTTTTTCCGAAAGAAATTGTTGTGAGTTCATTTAGATTACATTTAACTAATGTTTTTTTTTTATACATGCGTATAACATCAGATTTAATCCCAAAAAATTGCATTCGATCATTTCAAGTCAATTAAATCATTCAAATTTTAGTCACATGCTAAATGATCGGTTGCAAACTTTTGGGATTTCATCATTTTAATTTTGTTATGAACTCAACATTAAAAACATTTACCAAATTTCGTTGTTTAAAAATCTAAACTTCTTTATATGTATGTGTAATTTAAGGAGTATTACTATAGAAGGCGTGGACACGGCCTCAAAGCCGTTGGGAAACTTCATGACAAAGCCGCTAATGCAAGGGTAAAACTAAATAAACGTCTCAAAAAGATACCTGAAATTAAGTCATCAAAAGGTTAGTTCAGAATATATAAACATTTTTAATTATTGTTTTCGTTATTAAAGCAATTTTCATTGGTTTGTATTATATTATATTTTTTATTTATATAGCTGTAGCTTTCGATATTTTTAGATGTCATTTTCAAAATAAATAAGCTATTGATTTGGGAAATGATCGAAAACATATAGAAAATTAGAGCAATTATTTATAAGGAAATAAAATAGAGGCCCAAAAACCAATAAAAAATTATTTTACTTTTTGTTTCCTAATAATAATAAATTAATTTTCTTAACTTTCAGAAACTTCAAATACTGGTGAGACCTCAGACGTAAATTGTACACAGGACGACGAAGAAATCATTATATGGTTAACCCACAACAATGAACCGTGGACCGAAGTCGAAAAAAAATGGGCAACTGTACTAGAGTGCCGCCAGCGTGACATTAAATCTCATCATTCCGATATTCTAAAAAAATGGCCTTTACTGAAGAATAGTATTGGCTATACACTGGTAAATTTTAACATTATTCGTATACTAAAATAATTTTTTTTTCTAATCCATTGTTATTTATTTACGGATAGATTGAAATAGACTACAAACTATTATATCCAGAAAATTCATCATGGTTATTTGATAATTGGCAATCTTTCGCTAGTAAAATTTTACCCTATTTCAAAGAACACGTTAAAGATAAAGCAACTGTTCTTCAGTTGATACAATTGGATGATATTAACGATGAAAGTAAGTTATATTGATGATCACAAAATTAGATTTATTTAAGCTATTTTTTAATAATGAACAATTGATTTACTTATTATTTTCATATTTGTATTTTCAGATTCTCGAGATTGTCTCATATTTTTAATCCTTCATTCAATTTTAAAACCCTCGATACTGTCACGGATAAAGAATAACAAAAAGATCAAGTGGAAACCGTCAATTTTGGATGCACAGAACTCAACAGTTTTATACTGCGTCTCTATTAATGATCTTAATACGAAGGTAGATGAACTAAAAAACAAGTTTTTCGAAAAAGGTTTGACATTTCAACCAATAATTATAGTAGTGGGAGAAAACTTAAAGAGTCTCCAAAATTTTTATACATTTTATAATGGAATAGTAAGTCGGTGAAGTTAGCCCGAAAAAATATCAGCCCGAATTTTTGGTTCGTTTCTCGGATAAAATGTAGCTATCCCGAAAAAGTGTAAATTTTTTGTAAAAAGTGTAGGCTCATCCCGAAAAAAATATTATAATTAAAATGTATCTAACACGAAAAACAAAACAAGTTTAATCGAAATGAAAATTAATAAATTTCTTAAAAAATATTTGTAATAAAAAAAATTAATTTCTATAAGAGTAATAAATGGCTTTACATATTCTACAAATTTTCATAGCTGTACTGTTCTGTTAATAGTGTATTCCATTTACTATGAAGAAACCTTAAGTTATATACTGCCAATACTAGATACAATGCTTAAAGATTTTGTATTTGGGAGGATAGCTGGATAGGCCATGATGCTAGCTAAGAGGTAGTCAGCATCCCACGGTCAAATCATGGGAATAAACATATGATTTTTAAAACATTTGTGTTTTTAGTATAGCGCATGAGATATGGAGAAATCTTAAATTATAAACAACCAATACTAGCAGAAAATTAAATTCTGTGTGGCGATACTAGAGATAAATACCACTAACGGTATATACCACCAGATATGCTAAGAAACCATGAATAGGCCATATCCATATCATGGAGATAAGACATATAATTTTCCGTACACATAATACGACATTTCATACACTGGGTTCAGTTGAAACTTAAATTCTGTGTAGCGATACTAGAGATAAATACCACTAACGGTATATACCTACCACCTGATAGTTCTTGGATATGCTAATGAACCATGAATAGGCCATATCCATATCATGGAGATAAGACATATAATTTTCAGTACACATAATACACCTTTTCGTACACGGCATCCGGTTGAAACTTAAATTCTGTGTGGCGATACTAGAGATAAATACCACTAACGGTATATACCACCAGATAGGTCTTGGATATGCTAAGAAACCATGAATAGGCCATATCCATATCATGGAGATAAAACATATAATTTTCAGTACACATAATACGCCTTTTCGTACACAGCATCCAGTTGAAACTTAAATTCTGTGTAGCGATACTAGAGATAAATACCACTAACGGTATATACCACCAGATAGGTCTTGGATATGCTAATGAACCATGAATAGGCCATATCCATATCATGGAGATAAGACATATAATTTTCAGTACACATAATACACCTTTTCATACACTGCATCCAGTTGAAACTTAAATTTTGTGTAGCGATACTAGAGATAAATACCACTAACGGTATATACCACCTGATAGGTCTTGGATATGCTAATGAACCATGAATAGGCCATATCCATATCATGGAGATAAGACATATAATTTTCAGTACACATAATACGCCTTTTCGTACACAGCATCCGGTTGAAACTTAAATTCTGTGTGGCGATACTAGAGATAAATACCACTAACGGTATATACCACCAGATAGGTCTTGGATATGCTAAGAAACCATGAATAGGCCATATCCATATCATGGAGATAAGACATATAATTTTCAGTACACATAATACGACATTTCATACACTGGGTTCAGTTGAAACATAAATTCTGTGTAGCGATACTAGAGATAAATACCACTAACGGTATATACCTACCACCTGATAGGTCTTGGATATGCTAATGAACCATGAATAGGCCATATCCATATCATGGAGATAAGACATATAATTTTCAGTACACATAATACGCCTTTTCGTACACTGCATCCAGTTGAAACTTAAAGTTTGTGTAGCGATACTAGAGATAAATACCACTAACGGTATATACCACCTGATAGGTCTTGGATATGCTAATGAACCATGAATAGGCCATATCCATATCATGGAGATAAGACATATAATTTTCAGTACACATAATACGCCTTTTCGTACACTGCATCCAGTTGAAACTTAAATTCTGTGTGGCGATACTAGAGATAAATACCACTAACGGTATATACCATTAGACAGGTCTTGGATATGCTAAGGAATCATGAATAGGCCATATCCATATCATGGAGATAAAACATATAATTTTCAGTACACATAATACGCCTTTTCGTACACTGCATCCAGTTGAAACTTAAATTTTGTGTAGCGATACTAGAGATAAATACCACTAACGGTATATATCTCCTGATAGGTCTTGGATATGCTAATGAACCATGAATAGGCCATATCCATATCATGGAGATAAAACATATAATTTTCAGTACACATAATACGCCTTTTCGTACACTGCATCCGGTTGAAACTTAAATTGTGTGTAGCGATACTAGATATAAATACCACTAACGGTATATACCACCTGATAGGTCTTGGATATGCTAATGAACCATGAATAGGCCATATCCATATCATGGAGATAAAACATATAATTTTCAGTAAACATAATACGCCTTTTCGTACACTGCATCCAGTTGAAACTTAAATTCTGTGTGGCGATACTAGAGATAAATACCACTAACGGTATATACCATTAGACAGGTCTTGGATATGCTAAGGAACCATGAATAGGCCATATCCATATCATGGAGAAAAGACATATAATTTTCAGTACACATAATACACCTTTTCGTACACAGCATCCAGTTGAAACTTAAATTATATGTGTTATCTCCATGATATGGATATGGCCTGTTCATGGTTCATTAGCATATCCAAGACCTATCTGGTGGTATATACCGTTAGTGGTATTTATCTCTAGTATCGCCACACAGAATTTAAGTTTCTGCTAGTATTGGTTGTTTATAATTTAAGATTTCTCCATATCTCATGCGCTATACTAAAAACACAAATGTTTTAAAAATCATATGTTTATTCCCATGATTTGACCGTGGGATGCTGACTACCTCTTAGCTAGCATCATGGCCTATCCTCCCAAATACAAAATCTTTAAGCATTGTATCTAGTATTGGCAGTATATAACTTAAGGTTTCTTCATAGTAAATGGAATACACTATTAACAGAACAGTACAGCTATGAAAATTTGTAGAATATGTAAAGCCATTTATTACTCTTATAGAAATTAATTTTTTTTATTACAAATATTTTTTAAGAAATTTATTAATTTTCATTTCGATTAAACTTGTTTTGTTTTTCGTGTTAGATACATTTTAATTATAATATTTTTTTCGGGATGAGCCTACACTTTTTTCAAAAAATTTACACTTTTTCGGGATAGCTACATTTTATCCGAGAAACGAACCAAAAATTCGGGCTGATATTTCGGGCTAACTTCACCGACTTGGAATAGTTTATAAATTTCAAAGTTTTATGTTTAGATGTAACGTTTAAATTAATTCATGTGATGAATTTCGAATATCCTATCGAGGGAAAAAATGTTTATTTTTTTATTCAAAATTATTTTTATAATTTCAAATTGAATTTATATCCCAATTCAACAAAATTAGAAGAATATTTGATTAGACAGAATTAATTAATATATTTAGAATTCATTTTGAAAACAACGAAATATAAAATGTTTAAATTTTTTTTGTGCCAGGAATCATTTTCCAATTCTTCAATTTTAATTGATCACTTGAAATCATTACATATTATTAAACAGATTAGTCGATTCCAATGCCTTAAGCCAAACTGTTTCCAGAATTTTGCGAATTTATATAATTTTAAAAGACACATAGATAGAGTTCATAAAGAAGACGATAAAAGCAATCCTCAAGATATTGATGTTCAACATCACAAACAATCTATTAATTGTTCAAATCTAAACAAAGAAACTGGTTCTCAAAACATATTACCAAGCCAAAATTGCTCTTTAACCTCGGAACATAATAATAACATAGAAAGATTAAACCCAAAAAATTTTTCTGACTGACTTTTGTTTGTATTGTCTCTTCATAACAACAATAATTTCAACAGAAAAAACGTGTCGTGCCTTGTTAACGAAATAAAAACAAAAATTACAGACCCTATAGTAGACTTAATTCATAATAGTATTTTACCATTAATTGAAAATCCTAATGATAGAATAGAAGCAATAAATATATTAGAAACATCAGTTTATCCTTTTAAAAATATTACTTCAGAGTACAAGTTTATAGAAAAACTGCAAAGTTGCAATTTATATAAAAAACCTTCTTTTTATATAATTAATAATGAGGTATGTGAAATAATTAATAATGGCAGACCAACACTGGATGCTAACAAAGTAACTGGTATTTTGATGCCTATTGAATTTCAAATTAAAAAATATTTTGAATGCGATAATATATTAAAACTAACCTTAGAAAATACAGACAAATTAAATGAAAATAATTTATATCACTATTCTAACGTGATATATGGCAGTGTTTGGAAAGAAAGAAAATTGGGTTTCCAAGGAAAAATTATTTTTCCAATGGTTCTTTATCTCGATGATTTTGCTGTTGATAATCCATTGGGGCCTCATGCTAAAGACCACTCAATTTGCGGCGTTTACTACACATTTCCAAATATTCCATCGCATCAGCTGTAGAAACTTAACAATATTTTTGTTGGAGGATTTTTCAAAACAAAAGATCATTCTGAATTCGGCAATATTTTTACGTTAAAGCCATTTGTAGAAGTTATTAAAAAGTTGGAGACAACAGGTATAATATTAAAAGTCGACGGTAAAACGTACCACATTTATTTCATTTTATCATTTATTATTGGTGATAACTTAGGCTTAAATACTTACTTAGGGTTTTCTTCTAGTTTTAATTCGAGTTATTTTTGTAGAGCTTGTAGAAGAAACAAAACTGAAACACAGAAAGACATAATTGAATATAAAGATTCTTTACGTACGAAGGAAAACTATGCATCTGATATTATTACCAACAATGTTAAACTAACTGGGGTCAAAGAAAATAGTATTTTTAATGAAATCAAATCTTTCCATGTTACGGAAAATTTTTATTTCGACATTATGAATGATTTGTATGAAGGTGTTTGCAAGTATGACATTTCAAAAATATTGCTTTGTTTTATTGAAAAATCTAAATATTTCACTTTAGAGACTTTAAATTATAGGAAACAAATGTTTGATTACGGCGAGACAGAAATCGGCAACATTTCACCTCCTCTAACGTTAAAATTTTTAAAATCAAATACTTTAAAAATGATGGCACGCGAAACCATGTATTTTATAAACTATTTATCATTAATAATAGGTGACTTGATTCCTGAAAATGATAAGTGCAGTGCTACATGAGCGTGACTTAATTAATTTGGAACATTTAATTTCTAAGCACAATTCTCTGTATATGGAAATATTTAACGAGCCACTTAAATCAAAATATCATTTCTTAGTTCACTATCCTACAGCAATCCGCATATGTGGCCCATTAAAGAAGATATGGTGCATGCGATTTGAAGCAGTTCACAGTACTTATAAGAATTCAGCCAAGGCGACTAATTCGAGGATTAATATATCATACACTCTTGCAGTTAAAGCAGGACTTAAGTTTGCTCATCTTCTCAGCACAAAAAAATTTTTTGAGAAAGATATAGCCTTCGAAAAGAACGATTTTTTTATTTGTGATTTGAACGAGAAATATAAAGACGTAAATCAAAATGTAGTTGATTTTAAAAATGTTTTATGTGGGACAAAAATTATATTTAAGGGCAAAAGTTTTAAGAAACATTTTTTTTAGCAAAATATCATATTCAAACCGGTGTTTCACTCTATGAAATAAAAGAAATTATTTTAGATAACTCATTGCCATATTTTATTTGCAAATCCTGGGACATTTCTTATTTTAGCCAGCATTATCAGTCGTATATAATTGGGAAGGAAAATGAAAATGTTTCGTTTCATAGTATATTTGATTTTCAAGGTCCACCAATTCATATTCATATATTAAATAATGGAATAAAAGCATTTCGCTTAAAAATATATTAAAGTTATAAAACTTTTTATTTTATTATTTAGAATTTTAACTGTATATTATTTATCATAAAAGTTTATTATTCTTTCACTTTCTACTATTTTTGTTTATCAAATTAGTTTTTTTTAAATTGTTGCCATTGTTCATGGGTAATGGTATGATATGACTTTTTTTTAAATAAAACCAATTACTTTTTGTTTTGTTAAAAAATTGATTAAGTATTTTATTATATATAAGAATGAAAATCTTATTATATTTTATAAAAATGAATTATATTAATATATTTTATTAAATAATAAAAATGAACATTCAATATAAAACATAATTTATAAACATTTAAAACTTTTTTAAAAATAATGCATGAAGCAACTCAATAATTAACATAAAGTAATATTAAATATTTTATTTTTAAAATCGTCTGGTATTTTAATACCAGAATTAGAATAATTTTGTATGTAACATTTTGTTAATATTTAAATAAATATAAGTAAAAAGAATTTATAAATGTGTTTTTATTTAATTGTTTCGATTTTAGAAAACCCTACTAAGCATTCTATTATTTAAATATATGAAATAATAGGATAGCCATCCTATTATTTGCAATATGGCATAGGTAATAGGATTTCTCGTATTTACGTAATACTGGCATCACATTGTTATAATTCTACTGTCAATTTTGTTATAGTATAGAACTATAATTTTAATGTTACTTGTCATTTTGAATTAATATGCGGTACTATTAAAATAACGTGATACGTTATTACATTTTAAAATGATTTACCCTTTAAAATAAACGTCTAACACTATGGAAAATTAATAGTTCCTCGTATTAACGTAATAATGACATCAAATTGTTATAATTCTGTTATCCATTTTAATTATATAGTATAGACTTATAGTTTTTAATGTAATTTAACATTTTGAATTAATGTTCAGTACTATTAAACTAACGTGATTATTTATTAAGTTATTTAAAATTTTCTGTCAAATTAAATTAATGTTTGATACTATTAAAACCTAATGTTACCGATTATTAATTCTAAACTATGACACTTTTGACACAATAGTATCTGCAAACTTTAAAAATAATAAATTTGAAACTATTATGGTTAAAGCAAGTAACCTTTTGACGTATAATAAAAGTAAAAAACTACTGCATGAATATGAAATTCTATTGATTTTCCATTATTTTTTTCTGAGTGTATGTTTTGTTCGATAATGTCGTTCGCAATTAAATTTTCTGTTACTAGGTGTCGCCGAAGAGCAGAAGGATCCAACGCTCGCCCTAGTAAGAGCTTGGATTACGAAAGGACAGAAACCTGCATGGCACGAGATATCCGAAACTCCTCCAACACTAAAAGGCTACTGGGCGCAGTGGGATTCATTGAAGATGGAGAACGGGGTGCTAAACCGAGCTTGGGAAAGTATGGATGGAAAAACTATTCAAATGCAGACCGTATTACCAAAATTCAAAATTCCGGAAGTACTAAATGAAGTCCAAAATGGATCAAGCGGCGGACATCTTGGCGTTAATGGAACTTTGGCCGAAATGAGGGAACGTTTCTACCTAGTCAACTTCTACAATGATGTTGAAGATTGGTGCAAAAAGTGTCACACTTGTGCAGCTAGCAAAGGGCCAGCAAGGCGAACCCGAGGCAGAATGCAGCAGTACAACGTAGGAGCTCCACGTGAACGAGTGGCTATGGATATCGCTGGGCCGTTTCCGCGAACAGATGATGGGAATCAATACATCCTTGTGTGTATCGACTACTCAGTAAGTGGCCAGAAGCCTATCCAATACCGAACCAGGAAGCACAAACAGTGGTCGGAGAATTCGTAAACAACTGGATCAGCAGATATGGAATACCGTTGGAGCTTCATTCGGATCAAGGTCGTAATTTTTAGTCAGGAGTTGTACAAAGTGTTCGGTATTAAAAAGACAATGACAACACAACTACATCCACAATCCAATGGAATGGTCGAGTGATTCAACCGTACCTTAGAAGAGCACCTGGCAAAAGTAGTTGGATCAAATCAGGAGAACTGGGATCGGCATATCCCCACGGTTATGATGGCATATCGTAATGCAGTACACGATACCACGGGTATTACACCATCAACAGTCCTCTTTGGAAAAGAAATACGGCTGCTGTGCGATATTAAGTTTGTGGTACCAGAATTAACTCCCAAAGGAGCCGACAACTACGCAAGCAACCTCAGAAACAGAATGCCTGAGAACCATGAACACATTCGCAGGAATATCGAACTAAAAAGCGACCGATCAAAGGCCCGGTACGATCTAACAGCAAACGACAACGGATATGACGAAGGGGATTTAGTATGGCTCTACAAGCCACAAAGAAAGAAAGGAAAGTCCCCAAAGCTACAAAGTAATTGGGAGGGTCCATATAAAATTATAAAAAGGATAAACGACGTCGTGTACAGGATTCAGCGGGGTCAACGAGCAAAGATGAAAGTAGTACACGTCGATAGGCTGGCACGATACCAAGGAGACCCGAATAATGTTTCTGTTCGGGACGAACAGAATTAAGGAGGGAGGGGTGGTGTGACGATTATGGCCATCATACATAAAGTTCACGTTATGAACTCAGACAGTTGGCGCATAGTATGAACATAAAAGTCGATGGTTCGATGCTCGTCGTATCCCATGTTTTTATTACAATTATTTATTGTGGACATCGAAACATGTTTACACACCCATGCACAAATGTATAATGATCTAGTAAAAACAAGAACGTCCGAGATACAGCATACAGAGGGAGGCGTGGTTTAGTGATTGATGAATAAAACGAACAACAACACAATTATATACACACGGCCCGCCGACAATAATGAATGATGATGATTATGACAAGCCATAAACGATATTTCCAAATGTGATTATGAGCCATAAACAGAATACACAAGAACAAAGATGATGATTTATGACATACAATAAAGGAAATTTCTAGAGCAGTATCAAACTGGTATATAAACACGACCGATGCCAAGCAGGAGTTAGTTTTTGGTTTACTTTAAATCGTGTAACAAGTGAAATAAATCGGTTGTCATAGCCCCAGTGGCAAGCGGACAGATTTAAAGAAGTAAATTAAAAGCGAATATTTCAATGTATAAAAGTAAAGTGAAATAAAGTCGAGTCTAGTGAAACAAAAGTACACAGTGTTTTTAATTGCAAAATCCGGACGAACTCAGATGCCCAGTTCGTAACAATATATTCGTTTTGCTTGTACGTTCCGTATTGACGTACTTTGAATGTTTTCAAATAATGTAAAACTTGCCGTAACGTCATAGTTGTGTCCATCATGTTCACGAACGTAATTGTGTAATATGATGCACGCTTTTACGATTTCTATCATTAGAGATGGTGAAACATCAATAGCCTTATGTGGGATTATCCATTTTCCTTCTAAGATACCTAAAGCACATTCCACGTATCTTCTTGCTCTACTCAGGCGATAGTTAAAAATTTTTTTAGCGCATCTAAGTGAGCGCCTCCAAAAGGGCGCAGTAAATTTTTATGCAGAGCAAATCCCTCATCACCTACAAATATGTAAGGCATACTCTCTTCACCTTCTGATAATGGTCTTGGTTTGAATATATGCAGAAAATTATCATTAATTTTTTTCCATAACACATAATGTTTGTGAGAGTTCTTGACACACAATACACTTAACACATTAACTTTCACAACACATACTTTTCACCAAACGTCTCGCCAATTATCGTCAAATCCAATACCTAAAAGAAACAGAAGAGAACAACACAAAGAATCATCACTTAAATAACCATAAATTTACACTGTACTTATCTGAGTCAACAGCTGATCAGTATACTCGGGTCATTGTCATTGCCATCACCGTAGAGGAAGATATTAGTTTCCGTTCCATTCGCTCCGGATAGCTGCTATCCAGAGCCTCATTTTTCTACGCCTAAATTTAAATTTGACGCGCTATTTATTGGTAAACTAAACTTATTTAACATCAAACTATCATTTTTAATTCAATTGTTTACCAAAAACTTCATATAAAAAATATTTGGCTCTACCTATTTATACGGAGCGCTATCAGGAGTAATTTTTTATATGACGGCTCTCGATAGCAGCTATCCGGAGCGAATAAAAAACACTACACATGTCACAGCTGTACATCTAAACTGTAGTTATTTCCTTGTTAATTATCTAAAATTGTAATTATATAAATTCCCTATTTCATATTCATTTAATTAATTCAATTTGCATTATATAAAAACTTACCGTTTTGACTTATTATATTTTGATGTATTTGACATTTATAAAAACAACAAAACTTACTTCATACTAAGATACAGAGACATCTACATTGCAATAGAGTAAATAACAATCATGAACATAGTCGTACCATAGAAGAAAGATTAACCAGAATAGACATTGCGTGGACCAAATTTTTTTTTTCATCTTACCTTCTTTTTTGGACATTGAAGTATAATTATGTATTTTTGAATATTACAGTAGTTAATACAAATTATGCTGTCAAAACAAAACTTGTCAAATAATTTCACTAACTACACTGTTAAGGATTCTCAATTTTTATTATTTTAAATTAAAACCAGTAAACCAAAGAATACCAAAGAATACATAACCCAACTTTCTCTTACCTTCGGCAAATCAAGGTCAAAAGAATTAGTCCAAATTTTTCCATACAAAACCAGCGTTATGTCTCTTCTGGTTGTATTCTGTGGTCGTACTAAAACATAGAAAAAGTATTAATCTAAGTTACAAAGGGTAGATGTCACTGTACTATAATTATTAAAAAATTGTACAATTTTTGTGAAAGCAAAAATTAAATTACTTCAAAAAAATACTTTCAAGTATCAACAACAAGTGTGAAAATAAAGCGAATTAATTGGAGAAAAAGTAATTTTTATATTTTTTTACCTGCATTTTTCCTGGACATCCAAACATACCTACTTCAATAATTGACCCCAGCTCTCTACCCGGACACGGCAATCTATTGAATAACAATTTGGACCTCAGCATTCACTTCGGACTTTGGAAAATTGCTACTGTAACTTTACAACCCACGCTTTATACAACGGACAAGAGAAAATATTCCGCTTGCAACCAATCAGAGCGACAACAAGTCATCGGATTTATCAAATACGTACGGCGGACGAATTACCCCAGGCTATCCCGCAGACATAATCACAAACACATAGTTTTTTAAAATAGTTGAATCGCACTCATTACCATATGATCCTATATCTACATATATATAAATCTGTCTTCAGAATCAACATCACAAGTAGTACAATAGAAAAGTAATCTTTATAATTAAAGTACATGGATCCACTATTAGCATGTTTGTCATCAATTGCACCTAAACAGTGAGGGAAATTAGTTTTTTTTTTTTTTCAAAACCTTCTACTACTTTCATCCATTCATGTTCTGAAGAAGGCGTATCGAAAATATTCTTCGCATAGAACTCCCCACAGAGTTCAGCAAATATCCCAGACGACCCCACTTATAGTTGATACTCCAACTTTATATGAATAGTGCAAATCTTTCATGGAACATCCTGATGCTAAATACCTGAAAATAAACACTGTATACTCGAACGAAATAAAATAAATTACGTTTAAACTCGCCGGGTCTATCTAATACACCTTAATACAATATGACTATTTAACTAACCATGATTACCTATGTATAGTATATCAAACAGCGTGTTTTTTATTTGTTTACTCACCTTAAACAGATAGCCAATTTCATTTTAGTACTGATGCACTTCCGCATATTCGTATTTTTTTTTTTTTTTTTTGGTAGACTTGAATTCCCCAGTCGTTTTAATAAATTGTAAAAACTTTCTATAGACATCCGAAAGTAATTGAAAAACTTTTTTTCGTCGTTTCTAAGTTTTCCGTATAACTTTTCAAATGTGTTAGTACGCACTGATTCTTCATTTATAGGATTATGCCGACGGCGAACCCGTTGGCGTCTTCGATACCAATATAAAATTACAACTAAGCGCGAATCCATTTACGGACGTCTACTCAGAGTGATTGCCGTATGAAAACTGCGGCTATTCGTTTTTTACACGAATAAAAGTTTCCGTGTGAACATCCCGCTGATTCTACGTTTAAAATCGAATACTGTAAAATTCGTGCAGTACATGCCGTGTGAACGCAGCATTCGGTTGCAAAACATGATGCTCATATTCATTAATTATTAATTTTGTAATTTGAACGCTCCAATTTCATTCCTCGGCCATTTTTAAGCTGACTTTGATAAAATATGTTTTATGAAAAGAATTTTTTTATAAAAGATTTAACTCACACTATCATTTATCTTTGACGAAGGTATTTTATAAAACATATTTGACATAGAAAAGTCATAGTGTGATTCCAGTCAACAACGCTGTGTTACGATCGCCTTAAAAATGATTCGTTGACTAAAGCTCATGCTAATAAGCTCGTAAGCAATTGTTTCAAATACTTCCAACTTTGCATACACCGAATACTTCAATATTTAATTTACAAGTTGTGCCGTTCTAAAATTCTGACAGAATGTAATTTTCGGTTGAAATTAGAGTTCATCATTACTTTAAAGCTATTACTGGTTTTCACATTTTCACATTCATGAGAACAACCTCAAAAGAGTTTCCCTTTAAAATTATCAAATTTCGTAATTTGCGAATTTAAAAATTTGTAGGATTTGCAATGATACAAAAAATAAACTCTATTGTTTGAACCGATTTCTCAAATTTCTATTAACCTTTTATTGCTAATGAAGAAAACTGTGTTAAATTAATACTTTGTAATTTATTTATTTTTATTTTTTTTTTAATATTTTACAATGATCGTTCCATCATCAATTTCTAAGGGTCCTTCGAACCCGTTCGTTTCGCTAATCTAGTTAAGTACCCATTTTCCTGTTTAAGTAATTCCATTGGAGAATCAAATTCGACCACTTGCCCCGCGTCCATAACTAAAATTCGATCACTATCCATCACTGTATGTAATCGATGCGCTATTGTTATTACTGTACAATCCGAAAATGTATTACGAATAGTTGTTTGAATTAATTTATCTGTTTCGGAGTCCACGTTCGCTGTTGCTTCGTCCAATATTAATATTCGATTATTTCTTAAAATTGCGCGTGCCAGACATACTAATTGCCTTTGGCCCATGCTAAAATTACTTCCATTGTCGGACATTTTGGAATCTAAACCACCGGCTAAAGATGATACCACATGTTTTAATTGAACTTGTTCCAGAGTATGCCACAATTCGGTGTCAGACTTTTCTAGGAATGGATCTAAATTAGTACGCATTGATCCGGAAAATAATATAGGATCTTGAGGTATAATCGAAATATTTTTACGTAAATCGTGTAACCCTAATGATTTTATATTTAAACCATCGATCTCAATTTCACCATCGGTTTCGGTTAAACGGAATAATGCCTGTACAAGAGATGATTTTCCGGCTCCAGTTCGGCCAACAACGCCAATTTTTTCTTTCGGTCTTATAGCCAGATTTAAATTCTTTAAAACTAACGGTCCATCATCGCAATATTTTAGATTAAATGACCGGAACACTATTGCACCAGATTCGGGCCACCCAGTTGGTATACTATTAGACGGTTGGGTTTCCAACGCTGGCTCCTGTTTCAATTCAGAATATTCGTTGATTCTTTCCACAGAGACCATATTATTTTCTAATTCAGTTGATTGTCTTATTCCCCAATTTGACATACCAATTAAAAGAATTGATTTTGTAACAATAAGACCGACATCGCCACCTAAAGCACTATCAGAAAATAACAAACAACTCATTGTTACCGTAACGGTATATAATGCACACATTGTGTCCAGCCATAAAGCAAATGCTCTCGTGGTTGCGTAATACATGTACGTTGATCCTGTTAAATTATTCAGATGTTTATTAAACTCATCGTTTAAAGCATGTTGAGCCTTAAAAGCGCGTATCGTGGACAGACCTTGAATTGTTGCATTTGTATGAGCGAAAACAGGACTTCGGTTCAAGGACTGAATTCGATTAATACTTCGTGAAGTTTTAATATATATATTTCGAAATACACACAATAATATACTAAGTAAACATGTGGGTATTAAAAGCCACGGGTTTATTGCTGAAACTAGTATACCGGTCGAAATCATTTCCATAAAACAAGTAATTGTATCCATCATTGTTAGTGGAAGTCGTGAATCTACAGCGCCAATATCTTTTGAAAATCGGTTTAAAATTCTTCCTGATGGATTGCTATTAAAGAAAGACAAGGTCGCTCTAGAAATACCTATGAAAAGGTTGTTGTGCAAATTAATTGAAGCTCGAAGGCACATTTTAAAATAAATAATATTTCGATGAATTATTGTATAGACAAATATAATAGTAAGAACTACGTAAGCAATGATATAATTTGTTCGTGTTTCTGAAATTTCGAAACTCGTAAATTCAGTTACATTAGATATTCCACTAACAGTAACGTTAGTTTTGGTTACAGTTTCCTCCCAATTGGCCCAATAAGCTAAAAAATAATCGACTGCTAACAAACTAATCTCGCTAATTACAAAAAATATGGCAACGACAAAAACCATAAACCCACTCTTAATTGATTTTATGTAACTTTTGTAAACTTTAAATGAAACTGATCCTTCAACCATGGTTTCTCTAACCTCTTCTTCTTCCTCTTCATTACTGGTTATGCTAGTTTGTGATTCAAGCCTCGTTTTATTTTTCAGTTTAACATTAGATGAATCATCGGGCAACGCTAAAGCTGATATTATGTTAGGTCTTATCTTTTGAAGGTCTTCAAAATAACCCTGAACGTCGATTTTTCCATTTTCCATCAGGACAATATGGTCTACGTTTTTTAAATATTGAATTTGATGCGTTACCAAAATGACACATTTTTCTTTTAAATATTCCTGTATGCACTCAGTGAAGATTTGTTGGCCCACATGTACATCTACAGCCGATAATGGATCATCTAGTAAATATATATCCGCTTTACGGTAGATGGCTCGTGCCAAGCTTACTCTTGCCTTTTGGCCACCACTCAAAATCACTCCACGTTCTCCAACCAAACTCAAATCACCAAAAGGTAGCAATTGAAAATCTCGTTCCAAAGCACAAACTCGGCACACTTCTCTATATCGAACCTCATCGTATTCTTCAATAAACAAAATATTTTGTTTGATCGTTCCGTTAAAAAGCCACGATTCTTGCGGTGCATAACTTAAAGATCCATTGACTTGAAGAAATCCATCATCAATTTCTAATTCTCCAACTATAACGTTGAGCAGGGTGCTTTTTCCTGATCCGACAAGACCGATGATTGCACAAAGATTTTTTTTATTTACTTCTAAATTAATTGAAAATATTCCAGCTGAATTTTCGTTACACTTCCATGCTGCTGATACATTTTCCAAATGAATTCCTTTTCCTTTTGTCAATTTCATTTCATCCAGATTAGGCATTGTGTCGCTGAATTCGAACTTTGGTTTTTGTTGGACAGTTTCAGTTGGATAAGATTCTTTTCCTTCTGGCATTTGTAAAAATGTTTCGATTCGCTTTATCGAAACCCATGCTCCAGCTAATTCAGTAAGAGCAATCGGCCAAAAATAAATCATCGATGAGTTTAATATCAGCAGACATGATGTCGTAATAAATACTTTGCTTGGAGTTATGGCCTCGCCAAAGTAAACATACGACATTAAACTTAAGAATATAGAAATTCGGGAAACCGTAAAAAATGAGTTCAAAATGCCTTCAATACAGTAAATTCCTCGAATAATATTAAGCTCCTTACGACGCACTTTATCGACCATTTTTGCAAATGATTTTTCCCAAGCGTACATCTTAATAACTTGAATACCTTGGATTATCTCATTCATAAATTTAACACGGATATCTGTTCGTTCCGCAGATCTTCTATTGTACATTGCAGCTTTTTTAGCGATCCAAAATTGTAACGGGCTAAAACTTAACACGAATATTAAAGCAATTATCGCTGATTTGCCAATTTCTCGATACAGATAATAGCCGATAATAATAACTTCAGTCGGTCCAACCCACATGGCATGTATAAATGCTATACCATATTCGATTTTTGCGATGTCATTTGACAGCATATTGATTATTCTGCCATTCATTCCGTCAAAAACTGTTGATTTTGATAATCTCAGAAGCTACATAAGCAACAAATTGACAATAAATAGAATTTTTGATGAAATGTGATCATGTGTTTAATGTTTTTAATAGATTAACTTGCCTTCTTATAGATCAATGATGATAATCCGTTCCTGTATTTTAAATTATGTTGTAAAATAAAGAATATAAATGGGTGGAACGTAATTGCAGTGAGTAATGCAGACATAGATAATCCGCTTGCATACAAATAAGCCATTTCTTTCGAAATATAGTTTTGATTTGATGCAAAATATGATACTAAGCCACCCAAACAGATGGGTTGTAATAAACTGAAACAAAAAAAAAATGTTAGGGGCAAAAATAATATTAATATTTTTCAAGATACCACGTACCTTAGAAAGGATTCAAGAGTTGAATAAAATATACTCGCTAAAAATATTTGAACGCCATATGCTTTAAATAATACTCGAAATAAACCAAAATTTCTCTTATTCTTTAACTGATCATCCCATAATATTGTAAAGTATTCTGCTAGATTTTGACTTTCATGTTCTTCTAATGATTCATACATATCTTCATCCTCCAGTGTTCGTTTCATGCCTGTTTTGTATATATCTTTAAGAAATCTAAAAAATTAAATAAGATTTTACATTTTAGGAGATTTGAATTTGTTTCACATTTTCCTCCAATTTTTCAAGCAATGTAAACGTAAAATAGGGTGGCTCAGAAACTAATGTCCTATTATTGGATATTTAACAAATTTAGCGCATTAAAGTTCAATTATACAATATGTTTCCTTAAGCAAAACAAACATAAAATTTTCAAAAAAGCAAAGTGATATGTTTTATTTCAAAAGCATGATAGGTAAAATGAGATTGGTAAACCAAAAAGTTGTCGTTGGTGAGACTGACATCAGAAAATACTCATAAATGGCCACTTTTTCCTTGGGAATTCCACTAGAACTCGATAAACTATAGGATTTGTCTTACTCCGTAAAGCTTATTTACTTATAATTTAAAGAAATCGATTTAGTAAATATATATAAGATTTCAAAGCAAAAATTTGATAATAAAAACCAAACAAAAAAAAAATGTTTGCTAAACAAAAATTTAAAAAAATAAAATTTTATAAAAATTTATCATTAAGGTGGTGTGCTGTCCAAAAATTCATTTTTTTTTGTTTTTGCTTAAATTACTCCCTCACCTCTCTAGAATATGGGCTTTGTTTTTTCAAAATTCTAACTGTAAGTTTAACTACTGAGCCTTTCTTTGAGCAGGTAAATAAATGCGCCGTTGGCGCTCAGGTATGCCTTCGCCCGTATTAAGCTATAACAGTTTTATCTGTTCCCTCGACGTTCTTTCGAGCAGCTGCTACACAAATACCCTACAGACTGTTTTGTCTAATGTTTGGGTGTATGAATTTCACAAAGTTCAGGATAAAAAAATAATGAACTGGTTCTCGATAACACCTTTTTTGCAATCATCTTTATTTGGATTTTTTCATCAATAATAAGAAAGGCCCAGGTCACTCACTCACTGATTCTGTAACGCTCAAGGCATACTATGATTTTAAAATAAAAAAAATAAAATAAAGTAATATTTGAAAGAAAACGGTAAAATTAAAAATGATCATAGCAATCATGATTCAGGATAAAAAAATTCGATCAAAACAAATCGCTTAATTCAATCATTTCTATAACGCTTTAATTAGCCAGATTTTCTATTATAATTCTAAATAATTTTCATCAATTTAACCTGTAAGTAAGTACTTATCACTTCAAATTTACATCGAGCATAAGACAATTGATTGCCTTTATTACAGTTTAAATTTCAATAATCTGAATTAATCTAAATCCAACACATTGCTTTACCAAATCGATTCACCCATATTCGGTAAGAGAATGAAAATTTCTTTGAATTTGAACTCCATGTCTATTATTAATAATTTTTCATCACTTGCAGTTTTATTATTGCTATATTAAGCAGCAACATCCATTCAATCTGCGTCAAATCTTTTAGAAGTTTCCGTAAGTTTCCAAATAAGATTTCATTATGGATTCAGATGAAACCCATTTATTCAGAAAACGACGTTTGGCTAAGAAACGGCAACATAGAAGGTGTGCAAAGCAAACACCCGAATCAATTGAGACAATACGCGCAAAAGGCAATGAGTCGCACAAGAAACGTTTAAGAACTATGTCTCCACAACAGCTACAAGCTCACCAATACTCACATGCCACTTCTCAACAGCGGTATATTAATAGAATATCGGAAGCTAAATTGTAAGCCTACCGAGCAGCCAACGCTCCCTCACAGCAACAATCGAGCGTCCAACGCGGCTTCTAAACAGCAGCGTATTACACTCCTGTCTGTCGAGCAATTACTTGTCCACGAGCGGTGAACGCAACATCTCAGCAGTTACTTCGAGAGCGTCAGAGTGAGGCTATTCATCGGGAAGCAATCAATTTCAATGTAAACAACACTTTTCAACACGATTGTGGACAATTCGGTGGCCAATCTCTGAATTGTACATTCTGCGGGGTGAAGCATTTTGAGGGTGAGAGTCCATCAGATGGCCTATTTACGTAGTGCTGCCGCAAAGGGAAAGTAATGCTACCTAAGCAGCAAGACATCAATGAAGACGTTGTGGAGTATCCTGAGTTTTTGATAAATCTTTTATCAGACCCAAACCATCCTAACTAAAAGCACTTCCGAGTTAATATCCGACCGTACAACAGTACAGTATCGTTTGCTTCGATGGGTGCCAAGATCGTCGACTTACCGGGTAGAGGCCCTTATGTGATCAAGATTGACGGTCAGACGTACCATCGCATTTCATACCTACAGCCAGTCAATGCGCAAGCACCCCAATTTACTCAGCTTTATGTGGTCGACAGTAACCAAGCTTCGGATATACGCGAAGAGCACTCTGCCAATTAGAACTGCAAGCGTGGTATGGTACTGGACCAAATCGATCGATATTTTCGACAACACAATTGTTTAGCTCAAACGTATCAACTTATATAAGATATTGAAGCGCAAGAAGCCGCACGCACGGCTGCGGCAAGGGATTTTCAGAAGCGATGGACGATCCGATCAACGGCGCTACAATACGCCAACATTAAATGAGATTGCGATGGTGTTTGTGAATGAGTCCGGAGAGCCACCCTTCAAGCGTGATATTCAGGTCTATCCAATCAATCCGGAAGACCCCAACAAGCAATTCGTCAACTTAAGCTTTCTAAGTCCCAACATGAACCCTATTTCGTACTCACTGATGTTTCCCTACGGTGAACCAGGATGGCAACCGAATTGAGAATGTGAAGTTAACCGAAGTATGAATAAGAATCGCGTCCGCCGCAACAGTCGGGATGATTTCAATCCAATCATGAGTTCCGGGCAAGCTTACGCAGCAATGGCTAGTGGACTCATATCTTCAAGTAGAAGCCAAAAATCTGAATTACATTCGTCAGAATCAAAAGCGTCTTCGAGCATGATGATATGCGTGACGCTATAAGTATCTTCGCTAAGTATGGTGCTCCGAACTTATTCACCACTTTTACAGCAAAACCAAGCTGACGTAAGATCACTCGTAACTTGAGACCCGGACAGCAGAGCTCTGATCGATTCGATTTAGTAGCGCGTCTGTTTAAGATCAAATTCGAATCACTCAAGTACATCACAGTAGCAGGCATATCTGGAGAGCCGAAGGCTTTCGTCTATAACATCGAGTTTCAGAAGCAAAACCTTCCCCATGCGGACGTTTTGGTAATGTTAAAGCATGAGTACAAGTTCTCAACTGCTGAGACGATCGATCAATTTATCTGCGCTGAGTTGCCACCGGACAAGAGTCAAGAACTACGAGAAATTGTGCTGAAGTGTAACATATACGGACCATGTGGAGAACGTCATCAGAATGCACCGTGTATGAAGGATGGCCATTGCTCGAAGCAGTTTCCCCAGCAATTGAACGATCATACAATTTCAAACGTTAGTGGATACCACATACCACTTATGCCGGCGATGTCGTGGCACGCAAGTAATGGTGCGGGGAGTTCTAATGGCAATCGACATGTGGTGCCATACAATCCGTATCTCACATAAAAGTACAACTCCACATCAACGTGGAAGCATGCAGTTCATTGATTTTCGTGGAGTACATCTACAAGTACATCTTTAAGGGATTTAACTGTGCCAACATGATTATTAACACAGTATGTGAGTGCGCCAGGGTAATTTGGCGTCTAACAAAACACATCATTTTCGAAGAAGGTCGTGAGCAAGTGCCGTTACTGACTGCACAAACTGGGAAAACAGCTTAACATCAGCAACCCAGCAGCTGGACAATTCATTTACACCGACATCCCCTATCACTTTGTTTACAAGAAAGGACAGTGGAAGGAGCGTTCAAGATGAGGCAACAAGATCGACGCACGGATTTACATACGGTAGGCATGAAAGATGAGGAACGTTTCCATATCCGTATATTTCTACTACACGTCCCTGGGGCCACCAGCTTCGAATCCCTACGCACAGTAGACGGCACTTTATGTGAGACCTTCAAGGCAGCTGCTATCATACGACGATTGCTAGAAAGTGACGACGAATTAGATCAATGCCTAACGGATGCTGGTACCTATCTTATGCTAAAGCAGTTACGAGAAATGTTCGCTTACATTATCGTATTCTGCCGACCTGCTCAGTCTGTCAAGCTTCATTTGGTAAATTTAACACTTGATTACGCGAAACAGCACGCTAATGAGTCTGCAGTAAACAAGGCCCTTCACAATGTCAATGCTATTCTCCTTCAACACGGGTTTAGTTGTCATGCAATTGGTCTGCCTGCGCCCACTGGACCCGTTACGAATGATGAGTTTATCTTCAATCAAGAGGAAGAGGCAAGAGTAAGAAAAGCACAAATCGCGATGCTCAATGAAGCTCAACTGTCGGCTTACATCAAAATCATGTTGGCAGTGGAGAACTCACACATAGTAGTGGTTTCAAATTTCCGGTCCCATTGACACATCAATTTCGTCTATGCTCTTGAACTCCACTGAAGCAGCTGCTTTTCGTGAAGCCGCACTCATCGTTATTGATGAAATCACTATGCTTCCGAAGAATGGTTGGAAATGTATTAACAAGCTTCTCCGCGAAATCATGGGCAACAAAGAAAGTTTTGGTGGAAAGGTGTTAGTTCTGGGCGGCGACTTTCGACAAACTTTGCCAGTAATTCCTCGAGGTACACGAACGGAAATAATCGAGTGTTGCATCAAATCAAGCAGATTTTGGAGCGAGTTTCAGCATCTTACTCTTACAACAAATATGCGTAGCAAGGGGCAGAATGAGCACAACAATTGGCTATTGAATGTCGGTTCCGGAAGACTGTGTTCCGTACATGGAATTTATAAAGAGGATACAATTCAGATACCCAACAACATGATTAAAACTGATGATTTAATGAGCACAATCTTCGGAGACATTGAGAACCTACCAATCGAGGGGTTATCAAAGAGTGTCATCGTTGCACCTACGAACGCGCAAACATTAGAGATGAACCGTTAGATCATCGATGAAATGACTTCGACTCGGAGGATCCAAATGATTGCCTCAATTTTCAGGTCGAGTTCTTGAACGAACATTAAAACGAACAGAAGGAGACATCGTACTTATTCCAAGAATCGATCTCGCAACTACTGAGACCACGGTTCTGTTAGTTTTCCGCCAACGACCTGCTCAAGCACCAAAATTGAATAAATCAGATAATCATGTACTAAAATTGAATTGATCATAATTCTCATTGAACTCATTCAAAAGACATTTTACAGCAAACCTCAAAATATCTTAGATCCACGAGACATTCTGACGTATTTTTAGTAGTATAACATACTAAATCGGACAATTTGATCGCGTTAAAGTGCTACAGCGAACGATTTATTTTGGCAGCATAGCACATACTGTTTTAAATAAAATTCATGTGACAGATTAAGACCTTTATACAGAAGATAGATTTTCGAAGAAAGAAAACGGGTCCCAGAACAACCTAGTTATTTATACTAGGGCTCGTCACGAGCATTTTCGTAATTTGCGTGACAGAGGTGGAAATCAATACACTCAAAATAACCGCAGAAATCGATAGAGGGATGAATTCTAAGCAAAAAATGTTTTATGAAATTTTTTCGATAAATCAATATTTTTCGAGTTATTCGCGATTGAAAATATTGATTTTTAATCTACAAAATGCATGTTTTAGAGCGATTTTTCACGAATAACTCGAAAATCGTACGTCTTATAAAAAAATCATGAGCAGCAAAAATAAAGCTTATAACAAATCGATTGGTTTTATTTTTATTTCTGTAGATGCAACACGAGGCGAGTTGTGGCTGGTTGAAGGTGACTGTTTTCTCGCCGAAAACAGAATTCGAACCTTTCAACGTTAAATAACGGAAAAACCACGAATTTTTGGAGGAAAACTTGTCAGACCATTTTTTAAAGTAGTTGAAAAGACATTTAAAATGAGCTTTAGGTAAAGAATTAGCATTAAAAAAGTCAGTAATGAAAGTATGAAACCAATGGGTTAACCGCAAGAATTGAAATTAAATGTAATCCATTTACAACTACTACTTTAGGTACTAACAATATGTTCTGGAAGTTGAACGGTTTAGAATGCCCTAGATTTGAAAAAATGTTTGATTCAATTTTGAAATATTATCCAAATTACAAAAGATTACAAATCGTGATCGTCCTGCAACTGATGATCGAGCGATGCGAGTGAAAAATCCAGGTGAAATTGTGTAATTCGTGGTCCGAAATGAATAGTTGACCGACCTAAAAATGGAATGTTTTCTAATTGAACCATCCTTCTCTTTTGGCACGCTCTGTTGTAAATGAGCTTATGCTCAAAATGGAGTGCGCCAAAACTTAAATAAATTTATGTGTAAATCAAATAGATAAATAAAGGTTGAGTTGAAGTTGAGTTGGAATTGAGTTGGGGGTTGGATAGGATGTAGTTAGTTGTTGACCAATTTTTTTTTATATGCTGATTTGAGGATTGAGTTTGGCGTAGAGTTTGCAGTTGAGTTGAGGATTAAGTTGGGTTCCGTTTGCGAGTTGAATTAGGGTTGGGTTGCGGTTTAGTTGTCGTTGGATTAGGGTTTAGTGAGCAGTTGAGCAATCTATTTATAGGGAACCTCACTATAACGGGAATCGACGGGACCAAAAAATTTGTCCGTTTTAGTGAGGTCCGTTAAACTCGGGATTTTGATTTTTTATATAAAAATGGAGGTGTGGCCAACACACGACATTCTTTTACGAACAGACAATTTTAACAAATTTTATTTTTTCTTACTTTTTTTTTAATTTTTAAATTTTTAAATTTTTTTTTTAATTTTAAAATTTTTAAATTTTTTTTTTTAATTTTTTATTTTTTATTTTTATTTGTTTTTAATTTTTGGAAACATTTTGTATTAAGTAGTTTTTTGTAAACCTTATACTTTTTAAGATATTTGCAAAATAAATTTTCTGAACCAAAAGAGTGGCCACTTCCGGTTAGCCGATTTGGAGTCAAATTCACTGGGACCTCCCAATTTATCAAAAAAGCTTAAATCTGAAGTTTCAGTTCGATTGGTTAAACCATCTGGGCTGTAGAGAGGACACAGACAGACTGACAGACTGACAGACTGATAGACTGACAGACTGACAGACTGACAGACTGACAGACTGACAGACTGACAGACTGACAGACTGACAGACTGACAGACTGACAGACTGACAGACTGACAGACTGACAGACTGACAGACTGACAGACTGACAGACAGACACCATTTCGAAACCCACTTTTTCGGACAAAACAAATAAATCTCTAAAAATCTCAAGGTCCAAAATTTTCATGATTACTATACTTTATTTTACTAGAGTAAAAGAAAGTAAAAATTTTATTGGGATTCTATATATTATCCGATTTTGATGAAATCCAGCATTTCCAATGGAAATAGGATTCTCAAATGATTTTTAGACAAAGTTCTGGAATATGGCCAAGTAGGATGGAAATTGGATATTCCTTAATTGAATATGATAAAATTTGGCATGTGCGTTGGAAATGGGATTCTAAAATGATTTTTGGATAAAGTTCTGGAATATGGCCAAGTTGGATGGAACTTGCCTATTTCTTAACCGATTATGATGAAATTTGACATGTGCCTTGGAAATGGGGTTGTAAAATGATTTTTGGATGAAGCTCTGGAGTATGACCAGGTAAGATAGAACTTGGCTATTCCTTAACCAATAATGAAGAAATTTGACATGTGCGTTGTAAATGGGATTCTAGAATTACATTTAGATGAAGTTCTGGAATATGGCCAATTAAGACGGAACTTAGCTATTTCTTAACGGATTTGAGTGAAATTTAACATCTGCCATGGAAATGGGATTCTAAAGCGATTTTTAGATAAAATTGGGTAAAGTAAGATGGAACTTGGTTATTTCTTAACCGATTATGATGAAAATTGACATGTGCGATGGAAACAGGATTCTAAAATGAGTTTTAGATAAACTTCATAACTTCAAATAAAAATCATTTTAGAATTCCATTTCCAACGCACATCTCAAATATCATTTTTTTTTTTTTTGCCATATTCCAGAATTGTATTCAAAAATCATTTAAGAATCCCATTTCAATCATGTATGTCAAATTTCACTAAAACCGGCTAAGAAATAGCCAAGGTCCATCCTAATTAGCCATACATATAATTTGCTAAAGGTTCAATTTGAAATGTAGAAAGTTCAATTTGAAATGTTAAAGGTTCAATTTGAAGTGTAAAAGGAGCAAATTGAAGAGTAAAAGTTTTAATTTGAAGTGTACTCGTAAAACTGGGTTGATTTGTATATTGAATTGGAGGTTGAGCTGAATATTGTCTTAAGAGATTCATTTCGGGATTGATTTAGGAGTTGAATTAATGAAGACCGAAGTTCTGACCACCTCAAGAGGAGGTTTCAGCCCTTTATATTTTATAATTGCTTTAACGTTATAATTTTTGGAACATTGAATCCAATTTTTGGTTTTATTAATTAAAAACCACTATTCACTTCTTTTTTCACTTTTATGTCAATTTTTAAAAATGAAAATTAACTTAATTTTTACGTTAAAATTAACTAGACCATATAAATAAAAAATTAAAAAATAATATGTATTTTTAAATATTGCAAAATTAAATTAGAATAAAATTAAACAAAAAAAACCGTCCGTTTAGAACAATTGAAGCTCAGAAAATGCTACGTTGAAGTTTAATACAGAATTTTTTTTTGATTAACCAAGCTTTTTATAAGACTAAAAAATCCTAAATTTTATCGAATTCTACGCCGCTGAATTTTCAGGATCATTCTTTTCGGCAATTGAACTTAAATGTTTAATAATAAAAATTGTTTATCTCGCTAAGCTCACTTTACTTTATCTTGCGCTCATAATGCAGACCTTTCTCCTCCAAAAATTTTGACACAAAATAAATCGAAGCCGTAGGACAAGCAAATAAGAATTAATAATAAAGCTGTTAAATAATAAAGCTGTATAATAAGCTGTTGGTCAAATAAACGGGAATTATCATTAATGGAAACAACATCAAATTAATATAAAAATGTTTCTAAAGTTAAATCTACATGACGAACATTACAATTAACAAGACGCTTGGCCTACGCATTCGGCTGTCAATTTACATCATTTGACGTTTGAGGAAAAAGGTCAATTGAAACATCTTAAAATAAAATTCATATAATTATTTCCAATTAGTAATACTCACATAAAAAATAGCCTCGACATAAACGTACAGTCCTTTATCGGATTTTCTGGCCGACCTTTTTTTTCTTTTCTAAACATAATTTAATACTGAATTTCTATTACAGTTACAGCCTTGTAAAATAATTATTTTATCTTAAACGAATTAGAAAAAAGTTTACAGAAATAATGATAATAGTAAAATGTGTATATTATTTGCTCCTCACTAGATAATAAAAAATAAATAAAATATATATTTGTGTACTAAGTGCATAAATATTTTTGCACGAGATTAAAAGTTTAATCGAGTATTCAGCATATCGTTTTAGAAAGAAAACCATCAGTAATTTAATCTCCAACATTTTTTTTATTTTACTCTTAATGACTATTACATGCTAATACAGCCAATTTTTAACCATTTCCCAAATTCATCTCTTAGAGTTCATTTCGTTTATTTTTTCGTGTTCCACTTTGAAAATAAAAGTTTCTACCTACGGAGCGAGGAAGTGGATTCAAAACTGTATGACCATGCTAAATCACTTTTGTTAAGCATTGAACCTGCCACTTGTTTGTATACTTGACGAAAAATACCCTAATTTTTCAAATAAAGGGTTAAAACCCACTTTTCGTCAAAGTTGCATACTGCACAACGAATAACAATCGCAAACATAAAACATTCTGAGAAAGGCAAATACATTTAAGAAATTTTGTGTATACGGGTGGCCCTATTCTGGCCATTCCCTGGGAAGTGGGAATTGGGAAAAATATTGCTATATTTCCAAACTTCAATAATCCCCAGCTTTTTATTCCCCAATTCCCAAACGTGTATTCTGGCGAAATTGGGAATAATTTCCAATGGGAAAAACGCTATTTCGAAGTTTGCAGCTGCCATTATTTAAAAATTTCATTTTATACATAAAGGGTGTTTTTTAAGCCCGATAGAACTTGAAATTGCAAAAAAAACACCAAAAATTAAATTGTAATCAAAATTTTTTTTTTATTCGAAAGCTCAATACATGGCATTAATATTTGAAAATGATTTCGGGCATATGGGCCCCGCGGCTGTTCTTGACGAAATGCATTCTGGACGTCAAATTTTGGGCCACTTTTTCGAGCACTGCTGGCCACATGTCACGAATAACACGAACAATTCTGGCCTCCAAGGCGTCAATTGTTGCTGGTTTATCAGCATAAACCAGTGACTTCACGTAGCCCCACAGGAAATAATCGAGAGGTGTCAAATCGCACGACCTTGGATGCCAATTGACAGGTCCATTTCTCGAAATCAACTTATCGCCACATTTTCAATTTAATAAGTCGATGATTGCGGTCGCCATATGACACGTAGCGCCATTCTGTTGAAACCACATCTCGTCCGGATCAATGTCATCCATATTTTCAAACAAAAATTCCTGCGAACGACGACGAATCGATAAATTTGGATCTTCTTCCACACTTTCGTTTACAGCGGCGATATTCTCTTCAGTACGCACACTCCTTCGACGTGTTGATGTTATTGCATCCTCTAGAGAGTATGTGGTACGAAATCTATCCACAGTTCGACGGATGGCTTGCTCAGATGGACGATTATGTGCGCCATAATAATCACGAAGTCGTCTATAAATTACGCGAATCGACAACTGATTTTCAAAGTAAATTTTAATCATTTCGTAGCGTTGTTCAAGCATGGGTCTATTCATGATGATTTGCTGGAGTATACTGAGATCTGCCAGAGTATATTTTTCATAAAAATTTAATTTTTTGTTTTATTTTTTACAATTTCAAGTTCTATCAGGCTTAAAAAAACAACCTTTACATATAAAACAAAAACTTTACCGATACTACGTTGTAAATAATATAATGAAAACACACAAAACAACCAGTTTCTTCTAATTCAAAAAAAAAAATAGGGAAAAATAAACGTCAAAACTTACATAAAATGGAATTATTTGTCCCTACCTTCAAAGATTCCCAATCGCCACAATACACTTTTGGAAAAAATAATTCCCAACTGCTAGAATACTGTCAAAATAGTTCAATTCCCAATTCCTAGGAAGCAGCCAGAATAGGGCCACAGAGTAACGATTTTAAAGGCAGTGTTATTGGTAAATGTGTGTGTGTGTGTGTGTGTGTGTGTGTGTGTGTGTGTGTGTGTGTGTGTGTGTGTGTGTGTGTGTGTGTGTGTGTGTGTGTGTGTGTGTGTGTGTGTGTGTGTGTGTGTGTGTGTGTGTGTGTGTGTGTGTGTGTGTGTGTGTGTGTGTGTGTGTGTGTGTGTGTGTGTGTGTGTGTGTGTGTGTGTGTGTGTATTCTAATGTGCGTTCAATGCCACTACATAAATAGCCGTGACATCAGTCTAAAAAAGGCAAATCACTAATATAAAGAGGGGAATAAAGATTTTTATTTTCCTATGAAACGTAAACAAAATACTATGGGATTTTCAAACACATTTTTTTATATCGTCTCTATTTTCAATTTAAATAAATATTTTTATTTACAAATGTAAATAATTTGATATCAAATATATCGAAATGTAAATTGTGAACAATTTTGATTGAAATTAATAATCATTTATTAAATAATTTTGCATTTTTATAAAAATATTTGTTTCTCAAAACATCGGCATGCTTCGTGTTCCTCTAATCATAATAAATTTATTATAGGGCTCGTCACGAGCATTTCGTATTTGCGTATTTCGTATTTCGTAAATTTGACGTCTCTTGTGATTGGTTTAAATTATTTCTCCTAAATAAGCAAGAAATGTCAAAAATAAACACGCTCACAGGCTACTTATTTTCGTAATTTCTTCAGCGTATATGGTTATTGCTGGATTTAAAATTTTTTCTGTGATTACTAGTGATTGAGTAAATTAAATTAACTTATTGTTTATATGTACTTAACTTTACTGTTGATTGCCTTCAGTATTATTTTTTGTGGTGTGAATTATAAATTACATGAAAGAGAGCTGTCGACAATCTTGGCCATTTCCCAAAATTTGCGTTCCTGTTTATTTCTATTTATTAAAAATCACAATTAATCACAGAAGATACGTTATTTAACAGCTGAAATGTGTTAGATTTAACTGAGTATTAAGGAAAAACACTATCTAGTTAACATGAAACTATCTTAAAACGTACGAAAATAATCTAATTTTAATAAATAAATAAATCTAAAGAAAAAACTCAAACGACGAAATATCCTACCTAAATGTTACGAATTTTCTATTTACATATTTGCGGTTTTTTTGTACTTGATTTTCTCAAAACAGTATACCGGCTTAGCATAGCCGAAAGACATTTCAATTAAATTTTTAATAGAAATCATTTAATAAATATTTCTAGTAATCACAATAAAAAATTGTATTTGTACCTCTTCATACAAAATATAGTTTGTTTTTCAACAAAGCATATAGGGAATTTGTCTAATTTCAATCTATAATTTTAAAATTTTAACTCATGCTGAAAAACATTCTTACGAAAATATTTACGCAAATAAGTAGCCTGTGAGCGTGTTTATTTTTGACGTTTCTTGCTTATTTAGGAGAAATAATTTAAACCAATCAGAAGAGACGTCAAATTTACGAAATACGAAATACGCAAATACGAAATGCTCGTGACGAGCCCTTATGAAAATGAAATGTTTAGAGGAACACGAAGCACGACGATGTTTTGAGAAACAAATATTTTTATAAAAATGCAAACTTATTTAATAAATGATTATTAATTTCAAACAAAATTGTTCACAATTTACATTTCAATATATTTGAAATCAAATTATTTATATTTGTAAATAAAAATATTTATTTAAATTGAAAATAGAGACGATATAAAAAAATGTGTTTGAAAATCCCATATGATTTTGTTTACGTTTCATAGGAAAATAAAAATCTTTGTCCCCTTAACACATACTACCACACATTTTTGTGTCATGGCTTTTTATGTAGTGGCGTTGGTGCGTTGTTTTAGCTTTTCATTTAACATGATGCAAATAGGAGGGAGCGCCAAAGAGATTAACTATAGAGCTGAAACACATTTTTTTCCGATATAAAATCGTCTATTTCATATGCACGCTTGAGTGGTTGGAGAGGAACGGAAATATATGGGTTCTTACAAATAATATATGGTAAGTCTTTCTTTTATATAAATAAACTATCTAGTTAGTTTTTATTTTTGTTAAAAAGTGGTTGTGGGTAGTTTCGTGACAAATAAAAATATTCAAATAAAACAAAACAATTAAAACAACATTTCAAGCCGTCTCGTTCGCTTCTTACGCAGATCCTATCAAAAAAATGTACACTCAAAACCAACAAAAATGTTTATACAAGCCGTCTCGTTCCCTCCTTACACAGATACTATCAAAAAAATGTACACTATATTTATTATGAATGTATCACCTATACTTATCTGTTTTGTGTATATATACTTTCTGATTTATTTGTATGCATCACTAATACTACGCCTTAATGTACTTTTTTATACCTTAAGTGTTTGTACTGTTTGGCTTGTATAAACATTTTTGTTGGTTTTGGTACACTATATTTATTTATGTATTGGTATTTATACATCGGTATTTGAACAGATTTTTTCCGTAAAATACTTTAGTTTCGATTCGATGAATCTATCACCTATACTTGTTTGTTTTGTGTATATATACTTTCTGATTTATTTTATACGCATCACTAATACTACACCTTAGCGTACTTTTTTATATCTTAAGTGTTTGTACTGTTTGGCGTGTATAAACATTTTTGTTGGTTTTGGTTTAATCGGAAAATGTCATAACAGTTCTATTCTGGTTTATAAGTTTTCTTTACATACTTCGTACCATTGGTATTGTATAATTTTATGCCTGTAATTAGAAAATTTCTGCATACCGTACTTTAGGAAACAGGATGGGATTTCTCATGTGATTATCACACCATAAATCCCATATATTCCGTTTACATAATAAAACATATTTTTCGGTGTATGATGATTGTGCAAAATTGTGCGTTACTAAACTTACCTTCAAAATAGTTTATATTGGCCAGAATCGGTCATAGAACATCCACAATTGATCAAAATCGTGGTTTTTCGAAGAGGTTATATGGGCGATTTCCAAAAATCCCACCTAAAATTGACATTCGAATTAAATCAAAGTGTATTTAATATTCTGGCCAAGATTGACGTTTGTGCGTATTACACTTTAGGCAGAATCGGCCAAAGAACATCCACAATTGATCAACATCGCGGTTTTTCGAAGAGGTTATATGAGCGATTTGCAGATATCCCACATTTTATTAACATTCGAATTAAAACAAAGTGTATTTAATATTCTGGCCAAGATTCACGTTTGTGCACATGTTACACTTTAGCCAGAATCGACCAAAGAATACCCACAATTGATCAAATCGCGGTTTTTCGAAGGTTTTATATGAGCGATTTCCATAAATCTTACATTTTATTAACATTCGAATTAAAACAAAGTGTATTTACTATTCTGGCCAAGATTCACATTTGTGCATATTACACTTTAGCCAGAATCGACCAGAGAATACCCACAATTGATCAAATCGCGGTTTTTTGAAGATGTTACATGGGTGATACCCAGAAATCCAAGTGTAGAACATCACAATTGATCAAAATTGCGATTTTTCAAATGAAATATACACAAACATGATTCTTGGAAAGGATATTAACTAAAATTTGTTTTAATTTGAATGTTACTAATATGTGGGATTTCTGGAAATCGCCCACATAACCTATTCGAAAAACCGTGATTTTAATCAATTGGGGAGGGTAGAACTAGTGTTACCAACATATCGTAAACAAAATTGTTGACAGTACAAATATTAACCCACTACGAACCTAGTAAAAAACTGTTACTTATTCAACTTGTAACTAACTTCGTTGTGTACATTTTTTCACCAGAAATATAGCGTGTACGTACCTTGAAATATACTGAAACCTGCATCAAAAACAATATACAACAGCAACATTTGAAAAACAGCCGAATTAACTATTAAAAGCAAAATAATACGTATTGTTGTATCAATGAGGTGGAATGTGGATGGCTGCAATGCAAATAATTTGCAGTTGTCAGTTGCCAACATATTAACGTTACATAAGCAATGTAGCGTTTATAAAATCAAATTCGGTTAATGAAAAAAAGATAAATAATATAACCGTTTAGGTTGAAGTGACGAGAATGATAAAGTTGTAATAACTAGTCTCTAAAGGGCAATAATAAACCGATTTTCGATTGTTGTTAATTAATTGGTGTAAATTTCTTATTAAAGTAACATAATGGTTTAATTCACAAAAGATTCTTCACTAATTTTATTTGTAGCAAACTCATTAAACATAATGGCATCGCAAAGAATCCATATTATGAAAACAACAACTTAAAAACATATTTTCCATAAACAGGGTGTTTTACATCTCTCGTCTCGTTGCCTTGCTCCTTTATTGAACTAAGAACAAGTACTTACTTCATAATACGTTTTGTTTTTTGGCAGAAACATGAGGCTTGTATTTTTCTGCTCTAAATCGCGATATAGGGATTATTCGAATTTAGTTAATTTAAAATCAAATATTATCAAATTTTTGAATTAGATAATGTAGATCATAATATTTTCAACGTTTAGCAAAAAAATTCATTAGTCGTAATACAATTCCCTAGTCCTATATAATCTCTCCATTTGAAGAGTTTATCCCGAACCTGTAGTATAAGAAGAAATCTAACTAAACGCACTAAGTTCTACTATAATTAATTCAAAAATTTAACAAGCAGAGCAAACACGAATACTATAACAAACCTATTGTTGCGTAAAATGTATAATTATGGTACATAACACCAAAAATCTACAATTAAATCCATCCTCAAAACGTATTTCCATAATTTTATTTTGAAATTTTATTTTTGTATTTGTATGAAACTGTTTAAAAAAAACTATTCTAATTATTACAAAATATTCTATTTAATTTTTAAAAAAAAGTAGAAAAAGATATATTGTTTTGTACGATTTAATATTTTGGTATTCCCCAAAATCATTACGGCCGGATATAAGAAGCTATTTTTTTTACCTCTAAATAACAAAAATATTCTAAATCGTTTTTCCACACCACAGCGCTGTTTCCATCTAAAGTTATAGCTTTCCAAATTCTTTCTTCAATTAAATATGTATATATGTATATGTATATTCACAGAAAATTACAACAACTGCCCAATAACTATAAGCTCAAAAGTATTCGAGGTAGCTAATTGTTAAGTACAATACTCGTACAATAAGAAAAAATGAAAGTAAAATGATTGTTTTCGTATATATGGTATGTGTATTAAAAAAGCACGTGTATTCTTAATCACCCACTTCACAATTTTTTAACTTTAACGATATTACCACCACCGCAACTGCATTATAACTAAACCCAATCGTATTTTTGTTTTGAAATTATTAAGTTTTGATTTGATTCGGATTTGATGTGACGAATTGACGATTGACGATTATTAAAGATAACCGAATTTCATATACGAGTACATACTCGTACATACATACATACCTATTTCGCAATTCATGTTTAGAAGAGAAATTCATATTACTTTCTCTCTCTTTTATTAGTAGTTACTACTGTTACTAGTATGTATGTCTCTTAAATAAGTATTAATAGTTCTCTTATTGTTTGTATCTCTGTTGTAATTTCGCAATAAGGCAAAATGATTTTTGTCTGTAACAACGGCATTGCATGAATTTAATATTTTTTGCGATAAGAATAAATTATGATCGGTTTTAATATCAATTGATATTGGTTGTAAATATACTCCCAGTTTTGTTAGCTAAATCCTAAATCCTAAATTGCCACAAAACTGTATAAAATAATAAACAGTAAAATAAAGTAGAGCATAACATGCAAATTTAGATGGTTTCCTAGGCAAACTGCTTCCCTCTAATTTTCCGAAAAGGTGATAATTAGCCACAATCGCGTGACTCCTCTTCGTATTATTATTATTGTAGTTATAATTACTGATATAATCACTCTTCTTAGCTAAAGCCGCATCCACACGAGGTGTGAAATGTACACTTATACGCGCATTTAGCGAATGTACACGTCGTGTGGATGGTTTTCGCATGACGAATGTAACTGAATATTTTCATTTGCTTGTGTTCGTCAAATAGGCGGTAAATGACACACATCAAAGGAAACAATCGATGCATTTGTGTCCCATCCACACGAAGTGACAAAATGTTAACAAATATAATTTGAAATGTTAGTGCATTTATCTTTAGAATTTTTTTTAATGGAAATGTTATTTATTGAACTTTGCATTTTTTTAGAGAAATAATATCTGAAAATTCTTAAAACGTAATATATAATTGATTTCAAAAGTAATGTTAAATACCAATTTTCATTTAAATGGTCGGAATGGCTGTTTGGTCGGATATTACCAAATTTGCTGTTAATTTTTAGTAAAAAACCGATATTTAAATACTTTATTTTTATTTCTGTTGAATAACATTACAGCACAACTATTTATTAATATTGCACTGGCCAAATCAATCTCGTCGTCGCTATTTACATATTTCCATTTTCAATTTTGAATAAACTGAAAAACTTGAAAAAAATTTAAAAACAACAAATTTGTTCAATTTGTAATTAAATGAAAAAATTGTACGATATATGTACTAAAAATGTCTATCAGTATAGAAATGTTCATTAACATTCGCCTACATGTGATCAATGAACATTTAACGAATCGTGTGTACCGAGATGTTGATAAATGTACACTTCTCGGTTAACCGTCTACATTCGCCAATTAAGCGAATACGCGCGCATAAGTGTACATTTCACACCTCGTGTGGATGCGGCTTAAGAAGTAGTTGTCAAAAAAAATTATTTTGAATCAAATTTTCTTTTTTGTATTCAAAAGACAAATTTCTCGTGCATAGGCAGGGTTTGAGCAATACTGGTAGTACTTCACAAATAATAAGAACAATATTGTCCTCCAATGCGTCAATTCCAAAACCAACGACATCACAGCACCACAAGAAATAATCAAGGGGTGCCAATTGACAGATCTCGAAAACGAATTATCGTCAAATACTGATTTCAATAAGTCGATGGTAGCGCCATCATTCTTGGCTGTATTCAAAAACATGGCTACCAGTTTCGAATGGAAGTTTTCTAATTTGTAGTTAGAAACTTTTTTTACAAAATTTTTTTGTTCCACAAAAAAAAAAAAATTTTTTGGAGATATTTTTAAATACATACTTAAAAATATGGCAGCCAAAAAAGAATCATTAAAATACATATACGTGTGACAATCTTTTTTGCAACAATTTTTACACAATTTCTTTCAAATATCAAAACGCAAATGATTTCTAACCGTCAAATTTATTGTATGTTTTCCTCACCCGACGCCATTTTTTATAATTTTGTTACGAGTTTTGGTAATTGTAATGGTAAAATTTATTTCAGGTGGAGTAGCCGGGTTAAGTAGTTGAAAATAAATATTAGTTGTTCACACAAGATTTGCCATAAAGTGTAAAGGGAAATATTTTTTTGTTTGAAGTGAATGGCAAATTTACGGACGAGTAGCATTTCTGCTTTAAGAATGCTTCACACTCGCGAGTAGAAAGAAGGTCCATTAAGGACGTGAATTCCGAACATATCCATAATTTATTAATTCAAGATTTATTAGATTATGTTTTTGAATTTAAATATGTACAATATTGTTGTAAGTAATATTTATTACTAATATAATCCACATTGTAATTATGTATAGGTACAATTGAAAAAAAAAAAACTTTCAGCCATGTTGGCATGTACGATATTATGTCAGATTTTGGCAGACAATCTAGGAATTTAGGTGATCACAACAAATTATATCATGCAGCTCGCTAAAATTCGGTTTAATGATCACGAATAACTTTTTAACTATTACAGATAGTCACTCAAGCCTTATTCCTAAAATTCCTCAAACCTATTCATAATATAGGCAAATAATAACAGAAATGATAATCCGCATGTCGAATTAATTAAAACAATATTAGCAATGTCAAAAAATATTTATATAGAATATACTGTCTTAAGCCTGATTTCCATTATGAAATATTTACTGACAGTATAAAAAAATGAAATAAAAATATATATTCGCATGCTATGTGAGAGAAAAAAAACACTTTCAGTTTCACAGTACTGACAAAATTATAGTATACTGACATTTTTTATAGTATACTGACAAAATTTACTGAAAAATATATGAAGCGAAGTATATTTTGTCAGTACTGGGAAAATATTTCGATTTTTCAATGCAATTTTTCAAAAAAAATTAAAAACAAAGAATGATCTGTGTCAATTCAATGAAATTTTCGATGTTTACGTTTTTATTCAGTAAAAAGTACTGTCAGTAAAAGTTTCATAATGGAAATCAGGCTTTAAGCCTGATTTCCATTATGAAATATTTACTGACAGTATAAAAAAAATGAAATAAAAATATATATTCGCGTGCTGTGTGAGAGAAAAAAAACACTTTCTCAGTTTCACAGTACTGACAAAATTATTATAGTATACTGACATTTTTTATAGTATACTGACAAAATTTACTGAAAAATATATGAAGCGAAGTATATTTTGTCAGTACTGGAAAAATATTTTGATTTTTCAATGCAAGTTTTCAAAAAAACTTAAAAACAAAGAATGATCTGTGTCAATTCAATGAAATCAGGCTTTAAGCCTGATTTCCATTATGAAATATTTACTGACAGTATAAACAAAATGGGATAAAAATATATATTCGCGTGCTGTGTGAGAGAAAAAAACACTTTTTCAGTTTCACAGTACTGACAAAATTATTATAGTATACTGACATTTTTTATAGTATACTGACAAAATTTACTGAAAAAATATGTGAAGCGAAGTATATTTTTTCAGTACTGGAAAAATATTTGTGTAAAAATTATGTAAGGATGTGAAATTTTTCTTGCAACTTTTTAAAAGTGAAGTATTTTTTTAAAATTGAAGTAGTTTATAGTAAATTATTTATGGTAAAATAAGACATTTCGTTTTGTTTCAAAATTGTTTTTTCAAAAGGGAGAAATGAATAATTACGGTTAGTTTATTTAGTAATTATTTATTAAGTTAAAATTAAAATATTTTAGAATTTTAGGAGGAAAAAAAATTGTAATTCTGGAGAATATACGGGTTGGCCAGCCCGAAGCCGATAATTCTGTATTAGAGCAAATCATCTCGTCTGGGCCACACAACGATATTTACCTAAATAGCGGTATACCAAATATCAATTTAATTATTTTCACCTTTATCTCATTAATTATTTCATTATATTTCAGAATTAATTATTGATGATGTGCGTTACAGGCCAGCATTATGGAATATACGAGATAGTAATTTCAAAAATAAGACAATTAGGTGCCGTCTATGGGAAGATGTTGCGATTGAATCGAGTAAGTAATTCATTCTATTTAATTATTCAATAATTTTCTTTGATATTGAGCATTTAATAAATTTCAATATTTACATAGATATGGAGCCAAAGAAGGAAAATATTATGATGATAAAAAAGCAATGGTGCACATTAAAAGCAACTTACAGGCGGACAAAAGTCGAACTCCTTCTGGTGCTCCACAAGACAACAAAAAACCGTATAAATACGCTAATCTATTGTCGGTTTGGATGATATAAACGAACCAAGAAGGTTTGTAAATTTTATATTATTATAGATTATAGTAAATACATTTTTTTCCTCGTAGATCATTAGAGATATGTGGTGAGATTGATAGCAGTAGCGTTGGTGCGTCATCAAGCATGTCCCAAAATATGGAAGCGGATCAATACCTAAGTTAGATATTAAAATATTTATATTATTTTCATGTACATATATAACATTATTTTGATATTTTACCAGGGAACGAGGAAGAGGTAGTTATTAAAGTGGATACTCCAAACAAACGGAAAAGTAAATTATGTATACAGTATAGATTTCAGCTATAGCGACCGATGAAATTCCGTCGTTATATTCGAATGTCGTTTTAAACGACTTTTTGTATATTTAATTCACGCTCGGAACTAAAATTTTACGGCGTGATATATGGTATATATATTTAGTTTTCTAGAATCTATCATTTTTTAGGGACAAATTGCCAGGAAGAGTCATTAGGTTTACAGCGCCGTTATTTAAATGTGCTCGAAAGTAAATTAGATTCGATGACCTCAACTTCCACGACCGCAGCTGTGATCCCTGATGCTTTGGATTCATTTTTGAGCTCGTTGAAGCTCTACTTGGCGGAATTACGCATATCTCGCAGACTTGAAGCACAAGAAAAAATGTTAAAAGTTATTCGGGATTTATTGAAGCAGCAAGAAGACGATTACCAGATTAAATAAAATATAAGTATTGTTTCATATTTTTAATACCTTCTTTTAGATATTTTAATGTTTATTTTGTTGTTTTAGGGAAGCTGAACTGTACATATTCACCAGTCGCTGCAATAGAATCTATGTTATATACATATTATATATTCATGTTTATATTAAATTCTAAAGTTTTTTTGCTTAATGGAAACTTTAAACGTACATAAATTTGAATTTTAAGTTTCCATTTGTGGTTTTCCTGTAAATATATAATGAAATGCTAAAAAATTGTTTGTTTATTCTTTGTTTATTTATATATTAAATTAATAGTAGAGAAGGTTTTCTTATAATTAAAAAACTCGGATCCAGAATTTTTTGGTGCCTTTAAAGTAAAATATAGAAATGAAAATTTATTTTTAAATTCAAAAATTAATTTACAAACTTGGATTGTCACGTGTTTTCCATCGATTGCTCCTATGCAATTTGGAAAGTTTCATCTGTCCTGAAATCCAGATGCAACAGCAGAAAAGTATTCCGCTGATAACTTAGGAAATATTAAGTCTTTTAAAGCCGTTCTTATTGCTGTAGTGGTCTCAGTGACGATTCTGTGTACACTGGTTGGTGAACATTTATATGCAATCGCCAAGCTGGATTGCGATTCACCCGTTGCAAGATATCTAGTAAATAAAATATAAGAATTATGTATACAGAATATATTTAAATATTTTTGATGATTTACCTTAATGTTATCGCCAATCTTAAATTTGAACTAAAGGGTTCTCTTAAGACTATCTGCTTTCTAATCATTGGCTCAACCATCATTAACAGTTCCTCGAACTGTGCCAAATCCATCCGGGTATATTTATAAAAAAGTTGTGGATCTTGCTGCAATTCCACAAACACACATTTAAATCCCCAGTCCGATCTCGCTCCAAATAGTTTGGGCGTACCCAACATTTTCTTTTTTTGTTTGTGACCTTAGTTGGTTCACCATCATATTTAGGTCGCATATTCATGATATTAAATGGATCTAAATAATCCAAAATATCATCATCTTCCTTCATTCTGGCTCAAAATGTTTCAATACAACAAAATGAAAATTTTATGCAAATTTAACACAAGAAAATTTTTCAACACAATATAACACAATGAATATTTTTTGGAGATTTAACACAAGAAAAATTTTCAACGCAATAAATATAACACAAAGAAAATTTTATGCAAATTTAATATAAGAAAATGTTTCCAACTGAACAATAAAAATATTTGAAATTTTATTATTTATGTGACAAAAACTTTCAAAATGTATCCATAAAATTTTACTAAAAAAAAGATTTAAAAAAAAATGGTCTCTTTCACTCTAATGGAATTTTTTATTTTGTATCTCTTTTTGTTTTATTCAGTAAAAAGTACTGACAGTAAATATTTCATAATGGAAATCAGGCTTTACTAAGCACAAAGGGGATATCTACATTTTTAACGTTTTGAGTAATTCAAACTTTTAGGTTTAATTGAGTGATTTTTATTTTCAAAAAAATTTGAATTATGCAGTGTATGCAACACAACATGTTCAGTGTAAATTTGGCTTAAACTGGCCTAGCATAAGATAGAATATGCGATTTGGAATTGCTGGACACTAACATACTCATTTTCCGAAAAAATTGTAAATACCCTCTTTGTGCTTAGTAGGGCAGTATAGAGTGGTTCAATAATTTCAAAGATGGAATTTTATATTTTAGTACAAAGTGAAAAGTCAAAATTTTTATTGATAATGAAAGGTGGTTCTATGCCATTTATGTATGAAAAACAATATCGTTCATATGCCCACCACGGCTTCGTCTACAGGCCTGCATCCGAACATCAAAATTTTCGATGACTTTTTGAAATAAAAGCGGATCAATGACCTCAATTTCAGCTCGAATGTTGTTTTTTATTTATTGAATTGTGTGTGGATGATTAGCATAAACCTTACCTTTCAAATAACCCCACAAAAAATAATCAAGTGCTGTTAAATCCGGGCTTCTTGCTGGCCAAGAAACCACAATTTCTTGATTGTTGCACGATTTGCGTAGCATGTCGCTCGGCCTTGTTGAAACCAAAGGTCGATGACACGCAATTCATTCAATTTGGGCCACAAAAAACCAGTTAACATGTTGCGATAGCGTTCCCCATTCACTGTAAGTGCATTTTCCTGTTTGTTTTCAAAGAAAAACAGCCCAATGATGCCACCAGCCCATAAACCACACCAAACAGTGACTCTTGGAGGATGATGTTCTACTTGGTGAATAACATGAGGATTCTCCGCTCCCCAAACTCGACAATTTTGCTTACTGACGTACCTGAACTGACGGTTGTGAACGATGCCTAGTTGATGTGCTTGGTTCATTACGAACACTTTCACTAACAGTTGCCACTGCATCAGGAAGAAGTACGAACTGGATGAACATGTTGATACGGTCTACGACCTTCCAATGAATCAGGACGTTCATGTCGACCAAAACATTCACGTAATTTATGAAATGTTGTTGGTTTTGAACGATTATTTTTATAATAAATTTGGACAATCAAAATGCGTTGTTAAGTTGTTAGCGACTCCATGATGATAAATGGCATATTTTTGACTTTTATAGGTCAAAGAAATTTTTAGAACAGATAACATTGAGTACTAAAATTAATTCATTGAAAAAAGGACCAACAGATGGCCCACCCTGTACCAATGTTCAAAATAATAATCAAAAAACTAGTAGGCTACAAATTTTATGTCGACACATTTTAAGTGTTTATGTACACTATCCGTGTGAGATCCGTTGTAAAATAACAACGAAATTTTCTGTCGAAAAGTACAAAAATTATACACAGACGAATTCGACTGAAATGACGAATTTAACCAGGTTTCTTCGGGTGAATTTTAAGAATACGGGCCTAAGGATCGAATACTCTAAATTCACCGAATATTGTCGCCGGTGACTTTAGGATAAAGCAATTTAAATTTTCGACTGAAGTAGTTCAACTGTAACATTTTACCAGAAAGTCACCGATGATTTTTTTCAGGTGAATTTCAAGAATAGGGGCTAGAAGTGAGATTTTGGACAAAAGGCGAGAAACGAGTTTATGTCTTTATTCAAAGAATAAATGTTTACTCTATTCCATTCGTTCGTTCATTCGTTCGATGTCACTTTTTGTATTATGATCTCAGCCAGTTATATTAGTGTCTTTCCGATCGACCACCGCAAGTACTTATAAGCATGAAGGGATTTGGTCGCTTCAATGATATTCCTCCAAATAGTCCGATCCGCCGCAAGAAAACGCCAGACATGGTGACCGAGTGTGTTTAGGTTCTTTTCAACGCCGTCCATCCAACGAGTAGGTGGTCTCCCACAAGATCCTACTTTTATTGGTGCCGACTCCAAGGCCTGTTTAGTGGTCCGATTTCGTGAACGAAGCACACGCCCAAGCCATCTTAGCCTTAACGATTTTATGAATCCAATGATGTCGACTTTATCGAGATCTTCTGATCTCGTGATTCATTCCGAGAACAGGGCCAAGAAATATTATTATGATCTTACGCTCAGTTACAACAATTTGCTGGTTGTTTTGTGCTGTCAGGGTCTAAGACTCGCAACCAAAGGGATAACTGCGAACTTTTCATATTGTGTATCTCCTGAAATGAAGTATCCACGCGCCTGCCTTCTTGCGGTGATCATGTATTTGGTCTTCGCTTCATTGATTTGAAAGCCAATTTGTTGGGCTGTTAATTACAATGGGAGGAGGACCTCTTTCACGGAGATGATGTTGCGACCCAGAATGCAAATATCGTCAAAGTATACTAATAGTTGGGTTGATTTGTAATAAATTCAGCTGCGCTGTGCCTTATTGACCTAACGAATAACGTACTCCAATGTTAGGTTGAAGAGAATTTGAGCTATTGGTTCTGCTTGCCGCACTCCAGATGTTATCTCGAACGCATCCGATTGTCCGCATCCAGCCTTCTATTAGCAAATTTTTTTTAAAAGTGGTAGGCTGGAAACACACCGAATTAGACAAAACGTTTTTTTCTTGTCTTAAAGCGACTTGCGGCCAAAATGCATACGATTGTATAGCGCTATGCACACTGAATCAGGCGAAACAATTTTACGTCAAACATTTTGTTTCATAAAACATAGAACGGCAAACATTGTACTGTGCTTTATGAGTCCATTCACACATAATAAAGCAAAATTGTGTTAAGTCAAATTTGACTAATGAAACATGATTGAAGGTGTTCATACTCCATAAATCAATGTGTTAATTCACACTGACACAAATCAAAGCAACACAACACAAAACTGAACGAATCAAAAAAAGAAAGTGTTTGAAGTCGTTTCATGATTGCTGTTTTAAAAATCAAATTAATAAGGATTTTTGTGGTTCAAAAAAACTTGTATTAAAATACAATATACCTACTTACAATATATATATACCTACATTATACATACTGCCGAATCTTTAGGGTTAGTTTATCATATTTATATATAAAATAATAACCATATAATACAAAATCAATCCTCTGACTCCGACGACATTTTGTATTCTATGAAATCAATTCACACCAATACCTATAAAGCAACACAAGACAATTTGACTAAAAACAATTTGTCTGATTGAATGTGCACTATGTTTAGAGAAATCGTCTTGCCTACTCGAAGCAAAAACGTTTTGTCTAATTCGGTGTGTTTCCAGCCGTAGTGTTTAACTTTTCTCAATACATTGTTTTCTGAAAAACAAACAGACGCTTTTGCGCATTAAATAACAATTTTATTTAATAATTTTTTGTAGTAAATATTAAGCATTGTGTAGCAAATAATATTGTGACGGTGACACCTAGTGTGTAATAGAATAAGTAAAACTAATAGATCAATGTTTTACTGTACTAAATGGAATTTTCCATGACAAAAATTGTTACGTAATGTTTCTACGCTATTCCAACTGGAAAAGTCGTGAACTTTCGAGAAGCTTGGTTTGTGTATATAAAAAGGCGAACAAGATCGAATTGGATTATTAGTATTTGGAACGCGATAGTGTAAAGTTGTAAGAATAAGTAATATTTGGAAAGCGATAGTATAAAGATTAATGCTGTGTGCCTTAATCGACTAAACTAACTAAACTAAAAAAAAATTGAAGCTTCTGCTATTGTTTCATAGGCGGCAACCGAAAAGTCAATTTACGAGCTTACTTTTCAATGACTTTTCATTTATAGTGTAACATGTGAACATCAAAATCAAAAATAAAAAAAAAGATTTTACTCTTAAATGCTGTCTTATAAATCGGTTATTATTCGACATAATTCCTTGGAAAATTGTAGAATTATATGAAGAATAGAGGTTTTGTGGAAGCTGTAATTTAAAGCAAAACAATTTTGGATATCATAACATAACCTCGTAAATATATTGTGTTGTAAATTACTTTGGTTCGATATTTCCCTTTTTTTCTTGAATTCTGTTTGCTTAAAAGACGTTTATATACATCAGAAGTGTACATATCATGAATAAATTTTTACTTTTTACTTTTTTTTTTACAATTTTACGTCGGGTATTTTCCTTGTTTATTGGCGATTAAATTTAGTTTAGTGTAAGTTGAAGCACATACAGAGACTTTTATACTAACGCCATCTATTTAAATATTGCATTAACTAACTCGTCCTACTTTAGTTAGTTAGTTTAGTCGATTAAGGCACACAGCATTAAAAGGAATTAAAAAGTGATTTAAAAGGTGTTTTTGTGCGAAATAAAAAGTAAAAGTGATTAGTAAAATTTGAGAATAATTTATATAAAGTGATTTTGTGAATTTGTATTAATAAACTGTGTTGTAATAATTCTTGTGTGAAATAAATAAATTCGTTGGTGATAAATTAAATTGAATTGGTTTTATTCACAATCCAGTGATACGAACCTTATTTGACAAGGCAAAAACGTAACATTTGGTGACAGCGGTGGGATTGTGAATAAAAAGATAAAGAAAATGATTCTCAACGAATTAAAAGTTCCAGAATTAAAAAGAGAACTAGAGAAACGGGGTTTGGCTACTGATGGTACTAAAGCAGCTTTACAAGCGCGACTACGTGAGGCCATGCAGAACGAAGGGCTGGACGCGGAACATTATGATTTTGGAGAGAAAGTAACGGATGCAGCAACCATAGAGCAGAAAGCAGAAGATAAACAACCGTTGGTCGAAAAGACACAAGAACATTCTGGAAGTTTCGATTTGTCGCAGTTAATAGCTGCTATGAACCAAATGACAGGACAGATGTGTCTCATGAAACAACAAAACGAACGACAAATGGTGAAAATTGAGCAGTCAAACCAAGAAATTAAGAATGAAATGGAACAACAAAATGTGCGACAGTTGGAGACTATAAACCAGTCAAACGATGAAATAAAACGACAGATGGAACAACAAATAGAGAAAATTGAACAACCAATCCAGGAAATTGCAGATGGGCAAAAGAGAATGGACGAGAAACTTCTCGAATTATCTACTAACATACACGGCGAAGTAGAGAAGCTACAAATGGAGATTCAAAAGGTTGACGAAAAATTAGAAACGAAGGTTCAACATGTTGAAGAGAAATTGCAAACGGAGATTCAACAAGTTGTGGAAAAATTTCAACGTCTCGAGAAAGATCTAACTGATGTCAAGGCAAGCGGAACAACGACGCAAGTAGTACAGACCGTTCAATCAGTTAAGTTAAAACCACCAAACTTCGACGGTACATCATCTTTCGGCATTTTCAAATTTCAATTTGAAACGGCAGCCAATCAAAACCGTTGGAATGATGAACATCTTGTCGCAGCGTTAATAGTGGCCCTTAAAGGTGAAGCAGCGGAGGCCTTACAAACAATTCCAGAAAAAGATCGCAACAGTTATCTCGAAATTATGAAGGCGCTGGATAGAAAGTACGGCAGTGACCACAAGCGTGAAATCTATCGAATGGAATTGAAAAGCCGCTACCAAAAGGGAGGAGAATCACTTCAGGAATTTTCATCGGCAATCGAGCGATTAGTACATCTAGCACATATCAGTACGTCGGCCGATTATATGGAAAGGCTTAAAATTGACACATTCATTGACGGTATTCGAGATCCAGAGACACGCAGGGCGGTGATGTTGTCACCTAAAGCAACCTTTGCGGAAACCATCGCTTGTGCGTTAACAAATGAAACTGCACAAGCCATCACCAAACCGTCAATGAAAATACGCCGAGTAGAAATCGATACAAGCATAAACAACGAGCGGTCAACACCAAGATTCCGAGATGGAAGCGGCAAAATCAGATGTTGGGCATGTGATAAGGTCGGTCACATCTCTCGCGACTGCTGGGAATTAAGAAGAAAAAGGGGAAGATCACCATCTCCTATGCAGCGACGACCAAGCGGGGAGCAGGCGTTGGCTAGGCAAGAAGGCCAAATGACGACGGAGTCGTTAAACTACAAATAGTCAGCTTAAAGGGGCAGAAGCTGACTCCCACAACCGATTGCCCCATAACCTCCATCCGCGTTTCGAAAGTAGCAAGAGGCGGTGACAGCTTAACAATCAAAGGCGACATTGATGGCACAGATTGCATCATCACACTGGATACGGGAGCAAATCGTACGATTGTCCGTAAAGATCTGATCGATGGAGATATACAACCAGCTAATGGATTGAAGTTACGATAACATCGAGTTGCCACTTCAATCTAGCAGTGCCGATGGAGATTCATACCGATCAAGGACGGAATTTTGAATCGGTGGTGTTTCAAGAAATATGCCAGATGCTCGGTATAAATAAAACGAGAACAACGCCTTTGCATCCACAGTCTGACGGTATGGTGGAAAGATTCAATGGTACATTGGAGGAATATCTAGCAAAGGTCGTTGAGAAAAACCAACGTAACTGGGATCGACATATACCGATGTTTCTGATGGCCTATCGATCAGCAATACATGACACAACCGGAATGACACCAGCTAAAACGTTATTTGGAGATAATCTACGGTTACCTGGAGATCTAAAGTTTGGGGCTGTACCATCATCGGCTTTATGTGGACAAGATTACGTAGACCGAATGAAAGAGGAACTTAATGAGATTCATCAATTTGTACGGGAGAAAATACGGATGTCAAGTGACCGGATGAAGGCTCGATATGACATACGAGCAAATAACCAGGGCTTCCAGGAAGGGCAATTAGTATGGCTTCACAACCCGCAACGGAAAAAGGGATTATCACCGAAGCTGCAACCAGCATGGGAAGGACCTTATACTGTCATCACAAGGATGAACGATGTGGTTTATCGGATACGGAAGGGACATCGAGGTAAACCAAAGGTGGTGCATTTGGAGAGGCTGGCCCTATACAGAGGAGGTGATTTGGGTCCTGTTCGGGACGAACAGGCTTAGGTGAGGGGTAGTGTGACGGTGACACCTAGTGTGTAATAGAATAAGTAAAACTAATAGATCAATGTTTTACTGTACTAAATGGAATTTTCCATGACAAAAATTGTTACGTAATGTTTCTACGCTATTCCAACTGGAAAAGTCGTGAACTTTCGAGAAGCTTGGTTTGTGTATATAAAAAGGCGAACAAGATCGAATTGGATTATTAGTATTTGGAACGCGATAGTGTAAAGTTGTAAGAATAAGTAATATTTGGAAAGCGATAGTATAAAGATTAAAAAGGAATTAAAAAGTGATTTAAAAGGTGTTTTTGTGCGAAATAAAAAGTAAAAGTGATTAGTAAAATTTGAGAATAATTTATATAAAGTGATTTTGTGAATTTGTATTAATAAACTGTGTTGTAATAATTCTTGTGTGAAATAAATAAATTCGTTGGTGATAAATTAAATTGAATTGGTTTTATTCACAATCCAGTGATACGAACCTTATTTGACAAGGCAAAAACGTAACAATATGATTTATAAATACGAAAACTCTGGTGACAAACACAGTAACTATAAAATTGAATTGGATTTGTAATACCTACCATCAACTCAGAAGGAATTCAACAAATTCCTAATTTGAATTCATTATATAGCATTGTTGTTGTAAATTAGCAAATGAAATGTCACTAAACAATGTTTGGGTTACGATAAAATATCAAAAACTACACAAATAAAAAACTCTACGGTGCAAAAAATCATACAAAAATCACCAAAAGTGCGTTACAAATTCAGAATATCTCAGTTCTTGCCAAAATTCATATGTAAAATAGTCCTAATTAAAATATTTGATAGCAACCGAATGTTCAAAGCCAACGCTACCGGTATGAAAGGGACTCAGCTTCGCATTTGTGGTATATAAAAATTTTGAGGCGAGGCGTCTGGTATGAAAACTACTTAACTCTCACTATATACGGAGTCGAGTTAAACTCGACTCGACCTAAATAATTTGTAGAGTCGAGTTAAAATCTACTCCAAAAAATGCACTATATACACAGATTAGATCCGAGTTAAAAAAACATCAACAAAAGAATAATTCGTACACAATTCGCCATTTTTGGTTTAGATTATGTTGCTGAAAAATAAAAGCGACATAAAAATATATTTTAAAAATTTCGCTTTAATTTTTTCAATTAAATTCATTATTTTATTTTAAATATCTTATTAAAATTTGAATTAATTTTAATAATAAATCTTGGGATTTAGGTATTTAATTTTTCAAAAAAATTACTGCATCATTTCAATGGTCTTCCACGTAATTTTCATGGGGAATGGGAAAAATTGAACACATTGACGGAGCGAAAAGCGGCGCTAAATTAGAATACATGTACATATTTCCATAAGAGCGAACACATAGAGCGGCGTCAACACTGATTTCTATCCCATAGATTCAAATCAGTGGGCGTCAAACTAGCAGTTTGTATTTTTTGAGGTGATGAATGACACTTATATTTATTGTTGTTGTTTTTAAAGTAAATGCTTGGAAACCTCTAATTTTAGGTGAAACAGGTGGTGGAGTCTGAAAAAAAATGTTCGGCTCCGGCTCCGGAAATTTATATATTGATTAACGACTCCGGCTCCAGCTCCGACTCCAGCTCCAGCTCCGATACCAAATTATATTCAGTTTGGCAAGCTGGCAGTAACTGGCGTTAATTTAAGTACTTTTCATACGAGGCGTCTCGGCTTTGAGCTTCGTAAATAAAAATTTTTGTGGAGTCTGAAAAAAAAATGTTCGGCTCCGGCTCCGACTCCAGAAATTTATATATTGATTAACGACTCCGGCTCCAACTCCAGCTCCAGCTCCGACACCAAATTATATTCAGTTTGGCAAGTTGGCAGTAACTGGCGTTAATTTAAGTACTTTTCATACCAGGCGCCTCGGATTTGAGCTTCGTAAATAAAAATTTTTTATTTCGTTTTTTAATTATATAAATTAGTTTTATTCGATTGATACCGTTTAATTTTATAGTAATAAATTCAATTTGTTGAAAAATAATTTATTTTTAAGTGATAATTAAAAAAAATATATATATATATTGCAATGAAGTTATCTACAAAGCCAAGGCAATGCGTTCCACACACGACTGCGAGATTTTAAAGTAATACAAAGCCAAATGCTTTCTCAACATAACCTACAAATCACATTTTTTGCAGAAATATTTCATACTTACTAAAACATCTAGCTCATATGTAGGTTACAAATTTAGAATATCTCAGTTCTTGCTATAATTCACGTGTAAAATAGACCTAAATAAAATATTTGATAGCAACCGAATGTTCAAAGCCAACGCCACCGGTATGAAAGGGTCTCAGCTTCGCATATGTGGTAACTAAATATTTCGAGGCGAGGCGCCTGGTATGAAAAATACTTTACAAAGGTCACCGCAGGGACACCATATTAGCCTTTTCTGTACAATATCAATATTAGATTATTTATCGGGGAAAGCTGCTATACGGTGCATTTAAGACTAGCCACAATTTTATTCCAAAGATATCTTTCTATAAAGTCAATAATCTGACGATACATTTCAATTTCGTTCGAAGTTAGTTCCTCTTTTTCTTAACAGGCGGAACGAGTAACAATAGGTCATCTCTAAACTGTAGAACTTCTACAAGTACGCAGAGGTTCAGTCTTAGGGAGAGGAGGTAGCGTGTCGGTGGTTGCTGGAGAAAATCATCTGTTAAAAGAGGGGGCTCGGATCATCCGCAGGATTAACTGTTGAGCTGTTACTCAAAATACACAGAATCTGTAACGGTTACGTGGATATTGTTTGAAAAAATGTAAGAGGGTTTTACTTAATGACAGTAGCTTTTCATTTTTTTTTTGTTCAGATTTATTTCATAACCATTTCTGCTTTTCAAACAAATCTGTGTTTTTCTCATCGATTTTGAGTTATTAATGGAAATAGCTCGACAAGTTTCTAAATTTTCAAAAATAAGTTTCAAATTTTGAATATTTTCCTAAAAGTTACTGTGACATTTTCAGTTACCTTGTTTTTTAAAAGCAAACATAGAAATAAACTAAAGGTTATTTGCGATTCTTCCAGTTGCTTCATAAACGTACAATTCTTTTGCCAACGAACGGAAAATATCATCGATTTCTGGCTCAAATTGCAATCTTCCATATTCGAGTTGAGTTCTACATAAAAAAAACAACATTTTCGGTTATGGCTTTTTCCAGTTCTAGAAGACTAGCTGTAAGATCGCGTTGAGAGATTTTGAATAAGCGTTGGCTATTTTGCAATTGAATTGAAAATTTTGCAATTTTTTTTGACACCTCAAGATTTTTATTCATTGATTTATAAGATACATTTAAGGCACGATGATTGGTTTGAAAAGGTTTATGTACAAATTTAACAATAAAGCATCCTAGCTTGTTATAGTTTCGTCAAAGTCCATATTAATTCTTCTTCAAACGTGGAAATGTTGGCGCGTTTCAAAAATTTTCTGTTTGATCAAATTTTTTCTGAGAAAATGTATTTTGTTATGTAGCGAACGCACCCCTTCATTGCGGAAAGCTACTATCAACGATTGATCCAACTGAACCGAACATTGAAAATACGTGGCAAAGTGATTTACCAGCAAGGCGACGGCCGCAGGTTACGAAACCATTAGAACCGGTTAACTGGAATGTCCTTCTACAGCCGCTGTATTCTCCAGATATTGCTCCGATTACTACCAACATATTTCGATCGGAGACTCATGGCTTGTCTGAGCAGCGCTTACAATCTTATGAGGATACCAAAAAATGCATGAATTCTTGCATAGCCTCTAAAGATGTGTCGTAAAAATTAAATACTTGATGAGGAACAGACTAATTCACAAACTCAAAAGAGATTTCAGGATAAAGTATTTCTTTTCAAACAGAAAAAAAATCTGTATGCAAGCAACGCAAGGTAAAAAGAATTAATGATGATTATGAAAATTATTAGAGGACAGCATCTGTTTTAAACATTTTTCAATACCTTTTACTTTATGTTTGAAAACTAAAAAAAATAAAGTTATGAACAGGCACAATATTTTATTCTATTAACTTTAATAACTGTAATTGCTTTAATATTACAGATTCAATCTTATCATTATCACTATTCTCCTTACCATTATCGGATACAGACAAACTATAATCATAAACATCATTAGTCTTCTTCCCTAAAAGCTCGGCATGTTTTTTCCAAAACTTTTCTTGAATTAAATCCTCATAAATAGGAATAATCAGTTGTTGCGTGCCCGGCTTATTTGGGAGTTTAATTTTCTTTTTCAGAAGAATCGTTCCTTTTCTGAACATTGGCAGTATTGTATTATAATTTATACCGAATTTCGCAAACAGAATTTCATTTTTATCTGCTGACAGTGTTCCTCGTAAAATCTCTTCAGCTTCGGCATTCGTTTTATTATCGTTTAGAACTAAATTCCAAAACGCTGTATTATAAAGATTATTTATATGTACATCTGCTTGTCGCCAACTTAAGTAATCACGCAGATTTTCATCGGATGGATATACCACTATTCGAGCATCAAAACAAGGAGCATACTGTAACTTTTTATTAGGGAAAAATGACGGCCAGTTATATACGTACGCCGAAGTAAATAAACTGTTAACGTAGGTTAAAATTTTTGAATGTCTTCGATTGTACAGTTGGGATGTTTTATGAAAAACAAATGAATATTCATCACTTTGCCCGTATGATATTGTAATATCGGGAAATTCTCTCATCACTGAAACACCGGCCATGTTCATTAAATTCAATCCTTTATAAGACAAGAACGTACGATTTCATTAAAATTAAGATAATTAAGAAGATATGTGAATAAATTACCGTTAAAATCATTCGGCTTTGCAAAATTATGTACCTTACAGAACTTATGAAATCCTCGGCCATCAATTCGAACTACAATCCAAACATTGGGCAAGATTCTATCTTCCGTCTCAAAAGTCTTCACGTACTCGTATCTACTTTTGGCCATAATGTTTGTGGACAAATGTAACTTAATTAAATTTAAAATATTTTTTTGATAAATTAAAATCTTTTTAATCAAATTCATTAAAAATAAATGGCAATAATATTAAAACATTTTACATGTTGTCAAAATTTATAGGTTATGTTGTTTGATGTCTTGAAGATGTATTTACAGTAGTAAACTAGTAATTAAAACTTTATAAATGTTCTATGTTTTATGAAAAATCCTTTTTTGATTTTATCAAATATGTATTTACGTATAATTTATATAAATAATTGAATGTATGTACCTACTAAAAATAAGGCGGATTTAAAGATACATATCATGAAAATATGTAAGTGCGAGAAGAAAGAGAAACCGGTAAAGTAAAATCGTTGCAAAAACATCGAAGTTTATCCGAGACATCAACCAAATCGTTTTACGTGGCTGGTTTATTTTTGACATCTCAAGAAATTCATCATTAAAATTTTGACATTACATATAAAAATTTATTAGATTTAATTTTTAATTTATTAAAAATAAAATTATCTTTTAAAAATTATTTCTTAGTCAATTTTCTAATATATTACTTTGTTATTAATCGAAACAACTGCAGTTTACTTATATGATAAAAAAAAATTAAATTTAGTGCAATAGTTCTAAAGCTGTATAATGGGTTTGTGCAAATGTCCAAAACGGCAAGTGACAAATCAATTCTGCTTCGACCATCGAGTAAATGTTTGTGAACATTGTATGGTGGCCAGTCATCCCAAGGTAGATTCTAGTTATATACTATTATTTTGGAAATTTTTGTCAATTATCCTGGTATATTTTACAGTGCATTGTTCAATCGTATCTTCAATGGCTGAAAGATAGTGATTACAGCTCAAATTGTACTTTATGTGGGAACCTATTAGAAAATGAAGATTGCATTAGACTTATATGTTTTCGTGAGTGCAACGACTAAATAATTCCGATATACTTTAATTAAAAAAATAATTTTCTAATTTAGATGTGTTCCATTGGTCTTGTATTAATGCCAGGCAAAGTGCATTACCCGCAAATACAGCACCTGGCGGACATCAATGCCCAACGTGTAACGATCCAATTTTTCCACCAGCTAATATGGTTTCACCAGTAGCAGATGTGCTACGTAGTCGATTAGGTCAAGTCAATTGGGGCCGGAATGAATTAGGATTACCATTGGTAAATTTGTTTAGAACTGTAGGTAATTCTAACCAAAAACCTATTAATTGGTTTAATATATTTCAGCTATCCGAGGAATTAAAAGAAAATCGCACCAAACCGCTACAAACGGCATCCACGACATTTACGGATAGTCAATCAATATCGTATAATCCAAAAAAAAATAACGGAACTGTGATCAACGATAGAAATAATGATACACAATCAAGATCTCATTCAGTTTTTCACATAGAGTCTATTAGACGTCCGTTATTATCGCGTGAACCACCAATTGGTGGTTCTGATCGAGACGATAACAAATACAAACGAAGAACGCCAGCTGAAATATTTTCCCGATGGTCTCGACGTTTTTATGCTCCGTCGTCTCGTCCACCTTGGCGACGGACATGGTTCTTAGTTTTATCCGGAATTATTTGTTTTCTTGTTATAATTTTTTTCATGGCAAAATATGGGCGCCATATGGCTAATCAAGATCCTATGCTTAGTATTCAAAATCCAAATCCAAATAATCACAATGAAGAATAGTAAAAGAAAAATACATTTAATAATTAATGAATTAATCTTTATTAAATTTAAAAAATATTATTTTCAAGATAATTTATTAAGATCGATACCTACAAACTTTACGAACGATTATTTTTTTAGAGCGGTGTGCCACATCTCATTCCAGACAGTTAAAAAATATACATTACAAATATTTAAAAATCAAAATGGCAATAAAATTATCTAAATTCAAATAATATATATTCCAAAATAAATACCTAATTAAAAACAGTAATTGTATATATCAAATATTTCAAGTAAACTAAACTGAACAGGAACTTTTATTGTATCACAAACATTTTTGGTAAAATTTATTAATCCAATATGTACGTAAGATAAATAAAATATTTATGCATTGGTCAATAAAAGATTGATTTTAGATTATACGTTTAAATTTGTTTCCTCTTCTATAGTGTTAGCCAATCAAAATAAAACGTTTTTAAATTTTAAAAACTTGAATTTCGAATTGCTAATTAAAAAACTAAATAGGCAGATCTATCTACTTAGACTTATCCTCTAAAACGACTATTCAGATCAATTTCTTTAAAATTGAAATAAAATCATTTGATCTCAATAGCAACACTGGGGGTTCCAAACCTCAAAGTGATTGCCAATAAAATTCTAGAATTGTTGGGGCATGTGTTGGCACAGGGTCTACTTATAAATAGAGCTGAGTAAAGTAAAAATGATTACACATTTTCGACAACTTACCAATGTTGACCGGCCTATGTCGATTGTTTAATATGTCGATTTGCTACTAACGAAAAAAAATAATCTTCAAGGATTTCGTTTTTATTTAGGTATATTTAATTCAGTTTATTATTAGCTATAGGTAAGTAATATATTTAAACCCACTTGTAAGCTCCTATTTTTGTTTAAATAAATCCAAGAAAGTCGGAGTCGTCCGATTTCTCTGAGCTATCTGAAGAAATCGACATCTCAGAAGTATCAGATGGTTCAGAAGTTTCATCACCCCACAATGTGTCGTCCTCGGAGCCATTGAGCGCATTGCTGATACAACATTTTTAAATGATTGTCGCACCAATTTATCAGGAATAAGCTTCCATGCCGTCGAAACCCACTCCGCCACTTTGTTCTAATTTTTTTTTACGTCCTCTAGTCAAATGCCCCCTGAAAGCGTCCAAAACTAACATATTCCGTGTTTTCGCAAAATTCCAGAACTCATATTCTAAACTACGTTGAGTCAATCTTCCGTTAACTCTGCCGTTATCCATTCATTCGTATGTGGCCAGGCGGTAACTTGTGGCAATCAGCAGTTATGCAAAGCATCACGGTGGTTATATATTTTACTTGGTAGCACGTCAATTCTGCGAAAAAACAATCCATAGAAAACACAATTCAGTAAAAACGACAGTTCGTAGAAAAACAATTCGTAGAAAACACAATTTAGTGAAAACGACAATTCTAGGAAAACATAATTCTGCGAAATGTAATTCTGAGAAAACGACAATTCGTAGAAAACGATAATTCTTAGAAAACACAATTTAGAGAAAACGGAAAATCAGACAAAAAGGCAATTCTGAGTTTTTTAAATGAAAAAAACTAATCTAGATAATCAAAACAATTCTATTTTTTTGTAAATTTTTATAGTTCTTTTAATTATGTAGTAGATAATTCAATATATAAATTCATTCATTTTAAATTTTAATTAAATCATTCACTTTGGTCATTCACTACAAAATGCAAATTATTTGATATGCCACGTAAATATGATAAAATTTCTAATTTATCAAATGACAACACCACTATTTTTAAACGCTCGTTATGATCACGATATTTTCGACGCACTGCTTTTGCATTTTCTCCTGCTACGTTTTGCTCTATTTGAAACTCAGTTAAACTTTGTTGGTTTTTAATGGCAGTGATAAAACACCGAATGGTGGGTTTTTTCCACATAATTGATTAAATCCATTATGCAATCCTTCAATGGCATTATTTGTGCGCGGCTCATCGTTTAAAACACAATTGTAAACGTTCCAAGCATTAATTTAATAACGTGGGCAGCGACGATGTGGCGGTTCTAAAATTTTTGAATCCATCCTACCAATATAAAAATCTTCTATATAATCTAAAACGGCTTCAGCTTTTGCAGGTAAATATTTGCTTATCGCTTCAAAAGCTTGCACTACTTTGTGTGGTGGAACGAAAGCCAAACCCAAAATCATTTTTAGCTTCATGGCAATTTCAGAGTTGGTGTTGTACTCCGTTTTCAATCAAACTCAATTCAAAGAAAACAAAAATCGTTGCAAATTTATTTAGAATAATTTTTTCGCGCGAAAAATGTATTCTAAATACATTTGCAACGATTTTTGTTTTCTTTGAATTGCGTTTTCTATGAATTGAGTTTTCTCTGAATTGTGTTTTCTTTGAATTGTGGTTTCTACGAATTGTCGTATTCTACGAATTGTTTTGCTATGAATTGTCGTGGATCCGCGATCTTTGCTACCTTTCGTATTAACTGTGTAATTCCTTGCCATGTCAAAGACCGGCATTGCCGATTTGATTCAACGCATATTTATTGGTTTCCCTTAATTTTATTGCATACCGCTGAAAATCGATCCATTGCGACACATTAACCTGTCACACCAACTGGGACTAAATTTAAAATCTTTTGCGTCAATTGCGAGTGATTTCGCTTTTTCGCAGGCTTTTATTCGCTTAGCTAATCGAGTAACGGGTAATCCTTTGGCCCTTGTTCCCTTTACAAAGCGCAACGCTTGTAGTGCTTTGGCACGTAAATATGGTTTTTCGGTTATTTCTCCAACGACTTTCGGTTATTTCTCCAACGTTTGTTTCACTAATATGAAATTTCCGATCAGCAGCCTATTGCCATTTATTTCAGCGTATAAAATAACAATGGGCAAATCGGTACTTTACTCAAAAATGTACATAATGTAGATTTTCACAACAAATTTAAGTACATTTCATACCAGGCGCCTCAGCTTTGAGCTTCGTAAATAAAAATTTTTTATTTCGTTTTTTAACTATGTAAATTAGTTTTATTCGATTGATACCGTTTAATTTTATAGTAATAAATTCAATTTGTTGAAAAATAATTTATTTTTAAGTGATAATTTAAAAAAAAACAAAATATATTACAATGAAGTTATCTACAAAGCCAAGGCAATGCGTTCCACGCTCGACTGCGAGATTTTAAAGTATGTAATAGAAAGCGAAGTGCTTTCTCAACATAACCTTCAAATCACATTTTTTGCACAAATATTTCATACTTATCAAAAAATCTAGCTCATATGTACGTTACAAATTTAGAATATCTCAGTTCTTGTTATAATTCACGTGTAAAATAGACCTAAATAAAATATTTGATAGCAACCGATGTTCAAAGCCAACGCCACCGGTATGAAAGGGTCTCAGCTTCGCATTTGTGGTAACTAAATATTTCGAGGCGAGGCGCCTGGTATGAAAAGTACTTTATGATTGAAGGTATGTACACAGAATACAACCAGAAGAGACATAACGCTGTTTTTGCATGGAAAAATTTGCACTCATTTTTTTAACCTTGATTTGCCGAAGGTAAGAGAAAGTTAGGTTATGTATTCTTTAGTTTACTGGTTTTGGTTTGAAATAATAAAAATTGAGAATCCTTAACAGTGTGGTTAGTGAAATTATTTGACAAGTCTTGTTTTGACAGCATAATTGGTATTAACTACTATAATATTCAAAAATAATTATACGTCAATGTCCAAAAAATAAGGTAAGATGAAAAAATCTTTCTTCTGTGGTATGTATTTACAACCCTGCCGGCGCAAAAAATTATACCTACATAAAAAGTGAACCACTTATTACGAACAGTTTACGAACGGTTTCTTATATGCGGCACTACTACTACTTCACAATTTCAGATTTCAAATATGAATTACAAAACCGTGGTTTTCTTCATTCCATCTCTAAACAGAACGTGATTTTTGATAAAGCAAAGCGTGAAAACTTATAATTTACTCGTATATCCCATTTTCGCTATACGGAATGTATAGAATGTAAATTGTGGTATAGTCAGTCCAGTCGCCGCGGCCTGATGAGAGGATTGATTTTTTCATAATCATAAGCTCATCAGTTCGAAACTGGATTGAATTCTCTTACAATCTTCGGAACATATTAAATTAAAAAATTAATTTTTGTTGTTTATAAATACAATTTAGTGAATGATAGTGACGGCGATGTTTATAATATACTATACGAATATACTATACCACTATACGAATATACTATACCACTATACGAATATACTATACCACTATACGAATGCCCTATATATACGGAATTTCGCTTTAATAAAACTTATAATTTACTCGTATATCCCATTTTCGCTATACGGAAGGAAAAATTCGTTGTACAGATTTTTTTTTTTTTAGATAAATTAAAATTCGGGGAAAAACCAGTTTGGTAAAATTATACCTACATAAAATATACCTACAAAAAATAAGGTAAGATGAAAAAATCTTTCTTCTGTGGTATGTATTTATACGATTTATAAATAGTGTTTATAAATACAATTTAGTGAATGATAGTGACGGCGATGTTTATAATATACTATACGAATATACTATACTACTATACGAATATACTATACCACTATACGAATATACTATACCACTATACGAATGCCCTATATACGGAATTTCGCTTTAATAAAACTTATAATTTACTCGTATATCCCATTTTCGCTATACCCCTCTAAACAAAAAGTACGATTCGCAAAAATCGATTCATTTTCGATATTTAAGCGATGCAAGTTTTTTTCTTGTCACAAATACTATAACACATTTTTTTTATAGAGAAACATACAATGGAAAACCAGGTGATTACCCTGCGTAACCATACATGTCATTTCGTGTTAAACATTTAATGATGCCAAACACAATTTTTGCAATCAAAATTTAATAAGTTTCTTGTGCTTGTAATAAATAAATATAAATATGTATTTATGAAATATAATTTTAAACATATTATTTTCTCTTAGTGATTTAATATAGTGTACATATTTATTTAATATTAATTTAGATCAGTGTTATACCTAATTATTTTGCAAATAAAATCATCTGCAAGTAAGTGTATCAACAACATTTTATAACATGAGTAAACGAGTATATTATGAAGTACAAAGCGCGGTATTATAATGATCACATAAATTCACAAACGCCTCATGATTATGTTCACCCTGAATCTCATGCTATATCTGAAGAGCTAAGTGAGCACGATTATTCTTCTAAATCATATGATATATATCCCGAATCAGATGCCAGTACTGTTAAGTTGGACCCAAGCAATCTGTCGAGAGACATTGCTAAATGGTTCATAAAATATTGGTAAGAATTGCATACGTTTGATATCAATCGGTATATTAACTATCTTGTTCCTGTTCTTTACAGATAAATCTCTTCGATAAGGTGATGGATCAAAATATGGATAAATTCATCAAAGGATGCCTTAAACTAATAAAAACTATACCCGCGGCAATATCATTTACTTGGTATGGTCGACACGATAATACAGCTGTGGAAGGCTATAAGTTAATGTCATTAATTATAGGTAAATTTAGAAATATATGAAAAATTTTTGGTACTACAATAATAATAATAATAATTATTATTATTATTAAATATTATTGATTATTATTGTTATTTCAATTATTATTGTATTATAAATATATTATATATTATAGTTTCAATTATTGAAATGAATTTAAAAAAATGTAATGATCAAGCAATATGATTGAAATAACTTATTTATGAAATTATTTTCAAAATAATCTATTAAAATAAAATACACTTATTAACAAATCCCATTTGTTTTAATGAAATTGCAAATATGTATCGGGCTAAAACCGCCGTAATCGAAACAGAAAATAAGTAACGTAATTATACTGAAAAGTCTGTAACGATTTCCGCTCGAGAAACACGGTGCGTAAATATATCACAAAATATGTAGTATTTTCGATACGCACTAACACATGGAAGATATATCGCAAAAAGTCTAATTATCATAGGACGGTAGACTCAAAAATACATCGCTTTTACATCGCAAAATTGATTCGAAAACGATGTTTTGTATGAAGGTGTTTCATCATTTTCGTATCGTTTTTGACTCGGAATGTTTAGAGGTACGGAAGGAAAAATTCGTTGTACAGATTTTTTTTTTTTTTTAGATAAATTAAAATTCGGGGAAAAACCAGTTTGGTAAAAACTGTGTTGTTATTATGTATTGTATGTACAAAAGTCTCATTCTTATATGAGGAGTGTCTGATCAAATGTCGCTATTTACATCTTACTTTTTGCTACTTACTTTTGATAACTTTTTTGTAGTAAATAGCTTGTTTTGACCAAAATCAAGAATTTTAGGAATATTTTTCATAGAGAAATCGGCAATTTTTGGTCCATGCTGGAAATAACCACTTTTGGTCTATTTCACTTAAAAAATTCTGCCCTGATAGAAAAAAAAAATGTCATTTTGGAAAATGTACATAAATATATTTTGGTTTTGAAACCAACATTTCTTATCGGTTTTAAAACCAATTTAAAACCAAAAATTGCTACTTGGGTAGCGACTTTTGATCAGACACTCCTCATATGTTTTCTGGTTCAAATAGACGTACATATTATTGTTGTCTAAGCAAGTGTAAATTTTATAAATTAACGTGAAAATCTTTAAATAGTACATAGTTTTAAGTGTGTATTATGTATATTATTTTTGATCGATAAATTCATTTATGTATTTATATATACATAACATATACATGATTTATAAATCATTATATATTTTATCAAGTATAAATAACTGTAAAAATTGTTAAAAATTACATATTTTAAGCCAAGTAGTATTATCGGTATGTATAATTCTGAAAATTAAATTTTAGTTTTTGTAATTAATTTAACTGCTTATTGTGCAATATCGTGTCAAACAGTTCTCCATGCATGGAAACAATTTAGTTTCAAACTGTGTGCTTACTTACCTTAATAAACTAATTTTGCTCATTTGTTCATAGCATACCAATGCCACGAAAGCAGATATCTGGTTAAGTGGAGAAAACAGCTAAAAAAAGAAGCCGAAATGCAATCTCTTTGAAAACAAAATTAGATGTTTTACGCCGGTTTGAAGCTGGCGAGAAACTTGTGGAAATTTCAAAGGCGCTGGGTCTTGCAACGGCGACGATAGGAACAATCAAGGAAGGTTAGGTTAGGTTAGGTTGGAGTGGCTGCTTACGCACACTTAGACCGGTGACGGTTCATTGTGATACCACAGGATGTATCCCCTTTTACCCCTATTGGAACCATTTCGAGCTACTTATGTAGCGTAAGACGTCCCGCACTTTAATGTTTTCGAAATCCGAGAGGCAGTCCATCCTGGGGGCCTATTATGAAATGTTTCGATTTCGGATTTTTACGATATCGAAAAAATTCGATTCGCCGCGGATTTACCCTATTATGAAACTTGGAAAATCGAATTTGTAATATTATTTATTATTATAAATATTACAATATTAAAAATATTATTTAATCTATTTAACATTGAATAAATCATTTACAAAAACGTATTTAACACAAAAAACACAAAATACCAAAAATTTTACAAAATCCGCCAACTAAATAGCAGTCGAATTTTGCCATGTACGTTCGAAAAAATCCGATACGAATTTCCTTATTTGTTTCATAATAGGACGAATTTTTTCGATATCGTAAAAATCCGAAATCGAAAAATTTCATAATAGGCCCCCTGAACTTACCTAAGTGTTTGTGCCTTCTGAGAGCCAATGCTGGACACGAGCAAAGGAAGTGGACCAACGTCTCTTCCTCCTCTTCGTCCAAGCAGCTTCTGCAGAAGTCATTAGCCTCCAGACCCAGCCTTCTTGCATGTTCTCCAAAAAGGCAGTGTCCCGTGAGAATTCCTACGACCGTTCTTAATTCACGTCTTCGTAAGGATATTAATGCCCTAGTGCGCCCCAAGTCCAGCTTTGGCCAAACTTGTCTTGCAACTCTACAGGTGAGGGCGTTACACCACCTTTCCCCCGCTGAGGATAGCGCCTGCTTCCCAAGTGCTTGTCTCAGCGCTGTGATAGGCCTCCCCAGACTTGCCCTTTCCGGTTGCAGCTGGAGAGTCGTACCATGCCTACCAAGTTCATCTGCCCTGCAGTTCCCCATGACGCCCGAGTGACCTGGGACCCAGACTACCTGGATGTTGAAATGCTCACCCATCTCATTTAGAGATGAGTGACAACTCAACGCCACCCGTGACGCCAAAGACACCGATTCTAACGACCGGATCGCCGCTTGACTGTCCACATAGATTGTGATATCGTCTGAGGATAACACATTATGCTTCAACCACGTCATGACCTCCTCAATCGCTACGACTTCAGCTTTGTACACGCTGCAGTAATCAGGGAGACGAATAGAAATATTTACATTTAATTTGTCACAGAATACTCCAGCTCCTACTTTGCCGTCTAGCTTGGAGCCATCTGTGAAGAATTGCAACGCTTCGGTTTCCAATAACGGTCTATCCCTCCAGGATTCCCTTGAAGGGAAGGAGGTCCGAAATCGCTTCTCGAAGCGTAGAGTAGGTTTAATGTAGTCAAGATTCGCCAGCTCATCCTTCAACGATCTGACTATAGTAGAGTGTCCTATACTAAGACACCTCCACTGAGAGACGGCTGCAAGTCGTACAGCCGTATTTGCCGCCATCTGTTTGCCAAAAATGTCGACCGGAAGAAGGTGCAACATAACCTCTAAGGCACTTGTCGGTGTCGACCTCAATGCCCCGCTAACAAGCATACAGGCCGTTCTTTGCACTCTCTCAATCTTACTTTTGTAAGTTACCTTATCCAGAGCTGGCCACCAAACACCCACCCCGTACATGAGTACAGGTCTCACTACGGCGGTGTAGAGCCAGTGTACCAGCTCCGGCTTCAGACCCCATCTATGACCAATGGCGTTCCTACAGGAGTACAAAGCAATAGTAGCTTTGTTTATTCTCTCCAACATGTTGGGCTTCCAACTAAGCTTACTGTCCAAGATAATGCCCAGATATCTAGCTCTATCAGTAAAAGCAAGTCTCGTGCCATTTAAGGTAGGAGGGACAACTACCGGGATTTTGTATTTCTTAGTAAAGAGTACCAGCTCTGTCTTGGACGGGTTAATACCAAGTCCACATTTGCCAGCCCATTTCGTAACGATGGTAAGCGCATTCTGCATTACGTCTACAATCGTGCCCAGGAATTTCCCGGTAACAGCTAAAGCTACGTCATCTGCGTACGCGATAACTCCAATACCCTCTCTCTCCAATTCAAGTAGTAACCCGTTTACCACTATGTTCCAGAGAAGAGGGGACAGAACCCCCCCCCTGCGGAGTTCCCCTAGTTACTCGCCTCTTGAAGGTGGAGTCCCCCAACTTCGAGCTAACAATCCTGCTTCCCAGCATATAATTGATTAACCCTATCAGAGGAACGTCCACCTCCAAAAATGACAATCCCTCCTTGATTGCCTCCGCTTTCACATTATTAAAGGCGCCTTCTATATCCAGGAAGGCCACCAAACAGAATTCCTTCGAATTAATCGATTTCTCAATCGTAGACACCAAGGCGTGCAGAGCCGTGTCCACAGATCTACCCTTTGTGTACGCATGCTGAGACGATGCCCACTTCCTGGCACCTATTTTATCTCTGATGTATACATCCAGCAGCCTTTCCAAGGTTTTCAAAAGAAAGGATGATAGAGTTATTGGTCTTAGGTCCTTAGGATAGACATGTGAGCTTTTCCCCGCTTTCGGTATGAACACCACATTGACCTCCGTCCAGTACCTAGGAATATAGCCCAGCTTCAAACACCCTTTCAATATAGCTTCCAGGTAAGGAAGAATAATTACTGAGTTGTTTTGAAGTTCCGCTGGTATAATTTGATCCGGACCAGCCGATTTAAATGGTTTAAAACCCCTCAGTGCCCATAGGATCCGTTTTCTGGTTACGATATCCTCTGTGGTTACTGACAGTGATTCCTGATGATTAAAACGCACCAACAGGTCTTCAAAGCTCCCTGGGAAGTGTGTCTCGAAGAGAAGCTCCAGAGATTCTCCACTAGAAGCTGTCCAAGATCCGTCCGGTTTTATCAAAAAACTAGGACTAGATGTACTTTTGGAAAGAATCTTCCTAAGGCGGGAGGTTTCGGATACCTCTTCCATATTATCACAGAAGATTCTCCAAGACCTCCTTTGTGCCTTTCTTAATTCTTTCTTATAAGTTCCGAGTTTCTCCTTATAGGAGTCCCAATCCTGAGCCTCCCTTGTATTTTTGGCTCTATTAAAGGCTATCCTACAAGCCTTTCGATAGGTTCCCAGTTCCCTGGACCACCATACCGGTTTTTGCCTACCCCTAGGCTTAGCCAGTGGGCAGGCAGCGCGAAAGGATCGGTTGCATGCGCTAGTAACGCTAGCCACCATGTCCTCCAGCTCCCCAACGGTCGTCGGGGGCTCCATAGCCCTCGTCGGTAACATTTCCTCCAATAATTCCCCATATTTGCTCCAGTTGGTCCTTCTAGGGTTCCTGAAGGCTTCCCGGGTAGCAGGGTGAATATCGAGGCTATAGGTTAAATATCGATGATCAGAAAAGGAGTGTTCCTTATCCACCCTCCAATTTTTAACCATATGAAGAATATTATTTGAGGCAAGGGTCACGTCTAGAACCTCCTGCCTGTTACTAGTAATAAATGTGGGTTCCCGCCCAATATTACACACTGAAAGGTTAGTACTCATCAAATAATCAAAAAGCGACTCACCTCTTTCATTAATGTCTGTGCTTCCCCAGATAGTGTGATGCGCATTAGCATCCACTCCCAGTACCACACCTACCTTTGATTGTTCCGCTTTACGGATCAGCTCCTCCAGGTTATCCGGAGGAACCTCCTTCTCCCGGTCCATGTAGGCTGAAACTAGCCAGAATCTACAAGTGCCTACTTCCAGGCTAACTGCAGTAGTGTCACCATTGCTGTATTGAGAGAGAAGGAAAAGATTAATATTATTTTTCCCAAGAATACAAGATCTGATCTTCCCAGACTTACTAGAGGATATAATTTTATACCCCTTGGTTCTGAGGCCACAGATCCTGTTGTTGTTAATCCAAGGTTCTTGGATTAGTATCACATCCTCACCCGAACTAGTCAGCCTGAGGAGTAGAGCTGCCGAAGCAGCCTTAGAATGGTGAAGGTTAATTTGAGTTATCTTAATCATAACCATTTCACCTCTACCTACCTCCATGATAAATTCCTGCTACCGCAGGAATATTAATTCCCGGTAATTTGGGATGCGCCGGATACGCCCGTCTCGCCACCCCTCGTACCCTCTATAGAGGACTTGTCAGTGCCCCCCCGTCTGGCCGGGCTGTCGACATCCTGCTCCATCGGTACACCAGCTCCTTCGCTTATGTGCACCTCCTCATCCTTCGAGAGAGTCCTTGCCCTACCAAGGTCGCCGGATTCACTCTCCCCCCTACCCTCAGCTTCTTCCCCCATGCTGCTGGTACTCCCTTCAGGCCTGGGCGGGTTGCCACCGTCCTCCGGTTGGCCTCCCGTACGCGCTTCCGCCCCATCCTTCTTATAAACGTTGAGAGTAATTGACCCGAAACCGAAGTCAATTACTCCCTTCGTTTTGTGAAGGAGGGCAAGGGACTCCTTATTTATCACCATGATTGATAATTTCGAGCCCCCCTTGGCCTCCTCCTGCTTGACGATCTTCCAATTTCCTCTCGGAAGATTCGGGTTACTGGCCTGAATGATTTTCAAAGCCCCGTCCGGGCTAGCCGGTTCGGATGGCAGCCATACACGTGCCCGCGGCCTGCTGGGAATTTCCTCCCGGCTAACTGCCGCAAGCTTTGCGCCTGGCCACACCTCCCCTACTTTGGCTATAGCCTTTTTGTACAGATCCACAGATCTAGAGTCCGAGCATGCAGTCATATTTACACGCCCTTGATACCACGCCGCATCTCTGCAGGATGGGGGTGGTCCCGGATTTTCACCCAGGACCCTTAAAAAGACGAGGTTGAGTGCATTATACACCAACCTCCATTTTTCCGCCGTGATGCTCCCATCTTCTTGACTTTCGTCAATGACGGCTAGCATCAACACATGCTCCCTCAAGACCTCGCTGAACAGCTTTGTCCCTGAGTTGGAGCTCGGCTTCTTTTCAGTCACCAACTTGGCCCGCTTGCTGTTGACTACTTCCACCTCGTCCTGGGACCGCTGTCTTTTCGACATATGGTCCCTTTCCGAGCTTCCGCAGCCCACAGTGCTCCTTGCCCAAGCTACTGATCTTCTTTGCTCTTCCGTAAGCTGCCCCTCGGGGGTCGCAGCCCACTTCTCGAGAATTCGGAACGCCGAGCGGCGATTCCTGTATCGCCTTTTCGCCGGAGGAATGTCTCTCGTCCCACTCCCCTGTGCTGCGTTGGTACCGCTAACTCCCGGGACTTGTGCCCTAGAGTCAACCACCTTTGCAACCTTAGAGGCCCCACCCGTCTGGTTCGAGGTACCTCCCTCCGCTGATACCGGCTTTTGAGGAGAGCCGGTGCCCTTTGTTTTTGTGTTTGATCTTACCATTTGATTCCCACGAGTATCGGAGAAATAAAGGTCCGCCTGCGCAGAGATCCGTATACGCAGGTAAGGCTAATTACAACTGGAGGTCGCCAGGTATCCAGAGGGCTCCGTTAGCGACTGGGCTTTGTTAAATGGGCCCCCAGCCTAGTAGACCATCAGCACGGGTCGCTTAACGCCTTAATCCAGCCCATTCGGCTCGCTGGCACCCCGGCCTCCCTGCACCCCCTTCCCTCCGCCCATTCTCTCCCCCATTCACCTAATCACATGGAGAGCCCAATCCAATGGGATCCATTCCATTCACCGGGTCACCCGTTTATAGGGTCCCCCACTCATCACCCGCGGAGACTCCGGAGGTGCAGAGAGGACGTGACGCCCAGTCCGCCGTGGTTATTGGTCGATGGTTTTCTGGCGCCATCTGTTCGCCTTTCCATGCTGGGCATCATAGGCACTCAGAATTTAATGAACTCAGGTTAACCACTCCCCAGTTCCCTGAGACTCTCCCCCCAGCTGGACTGCGGTTGGGGGCGGCTTATTTAATTCACCGCTAGCCTACCTATCGATAGGCCGTCCACTATCCACCACCTGTGACCCCCCCGATAGCTGCAGTACGCCACGGGAACAATCAAGGAAAACCGAGATAAAATTTTCAAGCAATCTGAATTAACCGCGCCGTTAAGTGCTTCTAAATTAACTCGTCAAAGGAGCGCAATAATGGAGCAAATGGAAAAGCTGTTAGGCATATGGATTGAGGATAATAACCAGTGCAACATGCCAACGAGTGAACTTATCATTCAAGAAAAGGCTAGAGGAGCCTATTTGCGCATTTAAGAGCCGAAGGTATTGATGAAGAATCTAAGGAAATGTCTTTTTCTGCTAGTCGAGGCTGGTTCGATCGGTTCAGAAAACGATAAAACTTGCATAATATAAAAATGAGAGGTGAAGCTGCAAACACCGATACAGAGGCCGCTACTAATTACCCTGACATTTTAAAATCAATTATTAAACGGGGAGGGTACCTCCCAGAACAGGTGTTCAACGTCGATGAGACTGGTTTATATTGCCAGAAGAAAAAGGATGCCAGAAAGAACTTTTATATCAAAAGAATCAAAATCCGCATCTGGCCATAAAGTGCAAAAAGAACGCTTAACCCTTCTACTTGGAGGCAATGCCTCAGGTGACTGCAAATTGAAACCGCTCTTAATATATTTGTCGGAAAATCCAAGGACTCTTAAGGGATGTGATAAATCACGGTTACCCGTCATTTGGAAATCCAACAGCAAAGCTTGGATGACAATGTCCATTTTCGAAGACTGGTTAAAAAAACACTTCTGCCCGGATGTGAAAAAATATTTACAAAAGAAAAATCTGTCAAATAAAATACTTTTGCTATTGGATAATGCTCCATGGCATCCAATTCATTTAGCAGAAATGTTTGAAGATGTAGAAGTGGAATTTCTACCTAAAAACACGACAGCGATTCTTCAACCTATGGACCAAGCTCTCATTTCTACTTTCAAGTCATTCTACTTACGTAGAACTTTTCAGCGGCTGGTAAGCGGCACCGATGGGCAATCGTCTATCAAGGAATATTGCGCAAAATATAACATAAAAGACGCTCTAGACAACATTGAAAAATCGTGGGATGGGGTCAAATCAAGCACGATGAACCGCGTTTGGAAACAAATTTGGCCAGAATGCGTTAAATATTACGAATCCGATCTTGATTCGCTACAAACTGTTCGTGAAAATATTGTATCGCTTGCTGATCAACTTGGTTTCCAAGAAATGCAAGAAGTTGATGTGATCGAACTGATAGAAATAGACCAACAAAGTTTGACAAATTAGGAGCTGATAGAATTAGAGGACAGACATCGATTAGAACAGATCGAGATACGGAAGTTAATTCGCGTCGATTACAATCAAAAGACTTGGCAGCAGCACTATCGCATTTTGAAAGCGGTATGAAAATATTGCAGGACAATGATGAAAACTTTAGATACATTTTTCATAGCAACTTCATCTATATCAACGGTTAGAGAAAGAATTCGTATAAGTTCCAGTTCAAGCTCTAGCCCTTGCTCTAGTCCGAGCTTGAGCCCAGTCTGCAGCTCAAGCTCTCCTTAAAAAAATTGATTCAAAATTTACTCGTAGCTAATAATTTGTATGTAGTTTTATGGATTTGCTTTGTTTTATTATTTATTTACATATTTATTATTTATACCTGACGAATTTGAAATGTATTTATTGAAATAAACCAAAAATTTAATTATATATTGGTTATATTTATTCTACAGCCTTGGGAATGGGTTGCTTATAATTTGTATTAATTTATAAGAAAAATAATGATTCGATATACGGAATTTCGGTTTACGGATAGCTTTTCCGGAATGTATCCCTTCCGTAAAGCGGGGTATGAGTGTATACAACACATTATTAGCTATTTCTATTTACGTATTATGTTATTTTATATTAATATTTTAATGAATTTGTTGAACTTGAAGTATAACTAAAATTGAGTATACGACGGCAGAACCACCTTCATTCGATACATTTTCGATGAAGCTGAGACCCTGAGACCCTTTCGATAATTTTATAGAAATAAATTCAATTTGTTGAAAACTAATTAATTTTTAAATGATAATTTAAAAAAAATCAAAATATATTGGAATAAAGTTATCTTTAAAGGCAAGGTAATGCGTTCCACACTCATATTTACCAAAAATTCTAGCTCATATGTACATTAAAAATTCAGAATATCTCAGTTCGTGCTATAATTCACGTGTAAAATAGACCTAAATAAAATATTTGATAGCAACCCAATGTTCAAAGCCAATGCCACCGGTGTGAAAGAGTCTCAGCTTCGCATTTGTGGTAACTAAATATTTCGAGGCGAGGCGCCTGGTATGAAAAGTACTTAAGAGTTGTAAGAAGAACATTCTTCGCTTGTGTTCCACAAACGTAACACCTAGTTTGACGGGTACTTTGAAAATGTATTTCCTCTCATTCAAAAAAATTCCTTTTGGATATAATTCACTTATGCTAACGTTTTTTTCAGTCTTCGAAACAGTTGTTAAATTCGATTTCCGGAAAAGCTTTCAAAACGATCTTCGATTCGGCTCGAATTTCTTCAATCGAGTCAAAACGAAGTACCCGGAGCGGTTTTGGAAATACCCAGAAGTCAGACAGAGCTAAATCAGGCGAATAGGGCGGTTGCGGATTAGTGAAATATTAATGTAACATTTTTGCGGGATTTTAAGATTTTTCCCCTAAAATTTCAGTAACAATTTTCTAAAGTATTTTAGTTTTTACTGTAAAAAGGAAACAACATTAGGCCCATACAAATTATATTTTTTTGTATCAAACAGAAGTTAGTTATATGCCTAAAAATAAATTTCAACTGTGTAAGTGAATTGTGTGAGAGTGAATGATTATGTATCCCTTCGTGTGCGATTGAGAGAAACAACGTCATAATCTGTGAGATACAGATGGATTTCACTAAAGACAACAAGATTTGGACGGAAATTAAATGGGGAAGTATTTGGGTTCATGTCAAAACAGGTTAATGCTACTAATTGATTTTCTGAATTACAGGTAAACATGTATTTAAATAGATAAACAGTCTTTTACATGAACCAATTATTTGGAGGCACGAACCAACGATTTATATTGCTACGTTTTTGCCTATTCTATTATACCCTAAGTGTCACCGTATACATTTTGGTAATACAAGAAGTTTTGAGCTTATCCCTTAGTATTTAGGCATAATGTATGTACTTTGTTTTCAGAATGCAACTTTTTTATTAAATGTTTAATGTAGATTTGCATAACACAGTGCGATGCCACTATAGTATATTATTCAACAAGCATATATCTATAGCTGTTATTCACCAAGAAGAATCAAATCAAGCAACTTTAGGAAAACGATATTTTTAATTATATATAGACATTAAAAAATGTTGTATTCATTACCATTTTAATACATTAAAATTAAAATTACATGGTCACTATTTTCATTAACTTCTTACAGCGAATGTTTGTTTCATAACCAAAGCAGGGTTCTAATTTCTTCGCTAGAACCAAAGCTGGAACGCAACAATTGCTGTAGTCTCAATTCATAAAAAACGGTTTCGTCCGGCAAATTAATACCGCCGAGAAAAATGAATTTTTTTTTAAGCTCAAAGTTTTTGATGACCTATAAAAAAACAAAACAAAACAAACTAGAAAACTGACAGTTCGATTAAAAATTATATTACGACTTAAACGATATTCCGTAACGACGATTGATATAAGCATATTTTTAAGGTGAGTGTTCATGAAATTACCGAAGGGTGGCTCTGCTACAATCGAGCTTTTTAATATTTTCGTTGATGACTTCAAAACTTTTTTGAAGCATATTTGTATTAAAATAATATCAATAATACTGAAGAATGGTTTGTTAAACTGTTTTCGAATTATTTCTAGTAGGTAATATCGCCTTCAAAAATTGTTTATAACAGAGAAAAAACTAAGTGTTTTTTCAAACAAGCAGCCCACTAAAATTATGAATTATTTTGTATTGAAAACATAGATTAAATCTAAAAGCGTAAAAGGATTAGCATTAAATTAGTGTAAATAAAATTCGAAATATTACGTAAATTTATTTTATTCAATTAATATGTACATCGATGATTAGTATTTAGCAGAAAGGTAATAAATTAATAAATACTAAAACTAATAAGAAGTAAAAAAAGGAATATAAGTAATTATTTCACTAATGTGCCCAGTATCTATCATATATCCAGTATCCATCATATATATGTGTCCAGTATCCATCATAACCAACTCATAGTTTCACGTGATCTATGAACTGCAGAATTATCCAGCATAAAGTGAATTGGAAATTTCTCCAGATAAACAGTAGTGACTGACGTTATCATTATTTCATTTAGGATTCCCAAATATTCCAGACTGTTCGTGTGTTGTGAAATTTTACATAACTCATATTGACTCCACCTGCACTTATCCATCTCCACACTCCGCAGGATACTTGGCCACTTATTCTTGTCCTTTGGACATATTTCTCATTATATCTCATTTTGTTTGGGCGATACATGTGCAGCTTAGTATGATGGTCTGACCTAAAGATTCTTCGTCCATAAAAATAACTTTTTCCCAGTCTGTGCTTAAATTATCTTCTGCAAAAGCTACCCGCGCCCCTCGATTTGCGTTGGTTAAAACTGGTTTTTGGACTGGATTTCGATAGTGAATTCCAGCGTCCTTTAACTTTCGCGAAATAAATACTGCATAAACGTTATACGCCATCGCAGTTGCAGCTGCAGTTAAAAATGGATCCAAGGTAAGCTCCTCTTCAATATTTTCTCATTGAACTTCATTTAATATTTTTGGTCTACCGTTCTGAGGTAACCGATAAACCGATCAATGGTTCTTGTTTCTGAAAACTTCTTTATTAATTTAATCACAGTAGTTTTCTAACGAAAAAAATATATAATTTACCATTATTTTACGAGACAAGTTTATGCAATTTACTGAAGCTAAGCTGTCGTGAATTGTATCCGATGGATTTATTTTCTTTATGTAGGGTAATTACAGCCGATTTCTGTGCAACATTGTGTGAATTGAATCACACAGGGTACAGTTAGATTGCAAAAAGCAGAAAACCAAATAGCCCATGACTAAATCTCTTTTTTACTGTATTCATTCAGCATCTCCACACTTTAATTCTTTCCTCCTGCTTCTACGATATTAAAAAATCACTCGACGTCCACATTATGCGCGTTTGCGCATTTCTTTGCGCGTTTCTTTGTTTAAGTATGTGTGTAAAATGATTTTTGACGTTTCGTATAACAAAAATTTAACATTTGTTAACAAAAACTCGTGGGAATAAAAATGAATAATTTACCTAATAATAATAATGCCTGTTTTCTGACCGATGATGGACAAAATGATGATGCTGCACTGCAATGATGGCAATGACATCAATAGCTGCCACTGGTTTGCTATTAATAGCTGCAAAAAAAGCGGAAGAGGAACAGAAAACGAAAAGACGATGCTGAGTTAAAGATTATAGGAAAACCAGAAACCAAAATGGCAACATCCAACACCTAATGCAGGAATAGAAACCGAATTCAGCCGATTACAAGAATTTTATACGAATGGATGAGGATTCTTTTAATCTTGTGTTAACCGCAATCAAGTCTGATATTGAGAAACAAGACACATATATGAGGCCGGCAATCAGTGCAAGTGAAAAACTCTCCGTTGCATTAAGGTTCTTGGCCACTGGAGAAAATTTCATGGAACTAGATTATAGCTCCAAGTTATCGAAATCATTCTTGGCCACATTAATTACAGACGTATTCGAGGCCATATATAAAAATTTAAAGAACGAATTTTTAAAGGTAATTGAAACAAAATCAATACGTAACACGTTTTATAATATTTCTATTTTATTTCAGTTTCCAACCAGCAAAGAAGAGTGGTCAAAAATTGCGGACGACTACAGTCTTAAATGGCATTTTCTAAACTGTTTAGGTGCTATCGATGGAAAGCACGTTGCATTTAGGCCTTCCAAAAAAATTGCGCCATTGTTTTATAACTATAAAGGGTTTAACAGTATTTTTCTGCTCGGTGTAGCAGACGCATATGCGAAATTTATTTATATTGATGTTGGGTGCAATGGCAGAATTAGCGATAGTGATGTTTTGCAACGCTCCAATTTTATGTATGTGCTGCAGCAACCCCACAGATATTTCCCATCAAAAAAATACATTGGAGATTCGAGATTACTGCCGCATATGTTTATTGAAGACAATGCCTTTCCGTCGTCAGAAAATTTAATAACGCCTTTCCCCTTGACAACAACGGATGAAAGGAAAAAAATATTCAACCGAAGATTAAGCCGGACTCGTCAAAATATAGAACGTGTGTTTGGAATTTTGAGTAATCGATTCCAAATTTTTCAGAGACCAATTAATCTTCATCAAGATAAAGTGAAGATTATTGTTCAATGTTGCTGCGTAATTCATAACTTCTTAATAGAAAGGAGTAGTTGGTACAGAGATGAAGCTCATGTTTATGAACTTGGTAATTCTGCACCAATCCGGTGAATTAGTTAGACAACAACTAACCGAGTATTTCAACAACGAAGGAGCCCTGTAATTTAAATATTTTAAATAAATATAAGAACAATATAAAGAATTTTTTTTTATTTATTAAGTTTTATTTTGAAGCGTATTCTTCGTCAGATAATTCATAGTCTTCGATAATGTTTTCATGAAATACGTGATCTATGGCTATTTGTAATAAATAGCTGCGCTATTTCTGTTTCCTTGATAATTTTTTTTTGTAATGTGAGGGACGGATGTTTTGACGGCTGCTTTAGCAAAATATTTTGTAGTATTATTGGTTTTTGTCTCTTATATGTGATGTCGAGGGAATCTTTAAAAGGGCCAGGTAATATGGGAGAAGGCGAGGATGTTTGTGGAAAAGGTTTAAATTGGGTTGCGGCATGATCAGGTAATAAGGGTGAGGATGAGGAAGGTTGTGGAAAATGAAACTATCTTGTGGATTGGGCTGCGGTATTATCAGATAATATGAAAGAGGGTGAGGGTGGTAAATGATTAAACTGTGCTGGGGTAGTATATGATTTAATAAATGAATGTTCGGAACTGGAGGAGGGTGTTTCCGAATCTCGGTATGGTTTAGAATATTTTGACATAGGGGAGTAATCATTTGACAGATCACTGGTTGGAGTTGGTATTTTATAAATTGTTTTAAATTTTGAGGTAGGACACGGATTAGGATAGACGGAATGGTTATCTGTGAGTATGGTGGGTGAGGGTGAATGATTTGATAGGATACAGTGGTATTTTGCTCTAGATGTGGTATGGTAAAAAATTGTTGTCTTTGTTTCTCTTCTCTTATATTTTTGTTGACAAGCCCCAGTATTTCGAACGTTGAATTGTCAAAAACATCCTCCGATTTTATTTTTTTTAAGAGGCTGCATCGGCAGAATTCCTCCTTTCTGCCGAATGGTTGTATAGCCGCTAGATTTTGAAAGTACTCCCTTAACATTTCTAATGCACTATGGCATTCTGCTTCTAATTGTTTAGTTTGTGCTGTTGTTTTTGGTTTCTGAAAACGAATAAATAAAAAAAAATTAATTAATTATATCAAGAGCTTAAATTTTACAAGTTAAAACAAATTAAATTTGAAACAAATAATGATTTTGTATGTGACATGAACAAAACTGCTGTAAATTTCACAAAAATTTCGTTTTTCGTACTACTCCAATATTTTTACTTACCTTACGGGTGCGTTGAACATTTTGGGAAATGTCTTCGAATTCGCTTATCCCAATCTGGAAATAAAATATATCGTTAAATATTTAATATAAAAATACTACATTAAACTACTAACATCTGATAGATCTAAATTTGAAGAACTTGATTCCGCATCGTTGCAGTGAAGAAGAAAACTCAATTCCTTATAGCACCAGAGTGTGGGCTCATACAACTCATCGATGCCGCAGCCGCTTTTCTTCGAATTGTCTATCTTCCGTTTTTCTTTCCATAATTACGCTTTTAGCGTTCGAATTTTTCGTTTTATAATATCAATTGTTACGTGTCGCTTGATTTTTTTAATTTCAACTAACATTAAATTTAATTATTCATATTTAAATACTTTATTTAAAAAATTAACATTAAGCGGTTCGAACAAACACGGATATTTTTGTAACTTTTGAATTAATTTTAGTGTCTGTTCCCGACTCCAATTCTCACATGAATCTGACATTATGTATATAATATTTAAAAAAAATATTAATGAAAATTAATAAAGTATTTTTAAAAATTATTAAAAAAAAATTTTTTTCGCTTTGTTTTTTAGGTTATAATACGATGTGTACACGTAAAATATTTTTCTATAATGACAAAAATTTGACAACTTGAAGAATAAACAAAATGGCCTTGAAATATTTTATCTTCGTAGTGGTGCGAGAAATCAGTAGAATCAAAAAATATTTTTGATGAAAAAGAATTAAGGCTTTCCCCGCCGCAAAATTTCCCCGCCCCAGTTTGTAGGTGAAGAGCAAGGAAACGAAGAAAGAATCAAGAGCAAAGAATTAAAGTGTGGAGAGGATGATTGTTGTGAATGTGATCATAGATCGGCCTACTTTTTATCATAATTAAAATTGTAAATGTTTATATAAAAAGGGCAATTGTTGCTGCCATCAAAATCGTGAAAACTAAACCTGCATTCACAGTATTGTTTTCGCTCTGCGTTTCGATCTTGTTTTGGACTTATCGTTATACAACAACAACAATTATTTAATTTTTTATTTTTTTTAAACTGATCGTTTTTTGCGACGAATGACATTTAGATTTGTTGTTGTTGTTTTTATAGTAAATACTTGGAAAATCGTAATTTTAGTTGAAATTTACATCCAAATGGGCATATAAGAAAGCAATTGTAAAAAAAATCTATTGGAACTTAAATTTGGTCGTAATAAATCATTTCACAAACGATGAACGATTGTGATACATGTTCGTCCCATGTTCGAATTAGCGCACGTGCAATAGCGATACGTTGTTTTTGGCCACCTGATATTTGGGAAGCTTTCTCGCCAACTCGGGTATCGTAACTAAGCGGAAGCGACGTAATGAAAATGCATTTTTAGCCGCTTCATTATGAATATGCATTTTTAGCCGCTTCAATAACTTCGGATTGTGAAACTTCGGCTTTACTGCTACACCATAAGCAATATTATCGGTAATTGTTCGATCGAATAAGGCTGGCTCTTGAGACGACACAATAGACAATTGTGATCGCAGTTGTCTAAACGATGGAGATGATACTTCTTTACTGTCGATTGAAATACATACTTCCATCGATCACATCGTAAAACCGTTCAATTAATTGAATACATGTAGATTTTCCGCATCCAGATTGCCCGACTAATGCAACCGTTTGTCCTTTGAGCACATTTAAATTTAATTAATTCAACACTTTGACATCACGACGTGATGGATACAAGAAATCAACGTCTTTATATGATATATTTCCTTCTGCTTTCCATTCATCTAAGCTTGAGTCGATTTTCTCGGGTTCCTTGCTTTTAGGCTCGCGTTCTAAAAGCTGGAATATTTTAGCGGCCGATGTTAATCCCTTTTGGAAATTTGGAGCAAACGCTTGGCTATGTATTGGCTATTGAAACTGTACCCATAATTAAGGCTTGGGCTACTTTAAATACGTCAGCATAGTACACACCGTTATTGGCGACCAAATATCCACCGTAGTACATAAAGGCCGCGAAGGCAAAAAACATAATTGATCGGGCTAACCCATAAACAAGCCAAGATGTTGCCATGTTTGGATACCTTTAGCGCGAGCGCCAGGATATCCATATATTTCATATGGAACATTTTTATTTTCCCAATAACACTACCGTTCTGATGCTTGATACAACTTCTACATACAATATTTTTTTATGAAAATATTTGTTCTCAAAACCCAAACATTTTTCATATAAATAAATGTCTGATTAGCGGCGTCTATGTGGTTGCAAAAAATCATAAAGGCGCAGAGAAGCGAAGTCTGTTATCTGTTGAGGCATTAATCATTAATTTTGAAGTTGGCAATTTGTCAAAACAATAAAAAAAAATTATTGACAGTTTCTCATTTTTAAAATAAATATCGACGTGTCGATAAGTTTCAAATTTGATATTACGAAAACAACCAAAAATTACTATGGTTGACAAATTTTTTTGGATTCGATGTTGTTTTCACCGCCATAGCCACTATATTTTGTTAGTGCCACTAAATAATATTGGTAGAAAACTTGGATTTTTTCCACGGGAACGATAAGTTTTTTATATGGTAAAGGAGCATTTCTTTGCTAATATCGTGAAGAAAAACAACAACAAAAACTAAAATCTGAAAACAAGATCGAAACGCAGAGCGAAAACAATACTGTGAATGCAGGCTAAGCAGTTTTATGTTTTCATGCCGAGTTTAGTGCGAGTTTACGACCATTTTCTGATGAAAAATTTTCAGCAGATTCAATATATTTTAAATAGAAAACAAAAGAATTATGTTCGGAAGGGGAAATTTGTTTACAAAGTAGACTACGTCGATTGGTTGCCTGTTGAAAATTTTTCATCAGAAAATGGTCGTAAACTCGGCATCAGACCATTTTCTGATGAAAAATTTTGAACAGACAACCAATCGACGTAGTCTATTTTGTAAACAAATTTTCCCTTCCGAACATAATTCTTTTGTTTTCGATTTAAAATATATTGAATGAGCCAATTTAGACGATGCCTCACTATGTCGCATCATTTTCTCGTTTCTTACTTTTTTGCCAACGAACTGATTTTGAAGTGGGGATTTTTGTGCGCATTTTTTCACCAAAAAAATGTATTGCCTCACATTTGATGATACACTAATACATTGAAAAAACAATACGTATTTTTTAGGTTCGTGTTTTTTGTATTTGAATTCGCTGTTTATTCGTTATTATTTATGTGTGAACGAAATAGTGTAGAATGATGTGATATAGTGATGGATGCGTCTAAATATCCCCAATCTGCTGAAAATTTTTCATCAGAAAATGGTCGTAAACTCGCACTCATATATAAAAACTTTTGCAGGCGATAGTACATTATTTATTATAATAAAATTTTTAATTTAAAAATTATTTCAAAAGTGTTACGTGTCTGGCTGTTTTTTTTTGTGTATTTTTAGTATTTATAGTATTATACATTTTATTTAAAAGCTCAATTTCGCGTTGGTGTTTGCGTGTTTGTGGTAATTATTTTTGTGATTTTGTAATTGGAGAAAAATACGTGAAATCACAAATCATCGACTTAACAGTGAATTAACTTATCTGACATTTTTTCGAAATTTCTTTTTTAATACCAAATGGTTCGTCGTGAGAAACTCTGTCCGAATTTTTGCACGTAGCTATAGTGCTACGGTGAAGACAATCTGATATAATGAAGCCGTAGTTCTGCAATTTTTCTCAAATGTTTTTGTAAATTACAAATGGATGAATCTTGGCAATTTTGCAAAGCCACAAGAAACAAGTCCTCTGTTAACTTTTTCTTTTTTATGAAGCTAGATTATTGTAGTGAAATGAAGCAACGAGGAATCAGGTTTTTCAGCCTAATTAATAAAAAATCCAGAATATTTCCAAGTGCATCGATCGGTTGAAACCGACTGGCTGAACGATAATTCTGCATCCTAGCAATTTTTATCTAAAAATGCGTTTTTCAAATAATCTCAACAATTATTCAATCCTGGGCAGTTCTCGCATTGCAGAAGGTAATCAAAAACATGTGCTCCATATACGGTTAAGAATGTTGTGCTTTTAATCTTTTCGTCCTTTAGAGCATTGGCGATTTAAAACATTTTAAATCGCTTCGTATATGAACTCCAGCTGTTGGGTTTTGTAACATCAAAAGATTCGATGGCACAAATCATAGACGGGTTATTTGATGTAAATAGTGACACAATGTTTTAGGTGGCTTCGTATCAACTATCTGTTCATCCATACCCGTTATCAGACGATCAATAACAATTTTCGAATTAATGTTCGAGATAATTCAAAATAATGAACGGAAACACAGCTAAGATTATTCCGTTAAACGGGCATACACACACCAAATCACTCAATTATTATTAGGTTTTGTTGATTAATAATTTATTAATTATTAATCCTACCAACTGCACCAGTTTTATGTTTTATTGTGGCAATCAGAAAATAAATTATATTTTATTAATCACCCCGTTAAATGTCTACACACGATATTCAAAATTATACCGTTTAATATTTATTTTTACAGGTGATGGATTTTTAATCCCGTTAAAATACATGGATATATTTTATTTACAATATAATGCATATGAAATGTTAATACATTACAATGTTGAAGTTGGATCGGCATCATAATATAAATGAAATACAGTCCTGGTATTACGATATCTTTCCATTGGTAACACTGTTTATCTTGGTTCCATTTTAAATAATTAATTTTATGTTTTAAGGTATTGTACGGAAGTTTTTAACGTAGCAGAGAAAATTTGGGAAACTCAATTTTTTTGATTCATCATTCTGATATTTCGTTGTGTAGCCTTAGCCCTAATTACATGTTTCACATTATTAGATGTTTTTGTACTTTAACTTGTTCAATAGTTAAGGGAAGATTCTCATGAAACTCGATCCGAAAATTCGATTTTTTTTTTGTTTCATTTCAATAGCCTATTATGTGTAGAATATATGTATTGCCCAAACCGTGTTACTGAAATAAATTTTGAAAAACATGACTTCCAAAAATTTGTGATATATTTTTCACCAATTATTTGTAATGAAAAAATAAAATAATTTTCTTTATCAACATTTTAATGGCCATGTGAATTGATATTGTAGTTATCATTTTAATATTAAAATTTATAATTCATCGAAGTTTTTTTTCAAAAATACCGCTTATAAAAAAGATGGTCTTTTCATATGATTTGTAGGGGGAACATATTTTTTTCTTACTGCCGCTTATTTTAAGTTTCATTTTTCTCCTTACCGCTCTTTATTTAGGTGACTCTGATAAAGTGAAACTAGCTCATCAACTTAACTTCTTACAAATAGCGTTGTTCAGGCAGCTGTTTCTATAATTTTTTAAATGGAAAAAAATTATCATCGTGCTGTCATGAAATTCTTTGTGAAAAAAGCCAGGAAATTTATATAATAAAATGGTAAATGTGTTAGACGCTACTAGTACAAAATCAATGGGCTTCTAAATTACAACGTGATTGTTCCAGCTTTGAAGATGACTCTCGTTCTGTTTGTCCAAAACCGCCTACTACCGATAAAATGATTGACAAACTGATGTCAAGCGACCATTTGTAACTCAAATTAGACACATCTTCTTGTTGCTCGTTCTAAATGTGAACGACCCCTAAGGCATTGAGCTTTTTGCTAGCTATAAACAAATATTCAAAATGAAAAAAAATAAATGAATTCAATTTTATTTAGTTTTCAGTTAACTTTATTTTTATTTCATAAAAGTATTTGAATTTTATTGTTTAAAATAAATTTTTAGAATCCCAGGAATAAAACAAATTTCCCGGGATTTGGGATTACAGATTTCGGGAAATCAATACCGGAAAATTCCGGAAACAACCCTCCAATTTGAATCCCCTTAAATATTAAGACGCCAACAGAAAGCGATTTATAGTCAATTTTATTATGTACCTACACAATTGATCTATACCAACTTTTTAACACATCAGACAGGAACAACATTTGAAGAATGTATATCAAAAACTAATAATTACAGCATCGAACACTTGTTTGCTAGCTGTTAAACTGTGGCATATTTACCATAAATTTACCCACAAGCCAATCCCGAACAGGAAGTGGTGAGATACCAAATAGAAAATGATAAACTTTATATCTGAACGGTTCGTGAATATAAATTGCAGCTGTTTTTTTTAAACATAAGGCTTTATGAAATTTTCCAAATAAAACGTTGTCTTCAATTTCTTCTGCGGGTTTTTCATATGATAACAATTTAAAATATTCACTATATCTATCGAAATACTTTCCATAAAAGTCAGATTGTTCGGATGTGAAGGCCGATTTCATTTCGTTTAAGTATTCCATTTGTCTTGTCATTAAATTACTTGCAGTCCAAAATGAACCTGAATCGAAATTAATACATAACATTAAAATGATTTTAAACATATTTATAAGGTAAAGACGTACCTGGAATAAAGTTAACAACTTGAACATCATATTTCTTCATCTCCATTCGTAAAGCATCTAACCAAAAGCTTAAACCAACTTTAGTTGCAGCGTATGGCGACAATCCAGGCAGTGGTTGTTTTGAACAGTGACTTGTCACCGTAATTATTCTACCCTTGTGTAATCTTAGCAATGGTAAAAAATATTTTGTCACCATCATTGTACCAATTAAGTTTGTGGTAATTTGTTTGGTAATCAAGTTTTCGGTTTGCCACTCAAATTCACCGAAGCACATTATGCCAACGTTATTGATTAGCCCGTAAAATTCTATAAAATATATGAGGTTACTATTTGAATACAAGAAACAAATACAAGACGGAGAACTTATTAAAATTACGTCTATTTTCATCGTTCGCCAGAATATTTTTAACAGTTTCAATTGCATTTTCAATATTGGCCACATCAGTTATATTTATTTGAACTTTATGGAAACGGTTTGATGAACCGTAAAGCTCCATTAACTGCTTACATCCATTTGATTCTTGGCTTAAAAATCCGGCCACAACAGTCATTCCATACGAATGGCATTTTAGCACCAGATTGTATCTAAAAGTAAAATTAGACAATTTAATGGTTATCATTCTGAGATGGTTCGATAGTTCAAGAATTATTTTTTAATTTTTTACAAACGAATGTAGAATCGTCGTATTCGAAATTAATCGACTATTCTAGTATTCCAAAATGCATTGTTTTCTTTAAGAAAAATCTAAAAAGTGGTACTTTTTTGCCGCGGCCTATAAGGGGTTTATTACCTCTTAAAAGATAGAATCTAAACAGTCTTGGCCGGTTTCTTGTTCCAACTGAAAATAACATGAAATTAAAAGAGATTAGAGAAGTACAATCTCTTCAACATGCTGAAACAAATTTGAGCAAATAACCTTGGGGCTCTATCAAAGATTATTTTCCAAAAATAATTAGAATTTTAAAGCGAAAGTTAAACCCATAACCTCAGTTAGGGGAAATATTGAATGCGCAGGTGAATCTAATTTTGTAACAAAAATAATTAGGACTCAAATGAGCATTATCCCTCATAAGAAAACTTGATCGGAATTTGTATTATTATGTTTTTTTGTGCTACTCGAATACTCTTTGAGTTATTTGTGTCAATAGAACACGATTTTGCTTTTGTCAGTAATAATATTAAACCATAATTAAATAAAATTTTTTTAGACAAATAAACCAATTTAATAATACCAAAATACATAAATTTACTGTGATAAAATTTTGATCGTAACAGCGTTAATTAACTTAAACTGACTAGTGTACACTTATTAAGCGTAATAATTTATTATTTAATTGTGGATTAAAATTAATTTACATTTGAATAGTGCTAACGCCGTTACATATATTACGAGAAAAAATATTTATGCCAAGTAGAATTTTATGAAAACACTTCACTCACCCTAATCCAGAATCACATCCAGTTATAAATATCACATGATTTTCACTAAGTTTATTATATTGTTTTGGCCTTATTCGCCACAGACAATAACCAATAGCCCCCACCGTCGTTACAAGGCCAATAAAGCGACCTGTAGTTTCTCTAGTGACCTCCAATTGGAATACACTTAATTCCTTCAGAAACGAATACATATTCGGCGAAACCGTTGAATCCGCCTAATTTAATCACTGTATGTAGCTACTTTTTACTTAATCAACAGAAAAGAATCTACTTCGAAATGAGATTACATAGTTTCACAAATTCTCGCTCGAAAAAGTATTTGTATTAAACAAACATACATTTAAAAAAAAAACAAAAAATAGTACATTGCAAAAAAAAATACTTTAAATTAACAGAACACACATTACAGAAAAACGTAGCCGACATAAATGTTTTAGCAAAGCGTATTGAAAATCCGACACCTGTACATAAAATTTCTCGATTTAATAATTATTAATTTGTAATGAAAGATACAAACATTCGTTAATTTACGATCTATAGTTTATCTTATACACTGTGGTTTATTCGAGATCATAGAATAGCAAATTAAATACATGTTTAAGACTTTAAATATTCAAGGGTAACAGCCTAAAATAATTTCACAGTTTAAAAATTTTTTTTTTTTATATTTTACGCTTGTTTACTCTATAAATAAATGTCTCCGCGAATATGTAAAACAGTGTTATAGAGCCAATTAAAACTTTGTGGCCTTTAGATACGTTCATTTTGACTTTAGCAATGAGTAATCCTAATTATCGTTACGCTTTATATAAAATTTTCATTTTTCAATAAGTATATCGTTTATGGTGAAACTTTATAATGTATTTCTATGTGAAACGTGTTTTCTCTTTTTGTTCAGGAAACGAAAATATTACTTTTTGGTTTTTGTAATAAAGCCAAAGGCCAAAATTTTAACCCGAGTAGTGGTTGGTTGTTTTTCACGAATTGAACCGCATCGGATCAAACCAACGTCAAGAAATGCAATTAATAATGTGGCTTCAATATTTAGCAAACTATTTCAATTTTATAAGTGTTCCTATAAGACGACGATTAGAAGTACTATATTACATGCATAAATATTCGCACTTGTGTGTTTATTTTATTTTAAAAATATGATAAGAATTACTATTTGAATATGATTCCCATTATATACATACAAGTTTAGTAGAAACTCGCTATGATGAACTTCATTATTATAACGTATTAAAGAGATTAATATATTTATAAAATAAAATGTGTTTACAGGCTAGATTCAACGTTTTCATCGTAGCAATAGGCAGGGCAAACACAAAAGCAACCCAAACAGAAACGATAGCAGTCTTCAGAGTATACCACACTGCACCATGCAAAGTTCCTTGTACGCATCGTAACGCAAACCTGGTGGAGTGAATAAGTAAATGCTCTTGCTTCGTTTTTGAAGTGTGTGCTTATAACCATAGGTGTATTGCTAATTTTAGAATTTACTTGATGAAGTAGTAGTGTACTTGATGATTTACAAAGTTGCGTGTAAGGAGAATTGCCACCTATTTCTGAATAGGAATTCGTATAAAAATTGTACGTATTCGTATCATTGGTATTTTTCTAATAATAATCTTTTTATGTATGATACGTCTTGAAATTTCCCTTATCGGGCATTTCGATACGTATTTGTTTTCGATATCATTTTAGTTAACGACATCATAAATAGAGCAAGGAAGATTCGATATGTAAGTAAAATAATTTTGAAAATGTTTATTTGTAAATATAAAAAAATATAAAAGTAATAAAAGAAAATGTCAATTAATAATTTACAAATTTTAATTTTAAGGCAAAAGCAGTAACCACCTCAAAACAGTATGAACTTTTGTTGCCGTTTATGGAGTTCATCTCTATTTCGTAAAAGGATATGTAATACAACTTTGGATGCCAAAATATTAGCAAAATCCTTATGGAACGAAATTAGCACGCGACTCGATAACAGGCCACTAATTCGGAGCTCTGAGGAGTGAAAAAAGGTTTGGTCCGATTTTAAATTCCATAGCGAAAAATGAAGCTTAACAAAATTAGTATTTCGGAAGTGGAGGAAGGTGCCCAAACAATTTGTACATTTTCGGTACTTAGGGAGACTGTCATAAGGTTAATCGATTTGTGATTTGTTATAGAGGGAACAAGCAGTACGCAATCATTTGGAGATACAGTTTTAGAATTAGCACCGTTTTAGGATGCAGCGTTCCCGCTTCAAATCACAGAAGTTCACTTGTTCACCGATAAAAAAAAAATAATAAAAACGAATTCACAACAGTAAATTTGTATTGCGTTATATTAGCTGTATTTCTTGACGCATATTGATCAGATAAAAATTTATATGGGTGTGAAGCAACAACAACATTTGATCCAACATTGATTTTGTATCACAAACTCGTTCGCTTTTTATATACTCAAACCAAATTTTCTATAGAAGAATCCACTTGTGCCTTCATCAGCATTTCTAGTTTGTATTGGTTTTTGACTTCACTAGACAATTGATTTGTCCTACAACCGATAGATTGGAAAAAAATCAATCTTTATTATTTTCCAATGAATTTAGAACTTTTAATTTGTTTTGGAGTTGCTTTATCTCCTATTTAGATATTCATCCTCAAAATGTACGTCACCATCCTCTTCAACAAGAAGATAGGGGAAGATTAAACTTTTCATGACCGCTAGATCGTTCTATCGAAAAATGAAAAATTTTCAATCGTCCTGCAAAAAACAATTTTTAATTTGATTTTAAATGCCCATATTACTTACTTCCTTGGTGTTACTGCGTCGTTTAAAAATTCCATGATCGGTTAAAATTCCCATATGGGTAAAAATTTTGCCTTTGACCGAGACAATATGTACTCTTTCTCGCGAACATATTTGTCACTTAGATAGTTATATTTTTTTTTGCTGTGATAACATAACAAAACAAAATCAATTAGGTAAGTATATTTCAGGTCATTAAATCTTGCTAGCAAACTAAATATGCAAATACTACATAAATCATCCCTAATGGTTTTTTTTCTTTTAGAACCTAAGTAAAATTTGTCTTTTTTTCTCGTAGAGCTCGGAAAATTTCTTTAATTTTTCAATAAACGATTCGATATACATTACATTATTTACATAAAATTTGTATATTTATTATATTAAAAAATTAAATGATGCACTGAATGATGAGATTGACTAAGTCAAAGTGTCAAGAATTAAAATTGATTTTATGAACGCCTTTCCGTAACATTCAAAATTTAAAAAAAAAATATTTCCGTCTTTGTCCGTCGGATTCCGCTCAGTAACAAATCTTTCCGTTTATTATGTAAATTATATAGTAAATGTCAAATTTTAATTTTGACGGAAAAATGGAACGGGAACTGAACGGATGCATTGTAACCGGGGGTTAATTCTTCTTGCTGCCCCATTTTCTGCTTCGCTATTGATACTCAAACTCCATACGGAAGTCACGGGATGAAGCGCCGAATCTGGGATGAGCAGCCATAATCCTCATTTTATGCTCGTACACCTAGGTGAGAAAACCAGAATATTAAGTTTTTGACATATAAATATGTATCGATTAGTAACAATTTTAAACTTACTATCATTGTATTAATGCTGTATTTGCCATTCCGATTGAAATATTTGTGCTCATTTTCATTTGGGCGTACTATGTTCACATGCGTTCCGCCTACTTAGCCTCGTGAAATCCATTTATCTGTGTTGGATTGGCGGAATGTCATTCACTTTGAGCACAATTTGGATTCAAAGTCAATAAACACTTCGTTCATTACACTGGATACTATCGTTTGTTCCAATCCTGCCTAAACTCCGCTGATAACTTTTTTGAGCATAAAAAGTAGGTGCTGTTGAAGCTGTCTCTCGAGTGGGCGTATTAATCAACGATTCTATAAAAAACATATAGTCCTGATAAACAGGTGGAAAATCATGTATGTCGATATTCATGTCCCCAAATATAATCAGATTTCTAGATTTAATGTTACGAATTAGCTTAGAAATTTCTTCCAAAACAACAATGACATGTAATGTAACCAAGGTATACAGAAAAAAGAGGTAGTATATTCTCGTGTCTCATTTTCGTCTTTCTTTGCGCATCACGTCACGTGTAGTCAAAAAAAAACATATTTTTATATGAAGTTTGGCGGTTTTTTGATTAATTTTTTAAATAAATCAAGAATAATCGTAATTTTCACCCACTCACTGTTTAGTGTTCTATATGTGTTCTTATCAGAAGTACAATTGATAGTTTTGTTGCAATAGGAATTATTCAAATTTAAAATCGAACACTCCCAAATTTTTGAATTAAATAATTAAAATCTAAACGTTCTCGGCATTTAACAAAAAAATTGTACTCATAAATTCCGAAACTTGTTATGTAATATGCTCTAACAGTCTGCTCAAGACACGAATATTAAAACATGCCTCTTTTCGCGATTTAATTCCAAAAGTATTGCAGTATATAACTAAAATAAAAATTGAAATGTTTAATTTTAACATAAAGTCGAAAAACAATTAATGGCAAGAATAAAAAAAAATCATTTATTTTCCATTTATTTAAAAAATTAATAAAAATATCACGAAACTCCATATAAATATCAGCATTTTTGAAAACACGTGACGTCAAATTGCGAAAAAAGTATAGCAACAGCATGAGCAATATTATATGTACCTTTATTTTCTGTATATCTTGTAAACTTGTAATGTAACCTATAAGTAAACAAAAGAACAAAAAATCATTACCCAATCGCCAGTCAATCTTAAGAACATCAGCCGAATTTGAATTATAAGTAGTTGATGAGCAGAATAAATTTTAATCAAAATATACGCATACGTTCCAGACCTATAACTGTCAATTAATGCACCAAACAAGGTATTCCGATTTACTATGTCGTTACTTTTACTGATGACCTTGTCTCTATGAACCGGATAGGGTTAAATCTATTGAAAATATGCAACATGATTTAACTTTGTTTATGAAATGGTGTCCATGATTTTGAGCCCAAAAACCAAAGCAATGTTTTATAAACTCAATGATTATACTATTGGTGATCCAAACATCATTTACCATGATTTACAGTGCAATCAAGTTGTTTGTACGAATAATTGTTGTAAAATTGAACGTATTCAAAAATTTAAATATCTTGGACTAACTATAGATAACACCATGAATAGGACGCACCACATTGATAATTTACGACATGATGTATATGGTATTGGCCATACGTAAAATGTATATACTTCGATTAGTATTTCCTGCTGCTGTCTTGAAGAGGGTGTATTTTGCACATGGTTGACTCGAAGTTGTCATATGGTTTGGTTTGTTGGGGCTAGGACTAATACATATACTTATTACGCTAGGATTCAACCTCTAGTGATTGATCAGCTTTGCAATCATACTGTAAATAATGAGTAATAAACTGAGTCATGGCCCCCATTTCAATCTAAGAGTATTTTAACGCTAAGATATTTATTCGTGTTGAAAGTTTTGAGAGTTTTTTATTTAAGGATTGTCAAATTCTTTTCGTTTTTCCAAATCAATGTAAACTTTGTGGTGTGAAAAGTACATGAAACCAAAATTGATGTTGTTTTCTGTTTGGATTGGTAATATAAACCGGTTTGGTTTTACTTGATTGACATTTAACGTTTAAAAAATTTCGAATCGATTTTTGTAGTGTTTAGTCTAGTGCTTTATTCAGCAATTAAAATTAAACACAATTGACAGTTTCGACTTATTGACAACTTCGACAAATTAAAATTGACTTTTCTATTTTTGTTGGTATTAGTAGCCAAGGTGAAATTTATGAAAAAATGTACATTTCGTAAAATTGAGGTACATCGAAAAAACATTGAGTTTCTTGACGAAAAGAATATGGTTTTCGATGTATGTACATCATTTTTTTTTTTTTTGATGTTTTTTGGGTGAAAAGAATTCAACATAAGAAACAAACTTCATATTCACCTGCTGAAATTTTCTGCCACAAATTTTCAGAATTCTTGTTTAATTTTGGCTCCTAAATAGTCTTCCTGATGAATTCAAACCTTGCTCTCATTTCAACACGTTCAACTCGAACTTAAAAGCATTTCTCTTAAATTACCGAAATGTAAATGATTTGCTGCAGTTTTTTGTGTTCTGCTTGCCAGCGGTCGTGTTTATATGCCTGTTTAATACTGCTCCCGAAATTTCCTTTATTGCGTGATGATAAATCATCTCCTTTCTTGGTTATTCTGTTTATGACACATAATCATCTGCAGCTGTATTCTGAAAAAACGTAACTAGGTGATTTACATTTTTTGTTTGACTGTTAAAAACGTGAATCCCAAAATTAACGTTATTTCCTATTCTGATTGATTAAAAACGTGAACGTTTCCGACGTTAAAAAAACCACGATTTTTGGTTATGTTTTTGAAACGTTTTTCGTTTTTTGTAATATTAAAACTAAAAAAATATGGTTAGGGTTAAGTGTTAGAGCTTAACAATTAATAATAATTCAGTAGACATGACATGCAAGATAATAAGCCGAGCACTGCAGTGACAAGCAAACAGTGGGATAGAGGATATCCTAAGATGACTTAAAGTAAACAAAACTAACAGTCATATCTTATTTTTATTTTAATTTTTGTTAATTAATTAAACTTCAGTTAGATTGCATTTAAAAAATTCAGAAGAAATTCGAGCACGGTTTGGCCAATCCGACAATGTTATTAATTATTATGAATATATTGATGTTATAATTAATCCACTGAAAGCATTACTATATATAGTGGATAAGTGTATACGGTGGCTTCCTTGTTGTTGCCTGTTCGCCAAAACATACATTTTATTGCTGTTATATTCACAAACAGACTTGTTTACTATTAAAATCTTTGTCAAATGGCATAATTTGACAGACCACGAATTTGACAAAAAAGAAACGTTCACGTTAAGGAACATCACGTTACCCATCACGTTTTTTTTTACTTTTTTTCAGAATACAGCTGCTGGAAATATCGTTTATGGCTTTGTAGCGTCATCTAATCATAATCATAAAGCGCACATTCAGCACACAATAGCTTAATTATTATGAACGCGTTCGTTTCATTGAGAAATTGCTCAAATCAAACAAATAGAGATATTTCGAGAGTAATAAATAAAATGTAGAACGAAACAAAAAAAAAAAATTTATTTAGACTTCATACAGAAACTTCGCACTAGTATGCAAACATTAATTCCAGTCGATACTCGCAAATCGACACAGCCCAACATTTTTTATCCAAAAAGTTTAGACAATTGCGAGTTTGTATTTGTTCGTGTGGACAGAACACGAGCAAGCCTCTCTTCACCTTACGAAGGGCCTTACAAAGTTCTTCGTAAGCTACGAAAATTTTTCGTTCTAGACATGAACGGAAAACAGCATTCTGTCTCAATTGATCGCTTGAAACCAGCATATGGGATATTGTCACAGGTCAACAAACTTCCAACAAACAACAAGAGAGTTACATTTATTTTGTCGGGGATGGAGTCTATTACACGTTCGTTAACGCGCTCACTGCGAGGGGAGTATTGTAGCGTCATCTAATCATAATCATAAAGCGCACATTCAGCACACAATAGCTTAATTATTATGAACGCGTTCGTTTCATTGAGAAATTGCTCAAATCAAACAAATAGAGATATTTCGAGAGTAATAAATAAAATGTAGAACGAAACAAAAAAAAAAAAAATTTATTTAGAGTTCAATAGAAACCATTCCATAAAAAAACACAAAAACATAAAGTCGAATATTGTGTGGTGTAAATAAAAAAAAATATGGTGGAATATATAAAATCTCATTAATATTGTAAAACCAAAAATAAAATAAATAAATAATATATATATATATATATATATATATATATATATATATATATATATATATATATATATATATATATATATATATACAGGGTGGCTGAGACCAAGTGTTACCAAATGAAAACGCTGTAATTTTTTTAATTTTGATTATTTTTTATTGAAATTTCGTGGAATATGTTGAAAACATATTACATTTTATGAAAAACATGTTACTGCTCGATATGACCTCCTTTGGCTTTGATTATTTGATTCAGTCTTCCATAGAAAGCATTGCATGCTGACCGAACGTGGGCTTGCGGAATTTTATTCCATTCTCGAACAAGAGCTGACTTCAATGCATCAACACTTTCGTATTTTTTAGTGGACACCTTACTCTCCAAAATGGACCATATGGAGAAATCCATGGGATTCAAGTCTGGTGAATATGGTGGCCATTCTTTCGACGAAATCAGCCGCGGAACGCAATTTTGTAAAAATTGCTGTGTCGCTCGAGCTTTGTGTGACGGTGCCGAGTCCTGTTGGAATGTCCAACGGTTCGTACCAAAGTGTTTACGTGCCCAAGGTAGCAAAGCATCGTTTAGGATCTTTTGGCGGTACATCTCTTGGTTTACCTTGACTCCATGTTCGATGAAAACCAGAGGAGTGCGTCCATCTGCAGTAACTGCAGCCCAAACCATAACATAAGCTGGTGATTGCTTGCGCATGGCAACTCTTGTGTCCAAATTATCGTTGGACTTGTCCTCTAACCAAACACGATCATTTTGTTTATTCACATGCTGTTGAATGGTGAAAATTTTCTCATCAGAAAAGACAATTTTTGGAATCTCATCACGTTCGGCCAAGGCCTTCAATGCTCGTGTTCTTTCAAGCCTAACTTTTTTTTGTGCCTCCGTAAGATCTTGAACTTTTTGTATCTTGTAGGGCTTCAAGCGTAGTTCATTTTTCAATATGGTTTGAATGCTGTATCGTGAAACATGTAGACGTGCGGCTAATTGATTGGCACTTTGACGAGGATTTCGTTGGATTCGTTTCTTCACCTTTCGTATCATTTCTTTTGATGTTGCTGTCTTTTTAGGACCGCCTCTGTTGTGTTTAGCGATGCTACCAGTTTCGTTGTATCGAGTTATGATTCGATACACAAACATTTTATTCACATTCAAATGCTGGAGCTGACGAACTATTGCTGTTTGTGAATTTCCACCCAAATACAGTGCAATTACACTATTACGTTTGAATTCCATTACGATTTTTTTATTAAGATATTAATTTAGAACAATTATTTATTGACCACATATAAACAACTAACCAAACTTCAATCTGTCAAAAAATTAATGCGCGAAAATGACAACTACACAAATGACAGCAGAGTGAAGTTAGTAACATTTGGTCTCAGCCACCCTGTATATATATATATATATATATATATATATATATATATATATATATATAAATTAAATAAATAAAACATATATTACATATAAACTGAAATAAATAAATACTTAAAAAGGAACTACCTATATTGAAATACAAAAGTGTGTGTTATATTTTTTTTACTATCGATAAAATATAGCATGTTATAACAGCAAAATATAACGCTATAGGCTTCTCATAATCATCATCATTCTTTATTGCCGACGGGCCGTGTTTATGTATTTGTATTGTTGTTTGTCACGCCTCCCTTTGTAAGCTATATCTCGGACTCTCTTGTTTTTACTAGATCATTATGCATTTGTGCGTTGCTGTATAAACATGTTTCGATGTTCATCGAACCATCGACCTTTATATGTTCATTCTACGCGCCAACTGTTTTTTTTTACAGGTTTTATGTTTTGGTTATCCACTTTATTTACCTGGAATTATATTTTCTTCAGCTTTTTGTCTTGGAAGGGATTGAAATATATCTTCAAGATGGGCTGCAAACAATGTAGCCTTTTATTCGGCACTTCCAGCCCATTTTAGGCATTTTAAGACCTTTAGTTGCTTTTCAAATGGAATATTTAGTGTCTTTGTTGTTAGAAAGGCCAGCTAGATATTCGCTAAATATTTGTTCTTGATTTCTTTGAAAAGCATTTTCAATTTGTATAATTAAGTCGTGATTTGCTATGTGGTGCTCGGTTCCTCTGCTAGAATTTTTGAGCTTTCCGTTTTATTCTAACAAGATCTCTCTCTCTTCTACTGGATAGTTGATGTGATTTTCCGTTTGGTTACGGTTAGGAGGAGTACTTTGCCATGCTGCTTGTGTTATACTGTTGTTCAGCAACTCTAATTGAACATCAAGTTCGTCCGGAGTTTTAATTGGCACTTATAAATCAGTATTGTCTTCGACTAGGTTCCAGTTGTTTTATTATTTGTTAACCTAGGCCAATTTTCGTTTTTGATAGTGGTATCACTGAGTGTCATAATGACAGGCGCGTTGTCAGACGAAGGTCCTTCACTGTTTTCGAGTAGGACGTAGTTCTTTGTTACAAAGAAATCTATCAAATCTGGTATCTTATTTTTATCCGCTGGCCAATATGTTGGTTTACCTTCAGACAGGAACTTGCAGCTGAAAGCCCGACCAGCTGCAAACAGCTGCTTATCCTTGTGGGTTGTTAGTCTTGACCTCCAACGATTTAAGTAACGTAACATAGTTTTCTTTATTCAGATTATACTGCGGAGGGCTATATATTGAAGAAAACTTCATTGCCTTTTCGTTATTTAATCGAACATTAATGGTAACTGTTGTGATACGCACAAAGATTGTAACCAAAAGTGAAGTATATTTCATGTACATTAATAAAGGTCATATAATACGACTGTGTTATATAAAGGGTTGCTTATACTAAACATACATATTGAATAACTCAACATGCCTCTCCTTTTGTTTTAATAAGAGAATCAGAATGGTCCAACATAATTATCCAAGTACCTTGGCACTTTTCTCTTTCTCTGTGGTCTTTCTTGACGTGGTGTTGATTCTGTCTCAGCCGATTGCTCCACGCTGGTCGATTGCGTTTCCTGCCCTTCCAATGTTGGAGATGTGTGATGATCAGTGGTAACTGGCATTGGCTGCACGTCCATAGAAGGTGGCGTCATATCTCGTTTCTGGTTCGTCTTGGTCGAAGGCACCGCTTCGTTTTGTATGTCCTGATGATGTTTGACTGATTCATAAACTGGCCTTATGTACTGTCTGTTTCGAGTGTATTTCTTGCCATTAATTATGAGTTCATAAGCACGTGTAGATACTTGTTTCGACACTTGACCCCTTAAACATTTAGAATCATCCGGTTTCAATTTTACCATCACTTCGGAGCCAACTTCCAAATCACTTAACTGCTTACTATTCTCGTCGTAGTCAGCTTTGCTTGACGCTCTTCTTTGCATGATGTTCTCTGTAACATTCGCTGGTATTGAGGGTAACAAATTTTGGTCCATTCTAGGTAGACATGACCGTAGATTCCTCGACATTAAACGCTGCGCGGGTGAATATCCAATTACATTAGGTGTGTTTCTATATTCCAACAATGCCTGCCATAGACATTGCCCGGAATCTTCACATTTTTTTATAATTCTTTTTACTATTTTCACTGTTGCTTCCGCCTTTCCGTTTCCTCTTGGATAATAAGGTGATGAATATAGATATGTGAAGTTGTATGTTTCGGCAAATTCCAGGAACTTTTTATTGTTGAAATTGTGTGCACCATCAGTGACGACTTTTTTTGGAATGCCATAGCGAGCGAAGTTTATTTTGCAGGCAAGTATGACGTCATCAGCTGTGGTTGTTTTCAAAAAATTGATTTCGAAGAAATCAGAATAGTGTTCGACTGTAACTAATATGTTTCTTTTCATTCCTTTATAAATTGTTTCGCAGAAGTCCATCGATACTCGTTGAAACGGATAAACTGGGATCTCTTGAGTCAACATGGGCAGTTTCTGTTGTGAGTCTCCGTGACTGGCACAAATTAAACAGTATTTTATTTTTTTCTTTATGTCAGCAGTTATTCCTGGCCAGAAAATTGTACGACGAGACTTTTCAATGCATGATTGTATCCCCGTGTGTCCAAGATGTATAATATCGAGATATTTTTCTCGTAGCGAGTGCGGTATTACAAACCTGTCACCTTTTAGCAAGATACCAGATTTAACTAGAAGCTCTTTTTTCACTGATTGATATATTCTTACATCGTTGTCGTCTATATTACTATTCCAATCATTGCATATTTCCGCTACCACTTTTTTTAGAACTGGATCATTTTGGGTTTCTTCTCGAATTTCCCGTATTTGTTTGTCATCAATTTCCTCGTTACTCATTGGGTTGATCTTCTCTACACTTCTCAGGAATTTGTTAATTTGCAACACTTTCTCCGTTTCGTCTAATATTTGTTTTCGTGTAGTCTCCACTGGTAATCTGGATAGTAGATCCGCTATTACCAGATCTTTACCTGGTATGAAACTGATCTTTAAGTCGTATTTTTGAAGTTTTAATCTTAGTCTCTGAATTCGTTTCGTGCACTTATGTATTGGCTTGTTGAAAATTTGTGTTAAGGATATATGATCTGTTTGTATCGTAGTGTTGTCTCGACCACTTATATACTGATCAAATCTTAAACAAGCGTACACAATCGATAATAATTCAATTTCACACTGCGAGTAATTTTTCTCTGTTGCTGTGAGTGACTTGCTGGCAAACATTATTGGTTGATTGTTCTGTAACATTACTGCCCCTAGACCTTGACGAGAACCATCTGTTTGTATTACGACTTTTTCAGTACTGTCGTAATATTTCAGGACTGATATATCGGCTAGGACTTTCTTAATGTTCCCAAATGAATTACTCTCACGTTCCATCCATGTGAAAGTCTTTGACTTGACCATTTCTCGCAATGGTTCCGTTAGCTTAGAGTGATTAGGTATGAACTTGCTTAGATAGTTTGTCATTCCAAGAAACTTTTGGGTCTCTTGAATATCCATTGGACTTCTCATGTTCTTTAATGCTTCGACTTTCTCTTCGTCTACTTTCACTCCCTCCGTCGTTAGTAAGTGTCCATAGAACTTTACTTCCTTAACCGCTAACTTCATCTTTTCCTTGTTTAGTTTGATATTTGCTTGTCGCAGTCTGTTCAGAAGTTTTTCTAAATTGCTGTCATGGTCTCGCAGCGCCTCCTCGTAGGTGTCTCCTTTTCCATATATCAATATGTCGTCTGCTATGGTTTCTACTCCTACCAACCCTTTCACAATTTCATATTGCCTTTGCTGGTATACTTCTGCTGCTGTATTTATACCAAACGGTAGTACTCTGAAGCGATATCTATTGAATGGAGTCCAAAAAGTCGTTAAGTCCATACTATCGTTGTGTAATGGTACTTGCCAGTAACCATTTTTTGCGTCGACTAACGTAAACACTTTCGCTTTGTTAAGCTCCGGTAACAACTCATCTATTGTCGGCATTTGGTATTTCATACGTTTTATAGCGCGATTTGGATTTTGTGGATCAAGACATATTCGAATTTTATTGTCTTTTTTCTTTCTTATAACGATGTTTGAAATCCACTCTGTGTGATGTGTTACCTTCTCCACTATCCCTCTAGCTTCTAAATTGTCTAACTCTTCTTTCAATAGATCTCGTACAGCTAGCGGTATTCTTCTTGGTGGTTCCTGAATAGGGGTTACTGAGGTATCTATGTCGAATTTGATTACATCATGCATTCGCCCATTCCCTTCGAGCACATCATTGTACTCCTCAATTAATTTTTTCAACCTTGTCTTATTTAAGCTATTCACACTTTTGATTTCATGGACAGTCAATAGATTGAGCCTTTTACAAGCGTTGGATGAAATTATTGGCTCCAAATTTCCTTCTATAACTTGAAATATTATTTTGTTTATCACGCGATTTCTTGAGCATTTTATTTTAGTTTCACCAATCGAACTTATTGTACTGCCAGTAAATGGTTTTAATCTTATGTTGCTCGGTGTTATTGTCGGGTTCTTCTTGATTTTTAATAGGTTGTCAATTCCTATCACACAACATGAGGCTCCAGTGTCCCAACACGTTAGCACTTCCTTATATGTTCCTCTTTCATGCTCTAATAGTATCTTCCCTTTCAACACATCATGTTTTCCGGTTCTTCCTATTGTTCTAACCATTTGTATTTCATCGTACGAGTCATTATCATTTGATGCGGTGGTTCCGTGTTCCACTTGGTTGACCGGCTTCTTATTTGTCCCCATTTTGGATTTTCTGTCATTCACCCCTTTTTTCAACTCCATAACTGAACAACAACTTGAAAAATGGTTCTCCTTCTTGCATTTAAAACACTTTTTCCCATATGCTGGGCATTTTTTTTTACCCAATTGATGTGTTCTGGCACAAAATTTGCATACTATTAATTTTGCATCATTTATTCGGTTTATGTTCTCCTCCACTGTTAGCGTTGTTGTCATTTTTTTTAACTGCAATTTATGTAGAACATCAATTTTCGCTATTTCCACATTATTTGATAATGTCAATTCCTCGTCTTCATTTTTCATTAGCAGATTTCTTAGCTCTGTATCCTGCAATCCAAAAATGAATTGATTGCATGTCATCTTGCTCTCAAGGTTCCCGAACTTGCACCCTTTTGCAGCGTATTTGATTCTGCCTACATATGTGTCTATGCTTTCATTTTCCTTTTGCGATAGTCCATTGAATATGTAGCAATTAAATCTAGTTGTTGTTTTCATAGAAAATTTATTTTTAATTGCCTCTATTACTTTGTCTATCGACTGTTTTTGCTCAGAAGTAAACGCTTCAACCATTTGGTTGTATAACCTCAAACCATCTGTGTCCAAGCACTGTTCAACGTGCGCTTTCTTTACATTTTCCGGCTTTTCTTTCAATTCTTCTATTAAACAGAAGTTGTTCCACTGCTGGATGAACAGTATTGTATTGTCATGGTTGACCGTATCTCCATACGTTTCATTAATATCCCAACGTGGTTTTTGTTTAGACATTTTTTTCTTGATGGTGTACACTACCAATTCTCCGTACTAGCAGCAACTTGATGAATATGTTTTACTGTTTTTTTTTTTTTTTTTTTTTTTAGTTCTAACTAGCTATATAATATATTTATCGGCTTTTTTCCTTCTTTTTTGCCATGAATTATTTATCTACTAATATATAATTCACAGTGTGCGGCCGTAACGCTTTTCTTATATTTCCAATTTAGATGCTTGAATTTTATAACTGAGTAGTCCGAGTGATATAGGTGGTGACTTTTTAACAAGGAACTTCGAATAGAAAATGTTTCGGGTTCGATGCTCATCGAAGTACTTATTAATTTTAATAATTTTGTTGCCTATAACGGTATTTCATTTTTTCAATACGAATTGAAAAACATAAAATTTTATATTGTAAGACAATGATTATAATGTAATATGTAATAATACATTTTTTAAAACTGTAATGTACATTTAGGCTGGTACCGAAAATTATTTTTCGATATTCAATTTTTTCCAATAAGCTTTCGGGTTCGATCCTCACCAAGAACGTTTTGCATTATTATTTTTATTTTTTTCATTTTATAACGGCATTTCATTACAACATAACGAATTGAAAACTATATCCTCTTTATTTATTATTAAATAATATACCCAGTGTGGGGCGAGACGCTATATGTATAATTATACACCCCACACACTAACACTACTACAAACTAAATGCACCAACACCTCATTGTATCAATATTTCGCGTATAATACGGCCCGCTGTAAATTTCAGCTAAGTGAGCCTTTTTTAATTCGTGGAGCCCTTTCGATGCAATCATGACCATAGGAACCATTGTAAAATTAGTTTCAAATACTCATATAGGTATCGGGTGTGTTTATAAAAATAAGAAACTGAAATTTATTTTATTTCTTCAATTGTTTTGTTTAGTTCTTATGTTTTACGTGTGAATAAAGTGTTAAAATTGTGTCATTTTATTGAATTTAAAGATAGGTTTTTATTGTTGCACTAACGTGTGAAAAATTAGAGCGAAACTTTCGCTCAATTTTTAACGAATTTACACAGACGTTGTGTAAATAGATTTGTTATATAGACCTTAATAAATGTAAGCAATATTAAAACTTTTGAAATGTGAATGTTCCCGAAAAAGATTAAATTATTTAAATTGTACTTTACATGAGAAATCAAAATTTTAAACTTTTTAACTAGAATGGAACGAGAAACTCCGGAAGGACGGAAATTGCGTTTGAATTGTGAACGACAACTAAGGTGGAGAAATCGAGAGTCGCAAGAAGGTCGTCAACGCAATAATGAGCAAAAACGCCAACGACTTTTAAATAAAATGCCGGGAGAAGGCATAATTCGCAGAGCTCAAAATGCAAATCGGATGCGAAGATCGAGAGCCGCTGGGAATTCATCGATTTTTGATCATGAAACCTTCCGAGACAATGAAATTAATGCTCACAGTTGGGGTGTGATGAATGTTGAATGTCGACATTGCCATTCTCTCAATTTTAGTGCTGAAAAATCGTCGGATGGAAACTTCAAATTTTGTTGCCACAAAGGAACTGTATTGCTTGAAACTAGCTGCCAGCAAATGCGACAATTTCCGTTTCTTCTTCATGAGCTTCTCAGTAATCCTCATCACCCACATTTTCGAGCCTTTCATGATAACATTCGATCGTACAACTCTATGCTTGCATTTGCTTCAATGGGTGCGCAAATTCATCAGTTTCAAGGACGAGGCCCTTATGTTTTTCGCGTTCACGGTCAGATCTATCATCGTACTGGCCAAATGCATCCAGCTGAAGGTGAGCAACGACAATATGCTCAGCTATATGTTATCGACTCAGCTATGGCGAATCAAGATCGCATGAATCATCCTGCTAATTCGCGATTGAACGCAACTATTGTCAGCGCTTTGGATGAAATGATTCGAGAGCAAAATATTTATGCGAAAGCCTACCGAAATCTTGGTGAGGTTGAGCGGGAGGAAGAAAAAGCAGCGGCAGCCGACAATCGAATGCTTCCCGTTGTGAACATGGCATTTCGGCGCGATCGTAATGACGATAGACGTCGTTACGATCTTCCAACAGTTAACGAGGTGGCAATGATTTTTCGCTCTGCCGACGGACAGCCTCCATTTGAACGTGATTTTCGAGTTTACCCACGTAATGATGAACAACCTCTCATCAACCTCAACATTTTAAGTTTACATTTGGATCCGATGACATACGTACTATTCTATCCTTTTTGGAGAAGCTGGCTGGCAACCAAACATGCAAATGAATACCGCTCATTGTCCCGAGAGAAAGCGAACTAAAATCACTCTTACGAGTCGAGCAATATCGAGGTCTAAAGGACGTTTTGAATAATGTGGCAATTCGTCATGGAACTACAGTTGGTCGATCTGTCATCTTGCCATCTTCATTTCAAGGTTCCCCTCGCAACATGCGCGAAAAGTATCACGACTCTATGGCAATTGTGGCAAAGTACGGCAAGCCTGATCTTTTCATTACTATGACATGCAATCCCAATTGGCCAGAGATTCGAGAGAACCATTTTCCTGTACAACAGCCCGGTGACAGACCAGATTTGGTTGCTCGAGTGTTCAGCATTAAGTTGAAAGCACTACTCGATGACATAGTAAAGAACAAGGTTTTTGGAAATGTCATTGCATACGTTTACACGATTGAGTTTCAAAAAAGAGGACTTCCCCATGCTCACATGCTCTTCATTCTGGCCAATGACTCAAAAATCGACACAGCCAAGAAGATTGATCGATTTGTGTGCGCTGAGATTCCTGAACAGCAACTGGAACCCATATTGCATGAAATCGTTGTTCGCTCGATGATACATGGACCTTGCGGCAATGAGAACCCACTTGCGCCTTGCATGGAAAAAGGTGAATGTGCAAAAAGATTTCCGAAATCATTTTGCAAGGAAACGTTAACCGAAGTTAATGGTTTTCCCATTTATCTTCGTCGTGAAGGAATTGAGATTCAAATAGGAGAAAGGAAAATTGATAATCGTCATGTCGTTCTATACAACAAATTTTTAACACGCAAATTCAATTGTCACATTAACGTCGAATCCTGCCAAACCGTTCAAGCAATCAAGTACATTTTCAAATACATATATATACAAAGGATATGATTGTGCTTCTGTTGAATTAAGTGCACAAGGATCGATTGTTCATGATGAAATTAAGCAATTTCTCGATGCGCGTTATGTTTGTGCTCCTGAAGCAATTTGGCGACAGCTCGAAAATCCAATGAACGTCTTGCCATCCATCTTCCTGACGAACAAATGGTTTATTTTCAAGACGGCCAAGAAGATGCTGCAGCTGATCGAGCTCAACACCGATACACACATATGACTGCATGGTTTGAGCTTAACAAGCACGAAGACGAGAATGCTCGACAATATTTGTATTCCGAAATTCCTGAGCATTACGTATTTGACAAAACTTTTTGCATTTGGAAAGTTCGCAAGCAGAGAGGAGATAGGATTATCACTCGAATGTATGCTTCAGTCCGAAAGATCGCGAGCGCTTTTATTTGAGACTGCTATTACAACACATTCGAAGAGCTCAAAGTTTTACCGATCTTAAGACCGTCGATTCAGTGATTTTTGACACCTTCAATGATGCAGCACGAGCCATGAACCTTCTTGAGGATGATAGCGAATGGGAACGATGTTTAAGTGAAGCAAGTCATGTGTGCATGCCGCATCAAATTCGCCTAATATTTGCTTTGATTTGTGTCTTCAATTCGCCAAAAAATCCTCTTGCGCTTTTCGAGCAATTCAAGGAGTATTTAATCGCCGACTACATTATGTATTTCGATCACATAACCGCTGAAAAGAAATTGCTTCAAGACATTGAGGTTATTTTGCACATGAATGGCATGAAATGCACAGATTTTCGCCTTCCTAAACCGGGCCCGATTCAAAACGTGGAATATGTTTTCGATGTCAAAGAGCAAGCTCAAATGGCCATAAACTTGCTCGCCACCCTTAACCCAATGCTGCGTGCCATTTTCGAAGAGATTGCTGCTGTAATTAATGATTCGATGGCTGAATCGAGATTTTTCTTCCTCGACGGTCCTGGCGGTTCGGGAAAAACTTACCTTTACAACACTTTGATGAGTTATGTAAGAGGCCAGAGTAAAGTCGTTCATGCTTTCGCCACGACAGGAATTGCAGCGGATTTATTAGTTGGTGGTAGAACTGCCCACAGTGGTTTCAAAATCCCGCTTTCTGCTAACGAAACATCGGTGTCATCCATGAAAATCCTCTCGCAGGAATCCATTAAATTACGAGAAGCTGCAATGCTCATTATCGATGAGGCTTCAATGCTTTCTTCGCATTCTCTTCGAGTGATTGATCTGCTTCTGCGAGGAATCATGAATAATATTCGTCCTTTCGGTGGCAAGCTTGTCATCCTTGGCGGTGACTTTCGACAAACCTCAAATGTTGTTCCCAGAGGAAAAAATGCTGATATCATCGAAATGTGCGTGAAAAATTCTCTTTTGTGGCGGCATGTGAAGCAGCGAACTCTCATCACCAACATGCGAGCATTTGGACAACGAGAGTTCAACGAATGGATTTTGCAATTGGGCGATGGCAGATTGCGAAATGATCTGGAAGAAGCCGATCCCGATTTAGTCGAAATTCCTGAGGAAATCATAGAGCGTGAAAACATCATTCGATCAATTTTTGGAGTTGAAATTCGAACAACAACTGCTGATGAAATCGCCGATGTCGCCAACAAGATCATTCTCAGTCCAAAAAATGTTCATGTCACAAAGCTCAACAATGCCATTCTCGATCTTTTACCGGGAGATGCAACAACCTTCCTGAGCATTGACTCAATGATCTCCGACGACCCGAACGATGCAATCGATTTTCCAGTCGAATTTTTGTATTCTCAGACCCCTTCTGGCATGCTTCCTCATTCACTGAAATTGAAAGTTGGTGCGTTCATCATGTTGCTAAGTAATTTGGATCCAAAGAAGGGACTTCTGAATGGAACTCGATTGATCGTGAAAAAGCTGTTCAGGAATTGTATCAAGGCGGAAATAATCGCAGGCAGCAATAAGGGAGCGGAAGTTTGTATCCCCGAATCGACTTGGAACCAAGCGAGAGCAGCTTAGGATTTCAAATGAAGCGACGACAATTTCCCATCATTTTGGCTTTTGCAATGACGATTAACAAGGCTCAGAGACAATCATTCGATAAGGTTGGGGTGTTTTTACCAGAACCTGTTTTTGCTCATGGCCAGCTTTATGTAGCTTTAACGCGAGTACGAAATCATGAAAACCTTAGAGTGCTGATCAACAATTTCTCATACCAAGGCGCAATAATAAATGATAACTGTACATTTACAAGAAACGTTGTGATAAAAGAATAATTGAATTAATATTAAATTGTCTTATTTCGTATTATTTTAGGAAAAAAAAACCTTTTACTTTTCAGGCTATGGGGCCATATTACGTAACGCTTCATGGGGGTGGCTTCATGATTTGTTACGATTTGTTAAAGATAGGGAGGAGTGAACATAGATCATATCATTGATAGCCCGTTTTCTTAATTGCAAAATTCACTTTCACGTGATTAAAATATTTTAAAAATGTGAATACTTTTATGTTACGCCTGGGAGAGGAAGGGGTTTTGAAATATGTTATGATCTTTTAGGAAGGGGAAGTAAGGGGTATAAAAAGCAAATAAATATGTGAACTACTATATATTGAGTTTTCAGAAACTTCCGTCAGTTTTGACGGGTAATTACTAGTAACTAAATAATTACCACTTCTGACACCATGTTGTGATACGCACAAAGATTGTAACCAAAAGTGAAGTATATTTCATGTACATTAATAAAGGTCATATAATACGACTGTGTTATATAAAGGTTTGCTTATACTAAACATACATATTGAATAACTCAACAGTAACTACTTGTATAATTTCTTTTTCAATTTCTACTCCTTCGTAATGTTTGATGTTTTCCTTCATAAGGAAAGACTGATTGAGCCTCCTCTCGCTGTTTCTGCTAGGTGGATGTCGTGGTAGCACTGGTATCCTCGAATTCTAACAAATGAATCTTTTGTAAAATGAGATTCTGAAATTAGGCCTATATCTATATATTCTAACTCTGGAATTGGTTGCAGCAGTCCATTTGCATTCCAATGACAATTCTGAAATTGTTGTTCAACTTCATAGATTAGTACATTATGGAAGTGACTTCATTCACTGTTTCTTGCTTATTTAACCTCTTATTTATAGTGTACAGGCTTCTCTCTTATTTTAGTAGCCTAAAGATTAAGGCTTCTATATTCTTTAGCATATTTTGAAGAATTAGGCTTTGGCCGTCTTCCTGCTGCTGTACAATTCTGTGAGTAAGTTTTCCGGTCTACTATTGCACTTGTTATATTATTTTGTAGTCACCGATTTCATTAATGATTGGATATAATACGACGATAAGCCAATAATGTAGATTGGTGCCTCAAGGTGTCTTTTCCTTAATTTTGGTAGGTTTTACTTTCTTAATTTTTTTTTAATGTTAATTAATTCATGTAATTTCTAATATGCTACCGGTGATTAGACCATTTTAAATGTGTTTTTTTACTAACACGTAGAAGTATATTATAGTATTTACGAACAATCATTCAACGAAACCGACTAATAGACAGAATTCTATTTATTTAATTTTTAATTTATATGATTTTAATATGTTCGTTGAAGGATTATTCGTAAATATTAATATACTTCTACGTGTTACTAAAAAAACACGTTTAAAATGGTCTAATCACCGGTAGCATATTAGAAATTACATGAATTAATTAACATTAAAAAAAATTAAAAAAGTAAAATTAGCTTACACAGAAATAGGGCTGTGTGAATGTCGTGAAGAAGAAAAATTGTAAGATAATTTATCTGTATTAGTATGATTCGCTAGTACATAACGCACAGTAGGTTATGTATATATAGAATGTAAATTGTGGTATAATCAGTCCAGTCGCCGCGGCCTGATGAGAAGATTGTTTTTTTCATAATCATAAGCTCATCAGTTCGAAATTGGATTGAATTCTCTTACAATCTTCGGAACATATTAAAATCATATAAATTTGGTAGGTTGGTTTTCCTGAACTAAGGAATAAAGTAAGGAATTGGAACTGGACGAGAGGTATGAACTGGACATATAAGGCTTCGCATCATCTTTCAGTTTTATTGAATTAGCCCATTTCATTGAAAATTGCTGGATATTATTTTGCAATTTCTATAGAGCTTTGATGAGTAGAACAGTTTGTAGTATTAGCTTCTGACATGCTGCATTGTGGTTGTAATATATTAAACAATTTGATTACCTCCCACCCCAATAATGGAGTTTCAAATATCTGATTATTTATACTAAACAATTTCCTGTCAAATTTTTGTAGATTAGGGTTAAATTCAAGCAGTTGAATTTGTATTCAAATTTCCAAGAGATTTTTGAGTCACCGAGTGTTCCGGAAGGGAAACGCTACTTGCACCTGTATCAATAAAAAAATATGATTTCAGTTTCAAAATCGCTGAGTATTTTACCTGCCAATCGTCCTTCTCAGAATACCCGAAACACAAAATATGGCCGAAAAAGGAATCTACATTTTGAGTTCAGTTGACTGATTCACGTGCTCCACATTTAAATTATTTACTTTGTTACACCGATTTGTTTTTGTACCATTGTACTTTTAACGTCATTTTTAATAATATTTGTATATTTGTTGTTTATCAAGGCTTTCATGCCTTGATAAAATGCCCCTTAATACCATAGTTTCTACAAAAGGCATTTTTTGCAGGACAAAAATTACGGTTGTTATAAGGCAGACTGCAGAAGAAATATATTTTTATCAAAACACCTTTCTGTCTTTGTTGATCCTGGACCCTTTGTGGATGTTGATTGATTTGTTGAGATTGGATGCTGCCTTTTCAACTGCCTCGCAATTTCCGTTTTCGATTGTAATGTTCATTTATGGATTTTAACTACATTGCCTCGCTAGTGCGGACATCGGTAATGCCCACAACAATTCTGTCTCGTATTAATTCTTCCTTGAATATTCCAAATTGACATTTTTCAGCTATTAAGTGCAAATCAGTTATAAACTAGTCGACAACATCCCCTAGTTTTTCCTCCTGGTATTAAACTTGAATTGTTCGAGAATTATTTTTAAACCTCTAACCTTCTATGACTAGACAAAGAGAATAAAATTATCGTTTTGTGGTCTGCCAGTCACTCTGCTACACAATAAAATGAGGCAGTGGACCGCTGTGCAAGAATGAGAGCAAATTGCAACTTCATCAAATCTCGTTTAATCTTGATACGTCACCAGCTCGCAGACGAGCAACATTTCTTTGGAACAATTTTCTCCTTTTTCATTTGGATGAATCCGTTTTCTTGAAAATTTTGCACTTTTCGATATATATCAGTGGGAAACCCCATTTTTTCATCTAAATTTTCCTCCACGTCTGCCGCTCGGGCAAGAAATAAGAAATTTTTATTAATTATATGATGAAATATTATTTTGTTTTAGTAAGATAGTATCTCGATTCTTGTTTAGCTCGTTGTTAATTTCATTGCATTAGCTAGCTTTTGGAATTGATCTCGATCTCGACTAGTGACACTCTGAATGAATTCGAATCCAGTGATGAAGATCTTCCATGCCCCTTACTTGTTCCATAGTGGTAACCCATTCCTTCCGAAGAATCAGTGGGTCATCAGCCAAAGTACTAACTCGGCTCGAGATGGCCAACGTGTCAATTTGCAGGTCACATAATGACTAGAATATGCTCCCTCTTGCCTCCATGAGACATTTACTTTGTTGTTGCCATTCGTGAACTATCTCCCTCATTTTCATTTTACAGGCCAATCTTGGTAGTCCCCTTTGTTTATTGATGAAGCTTTTGACAATGGGTGTTCTTCCCCATGTTATTCATGAAAAATCTATACACCGACGGTGAGTGTGTGCAATTTTCGAAAATGGTTTCTGTGACTGCTAAGCCATACCAGTCAAAATTTAGGGACTTTTACGGCCGGAATTGCATCATATTAATGCGTCTGATATATATTTCCTGGAAGATGGTGCTGCATGCCATACAACTGGGAAATACATTACGTTTTTACCGTTTACCGTTGTTTTTTTGTGGGATTTTTTCAAAAGTCAAGCAGAAGTAAACAAGCCACAAACAATTAATGTTCTAAAGAAAAGCATTAGAGCTGTAATTTGTGAGATAACTTCAGAAATATGTAGACAAGTCATTGAAAATTTCGATATTCAGTAATGTTGGACATTCCACTCATATTCTGTTCCGCACATACACTGTCTCAAAAAATTGTCCGTACACCACTCGGTTAGAGAAAAATTGATGAAGAAAACAATTACAAATCAAACAAAAAATCCAGTTTTTATTTTTTTTAAACTCAAATTACATTTAGCAACCTGAAAATAATAATTATCATGAAGCAAATTAATTTACTTTTACGTTTCATATGATTTACTATTTAAACATCCTAAAACGATCTCAAATAATTTCTCAATGAAAAGAAGGTTGCAAAATGCCATTTCGTGAATAGGTTAAAACACCAAATATTAGACCTAACTTTTTTATCAAATTCCCTCAACTTCTTTGTGTCTACGGACAATTATTTGAGATCGTTTTAGGCGGTTTAAATAGTAAATTTTATCAAACGTGAAATTAACTTAATTTATATCATATTTATTATTATTTTCAGGTTCTTAAATGTAATTTGAGTTTAAAAAAAAATATAACTTAATTTTTGGTTTGATTTATAATTGTTTTTTTTATCAATGTTTTCTTAACCGAGCGCTGTACGCACAATTTTTTGATACAGTGTAATTGCAATGGATCATACTTTCAATAAAAAAACAGTTCAAAAAAAAAATTTCAAATGGTTTGTGTTTTGTTAAATGGAAACAAATAACCCCACTTTTGGATGTCTTTTGGAAATTATTAGTATAGTATACGCTTATGAAATTTTTGAGTATTTTTCCGTACTTACTTTGACGAAAATTATGACTCATTTCTAAGTATTCAACTAATAAATATATTTCATATTTGGATGAGTCAATAGTTTTGGTAATTACAATATATTTGTGAAAAGAACCCTTAAAGAGCGCCATTGAGTAAGATTTATTTTTGGTGGATGTGAATTTTAAAAGGTGTTAATGCGATATTTTGTTTTCAGAATATATGTGCAGTAAATCAATGGGGAAGTAGTGTCCTTATGCACATGTCAAATTGGGGTGACATATTTTGACACAACTTTCGATTCGAAAAATTGTTTCAAGGATAAAATACCAAGGTTAAATACCATGGACTATTCTAAATATTATAAACATTAGGTTATTCCGGAATTAGCCTGATAAGCCAGATAATCTCCACTTTGTATTATAATATGCAGTTATATTAGTGTATGATTGTACTTTATTTTGCTTTTTCTAACGCGACCTCAGCTTGCTCGAATAAAACTATTTTCATTCAGAATTCATCAACTAAATTTTTGTTTGCGGTATTCTATAAATATGTAGGACACGCTGAGATTGCGTTAGGAAATGAGAAACAGAGTACAATTTCATTCGACTTGAGAAATACACTGTTTCGAAAGTGATGTTACAACATGCACAGTTGAAAAAATAACTTTAATTTTTAATGCAAGCCTTGCATTACGATTTATGTAATGCAAGTTATTATTAAATTTGTAAAGTATGATTGCGTTCAAATAAATTTTAATGCAATTATGAGAATTTCTAAAGCAGTATTTGCATTAAAAAATATCTTTAATACAACTATTATACACTTTAAAGCAACCTGCTCAAATTTAAAACTTATACCAACATAAAATTCGCTAAAACAAGCGGACTTAAATGTATATATGAATAATAAGATCATGCACGAGTTTTGTATTACTGGTATAAAATTCACTAAATCAAAGCGACTACATGTCATATAAGCAGCTTAATAAATCTTTAATAATTTAGTTTTCCGGATCCGAAAATATCTATAATGTTTTAACGTAAGCTTTTCAGTTCTTAATTTATAAGTTATTATCTCTCTGAGATTTCGACCCTCAACCTCAAGGCACCAAAAACAAAGAACAACCTCGGAAAAACAAAAAAAAATCGATAAAATTACGGAGCTTTTAATGCAACTTGCTTTAAAATTTAATACTTCTAAAATATTTTATTAATGCAGTCTTTGATAAATTTTAATGCAGTTGTTTGACGGTTCTCCTGCAATTTGCTTTATATTCTAATGGAATGTTGCACTAAAATTTAATCTAATTGCTGTATTAGAAATCAATGCAAATTGTATAAACTAGTTTTTAATGCAAGCTTTGTAGCATTTTGTAATACAGCTTCCACTGGACCTATATGTAATGCAATTTGCATTACATAAGCAATATTTTTTCAACTGTGTGTCATAAGTGGTTTTGAGTTAAAAGACAAACCACATTCAGGAATACCAACGGCTATTGCCGACATTTTAAAAGTATTGGTTAAGGAAAACGGCAAACAAGAAAAGATTTAGCAGCAAACCTTGGAGCACAGATAAGAATATACAGATGTGGATCTTGTATTGGGCATATTTACATTCCAAATTTCAATACCAAATTCCAATCCAATCTGTTTAGACCAGGACGTATATATAATTTACATTTCTATCCCTTTTTATCTTTTTACCCATGACTATTTTAATTACATGAACACAAATATTCCGTTTTTGGGTTTCGCTCAAAACCAACAAAAATGTTTATACAAGCCAAACAGTACAAACACTCAAGATATAAAAAAGTACGTTAAGGCGTAGTATTAGTGATGCATATAAATAAATCAGAAAGTATATATACACAAAACAAATAAGTATAGGTGATAGATTCATAATAAATATAGTGTACATTTTTTTGATAGGATCTGTGTAAGGAGCGAACGAGACGGCTTGTATAAACATTTTTGTTGGTTTTGGTTTCGTTTGTATACGTACATTTGTTTTGATGTAATAAAAATAGTCATGGGTAAAAAGGATAAAAAGGGATAGAAATGTAAATTATATATACGTCCTGGTCTAAACAGATTGGATTGGAATTTGGTATTGAAATTTAGAATGTAAATATGGCCCTACATCTGTCTTTTCTTATCTGTACTTGGAGATTAAATTACTTAAACTCTTTCAACATGGTTTGTCAGCTGGATGTTTGGATACCAAACTAGAACCAAGATAATGCAAGGCCAAACAGAGCTTTAAAGGCTGTAGAAAAATTGAAACAGTTCATTTGGGAAATTTTAACGCGTCCGTTGTATTTTCAAATATTGGTGCACCATCGGGTTAATGGTAAACAAATTTAAGACATTTAATGAACTTAAACGTTTAGTTAGTGACTAGTTTCAATCAAATCCTGAAGAGTTTAATTGGGATCCTCTGTCAGTGGTAATTTCCAGTGGATACACAAAACGCGTGACACATGATTCGATAAAAACCTTAATAATAGTCGAAGTTGCGATGTCTTTAATCGGTATTACTTTAGGCCATCTAGTATACTGAAAAAAATTTTGTGCGTTTTATTTACGAATGGCGTTCGTTAACCGCAATTCGTACTATTAATGTAAAAATTACTATATTTACGAAACAAACCAAATTTAGAAAAAAATTCAAAAATATTTGTGCGTTAATAGTACGAATCATAGTTCATAAACTAAAAAATGGTTTAGTTTATTGTGCTATAGATATAATACATTCACATGTTGTTTGCGTATTAGTGCAACTTGCATGATTTTATTAAAAAACTACATTTAAGAACAATTCATAATATTTATGAATAAGACGAGTGCGAAAATATTTGCTAAATACTTATTGTTCGTTATATTAACGAATGTGGCACTACAATATATGAATATTATAATTCGAATTTTAAATGTATGTGTGGGTGGCTGCTTATGTTTCAAGAAATCCTACTTTTATAACATCTATTGAATAAGAAACTTCTTTTGTTGGAAATGAGAAAAGAAGATTCTTATTCAATAGATGCCCTCCGGAACAGAAAGTGATACAGAAGTGAAATGCATACCGAAATATTCCTTATGTACACACACGCCAGATATTAGTGATTTTTCCTTTTCCAAGTAAAAGAAATCAAAAAAAAATCTAGTAGACATAAAATTTCAGCAACCGTCTTTTTTCAATTTGATTTTGACGAAAATGTTCATAAATAATACAATTAAATTGTAAATTTCACGTTTTTTTCACGTATTATTAATAAATTCCTTCATTAAATTAATAACACAAACAAATTCATATATTGTACATAAGAGCTCCATTGCATTTCTAACTATGCGAAAAGATGAAGTTTCATCATTACGTAATGTATATGAATTTGTTCGTACTATTAATTATTGAACGAATCTATTCGTAGCATCTATGAAAATAAAGTAAACGAAAGTAAATAAATTGCTTTTGCTTCTTTATTAACAATTGCGTGCTTGAAAGAAACAAATGTAATAATTTACATTGTAAAATTTTTAAAGTAACAGATATTTGTATGCTGAAAAACAGGTAAATATGATATTTTTTGCCCAGTGTTGTACAAGTGTTTTGATTTTGCACGTGTTCTTATTAAAATAGAGCCAATTTTCATTCGATGAAATTAAAATAAGAACACTTTTCTGGGGAAAAAGTAAATTTCTTTTAGTCCATAAATAATGTGTAAATAAATAAATTATGTGATCTACAGGACTAAATTTTAATGTGTTAACAATACTGCAGCGTTATTATCGATAGTTGCTGGCAAGAAAATGTCGTACCTATATCGATTCAAATATGATCATGGTTGACGATTCGGAACTCGATCCACCTTATACGGTATCAACCATCCCAAATTTTGCCGCTCCTGTAAATCAAAATGTATCAGCAGCACAAGAAGAGGGCCATAAATTAAAATCGTTTTTGCAGTAGTGGGATCAAAGGAATTTATTGAATGTTTTAAAAGGTAACAAAATATGCAATTAAAAGTACTGTGTGATTGTAATTCAATTTATTTAATTTACAGAAGGGCACTAAAATGAACCATGACGCATTGCAAATATTTTGGATTAAATTACCTCTTATCAAATTTGTTTAATCTTCTAGAAATAAACTAAAATTTAAAAAATTAATAGGAGTAGTAAGCGCCATGTTGACTAATAAAATAAATAAATAACAAAATTACAAAATTTTATGTTTTTTATTTATTAAATTTTATGTTTTAATTTATTCATCAATCGACCCAAAAATTTACATTCTTGCTATGAAGCATACATAAATATTACGTAGTTTTGTGTATCAATTATCGTTCCTACATATTATGAATTATTTTCAGTATATTTATGAAAATAATCATCATATTTGTGAATTATTCGTAACTGCTGAGTATTCCATTCTTCCTATACACGAATAACTTCGTAAATACAAATAATGAATTACTAAACTTATATGTTTGAATTTATTCGTTAATGTGATTTAACATTTCATTAGTATTATGAAAAATTTCATGGTGTCTTTAATTTCTTACGTTAATAATAAGAAGGTTATTCATCCAAAAAAGCTTTTAACTGCTTTAAAATAATAACATTTTTCGTATCTTATACGAATCAATTCATAAATACTATAACGTACATAAGTAGTTAAGATTAAAATAAAGAAATTTGTGTATTTCACTATATTAACGTATGATTTTCTTACTATTAACGAAGGGTCGTATCGGCTCAGTTTTAACGAATTATTCTTAAGTGCATGCCACATACAAATGAGAAACCGGACAATTCGGTCGGATTATCGATTTACATCGCCACATTCAAAAGAATTGTCGGACTGCAAAATGACGTCACCACCCAAACAATTTATATAAACAAAAGTTTAGTAAAATTTTGTATACAAATATAATGTTCTTACCGTATTCATTTTAAGTTATTATTATTGTTACTACAGCAACAGCACAACATATAAAGGAAAACGCCATTTATTTGACACTGAAACCAAAATCAAAGCCGACAAAAAGGTCTGGTGAGAAATGATGAGTTCGTAAAACAGCAAAAATGCGTTCTTTAGCCGACAAAAATTATACCATTCAAAATTTTGACGGACGGATTTTATTTTGACGGCCGGCAAAATATATCATTAGGTTTTTTTGAATGAAATTGTATTAATTTTATTAAAAATTTCCCTGAATGTAATAGTTATAATCAATACAAACATTTTTTTTAATATTTATTATGTTGTAAATTTTCTCTTTTTGTCAAAAAATGGATTTGACGGTTTCAAATGGAGGTTTGCTGTTTGTGCATGTGGCAACGCCTTTACTATTAATGCAGTTTTTGTCTACATTGATGTAGGATTTTTTTCAGTGTATATCGATTTATTACCGTTAAATTATAACGAAATCCTTTAGAAGATGGGAGTGGTCCTACTAGATCCAAATGTTTTTTTTTCACATCTGTGGTAGATTTAAGCTTCCCGACAGATGGAGAAAGGTTGTAAATATAAATGGAAAATATATAATTGAATAAAATATTAGGTCTATCTGGCTCCTCGGACGACATTTTCTCCACAAAGCGTCATCTAATAAAAATGTATTTATACGCCTCCAAACAAACCATTTATATTTTACAATCATTTTCCGTTATTTTGAGTAGGTGACTTTCTTAAAAATGATCATGGGTTTTCTTAAATTTGTACACCCCATGTAAACTCCATATTCCAAATCCCCTTTCACAGACTCACAATTAATGCTACATTATTTAGAACTGAGACGTGTCGAACAGTAATCTTTTAAAATAAGTTCCAGTAATTTCCATATTATGGCTGCGGTTGAGTTCTCGGGTAAATCATTTACTACGGTAAATGTAGTTTTTTAGTGTTCGTTTTTTGTTAAATTACTTACGCAGTTTTTTCTATTTTATATTCGTCCAATTCTTATAACAATAAAGAATAAAGTATCTAAACGAGAAACAATTACATTTTGTTATTTCATTTACCCCCCATCAAAAAAAAGGTAAATGCACTTACCGAATTTAGCGGATTTACTCGAGAATTCGACCGCAGCCTATATGGTACAGTTCTGGTATATGTTGAAAACCCTTAAGAATTTAAAATTTTCGTTCAGAGAGCATCCACAATGTTCAGGCAACAACAGATAGCATCGTGAGAATTGGCTGATATAATTCTTTACTCAGCGCTTCAGTCTGCAGCATCATTGTGGACCTCCCGAACAAAATAAAAGTAAGCTAGCTGTTTTAAAGTAAAAATTAAAAGTTTTCTTAATCTCAACGTCAAAATCCCACAACTTTATTAAGTCCATCACTGGAGTTGGTTTTGTAGAATTATGTATCTTAAAAAAATCTTTGCTCGCATTTTTATTATTATTATGGTGCATGCCAAATGCAATTGGTTACAAAAAAAATAAAGAAAATATGTACATATATAAAAATAATAGTACTTTATTAAAAATCAATCAAATTAATCTAAAAAAAAAATGGCACTAAAATCAAACCATCAATTTATATCAAAATTAATCAATCATGAACATTCAGTTAAAATGTTAACTTTGTATGGACTGTTTGAATACAATACGTAAAATATTAAAATCAAAATATTTAGATACATCATTGAGATCACGTTGACTACGAATAACTGCACCGTACTAACAATAGTTAGTAGTTGTCATCGGAATTAAAAGTAAATCCCGTGAACGTAAATAGCGCTGTGGATAGCATAAATCGCGGGCAAAAGTGGCAATCGCACCCCTACGCCTTGAGGATAATGTTTGAAGACCGAAAAGGCAACAGCGATCAATGAACGGCAACAATTTATAACTATTCGGTTCATTTGATGGATGCCTCCAATTCCAATTGAGTGAGAGCCATAGTAAGAAGACTATAAAACATTGGCATACTAGATTTGTGGCCTGACAAATGAAGACAAATAATGATTTGAAGGTCAGCGTATCGTGAAAATCTTTCGAGTTACATTTTATAAATCCCAGCATTGAGTAAGCCTTGCTAATAACAGCATCAATATGACAGTTGAACTCTAGATCTGAGCTGAAAATCACCTCCCCAACATCAACTCGGATCCGTTCTATTATCCGATGATCAAGAAAATAACTAAAAATTAGCCGATGCTTAGATTTGGAGTATGTCACCACTTGACATTTCTCCACATTAAGGCTCATGAGCTTTAAAGCAGACTAGTCACAAAAGGCGCTCAAGTCTTTCTGGAATAGATCCCGAAATAATTGGCAAGATATGTTACAAAATATTTTCATATCATTAGGAAATAATAGACATTTCGAAGGATTTACTAACGTCGCTAACATATAACAAAAATAGCAAAGCCCCTAAATGGCTGCCTTGAGGTACGTCTAAAAAAATCGTGAAGCATTCAGACGGTGTAAGATCTTAGCCAATTTAACATTAAAATGTCGCAGTTAAATTTACTAAGCTTATCCAACAAAAATCGGTGATTATCAGTCGGTCGAAAGCTTTGGCAAATTCAGTATAGACTACATCGAACGGAGTTTTATTGATTGCGTGTTTAGTTAAATAATCCTGAAAAAGTGCTAAATTAGTAACAGTTGATCGACTAAGCAAAAATTCATGTTGATTACAAGATATTATGGCAATTCCACGTCTCCACGATAATTTCTTACATCATTGCGAGGCCACTTTTTATAGACCGGTGCAATGTATGAAACTTTCGAAAGCTCTGGAAAGGTTTCCTGACTTAGACTCTGATTAAATAAATAACAAAGTGGAGCCGATATATCAGTGGCGCAAGCCTTTTTAGTTTGGTACCACTATAACAGACATCTGTTCAAACTCCGTGTCAATATCGTTAGTAGTTAATGAGATACGGTTGTTTACTTTCATCTAAGAAAGTGCATTTTTTGATTTCAGCAAAAAAATAGCATCAAACCATCCTTCAAAAATAGAATTTCGGCTTCAAAAACGTTGGAAATGTTGGAAAAGGCTTTTGGTACCAATGCACTGTCCAGAGCTAGTCCAGAGCTATGCTTCTGGCCGTCCTTCGACGTCTACCTTTTAATACCAAGTCAAGGAATTCAAGGATTTGGTGCTCAAAAATTTTCGATTGACAATTAGAGATCTAGTTGACATCACGTAAATATCGTTTGGACCAGAGTTTTGGGCATACAACTCTTGGTACGTGACTATTTCACCAAAAAATACACCCGTATTAGAGTTTAACCACTTTTTCGAAGACTGGAAAAAATATTGGTATAAGTGTATTCCGCTTTGTGCCGTTTGTGTTTTATTTAAAATGTCTTACTACTTTTTGGTCACATTATTATATCTTAAATTCTCAGGTGTCTAAAATTAAATTTGAAATTAATTACATTGAGTAATTACCATAATTATTATAAAATGTTGTACATACTCGTATATTGCTATAAACAATTAGATATACTACTTTGTCTTCATCTATATAAGTCTGTACATACATACATAGTGCAAATCAAGTCTAAAATAGTATAAACAACGGAACAACTGCTTTTATTATCTACCGATAAAATATTTTCCCAGCCTTCAACAAGATATCAAATTATTTAATGCACGTTTCGCTTCAATAACTTAAATAAATAGGAGTAAAATTTATACTGGCATTCAATTTATGTATGTATGTAAGATTATTTCAATATTAATTTCACTTTATGGTCAGCTTCATTAAAAACCGTAAAATTAATTTTACAATTATCGGAGCTTTTATAATGGATGGCCTTTGAACAACGAATTACTTCGGTTTAAAAAGACCATAGTATTGAAATCATGTTAAAAATGAGCAAAAATTTAGTGGGTCTAAAACCATTTTTCTCGACGTTTTGAAAGCCCCTGGTCTAAAAAAAAACAAAAAAAAAAATGTCCATCCATCTGTCTGGACGTCTGGATGTCTGGATGTCTGGGTATGTCTGGATGACTGTACCCATGGTATCTCGAGAACGACTTGTCTGATATAGAATTTTTTTTCTCCAATCTGTTTCTATGGTCAAGGCGGAGATTTGAAAAGCTTTTGTAACCTGTACTTCAAGAGGATTGGGTACCTTCCATACGAATTGACCCAAAACACCTGGTTATAGAAATATTTACCAATTTGTTATGCATGTTGCCTTGAATATTGAGTTAGGCATTGAGTTTGGATTTGAGTTGAAGGTTAAGTTAGGGGTCAATTTGCGAGTTGAGTTGAAGTTGAGTTGGAGTTGAGATAGGGTTGGATTAAGATATAGTGAGCAATTGGTCAATGTTTTATAAATGCCGATTTGAAGGTTGAATTGAAATAGGGTTTGCGGTTGGGATGAGGGTTGAGTTGGGGGCCGTTTGCGGATTAAATTGGGTTTGAGTTGAGGTTGGATTAGTCTTTAGTGAGCAGTTGTGCAATCTATATAAGTGAGTATTTGTATGTACTATATGTACAGCATATGTGTTTAATATTAAAACAAATCCACACGCATTTAGCGATTTATACCAAACTGTACAGAAATATTGTTTAAGACTTAACAAAAATCACTGTTAATATCTCAAACCTCGAATTGAACATTTTACATTTCAAATTGAACCTTTAGCAAATTATATGTAATGTACCGCCTCCATTCCGCCAAGTGACTGTGATACGTTTGATTTTATTTCTAACGGTATTATATTAAGTGTTGTTTTTGATCAAAAATTTTGTGCATCGAACATTTTACGACCACATAGCTGTGTTATTTTTCTATAAACGTGATACGAACATTCTGTGATACTCTGTTTGTGATTGTATTTGATCATAAATTTGTGCATCGATCATTTTACCACCAATTAGCTGTGATACGTTTTATTGTAACTGTACTCGTATTACATTAAGCGTTGTTATATTACATGTTTTTGTTACAGTGCTGCCTTTCATAGTAAATAATCATAAATCGTAATACTTAATATTAAATAACTGTCAATTTATAGCTGTTTTAATACTAATCATTAATCGTTATACTTAATATTAAATAACTGTCAAATTTTATCTGTTTTAATACACATCATATAATAAACTTTCAATTTATAATTCTCCGGTTACATAATGTCATGCAACAGCTGTACTAAATCCTTTGGATCTACTTTTGTGGATATAGTTCCCTGCAGTTTTTGTGGTAAACAATTCCACTTGGAGTGTACCGGTATTGATCGAACCGCCAATAATTCCATAAAAAAATTTATGAATATTTGTTATTTTTGTAATGGCTGTAATGATTGGATTATTAATCACAACATCTCGAAATTGTGGCAAAAGGTTGATCTGGCTGCTGATAGAGCTGCAGAGGCCTTAGTTATAAAGAAAATTGAAGCAGATGTGGCCGCTATTAACAAACTGATTACTGAGATTTTGAATAAATCTCACCATATTCCTGATTGCTGTTCTGGTCATCAACCGTTAATCGATGCTAGTGATGTTGATGGTCAAGTGTTTAAGTCATCTGCAAACTCAATCAATCATGATCGGGATCAATCGAAGAGTAATACTAAATCGCCACTGTCGTTTCAAGCTTCTCATCATGCTCATAATAGTGGGGCTGCACATCATATCAAACCTCATTCTGAGCGACCAATTATTATTGGCACTGGTGATCTGGTATCATCGCTCCAGGTTGGGAAGCCACGTAAAACTTTATTTGTTTCTCGACTCCATAAAGATGTTTCCGAAGCTGTAATTTTGGATTATTTTAAAGATAAATTTAACATTGAGGATGTAAACTGCCAGCGTATTATATCTCGACGGATTAATGATGCAGACCGTAATTTTTCGTCATTTAAATTATATGCGGACGTTACTGATTTTGAGAATTTATTACAACCTACTTCTTGGCCTGCTGGGTCATTAATTAAAGAATTTGTAATTTTTAATAAGGGACGAACCAATAAATCGAATTTTCCCGTTCTTCAACGAAACCAACCAACTCTTTAACTGATGCAAGTCGTTTTGATAAACAAACTAATCATTATAATTTGACGTCTCAGAGATTATTTTATCGTAATGTTGGGCGTATGTCGTCTAAGTCAGCTGAATTTTTGAATTTCTTTTATTCAACGGATTTTCAATTTTTTGCTCTTGTGGAAACTGGATTTCATGAGGGGATCTTTAATAATGAGTTCTTTTCTGATGACTTTGTCGTTTATAGGTGTGATAGATCTATTTTTAACAGCACTAAAAAAAGTGGAGGTGGTGTGCTGTTTGCAGCCCATTCTTCTATGCAAAGTGAGCCGGTTGTAGTACCTGGATGTGGCTCTATTGAATTTTTATGTGTCAAAGTTTTAATTTGTAATAATTTATTTTATTTTATAGTTTTGTACATACCACCTAGCTCACCTACTGATGTTTATTTGAGTCATGTAGATTGTATATGTGAATTGGTTAATATAATTAATTATAATGATACTTTAGTTGTATTAGGTGATTTTAATTTAAGTAATATTAATTGGTTGGTTGATAGTGAAACTGAGTCTTTGGGGTTACTCCCTTCGGATATTCTATCTGCAAATGATGCAGCGGTGGTGGATGCACTGTTCAGTTTCAATCTCAAACAAGTTAATTTATTTTGTAATGATAACAATTCGTTTTTAGATTTAATTTTTGTTAATAATACGGAATATTTGTCAGTTCATGAGTCTTTGACATCTTTCAAGGAAAATGATATTCATCATAATTCCCTCGAGATTTTATTTCATGTTGGTAATCGAGATGATAAATGTCGGGTTTTTTCTTTTGATGATTCGTTTTATGATTTTAAAGAATGCGACACACCTGGTCTCTCTGAATATCTCCGTGGCATTTGTTGGGATGATTTTTTTCGAGCCAATGATGTTAATGAAAATGTAAAAAATTTTAATGATTTACTATTTGTTGCTTTTGATAAATTCGTACCTTTGAGGAAAAAACGTAACTATAATTACCCACCATGGTTTGATTCTGATTTGATCAACTTACGTAACCGTAAAAATAAAGCTTACTATAGATTCAGATCCAATAATTGCCAACTGAATAAATCCAAATTTGTTGATCTACGTGAACAATTTAAATCTGTATTTCATTCTAAATATTGTCAGTATATAAGTGTGATTGAAACTAATATCAAACAAAACCCTAAAACATTTTGGAAGTTTGTTAACGAAAAACGTAATACAACTGGCTATCCATCGGTAATGATTTTTAATGGAGGTAAACTGAGCACGGTTCCTGAAATCTGCGAGGGTTTTGCTAGTTTCTTTCAATCGGTATATAAAGTTAATTACGGATCCTTTGAAAGCGACCCTACTGTTAGTAATTGCCAATTTAACATTCCGTACCTATCAATAACTGAAGATGACATTTATGAATATCTGTCAGATTTTAATGATGGATGTGGGCCTGATGGGATACCTTCGTCAATACTTAAATGTGTGAGCTCATATATTGTAACTCCATTATGTTATCTTTTTAACCAATCATTAATTTCTGGACAATTTCCTTCAGCTTGGAAATTTTCTCACATTGTTCCAATTTACAAAAAGGGTAACCGTTCTGATATATCAAATTATCGTGGTATTTCAATTCTTTCGTCTATACCAAAACTTTTCGAATTAATTGTGTCGAAACATTTGTTATTCCATACTAAAGAGATAATTTCTTGTTTCCAGCATGGTTTCACCAGTGGAAAATCTACGACTACCAATCTGTTGCAATTTACTAAATTCACTATTGAGTCACTTGAATCTAAAGGCGCCCAAGTTGATTCAATTTACTTTGATTTTGCTAAAGCTTTTGATTCAATCGACCATAAAATTATTATTGAAAAACTTTCGGTTATTGGTCTTGATCCAAATTTTCTTAAATGGATTTCTTCTTATCTAGTTGGTAGGAAGCAGTATGTTCTATTGAATGATGTTAAGTCAGATTATATCTATTGTCGTTCAGGAGTCCCTCAGGGGCCCCATTTAGGCCCAATTATATTTCTTTTATTCGTGAATGATATTCCTAATATTTTTAAATTCTGTAAATGTTTATTATTTGCTGATGATTTGAAGATTTTCATGCATGTTCAATCTGTAAGTGATGCTGAGGTTTTGCAATCTGAAATTAATATATTGTCTAGTTGGTGCTCTAAGAAAAATTGTTCATCAATGTACAGAAGTGTAAGGTGATGTCGTTTTTCAGAACACTCAATCCAAATATTGTCAATTATTATTTTGATGGAGATCTACTTTGTAGAGTAACTTCAACTGTTAATTTAGGAGTTCTGTTTGATCAGAAATTAACTTTTGCGTTACACATAGATAAAATAATATTAAAGGCCAATTCTATGTTAGGTTTTATTTTTAGAATGACAAAGGATTTTATGGATGCATTTTCTTGTGTTAGTCAATATACTTCTTTAGTAAGATCTCATACCTTTAATATGCTGTAGTGGTTTGGTATCCTCATCAGGATGTGCATATTGCAAGATTGGAATCTATTCAGAAACGTTTTACTATCTATATGGCCAGGAAGCTTGGTCATTTATCTGATCGTCATCTACCTATGTGGGAACAGGTGCGAAGTCTCCCATCGTATGTGATTCGGTGTGAGTGCTTTCACATTGATACGTTGGTTAAACGCCGAAAAATTGCATCTGCCTTGTTTGTTAGTGATTCTCTTAGTGACCGCATTAAGTGTCCTGAACTCATTTCTGCTTGGAGCATTTATGTACCTACCAGAAGCTTGCGTCCAAGGGAATTTTTGTTTGTTGACTTTCATAGAACGAATTATGGTTCCAATGAGCCAACCAAGTCAATGGCTAGAATTTTTAATGAATTTTACCATTTATTTAATTTTGAGAGATCCAGAGTGTATTTTCGGAAGGCAATTAGAAATTGCAATTTTTAATCTCATTTTACGTTTTTAAAGTTTTCGTTTTTTCAGGTAATGTTCCGTATTGTTAGTATTCCTTTTATTTCTTTTTAATCTATAATAATTCTTTTTTTACTATTCATTAAGTTTTTAACTGTAGAATAGATGTAAATAAATAAATAAATAAATAAATATGAATGGCGAATTAGGATGGAATTTATCTATTTCTTGCCTATTTAACTTGCCTATTTCTCAACCGACTATGATGAAACTTGACATGTGCGTTGGAAATTAATTCTAAAATGATTTTTGGATGATGATCTGGAATATGGCCAAGTATGATGGAACTCGATTATTTATCAAACGATTTTTGGTAAAATTCGACTTGTGGGATGGAAATGCAAATCTTAAATGATATTAAGGAGAAGTTCTGGAATATGGTCTATTAGGAAGGGACTCGGTTATTTCTTAACTGATTATGGTGAAATTCGACATGTACGATGGAAATGGGATTCTAAAGTGATTGTTAGATAAACTTTGAAACCAATTAGGAAGGAACTCGAGTATTTCTTAATTGAGAAATATGAAATTCGACATGTACGATAAAAATGGAATTCTAAAATGATTTTTAGATGAAGTTCTAAAATATGGCCAAGTAGTAAGGAACTTAGCTTTTTCTTAAACGATTTTGATGAAATTTGTCATGTGCGATGGAATTGGCATCCTAAAATGTCTGTTAGATGAAGTTCTAAAATATGGCCAATTAAGGAACAATTATTCCTTTGCTTTAATCTTTGGGCTTTGTTTTTCGAGTATGGCTGCTACCAGAGCGGCAAGATCGGTCCGTGTTTAAGGTGTTTCCAGCTGGATAGATACTTTGTACCTTTTGTGTTTTGAAATTGCTACAACTTTGTTTTTAATTTAAATTTATTTTATTTTCTTATATAATTATGTCTAGGTACAATTGTACCATTTTTATAAGGAAAAAATGTTTTTTTTTAGATCAAGCTATAACAATGTACTGCAAAATTGTAGAGATGTAATTAAAATCGATCATTCTGCTTTTATAGAAACAAAGTTGTCGCAATTTTAAAACACAAAAAGTATAAAGTACCTGACCAGTCGGATACAAAAATAAATCGGTTAAGAAATAGACAAGTTCCATCCTACTTGGCCATATACCAGAATTCACATAATCTAAAAATCATTTGGGGATACCATTTCCATCGTACATGTCAAATTTCATAATAAACGGTTAAGAAATAATCTAGTTCCTTCCTAATTGGCCATATTCCTGAACTTCATGTAACGATCATTATAGAATCCCATTTACATAGCACATGTCAATTTCACCAGAATCGTTTAAGAAATAACCAAGTTCTATCCTACTTGTAACTGATTTACATATCCTTACCTACATACTCTATTTTGAGTATTAGTTCGTTATACCAGAGTGTGCAGCAAGGGATAGACAACATACACATATGTACTTAAATAACGAAACCTTTCAAATAAAATATTTTCTTCAGCATTTTAGATCTTCAGGTCCCACATCATCAATATAGAAGGTTCTTCGTTTATGTGCCCTACATTTGCTTACTTTATGATCACGCCATTTTAATGTTCCTACTCGTAGCTCTGCAATGACACCATGCATCTCATATTCAACACTTAGCTTCGCTTTTAATTTGCAAATTAAAATTTAATTAAAATTAAATATTTCTGAACTTTATCTAAAAATCAATCCTAATTGGTCTCATTCCAGAACTTCACCTAAAAATCATTGTAGAATCCCACTTCCACCGTACATGTCGAATTTCATCTTGATCGGTTAAGAAATAACCAAGTTCTATCCTAGAATCTCATCTAAGAATCCTTTTAGAATCCCACATTTAGTCATTCTGACAAAACACACAATATCCATTCAGCATACATTCAAATGTTTATTCCTGGCTTCCCACAATAAATAACCCATAAATAACCCAGTTCATAAATTCGCTTTATTTTCATATAAACATAAGAAGGTGCAATTGTACCTATCCAGCCGGATAAAGGTTAACAAAATAATAAATAAATAAATACTCTCTTTATTCACCGGTCATGATACAATACATTAGGTTAGCTCTAAAAATGTAAACAAATGGAGGTGACATATTACTGCCCAGCGAACCTTTAAGAAATGTTCGTTCAGTTTCATTAAATTGAAATGACAACTTAACAGAGCGAAAATTATCGCGCAAAACTGAAGGAAATATCATAAATCCAAATTGTCCTTTGTGCAAATCGTCTTGCGGGAGCTCATTATGTAGGTACACATGTTTTTAATTTTTATTAAACATTATTTAAGTGTAATCATGGTGGTAAATTGATAACCGAATTATCAAAGATTTTAAAAATTGTAATATGAAATTATTTATTTTCATATTATTATAAAACACATAACCTAGTCAGTCCGGAATTGTACACAAATTTTATTAAAATATTAATGTCAGCTACTGTCACTTCAATGCAATTGACAAATTGTGTTACAGTTTCGCTAGCCGACCTGTCTAACTTTCCGTATAAGAAAAAACTTCCGTTAAATTCTGTTACATTTCTTACAGTTTCGCTGGTTGGTTCTTAACTATACTTTTCATGAAAATTTTTCTGAATAAATATTTTTTACCTCGCTCAAAGCAATCTCGCATTAGTTTGAGAGTAAATTTACTCAAAGAGAGAATTATGTTTTTGTGGTTTTAAGTATATTGCATAGGGGGCTCAATGTATTGTTTGAAATATAATTTCTACACCCAAATAGGTATTTTCTACACCCAACTAATTTAAATTTTTGTTTGTTCGACATGAGACGTCTCTACATATATGAAATCTTATATAGTTTTTGGTCCGACTGAAATACTTTTTCGTCTGAGAACAAAACGTTGTTGGAATCTTTATTTCGATAAGTTATTTTACCTTCACTGCCGGTTTGTGATGAGATATACCATTTTTTCCAGACCCTGTTAACAGTTTTATTACTAATTTCGCGCAATGTACATATATGCTGCTGGATTACATTTACAATACTATTTTGGTCGGTATGAGATAATTTTTGAGGAGCCCCAAGATTGGGCCGCCCCTCATTTGAATTTTTGTGGTCATGCCTATTTACCCAACGGAATACAGTAGTTTTTTTTTTAAATAATCAATTAAAGTTTGAAAATTAAAATAATTACCGATATATTCCACTTTGATGAAAGGTAATTATGACACCACGAAGCTCTTCGTTTAAGATTTTTCTATTATTTTCCCACTGCTTTTTGACAGACAAATAGAAAACAGTATTTGTAAAACAACGATCAAACGATCAAAAACGAAAAAAATACATTTTTAGATTTTCAAGCAACTCTTTTTATGGAAACGATAGTACAACTTTATTGAAATATTCGTTACCGACGGAAAGCGAGTATTCTCGTTTTACGACAAGTGTGTGTTTTTGTAGTAATTTCTCCGATAGCAGCATCATTTATGACAGTGGTTCATTTTTACGTTTATTCTTCGCACCAAAACCTGCTAAAATAACCCACAAAGAGTAAAAAATATCCACCCAGAACATGGTCAGTATGCAAAGCACATGAACTGAGGAGCGAAACCCGTATATATCTGTAAATTCTGTGAAGTACCGTTAGACAAAGGGAACTGTATCAATAATTTATTATACAAGAAAAAATCCTATTATTATCTACATATAACTCCTGAAAATTTCAATAAAATATATTAATTACAAAAATACTTATCAAATTTTTAGTAAACACATGTCACATTTAGTAAACACATCTATAGGGAAGTTTTAATAAAAATGCTCGTCTTTAATATGGTCGAAGTCGAACAGATGATCGATTTTATTAAAACTCTCCGACATCAAGTTTACCGGTTCATTGTCACTATAGTTTGTGCTGTGTTTATTCAGACGAAGGAACTCATGATCTCTTAAATTTCTTCTTGGTGCCTTTTATTTAATTGATTCCAGTATAGAAGGTGCATCAATTTGATCAAATAAAATGTTTCCAACAAATGAACACTTTAAAAGCTCTCGTCTATTTTTCAATGTTGTCATGTGATAGGTTTTACATCCAGTAGGTTTTACATCCAGTTCATTCAAATCATCAAGTTTAAGAGAAATTTCAACACGTTCCATGCTTGAATGGTATAAAATTTGTAATTATCTTCCGACATGCAAACGGATTTTGTAACCGAATGAATGATTTCTGTTAATTCTTTGATGTCGTCTGATTCGGGCACAAGCATTTCTTTACATGGTTTATAAACAATCTTCAACAAGGAACTGTTGCATCATCAATTTCCCGTTTAATCAATGCCTCTAATGGTAATAAAATAAAAATTCGCTTTCCACAGTGAGTAAGTTCCCAGTGGAAATCCAGACCGTATAAAAAATAATGAAATTTTTCAGACGCAATACAGACGGCCAATAACTTCTTCTCGATTTGTGCCCATTTTTGTTCTCTTTTATTGAACGTTCGAGAAGGGTATGCCACAGGCTGTCCATCTTGCACTAATACGGAACTTAACCTGTATCTTTTGATGTCCGTTAATACCGGATCTGAAGATACGGTTTTCAATAAGTGATCCAATTCGTTATCATAACTTCAAGTTTTGTTAAATCACGTAAACCAGCCGACAATTTAAACAAATTTGAACATGACATTGTGTTTGTTTTCCGATAAAATGCGTCAATCAAAACAATAAATTGAGCCGTTCAGTATTCGAATTAATATCAGTGAAGATTAATTTTACAGTACCGAAAATTTTTATTTTGTTATTGCTATAACAAAACAAAGAAAAATTATTAACTTCCAATTTTGCTATCATTAGCGGATCCTCTTTGTCATGGCAACAAAAGTTACGAGGTAATAAAAAATTAATTAAAGGAAGTAAAGCCATAAGCAAGCCCAGGCTTTTAATTTGTACAAATACCGTTACGTGTGTGGGCAAAACACTGTACGATAAATTGGCTCAATTTTGTGTAAGATTTGCAGTACAGGCGTCTGTGGCCCATGTCACATTACGTAACATAATACTTACACTTCTTATTAATCTCTTTACAATGCTGATAACACACATTACTACTAACTGCATATATCTTCTAACCCTAATGTACTAGATTAATGACATAATCTTACGCCCTTATATGTAAATGCTGATTGCATATTTAAACTGATGATGTTGTCATATCACTAGATAGTACTGGTTTTGACTCTATAAAAGAGGTGATTTTAATACGAAAGATAAGGAACGTCCATAATAACCGAAAAAGTTTGAAGACAAAAGACGTCTGAAAATAAATTCCTTTTATAATAAGTTCCTTAGGCAATTTTACCTCCAATGCACCAAACAAATTTCTCAATCTGTATCATTGAACTATCGAAACTATCGACCACCCGATCTTCATAAAATGTTTTTTTTTTTGGTTTCTTTAACAACGTACTACACGGGACCACTTATGTTGGATGTCACTTTGCCGAACGTCTTCAAATTATTCTTATTTTTTTGTTTTTGTTTAATAAATAATTATTCCAATGTACAAAAAACTTTTTGTAAATAATAACAATAAATCACTATGTATTGTAATTACTATTTGCCGTATTTTGTAAATGAATTGTTTAAGTTCCAAATCGCCATGAATTATTCAGTACGATAGTGAATTATTTCCTAAAACAATCCTAAATTTTAAAAACATTTTAGTGTATTAGTAAACCAATCAATTAATTGTAATCAATAATGGTTTATTGAAACACACAAATAAAAAATTGAATATAAATCAGAGATAATAATGCTCTGTTAAATTATACACCGTATTAACTGCAGAACCATGTCTGGAAATAAAACTATGAACAAAATGTAAACCATGGTCCATTCTTGACTTTGCAATTAGTGGAGACCTTCTTTTGGAGCTAAAAGGGTTACATATGACATAACTCACCCAAAGCCTAAATTGAACGGCTAACGTTCAATATTTAAATTTACTAAACGATATTCGGTAGTTTGTCCGGAAATTAAACTAATTACAAAATATATATCATGGGCTATTCTTGACTGATGCAAATATTGGGGACATTCTCTTGGAGCTAAGAGGGTTAGATCTGATGCTAATCAACCCAAGTTTAAATTGAGCGGTCAACGTTCAATATTTAAATTTACTAAACCATCTTCAGAGCCTTGTCTGGAAATAAAACTACTAATAAAATATAGACCATGGTCCTTTCCTGACTTGTGCAAATATTGGGGACATTCTCTTGGAGATATGAGGGTTAGATATGACAAAATTCACCCAAAGTTTAAATTGAACGGCTAACGTTCAATATTTGAATTTACTAAACCATTTTCAGTATCTTGTCCGGAAATGAAACTGCTAATAAAATATAGACCATGGTCCACTCTTGACTTATGCAAATATTGGGGACATTCTCTTGGAGCTATGAGGGTTAGATATGACAAAAATCACCTAAAGTTTAAATTGAACGGCTAACGTTCAATATTTGAATTTACTAAACCATTTTCAGTATCTTGTCCGGAAATGAAACTGCCAATAAAATATAGACCATGGTCCATTCTTGATTTATGCAAATATTGGGGACATTCTCTTGGAGCTATGAGGGTTAAATATGACAAAAACCACCGCAAGTTTAAATTGAAAGGCTAACGCCCAATGTTTGAATTTACTAAACCATCTTCGGTAGTTTGTCCGGAAATAAAACTACCAATGAAATATAGACCATAGTCCATTCTTGACCTATGCAAATATTGGGGACATTCTCTTGGAGCTATGAGGGTTAAATATGACAAAAATCACCCAAAGTTTAAATTGAACGGCAACGTTCAATATTTGAATTTACTAAACCATTTTCAGTATCTTGTCCGGAAATGAAACTGCTAATAAAACATAGACCATGGTCCATTCTTGACTTATGCAAATATTGGGGACATTCTCTTAGAGCTATGAGGGTTAAATATGACAAAAATCACCGCAAGTTTAAATTGAACGGCTAACGTTCAATATTTGAATTTACTAAACCATCTTCAGTATCTTGTCCGGAAATGAAACTGCTAATAAAATATAGACCACGGTCCATTCTTGACTTATGCAAATATTGGGGACATTCTCTTGGAGCTATGAGGGTTAGATATGACAAAAATCACCCAAAGTTTAAATTGGACGACTAACGTTCAATATTTGAATTTACTAAACCATTTTCAGTACCTTGTCCGAAAATGAAACTGCTAATAAAATATAGACCATGGTCCATTCTTGACTTATGCAAATATTGGGGACATTTTCTTGGAGCTATGAGGGTTAAATATAACAAAAATCACCCAAAGTTTAAATTGAACGACTAACGTTCAATATTTGAATTTACTAAACCATTTCCAGTACTTTGTCCGGAATTAAAACTGCTAATAAAATATAGACCATGGTCCATTATTGACTTATGCAAATATTGGGGACATTCTCTTGGAGATATGAGGGTTAGATATGACAAAAATCACCCAAAGTTTAAATTGAACGACTAACGTTCAATATTTGGATTTACTAAACCATTTTCAGTACCTTGTCCGAAAATGAAACTGCTAATAAAATATAGACCATGGTCCATTCTTGACTTATGCAAATATTGGGGACATTCTCTTGGAGCTATGAGGATTAAATATGACAAAAATCACCGCATGTTTAAATTGAACGACTAACGTTCAATATTTGAATTTACTAAACCATTTTCAGTACCTTATCCGAAAATGAAACTGCTAATAAAATATAGACCATGGTCCATTCTTGACTTATGCAAATATTGGGGACATTCTCTTGGAGCTATGAGGGTTAGATATGACAAAAATCACCCAAAGTTTAAATTGAACGGCTAACGCCCAATGTTTGAATTTACTAAACCATCTTCGGTAGTTTGTCCGGAAATAAAACTACTAATAAAATATATACTATGGTCCATTCTTGACTTATGCAAATATTGGGGACATTCTCTTGGAGCTATGAAGGTTAGATATGACAAAATTCACCCAAAGTTTAAATTGAACGACTAACGTTCAATATTTGAATTTACTAAACCATTTTCAGTACCTTGTCCGAAAATGAAACTGCTAATAAAATATAGACCATGGTCCATTCTTAACTTTTGCAAATATTGGGGACATTCTCTTGGAGCTGGTTAAATATGACAAAAATCACCCAAAGTTTAAATTGAACGACTAACGTTCAATATTTGAATTTACTAAACCATTTTCAGTATCTTGTCCGAAAATGAAACTGCTAATAAAATATAGACCATAGTCCATTCTTAACTTATGCAAATATATTCGGGATATTCTCTTGGAGCTATGAGGGTTAAATATGACAAAAATCACCCAAAGTTTAAATTGAACGACTAACGTTCAATATTTGAATTTACTAAACCATTTTCAGTACCTTGTCCGAAAATGAAACTGCTAATAAAATATAGATCATGGTCCATTTTTGACTTATGCAAATATTGGGGACATTCTATACATTCTCTACATTCTCATAGCTCTAAGAGAATGTCCCCAATATTTGCATAAGTTAAGAATGGACGATGATTTACATTTTATTTTTAGTTTCATTTCCGGACAAACTACCGAAGTTGGTTTAGTAAATTTAAATATTTAAGTGTTGCCATTTAATGTAAACTTTGGGTGATTTTTGTCATATCTAACCCTCATAGCTCCAAGAGAATTTCCCCAATATTTGCATAAGTTAAGAATGGACTATGGTCTATATTTTATAACCCTCATAGCTCCTAGAAAATGTCTGTAATTTTTGCATAATTTAAGAATGGACCATGGTTGACATTTTATTAGTAGTTTCATTACCAAACAAGGGACTCAAGATGGTTTAGTAATTTCAAACATTGAAGGTTAGCCGTTCAATTTAATCTTGGGCAGATTTCCTTCATGACCATTTTAGCTTTTAGAAAATTTCTCCAGTATTTACATAAGTCAACTATGGACCACGTCTACGTTTATTAATTACTTAGTCTTATTTCCGGACAATATACTGAAGATGATTTAGTAATATAATTATTGAACATTAACCTTTGATTACAAACCTGTAGTGATTATTACATTCAAAATTGAATGGTATCTTTTCAATTTGAATTTGATTGGCTTTTGTGAAACAACATACGTTAATAATACATACATATTTACAATTTTAGATTTAGCAAAAATTTCACGTTTTAAAAAAGGCTCGTGAATTATTTGCTAAATGATTCCTAAGTATTTGTTTTTGCTTTTTAGGAAAGGTTTAGGAAAAAAATTCTCACGCATTTATTCGGTAGGTAGCTGATAAAATGTATTTTACATTTTTTGTTTTGCAAGTTATTTTACTTATAGCTGATTTACATTTAATCTTTTGCTCTTTTCTAAAAGACATAAGATGTACGGTAAAAGATGCATTTTTGTAAAGTTTTCTTGTATGAAAATGATAAAGAATACCAGTAAGAACCAGTTCATCTTTTTTCATAAAAGTTGTACCATATTGTACCCAAACTTATAAAATCATAGCAACATTTTGAAAAGCAAAAAAGGAAATTTTGAGAATGGCCCATCCCATTTTTATACATGGATAAAATGTATTTGCACTTTTCTTCGCGTTTCTATTCTTTTAGAATACAACGAAAAGATTGAATGTAAATGAGCTATTAAGGCCGGTATTCACGTATAATTAAATTTCGCAATTTACTTGTTTGACGTCAGAACATTGTACAATATACTCAGATTTTATTGAAGATTTTTGAATTTTATTGTGCAATATTGACGTCACAAAATTATATTGCGCAATTTAATTGTACGTCAATACCGGCCTTAAAACAAAGGAAAAGACAAAAAATTGGGAATTGTACGAAATGAAATGGTGTACGCCGAACGTGACAAATCAAAAAGAAAAAAAAACTTGTCAAATAAAATTAAGAGAGGGAGGATCATTCATTCTCAGTTTTCCTTTTTTCTTCATTGGCCGTTTACCAAAATACCCATTGTTTCAACTTAAATGGTTCTAATTTTTTTTTAGCGACATTTAGGGGTGTTACACGAAAAGAAATTTGTTCTATTTCATCCGTCTGGTAAATTTTTGAAATCGTTTACACCGTATCGTTTATAAGTCACACAATCAACACCGACGGCAAAGCCGAATATTTATGGCGCCAAGCTCATGCTCTGTTTTTGGTGGGATAGTAGTGGGTAGTGTGTATGTATGAGCTGCTCCAACTCAATGAAACCACCACTGCGGAACGCTATCATCAGCAATCAATGCAATTGGGCCGATCATCGAAAAATATGAGTCGTGGCAAATTGCTTTTCCGGTCAAGGATACGTTAGAAACGCTTAACTAATATGTCGTACTGCACCCGCCGTATTCTCCAATATTTCTCTCTCCGATTATTACCTATTTCGATCAATGACTCATTAGTTCACGACTTGTCTGAGCAGCGCTTCCAATCTTATCAGGCTACGCAAAAATCGGTCGAGTCATGGATAGCCTCTAAAGATATGTCGTTCTTTCGACATGGAATCCACCTGCGTACTGGTATTCTGGTATTAAGTTTTTTCTCAATAATGCTGTACTTTTAAGCCTAGTATGCTGTTCAAGTGAAATGCAATTTTCAGCGATCTCTAAAAATAGGAAGATAAATCTGAAGTAAAAATTTAGTTTGACGAGTTTCGTAAATATTTTAGTGCATATAACTTCACGTTGTATCTGACAACATATTTTATACAATAAAATTTACTTCGATAAATGAAATTCTCAGAATGTATATCGTTCAGTGGCCCTATTCTGGCTATTCCATGGGAATTGGGAATTGAACTATTTTGACAGTATTCTAGCAGTTTGGAATTATTGATTCCAAAAGTGTAATGCGATTGGGAATTTTTAATGTAGGGAAAAAATAATTCCATTTTATGTAAGTTTTGACGTTTATTTTTCCCAAATTTGTTTTTTTGGGGAATTAGAAGAAACTGGTTGTTTTGTCTATTTTTATTATTTTATTTACAACATAGTATCGGTAAAGTTTTTATTTTATATGTAGAAAATAAAATTTTTAAATAATGGCGGCTTGCGAATTTGAAATAGTGTTTTTCCCATTGGATAATTCCCAATTACGCCAGAATACACTTTTGGGAATTGGGTAATAAAAAATTGGGAATTATTGAAGTTTGGAAATGTAGCAATATTTTTCCCAATTCCCAATTCCCAGGGAATAGCCAGAATAGGGCCACAGGAAGATAAAAATGAAGTGAAAAATGTGTAAAGATAAAATAGAGACATCTGTATTCTAATACCAAAACTGCCATTTCGCTAGCTAAACTGCGTACCACAAAGTGGAATTCAGCTGTGAAATTTTCATTTTCGTATTCGCTTCTGTCATTTTTATATGAGAAATTTCATTTCACTTGAGCAGCGTACCGAGCTTTACCAGAAAAAAAACATTAAAATTATTGCGCACTTCCAATATAATTACATTTGAGAATATCCCAATTGTAGTCGCTACACGCACTAGTTGTGTACTCCCACGACTTCCACGGTTGAGACATGGAACAACGAATAGCCCAAAATGATAGAAAAATTGAGTGTTTCATTTAACCCTACAATGAAGGAAGTCAGACCATAACAATATAGCACGAATTTAAAACAACAATTACACGATATGATGTAATTTCGACCAGTGTTGTCCAACTGATTTTTATTTGTTTTTTCGAAGCTTTATTTCTCTATTTATTCATTTTGAAAATTCGGCATCATTACTCATTTGAGTTTGAGAAGTTATGAGTAGATACAAGCTAATGAAACTTAATGAAATATTTTGTGCAATTTGCCCTCTTAAACAAGATGATCTCGAAGAAATCTATATTATTGCAACTCATACGGCTCCCAATTTTAGACAAAATATTTTCAACATTGAAAAAGTTTACAAAAATTTAAAATTAACTAATAAATCAAGAACGCGCAATCTAACTATCTGAATTGATTGCATTTACTCGTCGGAAATCGAGATAGGTAAGTAAATAATAATTTAGTTTATAAATATGGTTATCACGAAAATTATAATTATTGATATTATTGTATAATGAGTATGTACAGTACGTGCTCACACAAATCTATACTAATGTGTGTAAATGTAGTTTTAAAATAAAATACGAGTAATATAAAAATATGCGCGAAAATTAGAGAATAAGAACAAAAACCGCAACACTTTATTATTTTATTTACTCGTATTTCTTTTTTTTTTTTTGTTTTGTAAGAAAATCAACATTAATGTCCGGAAGTGGTTAACATTCTTTTCATTGGATGACTCATAAAAATTTTTATATTTCATTTCATAAACTTGTTAGTGTGATTTTATTTTGGTTCTGATTTGTAAAAATATGTTTACACGAATTTATTTAGGAGTACTACAGGGGTGCGATCATGTAAGCATTACGAGTTTTGAGTTTCTCGAAATTGCGACAAAACGCTTAAAAAGAATCTCTTTTCTTTTCTTTAAAAATAATCTTTTTAATCATTACGAGTTGTCTATCGTACTTAAAAAGATGTACGAGTAAAACACAACAACAAGTCGCAATTATGAGAACTCGTAAAGTTATACATAAATCGTGTTTTGTCGCAATTTCGAGAAACTCTTAACTCGTGATGCTTACATAATCGCACCTCAGTACGTTGTTAGTTAGTTATCAACACAAATTGTTTCTCAAAATTTTACTTAGCTCTAGGTCTAGTCTAGATGAATATTTATTTTGTGTCCTCTCTTTGATGTTGACGTTGGCATTTTAAGTGTTAAATACGTATGTTAACATAAGATAAACTCCATACTATAGAATAAAAGATCATAAAATTAATAAGTAAGAAAATAATAAATGACCCTTACAACCTTAGGTCTTTCAAGATATTATTTAATATTTATTATTAATATGACCTATTCAACTTCAACTAAAGATATTTTTTTTATTAATTTCAATAAAACAATAACTTTTCTATCTATGTTGGCCTAAAAAACAGTCCATTTGGATTTTTTAATTGTATGTATTTTTGCCTTTTAAGCATAATGATGAGCATAAACACTATATATACATACATGCAAGATATAAGGAAATCTGAGTCTGAGCTATACATAATTGATCGTAATTCTTGTTCATTTTTCAATTTAAATGTTATATTTACTACACAAATGTAAACTAAGAAGGTTTTTCTAATCAGTAGCACAAATTGACAGACATAGCGAATAATCGAATTTGGCATACGATACCAAATTTTTCCATATTTTTAGAAATACATATGTATCTAAATTTGCTGATATTATTCGTTTTTAAGTACGAGTACTTTCTTTCCCCCTGTTTTGTTTTTTCCTCTTTCAATTTATTAGGGTAATCACAATATGGTATGGTATAAAAACTTTTTTACTTTCAACTTCCAGTGGCCCTATTCTGGCTATTCCCTGGGAATTGGGAATTGGGAAAAATATTGCTATATTTCCAAACTTCAATAATTCCCAATTTTTTATTCCCCAATTCCCAAAAGTGTATTCAGTGGCCCTATTCTGGTAATTCCCGGGGAATAGAAATTTTAAATTTTATTGCAGTATTATTCCCTTTTCCCCAAAGTGTATTCTGGTGTTCGGGAAAGATTTTTAATTGGGAAAAAATTATTCCCCATTACAGCAGTTTTGACGTTTGTTTTTCCACACCGGTTTTTTGAATGAATTGATGGGGAATAGATTTTTAACGAAAATGTTTGTTTATATGTAGTTGTTATTAATAATTAATAATATTAATACTGTTAATAATTTTAAAGATAGTATTATAATAAATAAGAGTTATTATAACAATTTTGATACAACTAAATTTATTTCCCCTGTATATTTATTCCCCAATTGACAGAATGCACTTTAAGAAAATAGGGAATAAAAAGTTGGAAATATGTATCTGGGAATATCTGCTGTAAAAAAAATTATTCCCCGTTCCCCGGGAATTACCAGAATAGGGCCACTGGCGTAATTGGGCATCATCCAATGGGAAAAACCACTATTTCAAATTTTGCGCCGCCATTATTTAAAAATTTTATTTTCTACATATAAAATAAAAACTTTACCAATACTACGTCGTAAACAAAATATTGAAAATACACAAAACAAACAGTTTCTTCTAATTCCCCAAAAAAAAATTTGGGAAAAATAAACGTCAAAACTTACATAAAATGGAATTATTTTTTCCCTTCAATAAAAATTCCCAATCGCCAGAATACACTTTTGGAAAAAATAATTCCAAACTGCTAGAATACTGTCAAAATAGTTCAATTCCCAATTCCCAGGGAATAGCCAGAATAGGGCCACAGGACTCTAATCTTGGTCGAAAAAGGAGGATTGAGTTGAAGATTACCGAAAGGCAATAAATAGTATTGGTAAATGTGTGTGTGTGTGTTCCAATGTGTGTTTTTTTAGTTTTTCATTTAACATAATGCAAATAAGAGGGATAACATGATACAAACAAGAAAAATAAGCCCAAAAGAGAAAGATCGAGAGAATATATTAACCCTTTGCACTCGAGTGCCGCCATAGAGGCGACATGTGTGGTTTGCCGTATTACTCGAGTGCTGCCGCTATGACGGCAAAACCTTCAAATAATCAATTATTATGTTCATTTTATTTCTTACATACCTATTTTACCAAAACAATACAAAAAAAATTGTATTTTCTTATAAAATGTTTCGAGTTGGCGATGTGTACGTACAAAAACCATTTCGAGTGCAATGGGTTAATTAAAGTAGTTATTATGTTCTTACAATATATGTATATTCATACATAGAGATCATAAGGGAACCTTTTGAACTGTCAATGTCAAATTCACAAAATTATAAAAGCTCTTCTAAGTGGCAGTACAATGTAAAACCACAGAATACAACCAGAAGAGACATAACGCTGTTTTTGTATGGAAAAATTTGGACTCATTTTTTTTGACCTTGATTTGCCGAAGGTAAGAGCAAGTTGGGTTATGTATTCTTTGGTTTACTGGTTTTGATTTGAAATAATAAAAATTGAGAATCCTTAACAGTGTAGTTAGTGAAATTATTTGGCAAGTTTTGTTTTGACAGCATAATTTGTATTAACTACTATAATATTCAAAAATAATTATACTTCAATGTCCAAAAAAGAAGGTAGGTTAGGTTAGGTTGGAGTGGCTGCTTATGCACACTTAGACCGGTGACGGTCCATTGTGATACCCAAAAGAAGGTAAGATGAAAAAAAAATTTGGTCCACGCAATGTCTATTCTGGTTAATCTTTCTTCTGTGGTAAAGCATTAACGAAACCATCTTTTTTATCGCCAACCAATCCCCTTTTAGGGGTTAAAACCACCCTTCACTTAATCTCGAAAAATGCTTTTCCGATACAAATATCTCGGCTTTTGCTCCATTTATTTTGATAAAACAAATTGCTAATTATTTCTAACAAAAAGAATAAGTAATCCATACTAAACTAGATATTGCATCTCTGTTTTTAGGGGATTAACAGCGATTTTGACCGCCAAATGAGGATTGATTTGAGAATTACCGAAAGGCAATTGTATTGGTAAATTGTAGTGGTTTCGAAGGTGTGTTTTTTTTAGTTTTTCATTTATCATTTTGGTTTTTGCTTTTTATTTGTTTTTATTGACAATCACGAGATTTTTTTCAGAAGAGGACGGTCGAAAGAATGTAATAAAATGGTGGCTACACTATATTATGTTCTTAGGCTGTTTTCGAATATTTATTTCATACTTATTTACTTATTCGACGCCATCTTAAATAAGTAAGTAAAATCATTCGAATTGATTTCACTTACTTATTTTGACAGCAACAACACACTGGGAGACTGCTATTCGCAACATAATACACTTATAACACTAACGCTTGATAAAACAATGAGAGTATTGAATTTTGAAGACCTCTAAATAATTAATTATCTGAAAGAATTCATTTTTTACTTCAGTGTTCGTCAAATTGATAGATTGTTTTTTAAGTAAGGGATGGAAAATTTGTCTCTTCGATAGGACGCTTAAGTACTTTTCATACCAGGCGCCTTGGCTTTGAGCTTCAAAATTAAAAATTCTTTATTTCATTTTTAAACAACGCAAATTAGTTTTATTTGATTGAAAACGTTTAATTTTATAGAAACTCAATTTGTTGAAAAATAATTTATTTTTAAGTGATAATTTAAAAAAAATCAAACTATATTGCAATGAAGTTATCTATAAACCCAAGGCAATGCGCTCCACACTCAACTGCAACATTTTAAAGTAGTACAAAGCGAAGTGCTTTGTCAACATAACCTACAAATAAAATTTTTGGCACAATTGTTTTATATTTACCAAAAAATCTAGCTCATATGTACGTTACAAATTCAGAATATTTCAGTTCTTGCTATAATTCACGTGTGAAATAGACCTAAATAAAATATTTGATAGCAACCGAATGTTCAAAGCCAACGCCACCGGTATGAAAGGGTCTCAGCTTCGCATTTCAGGTAACTAAAAATTTTGAGGCGAGGCGTCTGGTATGAAAAGTACTTTATTTGAATAAGTTAGGTTCCGCAAATAAGTACCTATTACTTTCGAAAACAGCCTTAGGCCCTTTTCCAATTACTAACTTATTTTTGGAACCTAACTTATTCAAAGTAATTTCTTATGTAATAAGTTAGGTTCCATAAATTAGTTAGAAATAAGTTAGTAATTGGAAGAGGGCCTTTTCCAATTACTTACTTATTTGTCGAACCTAAGTTATTACATAAGAAATTATATTAAATAAGTTAGATTCCACAAATAAGTAAGTAATCGATAAAAACAACAAATTTTAAAATATAAAAAAAAAATTAAAAATGTATAAATTAAAAACCATTACGCTGTTGTACGACTGAGCGCTCCAAAAGCGATCAATCCCGGTGATTCTCTCTTATATTATACCTCACCATGATCATCACTTTATACCATAATTCGTAAAAAAAGATCGGATAAAATCCGAAAGTTGTAATTTTCTCCTATGAAAAAACAAGTTTAAGAAATCTAAGATATCATTTTTTATGTTTTAAACCTCTGTTTCATATTTTTAACGTGCCATCTCAAACCAAATTTCTCGATTGCTCACACAAAGTACAACTGGGTTACTTATGTAAACACCACGCTACCGGTATGAGACCTCTTAGCGAGGTACTCAAGGATCAGCTGACCATTCCCAAGAGGATGCCAGTATCACGCCCGCCAATTGGAGGAAGTTGTGGAAGGGGCTCTAGCCACAACCTAACTAAAAGTCCTGTCGGAAAATGCAGGACCTGCTCCGACTTGTCGGGATGGAGGCTGGCACATGAATCAGGTGAAACTGACTGCCTGTGCAGATCAGAGGTCCTTAATGCTTTAAAAGAAGGCCGTGGAGGGACTTGGAGAGGTGTGGCCCGATGCATGGCAGATTGGCAACGCTCAACTGGAAAGTTGTCAAGCTCGAAGAGGCACTGACTGCACTGGAAAAAAGCAATGGTTTAATTAACTATGGTTCAGTGCAGTCATACTCAAGGTGTACAAGAAGGACGCGGACAAGTCGGAAGGCTCCGAAGTCAGCTTCAGACACCACCACTCTGCCTGATAATTTATCTGGGTGTGCGGAAGTAGCGGGTAGCCAAGCGGAAACTCAGGGGACTTATCATCAGGGGAAGGCTCTGATGTTACTGTGGTAGAGAAGAAGCTGTAGAGATGTTGACAATTTTGAAAGTCAACCTTCACCACTCTAAGGCAGCATCAGCTGCACTCATTTTAAAAATTGAGAAAGAAGGGACAGATGTCGTCTTGATCCAGAAACCTTGGGTCACTGAAGACAGCTTACTTGGGCTCAAGACTCCCTATTATAGATTAATGCACGCGAAAAAAGAAGTTATGGCCGGTCTCCACTCGTCACGACGAAGAAAAATTGGCACGAGCTTGTGCCAATTATTGTTTATTGGGTAAAATTGGTATGAATACATAAACAAAGCTGATTGTGCTCATGTGCATTACTCGTGACGAAGAGAATCAAAACATCACAATATCCATCATTTTTGAAATTTTGTCACGACAAAGTGAGAGCAATTTGTATTTTATTCTCAATTATTTGTGCCATGCCAAAAAAATTTTTGTTTCTTCAAAATCATTAGATAATTAATAATAATTGTAACAATAACAATAAACATAATTTATTGATAATGAAATGTTACTTTTGAATTATTTTAATTTAATAATGATTTTTGTAACAAGGCTTGACTTGTACATAATTTTTAATTGTAATTTCAGTTGGAGAATTTTATTTGATTGCTATCGGTGGCAAAACGAGCGACATTCATATTATTAAAGGCTTAATACATTTCTTTCAGCTTAACATATTTGTCAGCAGCTTGAATTTAATTTATTTATACATATAAAATAAAAAATCCTAAAGTAAAAACTACAAATATAAACGGGAGGACAAGTCTATATTTGGTTTGAATGAATATTTTATTAATCCAAAATGACACATGTAAATAGATTTCCATTTTATAAACAAAAACAGAGAAAATATAATTATTTGTTATGTTAGTAGTTGTAAGTATAATATACCAATTTAGTCATGACGTCATGCCATTTTTTGTTCGTCGTGATGAGTGGAGACTGGCCATTAGGGTTCGGCCGTTTATTCTCGAGGTCGATAAACGGAACCTCTGGCTAATATCAGCTTACCTAGCTTACGATGAAGTGAATAATTCCATCAATCTTACTAGGTAAGCTAATTTTGGAGGCTCAAAAGCGTAAGGTTGGAGTCATCCTGGCGAGTGATGCAAATTCTCATTAGACAATCTGCTGAAGTATGGACACAAATTAACGAGTTGGTTACTCCTTGATTAAATTTTAAGTACTAACCTTCATACCATATATGTAACATACGAAAAAACCCGACTTTTATAAGTAGAAATAGACAGGAGGTATTAGTCTATTAAACTGGAAAGTGTCGGAAGATCACTCCTTTTCGTAATCACTGTTATCTTCAATTCGAAATGGACTTGGCTTCTCCAAAAATTCCTATCTACAGGAACAGAAGGAAAACCGACTGGGATACCTTTAGAACGATTCTGGGTAATTCACTACCAGTGCCGGTCAAAGCGCTTGAATCACACCTGCTCACGTCGAAGGAATCCAGAACTGTATCTCATCTCTTGACGAGATGACATATCAGTGCAACACACATTTTATATGGGTGCCAGGACATTTCAATAGTACAGGGAATATAAATATTTCAAAAAGTACAAAGGATATTGAAATGCTTCTTGTATTATGCAAACTGCTGCTTCAGAAGGAAGCTAGTAAGTTGACGAACGACAGATGGTCAAGTAGCACCTCATGAGTAATAACTCGGCCGGTCTGGCCAAAGTTGGACTTGGTGAGATCCAAATATCTGGTTCTGTGGTTGTTGGAGTGATTACAGGGCACTGTCTCACAAGCAGGCATGCGAGTAGTTTTGGTGTCTTCTCACATTTCTCACATGACTACTGTCGTAGTTGCGAGGACGAAGAGGAGAAAGAGACCGTACTTCACGGACCTCAGCAGGATGGACGTCAGCAGTATCCAGCGCTTCGTTAAAGATCAAAATGGTTTCAATGAGTTGGATGATAAGCAATAAAACGTCGTATGGCTACTGACCATTTTTGAGTATATACCTGGTCCTAATGGACCGCCACCTAAACCTAACCTAACCTATGTTGCTTTTTGTTTGTTTTTATTGACGAATTTGTTTGTTTACGTATATTTTGGTTTGCTTTTTTACTAACGAAACCAAATGATTATTGTCGGTTACAACAACAATAGACCCAAAAACATGAATTTCTCTTGACTCAAAATGAAAAATGACTCAAGGAAGGCGAGTAAAAGCATCAAAAATTTAGCAGTTTTTTAGTCAAAAGTACGATAAAGATGGTGTAAATCAATAAACATCAGCAAGCTAGAAAATATGGCGAACAAAGAAATAATTTAAAGCAACCAAAAGAAGATACAATGATAATGTCCTAAGCTCCCGCCATATTACCTGATAGTTATAAATATTTCAGTACCACATGAGAGTCTACACCGCTAACAGGGAAAATATTAAATACATTGGCCGCCAGATTATTATAGGAAGAATCACGAACTAAAACAATCGACGTGAAGGAGCAGTTGCTTTAAATCACAATACTGATTATATAATTCGTTTCTGTCCCAAAAAGAAATCACTAATAAATAAAGAAAATATAAAGTGTTTTAGATGGAATTCTTACGGGCATTATGCTAAATTGTGCGAAAAAATTCTGTAAATCAAAAATACAATTGCGACGTATGTAAAAAAAATAACCATGCTGAGGCAAACAGATGGATTGTGACTGAAAAATATGTATTTTTAGCGCGGGAAAATCCCACATCTAGTGTATATGATTTTTTGTAGACTCAGGCTGCTCTTCACATATGTCAAATAATTTCGGTTTGTTACGGAAGATGAAAGTGCAGGTGTTTAGTATATTTAAATTTACTAAATTTAGTGTTAAAAATATTTTATACGCTCCTAATTTAACTAAAAATTTACTTCATGGATACGCTATAAGGGAGAACGAAGGGAAATACGATTCACGAAAAATGATGTTCTAATTACGAAAGATGATGAACCAATTCTTGTGGGGATAAAACAAAACAAGCACACAGCAAACAGCATTGGTAACAGGAAAAAAATCGAAAGCATTGCAAACTAGGCCATCCTAGCAGCAAAAATATGAAACAAATTTAAAAGCTATCTGAAGGATCCCACACCGAAACAAGGATTTAGATGCGTTGGATTCAATCTCTGAAAGGATTTCGTGTATGAAAACGAAGTTAATAACTAGACACCCGTTTAAAGCAGAAAAGTTAAGAACGGAAAGACCACTTCAAATGATTCATATACCGATTTTTGAGGCCCATAGAACCGAGAACGTATGGGATAATAAATCGTACTTCTTGACATTTCTCGATTAATACATTCACTACGGAATGGTGTATCTTCTTAATAATAAAAGTGAAGTTTTCAAATATAAGAAAGAATATGTACATGAAGTGGAAGCATTTTTGGATTTGAAGACGTCTAAGAGAAGGTGTGACAATGGAGGAGGGTAAACGCAAAGCGAGAAAACGCAAGGTGTAATACTTGATTATACAATTAGTCATACTCCTCAATTAAATGGGAAAGCGTATCATCTTAATAGGACTTTGATGGACAAAGCTTGATTCAAAATTAAATAAGAATTTATGGGGAGAAGCACTTTATATTTCAACGTATTTGTTAAATCGAATTGCACGATTGAATAAACGGATTGTACTCCTGTAGAGAAGTGGTCTAAAAGCGAACTCAATCTGTCGGAATTACAAATTTTTGGAAACTACGCCTACACCAAAAATCTGATATCTACAGAAACTGGACAGTCGGAGTAGTAAATTCATATTTGTAGGATATGGATTGAACGGTTACCAATTGAAACGAAACAACACATAATACATAATTATAGTGATAATCCCTATTAATTGGTAGCTAACTGCAGCCGTCGAAACACTCGTATAATTCCTCAACCTCAATGCATCCACTTTCTGTAACGCATTGCACTGAGCATGTTCACAATTTTGTGTTACAAATTTGTAACTTGGCAACATTGGTTTTTCCTATACTACTTTACATTTCCAAATATTATATACCCATATTTGTTGTTTATATTGTTTAGTACTCGTATTAAATCACAAATATCTATAATAGTCGTAGGATTTCTGTCAAATCTATACACAAAACACAAACGAGAAACAACCAACCACTTATTGCTTTCTTTATAAAAATTACAAAAACATCTTAAGAAAAATAAACTTCCCCTCTGAGTTTGTATAGTAAATAAATAAAAAAGATTTTTAACAGTGTATTGCAAATAAAATAGAAACCTATACATAAAACTGAAGAAAAAAATTTAAATAGTAGTGGAAAACCAATGAGTCATCATTTCTGCACCACAAGCTGCTTTTTGTTGTGTCAAACATTTATTTTATATTTTAACTTTTCTTGGAAAATATAGAAAAATATATAGGAATAAGTTATATAGATTTATTTTTAACACGTGTTCGTAATTTGTTTTTATTTATCTAAATAATTAGTGGGCAATCGCTTCATTAAAATTACTAAAATATAGCTACTTATAAGTGTTTGTGTTACTGTATCAAGAAAAAACAATCGTTTTGTTGTGTGTTGTTAATATCTTTTGTTTGTTATGCAGGGTTTTGAAATGTAATTTTTGTTTAACTAACATAAATGTGGGTGCTTAAAATATATAAGAATAACATTATTATAAAACTGTTTCAAAACAATTTTTAATAATTTATTTTGTGTTCAAAAATCATACTTATTTTAAATAAAAATGAAATTTGAAATGGCTGATGCAAACTCAGAACCATCAATGAGTGAAGGCGAGGAGGAGGAGATAGAGGATAACAATTCATCTGACGCAACTGCAACTATCCAGACTACAACGATTACGGTAAGTTAAAATCTGTGCGGTTTATCTCTGAAGAATCGATCACTGCAGATTCCTGTTGCATATCGCTTATTCCCTTTATTTACTCAAACAAAACTGTAAATGTCTACACTCTACAGTGTATAGATTCATAAAATTTTTTATTTGCTTGAAATGTCAAATTAAATGACGTAGTATTTCAAGTTTTTTATTCTTCGAACAATGCCATACAGTGATAACACGATTAACTTAACCCTCGTGATTCAAACTCTTACGATATAAACAGGGCTGTCTTGAGCAAAACTCAAACTGATAAAATTTTCTTCATAAATCTTTTAATAAATAAAATTAGAATATTACAAATACATCTGGGAAATAATAAGTATAGAATTATCTTACTCTCAGTGTAATAGAATGGAATGATGAAATTTATTATAATATTCAAGTGAGAATGCCTACACCAACAAATTAAACATGCTAATTCATGTTTGTATCTATTGTCAACATACATTTACAGTTTACACTTTGCAAAATAAAAATAAACAACATTGTTTAATATAATACTGACAAAATGAAAATAATTATTGAGTACTTTTGAAGTTAAGCATCCAAGATTCTAGAAGTACCAGGTACCATATATTTTCTTTCGCTAGTAAATTTTTATTTTTACGGGTACAGTGAATTTTACTTATTTATTAATGTACTAATTACTAAAACGCTTATAATAATACCGCATGAAATATTTATAGGTAAAAATACATACCATATTCGAAATTATACAGCTCACCCGGATAAAGAGAGACAAATTCGTGAACGACCTTTATAGACTTTAAACCGCTTTTCCATTACGAAAAATTGTTGTCCGTAAAAATAAACGAGATAAAAATGTAGAATCGGTGGTGGTTGTTCGGTGAGGTATCCAACTTTGTCAGTCAATATTTTACTTACTAGAAAGTGGGTTCCGTGTTACAGTGAAGGCTTAATTGTTGATGAAAAGCAAAACCTGCGGGAATCTCCTCTTCGAAGCCTGCTTGTTTATCAGCATTTACATTTAAAAAAATATCAACCTTCGGGTGTTTTGGTCATATGGAAAACCCAAAAAATAAAAAAATTAAATTCTCACTACTTAAAGTTCTCACTCGTTTGTCACTACCACCACCACTTAACGTAAATACCACAAAAATATTGATATATTTTTACAGCAATGGTATGTAAATGATTGGAGACAGAAAAATTTGCTGAAGGTCTTGATGAACAGTATCAAATCGAGAACAAATGAGGGGAATCCAACATACATAAATATTGTTTACCATGAAAAACATTTCTCGCCCGCTGATAAAGATTATCGGAGTGGCGTAGTCAGAAATTTGTTAAGGGTGGAGGGGGAGGGGGGGAGGGACTAAATAAAAAATAATGTTTATAAATAAATAATGCATACGAGTATTTATTTAAATTCAATTTTTAATTAATTTTTTATTGATTCGTCGTGGCAGTAAGGCCAATTTCATCGAGGACTTCGTCTATTGACTGCCGTGCTAAGAAAAAAAATTCCATTTGCCTTTTTGCAGTTTTGAGTAATTTCAATTTTACTAATTTTGTTTGCCGTGTGAAACTTGACAGTTAAATAATGTAATTTTATGGCATTTGATGAAGGATATTTGGTTTTTTAAAAAGCAGATAAATAGGTATGTATTGGTTTTTTTCGGCTTTTTATAGACAAATATATTAATTGTTCATGACATTTCCAATATTTTCGATTTGGTAAATCAGAAAAATAATGAGGCCAATCACTCTCCACTCATAATATAACTACTGACAAAAGTAGAAATATCATTTCCCCCCATACTTTAGCCCACGAGCAAACTATAAAAATACAATTCTCGCCATTTACATTAAGTATCTGGCCACAATACTTTACCACGTTTTAATAGTAGAATAAAAGTACATATGTAGCAAAAAAGTATCGTCATGTGAACTTCAATTTAAATATTTTATCACATACTTTTTTGATATTTCGCTAAAGTATGTATCAAAAAACCATTAGTATATTTCGTTGTAATGTGAACCCTGACTAATAACTACATATATGTTAATATCATTCGTATATTTGTTGTCAAAACAAAAATTTATTACGTTTTTTGTTAAACTACAATTTCTGATGTTAATCAAATAATTTACGGACAAATCTAATAGAGATTGAATACAGAAATCTATCTGTCAAAACAAAAAACTTTTATAGTATGCGTTCACACTACAAATCGCAAAGTAAGTGTGAACCGCAGCGGAAAAATAATTAAATAATAAAAAGTACATACTTATTAGGTACATATAATGTAAACGTGGTATTAATGCAAATGGTGAGAATTGTATTTTTGTAGTTTGGTCGTAGCTACCTGATGAGTAGACCAACTTTTCAGTACAAAACCAAACCACCAACATAGGAACTCAATGAGGGTTCTCATTAACTCTGTAAACATTTTTTATTCTAAACTTTGGTTTGATTTCTGCAATTTATAATTACCAAATTGTAAATGGTATAAAATAGCTAACCGTGAGGCGAAAAGAAACCAATTTAAGTTTATAAGAAAACGGTATCTCCTGCCAATGCCTCGAGCAAAAATAAATATGAAGATATTGCCAGCTTGAACGGTTGGGCTGCTATCTTGACCACCATAATATTCAAAAAGTTTTAATATTATTATTATTATTATTAAGGCATTCTATCAAAAAGAATATCAATTTGGATGCTCTGTTGTGAATGAGCTAAGCTCAAAATGGAGTGTTCCAATATATCTGTAAATTTTAAAGTATAAACATAGAATAACTACTATAGAAGCATATTTTGTATGAGGGAAATATACCCAAATAAAATAATTTCAAATATTTTAAGTTCGGTTTTTGTGATTTTATGAGACGAGGATAATTTCTATATGCCTCTCCTTCTATCATTCATGTTTTAAATAAACAGAACGAAATGTTTTTAAAATAAATGAAATATTTACGAAATACAAATACTGGAAACCACACCCCTCACCAAAACCAACAAAAATATTTATACATTTTTACAAGCATTTTTGTTGGTTTTGTCCTAATAATTTTTATCATTTCACCTATATGTATTTTGGTTTTGTATAAGTAAAACAAAAAATAAAAAACAAAATAAAGAGTCGATTCAGCGTGTGTATTTTTTAACCCTTTTGTTAACACGACACATCCTAAATTTGATTTTTTTTAAAACTAGAATGAAGTTTTTTTTTATAATAAATTAAAACGACATTTAAATTATGATATCATATTTATATTATTCGAATTTACCTCCTTTTATGGAAAACTCGTGATAAAATTGTTCCACTTCCCGATTTGTAAGCGTTGACGAGAAGTAGTTTTATAATCGTGCCAAACAAAGGTTAAATAAGCGAAATGATACATACACACTGACACAACACTTGTAAATATGTATATAACTTAATTTCGATTTGCATCTTTCGTCCTTTTTTCTTTTATCCGAATCTGTTTGTTTGGGAAACGTAAGAAATAAATGATCGTAATATAGTTAGGTTGATAATACAATGCCATGTAGTGGGATTGGTTGATAATACACGTGCACATAAAAATTTAGATGAAAAATTATACTTATTTTGTGTCACAGAACGGTCATTCACCTTTTGTGTTTTGTTTATTTTACTGCTTATGTTTTTGTTGCCTTTTTTCTCTCTATCTGATGGAGTTTAAATTACGTTTGCGATTTCGAATGCAATAATTATAATTTTTAGATTGGAGGAAAAATCAAATTGATAAACAAATTTGTTAAATAAAAAAAAAAAGTAATAATTAGGGCAACCAAAAATATGCAATAACATATTTGTTTCCAGGGATCCTATTCTCGAATTTCACATCCATTTCCACATGTGGACATCTGTCAAAATTCATAAAACTTGAATTTTTTCGGTACTAAGGGAATATTTCCGAATGGGTATAAGCATGTGAAAAAATTCCCCATATAGGAAAATGTCCATGCCGCATATGTTTTATATATGAATTACAATTTTCGAACGTTTTTGTGTGAACTTTGATAGATGTCCACATGTGGAAAATGGATGTGGAATTCGAGAATAGGCCCCCAGAGCACGAATTTTGAAAAAAGTAAACTGCAATGAATGTAGTCAAAAATTATTAAAACAAAATGACAACATAACATCAACGAGTGAAACATTTATAACAGAAAAAAAATTTAATAAATCGTCAAACTTTCGGTCACTTAAAGCACCGCAGACGGAGTATGGTGAAGTAGCATATGTTTTAGTAGCTGTATTTGAGCAAATGTTTAAAAAAAACTGTCATTTGCCAAATATCGTAGCAAAGATTTCGGAAAAATGTATGAGTATTGTGGCTCGGGATTTTCCAGGATTTTTGACTTTAAAAGATGAAGGGCCTTGTTATGACCATTTTAAAATTTTAATACACTTTTTTATTCTAAAAATATTAAAACGGAAAAAATGTTGCCCTCCAATACGGATAAAATCTAAAAAAAACAAAAAAGCAGAAGAAATTCATATGTATATACGAGTACGGTTTTTATTCGGTAATTTTTTAGTTGTTATTTTAGCCGCCTCAAATTTTTTATTTCTTTTTGTTTCTTAATGGTACGAGTAATTAATATAATTTGGTGTCATCATTGATTGTATTTTTGGCAGAGAACGAATTTAAATACTATACAGAATGTATTAATAATCCTTATATTCAAAAATGGACGAATATTCGTATAACGAAATTGAAAAAACACAAAATACAAAAAATTTTATATTATGAATAGGTATACCTATTCGCAACGTGACGAATTTTGAATTTCACTATACTAAATGTTCTTATTTGAGCTTCGCGTTTTTATTATTTTTAAATACAGTATTTCGTTTTTTCTATTCTTCTATTTCGATTTGCATTATACATCTATTATGAACAAAGAACAAAATTTAAATACTTTACAAAATGAATTAACAATCCACATATTCAAAAAATTTTGTATTATGATTTTACTTATTCGCAACGTGATGAATTTGGAATATTTAGATTCATGAATTTCATTATTTGACTTGCCTATTCCTTAACCGATTACCATGAAATTCATCATACTCGGCCATATTTAAAGTTCTGGCAGTAAAGACAAATTAATATGTATTGTACATTAGATGGTTTTGGGAGCGAAGATAAATGAACAGAGTCATTTAACTATCACCATGGCTATTTAACCCACCTTACCCCAAAATATGTACTTACGCACGTAAATATTATAAAAATATAAATGACTAAGATAACGATGGAGTTCGTACTTTTATTTTAGCTTCACTGCATTCTTCGTACGTTTATTATACTGAATATTCGATCTTTGAAATACAGTGCTTAGGATTTTGAAATTCATGAATCGAAAAATTCCAAACTCATCACGTTGCGAATAAGTAAAATCATAATACAAAAATTTTTGAATATGTGGATTGTTAATTCATTCTGTAAAGTATTTAAATTTTGGTCTTCGTTCATAATACATGTATAATGCAAAACGAAACACAAAAATAGAAAAAACGAAATACTGTATTTAAAAAAAATGAAAACGCGAAGCTCAAATAAGAACTTCAGTATAATGAAATTCAAAAAATATTCCCGAGTATTTGTAATGTTTTTATAAAAAGTAGAATACTACAATACGTGAAGTTTTAAAAAAGAAAAAAAACGAAAATACATTCACGAAGTTGCAACGGAATGTATATTTTTGATTTGTTTTTTGGTTTGGTTTTAATATATGTATCTAACCAACACTAAAACAATACATATACGATTTATAAACGATGGCATTGAAATCAACTGTTTTCCTCTTTCCTTTCTAGTCTAAAAATATCGACATGCTTCATATAATAAAAAAAATACATATTAACCCAAAATCATTGTTTACAAAATATTATTGTGTTTGTTATCTTCCTTTTTTCGAATTTTTTTAAGGAATTACAATTTTCGTAATGCTTTGAACATTTTTGTTGGTATTGATCTAGCATTTGCGTTCGATTTTTTGTTTGTTACATATACAAAGAAGAAAGAATGAAATATTAAGCACCGCCTTTCAATTTTCCATTGAGTTCATTTATAATAATATGGGGATAGGAAACATGAGAAATAGAAAGAGGCAATTAAAATTTATATATTCCTTTCATAATATCACAACTAAAATCTCCAAACGAAACAGAAATTATTTTTCCTTGCATATTTTAGCCATACAAAATCTCTCTCTATTTAAAGTCCTTCCTCAATGGTATAAATAACTAACTAAATAACTAACTCATTTTTGAAGAGTAATACATTGGTATAACTCTTGAGCTAAAGTACGGGAGGGAATGATATTTCTACTTTTGTCAGTAGATATATTATGAGTGATTGGCCTCTTTATTTTTCTGATTTCAAATTGACTGTTAATTTCAAAAGTAGGGGCTCGAGTTATCCAAGACGTAAAATCTTACCGGTATCTTAGCAAAGCTACTTAGTCAGGGAGCATGGGAGGGTACATTAAGAGGATCCACACCATGAGGAATTCACACAGGCCATGCAGAGAATGAAGAGGAATCGTTTACCTGGGATTGATTGCGTTAATTCTGAGCTCTTAATGTTTAACTGTCTTTTGGAACCGGCCCGCAGACTTAGTGTCGGGCCCACACAGCCCGGGTTCTTATTCGGCCTGGTACAGGGAACGAGCCATGGGCTTATTGCTAATTATAATTGGATGTAACAGTAACATCCAACAACGTCTTTATGACTTTGTATGTCATTGTTTCTTTCGAGGGTGTGCCCCGGCTGGTTCCCCCATAACGGTATATCAGCAAAGCAACCTTTACAAACCCAGATTTTTTCAACCACCGATGCCCTCGTTCTTTCCTTTAGTCTCCTTTGCTGCATCTTCGATAAGACTTATACCATAGGTGTCTTGTCTGCGGGTGCCGCAACCAATTCCCCCACAGGCTTAACCGCTATTTCATATCCCTGGCAGACGGATTTGAATTCCGCTGGCTACTCTTCGGGTGAACCTGGACAAAACCAAACTTGAAGTTGACTCTTTACCCAACCTGTTTCAATTTGTCGAGTTTGCAGAAGGAAGAAGTGTCTTTTTCTCTCTCTCTTACCAAGCCGATCATTTGTTACTTCGGCTTTGTTAGGAATGGTACCAAAAACAATTTGAGTCCGAAGCAGGTTATTTACCTCGACAAACTTGAACTGTGCTCCTTCCCACGGCTTAACATCTCCGATTTTAGCTTTAAGCCACTCTGCAATGGCCTTATTGGCACAGGTCACCAATTGGCACTCTAATCGGAATGGATTTCCGAAGAACTTTGATTTAAGCTCCTCCTCCTGTCCCAGCACATTCTCCATGATGCCTTCATGAACAACATTTAGCCGATCCACGGTCAGGACTAGTGATGTGCTAAATTGGTTCTTTTTGTTCTGTTTTACTTGCTAATTGCTTTAGAGAATAATTTTGTCAAATATTGAAAGTAATGTTGGTTTGTACATTCGGTGTGAGGATTCGGTAATACTTCACGCCGAACCTTATTTCAATCTAAATTACAACCCACAAAATAGCCAAAGGAAATTTTTTATTTTGATAAACAAAATTCAGTTTATTTTGCAAAAATATGCGCAAAAGTACAAAAACAATTTTTATATTCGGATTTTGCCTTATTCGGTTTTATGCAAATTTATTTGGCTCTACATTTTTGTTTTTGGATTTAGGGTGACACCCGATAGAAATTTTTGAAAAATTTTGGCACCTGGAAATTATTGGAATTTGTATAGTTAATGAAGAAGCGGAGGTTTGCCGCGCCCATCATCCAAGAGGTGACAAACGACTACAACGAAATAGAAAGACGCAATTTTTGGATTTGTTATTCCGTACCGAATGAAACTTGAGGAAACAAAAATGTTTGACAACTTACATATGCATTTTGTTGTTAACATGTACAATAAAAATATTTTAAAATACGATTTTTAAAAAAAATGAGTTTTATTCAATATTTAATCAGGAAATATTAATTAAAATATGTACTCGTATTTTGCCTGTAAAAAAATGTGTTTATTCTTTACAAAAAATTGCACTAGTCACCGAGAAATATTAGGCGAGTAATTTTACATTACTCACACTCTCTTTGTACTCACGGTGAGAACCATAATTTCAAAATTTGATTTGGGTGACTTGAAGCCGCCAAGTGACTCTTAGGTGAGAACCATAATAGGGGCCTAAATTGCAAAATGTTAAATTTAAATTTAACGAAGAAGTCTGTGGCTTCTTTAAGTTTTTATTTTTCTCAAGAATTCATTTATTTTAAATTATTTGGAAAAAGTTGGATTCAAAAAGAAACTGGATATTGGGGTAACACACAATTTAACAATGAAAAATTCAATGGCCCAAGTTTCCATCTGCGAATAACTGGTGAAAACATATGAAACCGAACCATTTTTGAAACGTTTAATTACGGGTGACGAAAAATGAATCACTTACGACAATAAAATGCGAAAACGTGGTGAACACACAAACGTCACAAAGCCACATATGACGCCAAGGAAGATGATGCCTGGTGTTTGGTGCGATTGGAAGAGGATCTTGTATCATGAAGTGCTATCATGTTGCATCATGACAACGCCAGACCACACAGTTCTTTGGTGACTTGGCCAAAATTGAGAGAGGTTGGTTGGGAAGTTTTAATGACCGTCCTGATCTTCCATTGTCAGACTGCAGAACCCTCTTAATGCCGTAAAATTGACTTCAATAGAGAACTGTGAAAATTACTTTGTTCAATTTTTCACCCAAAATTCAAAAATTCTACAGTAACGAAATAATAGTTTTACCAAAAAAATGACAACAAGTTCATTTTTAATTTAATAAAGTTATAAAAAAAACATTTATTATATGGTTAAATTGTGTAATGTTTTCATATTTTGTTCAAAAAATATCAACTACATACTTTGCTGGAAATCGAGGATATAATTTTTGGTTTAAATTACTTTTTTTAATTCGTAATTTTAATATCAAACAAAATTAACACTAAAAGTTTCTTAACCTTATCTGTTGTAGACGCTCCAACCAATATTTTGAAATTTATTTATAAACCCTATGAATGATTCTTAATTGCTTTCGATAATAACAAGTACTGTATTATGTGTTAAGTTTAACCTTCGTTGTGCACACCTCTTGAAAATTACGTATTAGGCACAGGGTGTATGTCATACCCCAGTCACTTAAAATGTTTACACATATTACAGACAAACAATTTGTAATTTTTACTTAAACAAAATTGCTGGCTATTGTTCAAAGCTTTCAAAATAAGGTCTAATAGGTTTCATTATTATTTTGCAACATAAAAAAATTATAAATAATATACTTACTAAAAAAAACCTAAAAATGGACTTTTTTCACTGAAAAATGCATAAAAATTCAATTTTTAATATTTTTTAATCATTTTTGCCGGATTACTTTCTTGAGATACTACACTTTCAAAGAAAAATATTAGTTTGTAACAACGATAAAAATAGTATATTTATTTTGCTATATGAAGTCACGGGTTTTTGAAAACAATAATATAATATTGTACAAATCTAACTAAGATTTTAACAAGAAATATCGATCTACATAGGCACAGTCAACGCACAAAGGCGATCGATGCTTGTTACACATAGGACATTCGCACGATGGGTATCCATGCTTAATTTTCGTATCTGCTTTTCTTGTGCAAAGTGATTTTTGATCTCAAGCGTCTCTGGTTTGTCGTTAGTAATGCCCAGTATTACTGCGATCCGCAATTTTAACTCTTGACGTAAGGAAAATGTCGTTTACCTTTCTTGCAGGTGATCTCTCAAAATTCTCACTGGCCAGCGATTTCTTCTCCGGGTAATGGTAAAAGCATGGCACAGTTTATCGAACACATCTGTACCGCCCTTAGTTTTCTTATAATGAGTTATTGCTGATTTTCCGTTCGATTCTACTTGTGATGAATGTGTGAACGATGAGGTTAATGCGAAAATAAAGTAATTTTCGGTGAATAGCAGAATTTAATATCAGGCGGGTTTTGGACGCTACTTTCATCTCTGCGGAGATCTCGCGCTTAGTTTTTTTATTATTTCTGTTATACGGAAATTTTGTAAGGTTCTTTGATCAATGTCTCCATGATTGGGATTCTCCTGAACCTATCACATGTTATCGTTCTTTTCGTGTTATGAATAATAGCACTTGTATCTCGTAAAAAATAATCGGAAATCTGACTTCTAGGAATGTAGGCCGTGCTTTCTTTTCCTAAGTACGGCATGGCAAAAATCTGAAAATATTAATTAATTATTTATAACAAACGAATTAAAAAAACTTTTACAAGAAATATAAATATTTGTTTACAATATAAGATGTAGACGCATCATTTAAAATGAAGAGTTTCAATTCATATTTGTCCGGCTTAGATTTCACATATACACGAAAAGAGCATCGACCTCTGAAACCCAACAGCTGTTTGTCAGCCGGTTCTAATCGGCGCAAACTTATCCGATTTATCTCTTATCGCCTTATTGTCGAAGCGCAAGCACGTGCTCAGAAAAGAAAACGTTGTAGGTATATTACCAGAGCACCCTGTATTTTATAGAGCCATAATCAAAAAATCTGAGCTTTTATAAGGGAATTAGAAACGAGGACAAAACGGAATTTTTCATAGTAAAACACACAAAACATATGGGAAATCACTTTTTTTCCTAAGACAAATTTTTAAATGAAAACGTTACAAATTCTTAATTATGATTTCTGAAATACTTTCATAAATGTTTGAATTTCAACATATATGAATGTCGTTTAAGTAAATCGTTTTCATTTTCTTTTAATAATTAATTTATTTAAACCAAAATATAAAAAAAAATTCATAACAGCAGGATTCTGGTCAAATTAAAATCAAAGCTTTCTACGATTCGTTTGGTCATTAAGTCAATATACATTACATAGATGGCAGTGACGGCCGTAAAAATTTGAAAAAATCGTACCAAAAATTACCACCTGGGGAAATTTCAAGTTCAAAAATTGCAGGAAAAGCAAAACAAATTCACAAAATATAGGAACGTGTGATAATTTTGCGATTAAATAATTTTTTTTCGTATTTTTCTGTAACCATTTTAGACATCTTATGTACACTAGTAAAACTAAAGATAAATTTAGCAAGTATTATTTTAATTTGTCAGAGCCAACTTTGATGTATTTTTCAAAATGAAAGTTCGAAAAATATATTTTAGAAATAATTTAATTTTAATATTTCTGCAATTAATATTTAATTAATACCAATATGGCCTTCTTGTATATTGTTCTTAAAGATATGTAGAAAACTTTTATATAAACATTTTATAATATTTTTGATTTTTTCATTGAAAAACTTGAAGCTAAAAAACACCATTTTTACTATGGATTCCTATGAAAATCAGTGAAAAGTTATACCATTAAAAAAGCTTCTAAAAAATACGTCATTAAGATTATGGCTCTATACTCTAAAAGGCTCTGATATTACGCATCGATAAAATGAGATGACAATCATTTTATTCCATAACTGCCCATTATTTACATTTTAATATTTCCATAGACCTGAATAGTAAATAATGGCTATGAAAGCTTTCGTATATGGAACGTCGGTATGGTGGTGGTAAGTTTGCAACTCTCCTCTTCAATGAGCATAGCACAAGTATCTTCGATTTGACTGTTTGTGTGCTCCACAATTATTTGTGTTATTGATCGTGGAAATAAAATATCCCACAGCTGCTGGGCCATCTGGTGCTGGAGTTATCTCTTCATAAACATCACTATGACGACCTAAAATAAAGAAAAAAATATAACATAATAATCACAATGCCTACCTAATGCACTGACTGGAGCACGTCTGTCCCACGTGTAATTTTTTTCCTTTCCTCTTAGTTTCGTTTGAGGTCTATCGCGTGAACGAGATTGAAGAAGACGCTGTTCCAACGCGGCATTTTCCAATTATTCGTCGGAAGCTTCTTTGCCCGAGCTCTCTCTTTTTTGCTGAGAACTCGCTAACGTGGTCGGCTTCATCGTCGGATGCAGCATCATCTAAGCCGTTGGATTCCTCATCCACCACCTATAGCTGATCTCGAATGAAACGATTTCTCAAATTATAAGCCATCTGCAGAAATACAAATATATGTATTCATGAAAAAAAAACAGCTCTCCGGACTATTATTCACATTATTTACGCACTAATAAGCCAAAAAAAAACGACAAAACAAAAGTTGAAATTATTCATAAAATTATACGTACTCTCTACACAAGGGGTATTTCACACTCCAGAGTTTCGAAACGTGAAATTCTCACCACTGCCAAGAGCAGACTAAAGCCGGGCGGGCAAAACTATACATAGGATCTTAAAGTGTTATTCAGGAAGATAGCACGTATTACGTACGTATTAGAAAAACCCGTTTGAAAATACAGTGGGTATCTCCTAACCCCGATGCACAATAAAGGTTAAACTCCACGATGAAATGGTGTAAAACTTAAGATAAGTCAATAGTGTTTCTGAGTACATTATACATTAATAAATATTTGAATTACCTATTATAAATAAAGTAGGAGTATTTATTATTAGAATCCACGTTTTCAAAAACTTAATTATTCAATTTTATTTTGACTTAAGTCTATAAGTATTTATTTCAAATAATTTTTAAAATAACTTTTTAAAATAGATTAAACAATTCCTTTTTAGGAGCTCCGCTCATTATATTGTAATATTTGCTCTCTCAATTGAACCTTACAGAAATTGTAACGGCAGAATTCCCCCACGATTGACAATTAGAGATCTTTGGGTCAGAATTTATGGCACACGACTCTTGATTTTTGCATCACGATAATGCGGCGCCTCTCAATGCTTTCGTTGTACGTGACTCTTTGATGAAACATTCAACAAAAAAGCCTTCAAGGCCATTCCGGAAATCGACTTTAACAACTCTTCCGAAGAGCGGAAAAAACGATGGCATAAGTGTATCCTATCCGATGTGGATTATTTTGACGGGGATGAAATAAATTTGAAAGAATAATAGGAGTCGTGTTTTATTTCAAAAGACTTACTATTTTTTGATCACAGTGTTATATAAGCATATAATATATTGGCACAAATGAAGTTATCAGCTTATCACCAATAAGATTTCTTTTACTTGTGACTCATCCAAACAGATAATAAAAAAATATTAATTTTGCTTCAATAAACAAAAGTGCAGTAAATAAGGACGGTACAATAAATTCCAAGAAAAATGAAAGAAACACAGAAGTACAATACCTACGAGTACAATAAAAAAGCAAAGAATTTCAAGATGAAAGTAAGAAACAGAAAAATCAATTTTTATAAAATTTACGATGACTCATTTCTCAAATATGTAAAACATTTTATATATTCACCACGCACACACTACACTCAATGAGAGTACATATAAATGTTTAGTTCCGATTTAAAAAAAGTTAAAAATCATCCCCGTCATCCAAGTAATTTACAAGTTTTAGTAAGAAATAGAGAATTAACTGCTTAAAATACACCATAATTATAACACTTACACAAAATGAGAATACTTTTGCAAGCTATGTAATTGTTTAATTACTATGTTTATACATATAGGTTTACTGAAATTTTCAGTTAACGAAATTTCGCCATGAATTTTCATTCGCTAAAATTTTGTTAGAAGGAAACGCATTATGGCTAATCAAATGAGTTATAAGGAAGTAAAATAAAAAAAAAAACTTTACTTAAATAAATAAATTTTTCCCTTCTTATGATTGGTAGACATTTAAATTTCGTTTAGTTCCGAAACTCTGATATTTGAAGACAAATTATAAAAGCGAAATGATGCTAATATTTAAAATTAACTATTTCATAATTTAAACTTATTTATGCAGTATGTATTGAAAAAGAAGACCAAAAAATCGTGGGTGTTGCGATTTCCCAAACATTGTAGCAAAATTATAATATAAATCAAATTGTTATTTGCTTTTTCTTTTTTTATATGTTGTTTTGCTTTTATTTCAAATTAAGAAACAACGATATTTGCTGTGTTCCAATGGGACAAATTTGCTGCTTGCAAGTACTTGTGCATAGTCCTAGTTACCCAATGGGATGATACAAGTACTTGTGAGTAGTTTGCGCTCATCATTGGAACAAAGCTAATTAATGTATACACAAATAAGTAAACATAAAATTATCGCATTGTTAATTGTTAATGGATGCATCTTGGAAATTCCCCTTTACGTGATATTCTAAAAAGAAAATATGAATAAAACATTGCAACGCCAAAAGTATTTGCTGTATTGATTTGGTAAATTTACAACAACAATTGCATGGTATAAATTAAAACATGTTTTTAGCTAAAATAAAAAAAAATAGGTTTACATACAAAAAAACCAACATTTTAGTACAATACCATACACGGACAATTCTAAAACAGCTAAAATTTGTGTTATCAAAGCAATTCAGCATTAATCTTACTTTAATTTTACGTTATTGGAAATAAATAAAAATTTTATTGCTTCTTAGTTGCTACACTAATTTTATTAGAAATACAATAATGGATGTTAGTTACATAATACAATATGTTTACAAATAAATTATGTATTTGACTTGTAGGCATTGTGACCGATATTTTAAACTTAGTCTAACTCACTAAGTTTGAAGTCTTTTTACATTATTTCATATTGTGTGTATGTACTTATATAATTTCTGCTAAAAATGATTTTATTATTATTCACAAGAAAATTAATTGAAATACATTTATTTCAATTGAAATCCACGGTCAACTTGTTTTTTTTTTGTATTGTAGCTCGTATTATTTTTATTTAGTTTTACAAAAATATAGAGACTGATTTTACAATACTACATATTATTATGTTTAATATTATTATAAAATTATGCATTTGCATTATTATTATTTTTAATTTATTTACTAATGTAGTGTTGTAAGAGAATAAATACCAATAAATGAATTTTAATTTTAACCCAGGTGGGTAAAATTCTATTCGTTAAAACTAATAATTCCTAAGTATTTGCTTACTTAGGCTGGAGTTCAATTTCAGATTTATTTTGTCTAGAGTGACTTATTTCAAAGTCTACAATAAGTCGCCTCGCGAGGAGACTTATTGTAGACTTTCTTGACTTATTTGGGGGAGTCTACGAAAATGACAACGATATTTCAAAATTACTTTTTGATTTAAATCACGTTGCTGCTATTATTTTATTAAATTCCACAACCAATAAATCGATTATGGGTTTGCGATATTTATTGTACCAAGAGACGCATTTTAGACAAAAAATAAAAATAAAAATTAATCAACTTCATATTTGACCATTATTATGTTTCTGTTAAATAGAATAATTAATTAAAATACCTAACACGTTTTTTTTCTATTTTAAAATTTATTTTGTATGAAAAAATTCCTCTCAAATGTAAAGTTATGTTGAAAAAAGTATCGGTTTGAATTGGACCACCAAATGATTTATTCCAAACCGCCATACTGAATAAGTCAAATAAGTCGACCTATTTGAAATAAGTAAGTCTTGAATTGGACCTTCTTAGGCTTAGTTATTATTTAAAAAAGAATGGGATCTTTTGAACTGGTAAATTAATTTTCTAGAATGCAAATTGCAAACAGAGCGACCAAAGATATTGTTAGAAAGCACTCAAAATGTTTTAGTAAATATTGATTAAAAATAATAAACAGGGGCGGGGATATCTGTCAAAATTCATAAAAACGTTCGAAAATTTTAATTCGTATATAAAACAAATGGGGCATGGACATTTTCCTATATGGGGAATTTCTTCCACCTGCTTATTTATACCCATTCGGAAATATTCCCTTAGTACCAAAAAATTCAATTTTTATGAATTTTGACAGATGACCACATGTGGAAAATGGATGTGGAATTCGGGAATAGGCCCCCAGAACCAAATAACCGTAAATATAATATTACTTACAAAAAATTGACTTAATCGCCGCTTATTCAATTATATAATCCAATCGATAAATATATTATATTCCTAGAAATAGATTATACTCGAATGCAAGTCGAATTGCAAGTTTAATTTGTTTTGTCCAATGTGTAATTCGCGCCTATAAAACTACATACTAACAAACACAAAATAAATCGTGCCTTAATTAAATTTTATTTATCTACAGTGAACTTTTATACTAATGTCATTATCGATAACATCATTCTCTCCAAAACTCTTACGTCATTACTCCTTCATTATTTTCAAATGTACACAATCATTTTAATGTCACTTAGTATTTATTATTGTGTACGCTTGAAAAATAATAACGCAAGAGTTTTGTTTTGTTGTTATCGGTAATGACATTAATATTGATCGTGTAAAGTTTGCTTATAAATATTTTCTGTCGTAAAATACTAATACATAATAATACAACAGCAAAAGGCTTAGTTTCATGTTCCATCATAAAATTCATTACGTAATAAGCATGATGTCATCTTTATTCTTATAGTATATAAACGAGGTAATAAAAACAAAATGGATTATAAAATACTAAAATTTTCATTTATTGATTTTCATCAGAATGATGACGTCATTTGTATTCGATGAATCTTGTTTTAACATGTTAACAAAAATAAAACCAAACGTGTTTTTGAAGTGTGTAAAAATGAAACATGTAATGTACAAAACAATTATTGGTGGTGGCTTTCATACTTTAATATTTTACTCGCTTGTTTTTTTTTCAAATTATGTACATATTTTTATTCTTCGAAAATAGTGACGTCAAGAGAGCGTTATTTTTTTCATTCATAAAAAACCGAAACTTAAACAAATTTTGAGTGACGGTGGTATTACAGTAAATAGTTCCATAGATTTTTTATTAGGAAAATGACGATGATTTTCAAGAAACGATTAACGTTTTCTTAGAAAATAGAATGATTGTGATTTCTATTTCTGTTTATGTTGTGACGTCAAATAAATACTCGTAAATATGTATAATATGAAAGATTGCTAAGAGTATTTGGTAGGTTATATAGATTCTTATATACCTTCTTCGTTTTACCTAAGCATGTTTACTAGTTATTTTAAACTTGATGTCATATACATAATTATTTATAATATATATATAGTAGGTATTACCTTGTCCGTGCAGTTTGATTATTTCTCGTATGTTAAATAATGAGATGCATGACTTAGTTTAAAGTTATTATTCTTACGTTTGTTTGCTAGTAAATTCTTCCTAATTCGAAATAAGAACAAATTATTAGGCTTACAATACCAAACTTAAACACCTATTTAAAATTCATTACGTTCGGCAAATTTGATATAAATTTTGCTTCCTTTTTAAGTTATATTAAAAATAATTAAAATTATGATACCGATAAAGAATTAATCCAAATACTATTATATACATATGTACATATATGTATGTACAATATTATAAAACAGGCACAACAAAGTTAAAAGTTTTTGGCCTATTTAACAATAAAAACGCAAATGTGCATTCGATAAATCGTCCGATGTGAGTCAACATTTGTACAAATCACTATTGTCTGGATTTAGCCTAAATTATTGATGGTTTAATTTTGAAATAATTTCGAATATTAAAAATTTGAAAGAATACATTGAAGAAAGCAAATTTAAATTTTTCTGTATGACACTATTCTAGAAATATTTTTATAGGCAAAATGTCAAGCAATTTAGATTTTTTCGCCAGTTTGCTTATTTGAATAAGTTAGGTTTCGCAAATAAATTTTCGTTTCGAAAATAGCTTTTGGATCGATATTTAAATTGATAGGGTTAAATTAAGTTTAGCTAACCCGAGATAAACTTTAACTTTAACTTGAACTTAACCCAAACATCAAATAATTATTATACTTTCTTCGCAATATTCTCTAGAAGTGAAACAACAATCTCATAGCGACAATTCTTCAGCGATGCTAGACTGTTCGAAAATACGTAATATACCTAACCTAAGGCTTCAGCGCTTTATTTATAGAAGTTGCCGACCGATCAACAGAACAACATACGGTTTTTGGGTAAAATTGATACCCGAATTGACAATAATACCATATATCGACAGTGTACAGATAAGATCTCAAACTCGTAACTACAAATAATTCTTGAGTCCATTTTATGCAGGACTCAACTATTTCATCCGAAGACATCATTCGTTAATTGTCCCAATTACATTTCGTTTTATTAAAATGAATTATTTTCTTAAAGTTAATACTATTAATACCAATTATTTTTCCAAAATTCTATAATTTAATATTTAAATTACCAAATAAGCCTAAGAAAAGTAAATTACCAATAAAGCCATTTTATAACGTCATTTGATGTATAAGTTTGAAATCTCATCAATACAATTTAAATAGCTGTTTTCGAAATGAAAATTTATTGGTGAAACCAATTTATTCAAATAAGGAACCTGGCGAGATGGTTTATTTTCATCTCTCTTACATAAAACCTAAATTGCTTGACATTTTGCCTACGAAAATATCTTTAAGGTAGTGATTGCTTTTGATGAACACTGACTGAAGTAAAAACTGTATTCTATTAGATTTTTAACACTAGAACTACCAACATTAAATGTATACAGCGTTTTAACAATCAGATATATGAAAAATGCAGTTAATAGAAAAGTTGTGAATTAGCAAACGTGTACCTGTTTTTATTTAAACAATTTTAATTAAAATAGAAAAACATTCAATTAAATTCAGATCTTTAATATAAAAGATTCCATAGTTAGACCATATTTCTTGCAAATAGATATTCTTTTTGATGCGCACTTTCCACAATCATATTTGTTGTATTTAAAACAAATAGAACTGGTTCTGAATTTTTTGACTTAGGCTGGAAACACACCGAATTAGACAAAACGTTTTTGCTTCGAGTAGGCAAGACGATTTCTCTAAACATAGTGCACATTCAATCAGACAAATTGTTTTTAGTCAAATTGTCTTGTGTTGCTTTATAGGTTGGTGTGAATTGATTTCATAGAATACAAAATGTCGTCGGAGTCAGAGGATTGATTTTGTATTATATGGTTATTATTTTATATATAAATATGATAAACTAACCCTAAAGATTCGGCAGTATGTATAATGTAGGTATATATATATTGTAAGTAGGTATATTGTATTTTAATACAAGTTTTTTTGAACCACAAAAATCCTTATTAATTTGATTTTTAAAACAGCAATCATAAAACGACTTCAAACACTTTCTTTTTTTGATTCAATCAGTTTTGTGTTGTGTTGCTTTGATTTGTGTCAGTGTGAATTAACACATTGATTTATGGAGTATGAACACCTTCAATCATGTTTCATTAGTCAAATTTGACTTAACACAATTTTGCTTTATTATGTGTGAATGGACTCATAAAGCACAGTACAATGTTTGCCGTTCTATGTTTTATGAAACAAAATGTTTGACGTAAAATTGTTTTGCCTGATTCAGTGTGCATAGCGCTATACAATCGTATGCATTTTGGCCGCAAGTCGCTTTAAGTCAAGAAAAAAACGTTTTGTCTAATTCGGTGTGTTTCCAGCCTTAGGATCCATGGCTATACCATTTATATTCCTTTCCTGTGGCTGCATAGACTTCGTGTATTCATTAACGAGTTCATCAGCTAATTGAAATAAAAATTGTTTGAGAGAAAACCTGCTTTAACGCTTTATTTACGAGCCATTTGGTCAATTTTGTTTACTCCGAACTTTGTTTTATTATAAAATTCCACTGTTTCTGGCAAAAGTTTATAATTGTCGCCAATCTTCAAAGATCAATGTTTGGAACTTAGAAGTAGTACTTTTTTTCATAGGCTTAGGCTACAATAGTGATAAATATGAAATTACTAATTCCGTCATTTTGACGGCTTGTTACTTATAGGTACATATTAGGTCTATTATTGAAATTAAAGTGTTTAACGACAAAAGAAAAGTTAATTTAGAATTGCTTTGTTGTCATATTAAAAGTCATCATAAATTTCTAAATTAATACTCGCATATCAATAATAAAAGTTAACCCAAAATATAAAATTCGGTCATTTTGAGGGGTTGGTAGTTCTAGTGTTAATATTCAAATAATTATTGAAATTTTTAATTTAACTCACAATATTTAAGACTGCTTCCAAAGATTGTTAATTCGTACAAACAAATGTTGGTTCACATTGGCCTATTTAACAATAAATTGACCAACGTCCATTCGATGTGAGGTAACATTTGTATAAATCAAATATTAAATGAGTATCTGTCGAAAAAAGCCCTTTTCATCCATTTTCAATCCTGTTTAAATTTTAACTAGACTTTAATCGATTGTGAATAGTTGGTTTAGTATTTAGAAGGGTACATTAATTATTTTGCATTTGATAGAAATTAGTCTAATAATTATTTCCTTTGTATAATTATGATAAATCGTAGTCACCGAATATTTATGTTTTATGTTCGAGTTCTGATATAATTTAAAAAAAACTGAAGTAGTAGATCATTTTCTACTATGCACAGATATACTATATGAACATATGTATACTAAGTAGGCATTTTTTTTTTGAGTCAAAAGAACACGACATAGTTAACTAATAAAATTGAAGCTTGGTTATATGTTTAAACATTTTCCTAGATGAATTGTTATTTTGTTGCAACATTGTATATAAAGATACAACATTATATATAAAGATGTGAAACATTGTATATAAAGATACAAAATTTTTGTATTAATTAAAAAAAAATTATAAAAAAAACAACTAAATTTAGTATCAAAATACCCAAAGGACGGTTGAACTTTTTTGACTGTGAGGAAGGCTGTTCCATAGCATTATACCACCAATAAACAGCTTTGAATTTAAATGCTTACTTGATTGTTAGGAATAACAAAATTCAAATGAATAAAAACGGTTATACCAAATTTATAAGTAAGGTTTCAGCTAATAAGTCAATTTGATGCATGTACTATGTGGTTATATTTACGGAGGTTGAAAACATAGATAACACAACAACATCACCGTAAAGGAAATGGCAGAAAATGAAAACAAGGAACAATTTGCGTCAGTAAAACGGGAAAGGTGCCAAAATAGTATGTTCTATATGCGTTTTCGAATACACAACCATGTTAATTATTTATTATAAGCCTAGATTTCGTACAATGTTTGAATATCGAATGACAGGATTTGGAAGATAATACCATTTTATCAATGGAGTATACAACTATTACAGATTGTGACTTATCACCCACTGAAGAATGTTAGACAAATCAATATTAACCTTAGGAATAGATAGTTTATTATAAGAAAGCATCACAATAAATTTGTAGTTTATCAGCTTACAGATGGATTAAGCAAAATGCCATTTACGAAAATCGAAAATAGAAGCGGCCCCGAGGACATATTCCTATAGGACAGCGGCATAAATAGATTACTATTGGGCAAAGCCATTGTCAAAACCGGTGCGCTACGATTGCGACCAGTGAAATACGAAAGAATAAGACTGTCAGCTGGAACCGAAAATTGAACTTTTCAGCTTTTTACAATACTATAACAAACAAACCATAATTGATACTGTCAAATGCCTTTTAAAATCAACTGAATAACTATTTGAAGCTTTTGTGCAAAACTGCATTTGTTGTATTACGGTGAGTTCTAAAACCAGGTTGAAAAGTAGTGGGTAGGTTACATTGTTCAATATCTGTTTCTTTATAAAAAATTTAAAAGTTTTTATCATTGAAGAGAGTAAACTTAATGGCCGTTCCAATGTCGGATTCAGTATCAAAATATTTTTTGTGCCCGGTTTCTGCTCTGGTTTAGTTCCGGGTCAAACCCGGTTTGAAATAAAAGCTGTAGATACGTACCTCGTTTATAAATTTAACTATATTTTCTAGTCAACTTCAAGGCTGCAAAATGTCGAACACACTCTACCTGTGTCGCTAATGCATCTAAAAATTCTAAAATAATTTGTACAAGATCCGCTAATTCTGGCTTGGCCGTTCTTATATTATCCCAATATTTATTTATTTATTTAAATTTCATTTTTTTACATCAAGATAAAATACAATTAATTAACACGTATAATAAAGCGGAAAAAAGTAAAAAATCCTGGAGGATTCTGTGCCGAAAGAACGACAGAATCGAATCCACCAATAGAAAAATAAAAAAATTATAAAAAAGTGAAATAATACTATTCCTGATTACTAAAAAAATATAATAACTACTTATAAACTAATAACAATACAAGACAAATATAAAATAATATAAATTAATAACAAATACTACAACAACCAGTTATCACAGTGAAGCAGAAAAAAATACCCATTATATACTAATCTATTATGTAACAACCCGAAAAAGAAATGTAATGTCAGCCGTTTCAAGAAGCCATTTTTTAACCTTTGATAGAAATGATTTGGAATGAATATGCCCTCTAATACAAATACATAGGTAACGCGTTGAAAAAAACTGGAGCAGCAACAAGGATATAGCGTCTAAAGTGGTCAGTAAAAAATCGGGGAATAGTATAAAGAAAACTATGGTTACCTCGAATGTTGTACCGAATAAGGCTCCTTATAGTTTGTTGCCCACTACGCCTAAAAAATATTCTTAAAACCTTATAAACATACAAATGTTGTAACGGCAAGATATTATTAGCCTTGAATAAAGGCCAAGATGACGCAGATCTGCTTTCTCTCAATAAAATTTTCAAAATATTTTTCTATTGCACACATAAATCAAGTGACGTAGTTGCACAGCACCCACCCCAACATGGTAAACCATATTCCAATTCAGACATAACCAGTGCATGGTAGATAATTTTTAGCACAGGAACAGGGCAAAAATTAACATTAATATTAAAATACGTACGTAGTTATTTTTAGACAAGTTACTATTAAACAAAGCTTTAGCAAGCTCCCCTTTTTCCATCACATACCATTCAAAATCGGGCAAGTTGTATATGTACTTATTAATAATTTTGGATGCTTCGTCATTACGTGAAACTAGGAAAGAAAAAAACAAACAGTTTCTTTTATTGTACATAATATTATAACTGATTTACCAAATCTTCTACATAGTAATTCATCTTTCATATAATATTCATGTTTAAAGGGATGTAGCCCATTGGTTAGTTCCGTTATATTCTCATCTTATTTTACATTGGCCAGTTCATTAGATCCATTGGCTTCGTTCTTTGAAGCCTTCTTTCGGGAGTAGGGTTATCTACCTTGTAATAAATCGCACTGTTTGCATATTCCTGAAGCGTAATGCGTGTTTCAAGGCATGCTTATTAATTTTCTCGCTGACGTATTCCATTCTTAAGTCTCAATGAAGATCCGTTTTTCTTACGTACCAAGGCGCATCAACAATACTCCATAGAGAGTTGTTTTGGAACGTCTGAATTGTTTTAACATTCATCTTCTTAGTTCAGTTTCAGAGCACGATACCGTACGTCTTTATACGTTACAGAATTTTTCGATAAAAAAGTAATTTATTGGGGATAGTTGGCTCTGAGTTTCGCCCAATAAGCCTTTCTGAATCAACGTTAAATTCTTCCTTTTTATTTTTTACGTGTTCTTTCCTCTTTAACTTAGCGTCAAGAGTCATACCTAAATATTTGGCTCTATTGACATACGGAACCTGTTTTAAACTAATTTCCATTGGAATCCAGCTAAACTTTCGATTGGTGAAGTTAATGTGAACGGATTTCGTTTCGTTGAGCTGTATACGCCAACGTTTTGTTCAGTTACAAACCTGATTAATGATTCTCTGTAGTTTGCTGGTTGCCTCTCCAATTACCATGATCGTTGTATCATCAGCAAATGTTGCAATAGTTCCTTTTCTTGATGTTGGTAGGTGTCTTGAACATAATAGATACAAAATTGGTTCCAACATGCTGCCTTATGGTAAGCTGAAAGTGTCTATCAGTTACACGAAGCTAGTATGCTGTGAAACTGCTGTGGTAAGTCCCTCTCCAATTTGTAGCCCAATCTCGTGTGCCGTACTCCGTCAATGATTGTGCCACATCTAAAAAAAATACTTAAACATATTGTTTTACTTTCCAGCGCACTTCAATTTAATTTGTGATTCTACATACTTCTTCAATAGTGGAGTGTTTTTCTCATGGAATGAGATTTCTGTTCTCTATTAACGGTTTAATTCTTTTAAGTAGCAATTTTTTACATAGCTTAAACATCGAATAGAGAAGTTGTCCTTTAAGATGTTTTGTCATTGGGTGGTTTGCCTGGTTTAGCTATCCGTTGAAGTGGAACATATTCACAGGCTCTACATTTAGCTCATAAATCTTAGGAACTGGTGTCCCATTTTCATCAGGTGCTGAGATGCTCCGCAAAATGATCAGCCTTTTCTTTTCCTCGCCAAGTTTTTTAATTGGAGTAGTTGAACTTTAGGTCTTTTCAGTCCATTTGTTGCTTTCGATGCGAGTAATCGGTGTCTTTTTCAGTTCCAAGAATATTCAAATGTCTATTGATTGACTCATCCTTAAATTCTTTAATAAGTGATTTTAGTTGTTTTAGTTGTTTAGTTGTTTTTAGTTGTTCAGCTGTCTCTTGTTTTCTGGAGACCTATTAATTTGCCAGGTTTCACATGCTTTACGTTTTTCTCTTACTTCCACAGGAAAAGTTTTTTCGAATTTCTTATTAGCTTAACTAATCGGTGAACTCTCATGGGCAGCCGATTGTATTGATTCAATAAGTATTTCTAGTTCATTTTCCAATTTTTGGTGATTTTTTATTGGTACATTCAAGTTGAATTTTGTTTCAGTCAGCTCACGAAACAAAACCCAATTAGTTTTCTCGTTAGTTAGTCTGGCGCATGTTCTTTTTTGAGTAGTAATGAAATAAGTAAAATGTCGAGTTTTTCTGAATTTAAAAATATTTCTGTCTGGAATACCTTGCCCATTTGCGTTCCAGATAGCTATTCTAAATGTGTTGTTTATTTTTATTTCTTGTCGCTTTTTCTGTTCACTTGCTTGATTTGATCAAATATTGATTTGTGCATGTTGTTTTGTTCCTCTAGTCGCTTTGTTATAGGGCCAATGATTTAAACGATTCTTTCAATGAGTTTATCTTCGTTAGTCTTAATTGACTTGCCACCTTCTTTCCCTTTAATTGTTGGTGCGAATATTTTCTCTGCTGTGGCATTGACCTTTGTGTCTCAGCATTCGATGTTTGGAAATTTTGTAGCTTTCTCTGGTCTCGCGGTTGCTTTCTAGCGCGGTCTCAAACCGCGCTCTCACCTTCGATAATAACTGGCGGGATGTTATCATTTGCACTTTATACATTTGGCTGGAGTATTTTTTATTTATTGTACAGACATATGTCTCGCCCGCAGTATTTCTGTCTGTGGTTACTTCTTGCACTGAGGTATTTTTATATTATTTTTCCTCATAAGTTCAATTTTCACTCTCATATTTAGTGTTTCTTTTATTTTATATGTATTTTGAAGCTTTTCCTTGTTATCAAATGTTAGCATAAAAGTAGAAGCCCTCTTTAATAGTTGAATTCCCAGTTTTGTTTTATGTTCTCTCTATTTTGATAATATTCATAGTATGTAATATTTTCAGATCGTTACTTTACAAGTTCTCTATTATATCGTTGCTCGTGCAGGTTGCATCTACATTAAGCTTCATGGTTAATTCAAAGTAATTTTGAAATTAAAAATTGTATTAATAATATTAATAATACTCATATTACTTAAAAATTACTTAACAAAAGTACGTATGATTGTTATTCAACAGTTGCAAATATTTTGTTCGCAACTATATGTCAGAATCCGACATGTTTATTTTCGACACGTCATTATTTATGGCCGTGATCTATATTCATGCTTCGTTACCGATTACATGAACGTTGGATTTCAGAATGACTTGATATGCCCTCAATATTAATAGGTGGACGCTACTTCTTTTTCGTTTTATTTTACTGTTACTCTACGCTTTTAACAGATTTAGTTGGTCTGCTCAGCTCTTCTCTCCTAATTTCTCAAATGGGCTTGGGACCGGCTGTGGCGGAATTCCGAAAGAGAATTATAACATTTATCATTCCGGTTACAATTTCGGTTTTTAACTATTAAATCAGTTACGATTCGAATTGGAAAATATTTCTTTTAATTTAGGGGCTCAGAACCACAGTGGCCTAACCCACATTTACAATTTTGACTTTCTCGTTTAATCCGCCATAAATGTTCATTGAAATAGTTATTTATAAAAAAAAAAATATTACAATAAATATCCTGAAAACAACTTTTTCTGCAATTTGTATGACATTGGCAAGTTTCCAACTCGATGCGAAAATGAAGGTTGAATTATTCTATTAAATATTCAATTATCTATTAAGGAAAGCAACATTTTTAAAAACTTTAAATTGACGCCATCGGGTCCTAATATCATCAGAAGTAATATTGAAAATAACCGCGTTGCTATCAATACTGGAAGAAAAATAATGTACAGGGCTCAAGCTAGGAAAAGTAAAAGTACAAAAAAATTATTAAAATGTTCAGGTGTGAAACCATTATAATTCTTAGATTTAGGCTAACAAATGAGAAGATTTTTTATATTTCTTCAAAAAGCCGAGGAGGCAAGGAAGGATCATATTTTCTTAGAAAATTAAACTTTGAACCTCGTAATATCCTGTGGCCCTATTCTGCTAATTCCCGGGGAATAGAAATTTAAAATTTTGTTGCAGTATTATTCCCTTTTCCACAAAGTGTATTCTGGTGTTCGGGAAAGATTTTTTATTGCGAAAAATTATTCCCAATTACTGCAGTTTTGACGTTTGTTTTTCCATACCTATTTTATGAAAGAATTGATGGGGAATAGATTTTTAACGAAATTGTTTGTTTATATGTACATATGTAGTTGATATTAATAATTGATAATATTAAATATTATTAATATTGTTTCAAAGGGTTAAATTATCTAATAATTTTAAGGATAGTGCTGTAAAAAATAGGAATTATTATAATAATTTTGATATAACTAAATTTATTCCCCCTGTATATTTATTCCTCAATTGACAGAATCCACTTTTAGAAAATGGGGAATAAAATGTTGGAAATATGTATCTGAGAATAACTGCTGTGTATGGTTAAAAAAATTATTCCCCGTTCCTCGGAAATTACCAAAATAGGGCCACTGGTCGCAACATTACAAAATTTAAGGCCGTGGCTAGCATTAATTCAAGATGATTAATCCTTGCGGATTGTGGTTTTCAAATAGGCAAGTATTTATTAAACTAATCAGAAATAAGCGCATTATAATGTTTCACCTTATCGTCGACATTGCTTCCGTCACATACATATGTACATATTCTTAGCAATGAAGTTTGGTTATAATAAAGTTGAAGTAAGACAAAAGAATATATAGGTAATAGTTTTAAAATTAAAAATAAGTCAATGTGGTGCAGATTGGTACTACAACGTTTTAATTTTGAGTTAAGAAAACTACTGATTTTATAGATTTTGGATTTATGGACGACAACAAGTGTGACAAATAAAACTTATTTTTGTACTCCTTAAACACTTGTTAAACTAACAATTAAAAAATTAAAAATTACAACATTTAATTTAGATTTTTTAAAAATGAATATATTTTCGGAAACACTGTGTTTCCATCCTCAGATTCTAAAAGTATTCTAAAAGAATACTTTTAGAATCTGAGGATGGAAACACAGTGTTTCCGAAAATATATTCATTTTTAAAAAATCTAAATTAAATGTTGTAATTTTTAATTTTTTAATTGTTAGTTTAACAAGTGTTTAAGGAGTACAAAAATAAGTTTTACTGATTTTATGTTTCAAATGAAATTTACCTATATTTACGGCAAAATTACTTTAAATATTGAAAGTTAGTTTTAATAAAAATCGGTATTAATATTACGGCATATATTTGCACAATTATTGTCTTTTGGCAAGATATTGTTAAAGCGTAAATTTGGATAACAGTACAAATAAAATTGCCTACACATTAGGGGCCATTTTACCATTTTATAACATTGGGAAATTCCCATTACAATCTATAAACGTAATACTCATTTTTATGATATGTACACAAAAATAAAGGCCTTTGAAAAATTAGGTTATGTTGCTTTGCATATTATCTAACATCAAACGTTGTATTGCGAATTTGGTTTCTAATATGTATAAACATATTCATTTTGCAACACTCTTGTCTTTATTATTGTTCAAAGATTATAAGTTATATAACTAAGGAAATTAAGGTTATAAATAACTTAGGGAATAGGTCTAAGCAACATTTGAATATTTCTGGACTCTGGAACGCCCTTTTTAAAAATGTTTTGCCATCTTTAGGATATTTTAAGGTTATTTTGGAAAATAAAAAATTGTTTGTGCCTACTTAGTTTGTTATACGAAAATACTACGTTAGTATAGCAAATCTAAATATAAGTATATGAACACCCCAATACCCATATAAATTAATAAAAATTGTATGCGCTGACATTCTCAATTATTTTATTATAATTTGCTTTTTCACTACAAATACTCACTCACAATCACATAAAGAAATACAAATTGGTGTTTTTTCTACTTTATGTTTTGTTTTGTTCGCCGTATAAAATCATTGAAACGATGACGCATTGCTTCAGTTAAACATCGCGAGTCATAACGTTTAGTTTACAAGTTAATAAAAAAATTAAATAAAAAATAAAATAAGTTTGAAATATTTGTGATTTTTTTGATTTTTTGTGATTAACAAATAATAAGGAATAAATAGTGTGATATTTATTATAAGTGACACAATTTTTAAATTGTAATATATTAGTGAATTTTAATATTATTCTGTTATTTGATTAAAAAAAAATTGTGAATCAACAAGTGATATTTTATATATAAAAAATATTTTTTTTATTTGGGATTATGCAATAAACTTGTTTTTTTTATTTTAACAAATTATTTAAATAAAAATATTATTAAAAGGAGGAAAAATAAAAACTCCCGAATGACGCTGGATAGTAATATATTTAACGACGTATATTTATATAGTCCATTTAATAATTCAAATCTGTCTTCAACACCAGTTACAAAAATGGTAAGCAATTTGAATTGTATAGTACAAAACGACAAAATAACTTTTTAATTAATCATATGTCGTACTACATATTAATTTGAATTAGATTTGCGTCATGCAAAAAAAATTTACTGATAACGAATAAACAAATTCAAATACCTACACATAAAAATTTTTTGTTCAAATGTGTGTTTTACTAATATGTATACGTACATATATTTAAAATAAATAAACAAATAGGTATGAGGTGCTTGGCATAGATATATCAACATTAATTTAATGTGGTTATAAATGAAAGAATGATTCACTAGTTTTCCCGCGAATAATGGTGATAAATATTTTATTTACAAAGTTCCTCTTTTTTCTTCTTAGTTTAGAAATTACCAGAAGTTCGGTATTTTTTTTATTTTTTTTTTTTTGTTGTACAATATATGTACACAAATTTTTAAATAAAATATTGTTTCACAAATAATTTGAACCAATTATCTATCTACTTCATAAAATATATTTTGGGGGCGAATTCATTCTCTATTTAAATTTAACTATAAATACTTTATCAATGGGTCGTTGTTAAAACAATATTAGTATTTGGAACGTACAGTAAATTATAATCTTTTGAAATTTTTAATCCAGGCGTGCCACAACTGGTTTTATAATATGCGACTGAATTTCTTTCATACATTCAATATTCTGTAATCAATGTTGCTGTTTCTTAGGATATCCCTTTGAAATGATTTCATTATTTGTTTTAGTTTCTTTTTATTATTATAACAAATTTTTAATTTATATTTTTATCGTTTGATAAAAAAAGTATGTTTGTACGTTGTACATACATTTTCTTATCAAATGAAAATATTCCACAATCTCGAATTACAGTTATGAGAATTACTGGGATTTGTATATTATAATTTTCCACTAAGTTGGTTGTTTGCTCTAAGAGCACTTAAATAGGTTTTATTGATGGTAGATTTATGTATTTGGGCAAATAAAGAAGACCACACCGATAAAGTAACGCAACAGAATCGGTTCCTTTGTTATATGTTTAATTAAAATTTTTAATTTAAATAACCTATTTTACAAAAAAAAAAAAAAATCAAGGTAGTAAACTTTTTATCATAAATAATTTTTGTATATACCACCTCCACTGTATCCATATAAATTAGGCCAACTTTCGTACTTATTGAACTAACTGGCTAAATATTTTATTATATCATGTTACGTATATTGGTGAGGCAAAAATTATAAAATTTCTAAGAAAATATTATACAAATGAATCTTTTATACATTATTGTAGTTTAATCTGTTGTATAGCTACAAAAAGACATAAGTATTTCTTGCTTTATAATGTCGTCACTAACCGGAACTAAAAAAAATGCGAACTCTGATATTATACAGTTGAACCATTATAATTAAGAAATTAAAAAATTCATTATTTAAACGAAACCTTAAAATCTGTAAATCCTTTCACTTATTATTTTAACAATGAAATAATATTACATATAGCAATAAGGCGAAATAATTAAAATTTCTTTAAAAATATAAAAACTTAGACTTTGGATATTAAAAAATTGCGCATGTATTTGGTTAACATGTTTTTTTTTGTCTGATTGTAAATAAATTAATAATAATATACTACATTCATGTGTGGCTAGTATGTATGTACATATATATATTTATAGCTTAACTAAAGATGTGTTTAAGATCACGCATGCTCAATAAAAAAAACTTGCAAAAAAACATTGTATGAGTCATTGAGTTATCGCGTTTTTATGTTTATTTACTGACGTCAATATTCAATAATAAAATTGTGAATTAATAACGGAACTTTACTGACTGCTCTAATCGCCGTCTGTATATACAAAATTACTGAATTCGAAATTAAAGATATGTAAAGTAAAAAGGGTGTATCGCTTAGAATCAATAATATACGTACATAAGGCGCCAATTTGTTAATACTCATTTTAATATTTTATTCTGGTATTGTTAAATTGTTTTTGTTAAACAATATACATAAGCAGAATTAATATTTGAAAGTGTTGGTATTGTGCAACCTTGAAGATTAATTTTTATTACTACTCATATATTACAATAGGAGTACCTACTTATTAAAATTCATTCGGTGATTCCTCTCGCGATAAAATACAATTAAAATCGGGAGGCGAAGAGTATTTTTCGAATTTACTTAATTTGGTTGGAACTTATCTTTTATACATATTTCTTTTTTCAGTTTACCTGAAACCGTCTTAGGGAAATTGACGGCCCCTAAGTTTCTTCTATACAAATAGTCAGTGGCGGCTGCTGACTTAAATTTTCACGCATGCAATAAATCGAAATAATTTTTTTTAGCTATTTTAACTTATTTTAAACTTTTTTTACATTACTGATAGGTAAATCAAAACCGAATTTAGTTAAACTTTTCGGTTAATCGATGCTGTTGTCAAGTTTTGACTTCAGCAATTCGGTCAGAAATTAAGAATTGCAGCCAAAACTGCGCATTTTGGCTTAATCCGTCATTTAAACCATTTGAGTAAAATTCAGGCTGAGAGGTGAATGCATCAGATTGTGCAATATTAATTTGTTTGTTATTAACTAATTTGATAAATAATCGTCGATTAATTAAAAATGGAAGATGTATTTAACCACTGCAATAACCTATAAATATGGTATTGTTATTCAGTAAACGAGTTTTCTGTTTGAATAAGCAGACAGTCAGTCGTATAAAAATGCAGCCGATTTTTTTACTCATTTCGCCTCTCTTTCGATTATTTTTTCAACTGCGCAAAGCGTATCGGCTGGGTTATTGACCTTATCCATTTAACTAAATTTGGTGGAGAAAATCCTCGTTCCAATTTCACCTGTGGGGATTACATTTGGGTGTCGATTGAATATCTCATATTTCGGGTTAAGAGTTTCGAGACTCGCGACAGTCGCAATTGCGAGAAAATATAGTTATTATATCAATTAACATAACTGGGTTTGCAATAAAATATAATGCTTACATAATTAGTCCCTAGGTGTCGCAATATTTGGATTTGGTGGTTTGATACGAGATTTTATACGTTGGAACTGTCTTAATAAAGTTGTTAATAGAGATTATTCGTTTTTAGACTTTGAGTTGTGTCGTCTTACAGGTATGCCAAGATTTTCGACATGTCATGGGATTTTTCGAGGTTTTGAAGTTTATCGGAGAAATATTTAGCGTTGGTTTTTTGATTTTTCGAGATTATTTAAGATTATCGATATTATATTTCAGTTCTGTTTGGATTTAAGATTTTGAAGTTTTTGGATATCCCGGTTAGAGTTTCATGCCATCTAATTTATTCAAAATTATCAACAATAATCAATATTTGCAGTAATTTTTTCGAGAAATACATTTTTTAAATGCGGGATGTTATAGAATTTTTTTTTTTTTAATTTTTTGAGGTTTTTCATTATTGTGAGAAACATTGATGCAATCATTTTTCATTTTTGTTGTCATAAATGTCAAAGAAATGTCAAAAATGCGAATTCAACAGTAAGTTTATCTTTAGTGAGCGCGTTTTTGACTTGTAAGCGCGTTTTTGATATTTTGAAACGTCTGAGTAACGTCGAGTATATCTCCACCATTAAAGTTTAATTATAAGACTGATCAAACAAAATAAAAGTGTCAAGGCAGAATTATAAAATATCTCAGGTTACTTTTTATATTAATTTATAAGTAACACAAACAAATGCTACTTTGTTTCAAACTTTCCTACGTCCAAAATCTCAAACGAATTACGAGTTAAGCCTGTATTCCATGAGAAGAATTGACCGACAGTAAAAAAAACGAAAAGAGAAAAATAATCTGATGCTCCATATAAGAGACAAAGACAACGTTATTTATTTTATAGAAAAACAATTTTGCTGTAAAATAAAAAATAAAATAAAAACCGTTGTCCTTGTCTCTTATAACGGCATCAGATTGTTTTTCTCTTTTCGTTTTTTTTGACTGTCAGTCAATTTTTCTCATGGAATACAGATTTTAACATCCTCAAACTTCGAAATATCTGATGCATGTCGTCAATTTATCTTATTGCTTTTTGTTGACAACATACTTGGAAATTCTGTGGTTGTGAATGAAAATAATTCGATAGTTCTTTACAGTTTCAAAAATAATTTTTCGTTTTCTAATGTTCCTCCTTTTCTCCGATAAATCTAAATAAACAATTGATGTGTGCCAAAGCCAACACACGACTTTCATTTACGAACGCGGAATTTTGGTAACTTATTAGGAAAATTTCTTACAACTTTAAATTTTTTTTTTATTTTTTTTTTTTTTTTTTAATTTTCAACATTTTATACTTCTGTAAATAGGATATTTTTTTTAGATATTTGCAAAATAAATTTGCTGTTCCACGGAAGCTGTCATTTCCGATTTTGGTCAAAATTCATGAAAAAAATTTGAATATATTTCGGTTCGATTGGTTACACCATCTGGGCTGAAGAGAGGACACAGATAGATAGCACATCGAAATCCAATTTTTCGGACTCGGGGATCCCAAGCTAAATTTTCATGATTATTAAACTTTATTTTACTAACGTAACAGAAAAGAGACTGCGACTTATATTTCAAACGTGTTTTTTGAACAAGTTTACTTTCTGGAGTTAACTTATTTTTCAAAAAAAAAAAAAACAGAAGTTCGCTTATATAAAAAATGGGATCCCATTTGAAACGCGATATTTTAAAACGCGATTTGACAAAACGCGATATGGTACAAAACGCAATATAGTACAAAATGCGATAATTCGAAAGGTGATATTTCAAAACGCATATCCTAGTTCCATCGTACATCTTCAATTTCACAATAAAAGTGGAATTATAGTATCCATTCCTTTCCATTCCTACATGTAACGTGTCAGACAAAAAAAAAATTTCTTACATGTATTTTCTATATGAGTATTTAAGATATCAGTTCCTTTCCGTTCCCACACGTACCGACACGACAGACAAAGGAAAATTTTATATGTGAAATGGAGGAACATTAATAATTTTAAAATATTGCGTTTTGTACTAATGTTGTTTCGTCATATGTACATATTTGAAATATCACGTTTTGAAATATCGCATTTTGTACTAAGGTCGTTTTTTCATATCGCGTTTTCAAATATCGCGTTTCGAGAGGATGCCAAAAAATGTGTAGCCACAATCGTCTTTCCTTTCGGCAATTTTGAAAACTTATTAAGCATTTTCTAATAAATTGAATATCTTTTTCAATCTTTTTGTTTATTTGTTATTTTATTTATTTATTAGTTTTAGCATTTTTTACTTAAGAGTTTTTTGGTCCACGGAAGCTGCTACTTCTGGTTGGCCGATTTTTACTGAAATTCACGGGGACCCCCCAATTTATGAAAAAAATAAACTTAAACATGCGGCCAGGTGGCCGTCCCCTAGTAACTTATAATAAAAACTTTTATCTGTAAAGGGAATCGCGATACTTTTCCATAGTAAATTTGCGGTCAAACATGATTTTGTTATGCAGATATCCGCATTAAGAATTTTTAATGTTTAGTAAAACTAGGTACATAAATATAAAATATATTTATGTAAACTAACCAGGGATTGCAAACAACCGGTTTTAGGACCAAATTTTGTCTAGATTTGCTAGGAAAATTAAAAAATAAAAATAAAAACACAAAACGTTGAAAACCGATGAAAAAATTAGGTCCTAAAATCGGTATTACAGGTAACGGTGATACCGCTATTGTGATCCCTAAAACTAACTGCATATGTTTGTATATGGGATTCAGTCATCGTGCAGTTAACTTTGAGTCAACTTGGAGTTATCTGTTTTAGTGTTTATAGCAAAGCCAACTTAGAATCAAGTTTCAATAGGATCGAAGTAATATTTCCAACTTTAGAATATTTTATCCCAAAAATTTCCAAAATAATGTTCAACTACCTTATTTGGAAATAGACGCGTTCACTTTAAAAATTAAAAGCTTAATTGTGTTTTATTTACATGTTTTTTATTTTTTGTTATTGTTGTGTATCGAATCGGCTTCGTTTATACAAGAGTTGATCCATAAGTACTATATAAACGTTCTACGTGTTGGTTGTTTTTGTTTATATTTTTGTTTCGCTAAAAAAGTTCGTTTAAAAAAAAGTAAATAGTTCGTTAATTTTCTAGTGCTGCCATGTAGAAAAATTTAGCATGTTGGCGTTTTTTGACAGCGATCTATAGATATTAGTTGTTTGCCTCTAGATTAAAGATTTAGAATTTATGTTCCCCAAATAGCTGATATGTGCCAATTTTTAATTTTCATGATTTATAATAAATACTTATTGATATGCGAAAGACTGCCTAAATTCTTTTGAATTTATTATTTCCACGGATTTTTTTTTTTTTTTTAAATTCGTTTAGGATTTGAATTTCTGAGGAATTCAAATTTTCCCTAAATTTTCGAAACAAAATCAATTCATTAGAAACATATTACTTACATATTTATAATAGTTATCTAATATCGGAATTCGGAATACACAATTATGACTATTTACAAAATAAAACTTTATTTGTTTTTAAAAATTTCTCTAAAGCGTATAAAAATTATTTGGGCAACAATATTCATCGCTGAACTTACAGGAAATGCCTTAACATATTATATATTGTAAATAAATATACTTTTTTGTAATTGTATGTAGTCTTATCAGTATATAATAATGTATTTTTTGTTTTCCTTATCTTAATTCTCTTATCAGGTTTAGAGGATAGTCATTTTTATTTTTGCCTAAATTTTTTATGTTGTCAAAAATAAATAGATAACCAATTTTTCATTACAACTTTGAGTAACAAACGAACTAAAATTTTAGTTTTGATTTTCTAATTTATATGCACTTTCATTTTTAAAACGATATAAAATTATTGTTGATTAATCGATTTGAATTTTTTCGTTATATTATTGTTTTTATTTGTTTATTACATTTTTGATAAAGTGAGATTATTATTTTTGTGGTAAAACTATTTATAATTAAAAATACGCCTCCATTACTGGAAATTATTTGTACTTTTTATTGTTTGTGGTTTTAAAAATAACTAATTTATTTTTGGGAATTTTTTGTGATAAAACTATGGTTTTTATGTGGTAACAGTGTTTTATATGATCAAACATAATATATTATGTTGTAATTACTAGTTTACACTATTTGTCGTTGGTGTATTATATTATTAGTATTCGCGATTTTTTTATTTTTCAACTTGAAACTGTGGGATAAAACTACAATTCAATAAAACCACAAAATACAATAAAAACAGCCATTTTGTCGCGACCAAAGTCGGACAATAAAGTTTATATTATTCCTTGGAAAGAAAGGAATATTATTGTACAATAACGTTTTACGTTTTTTATTCTTCTCTTCAATTTTCAAGTGTAGCTTCGTTTTTTTTCTTTTATTCTAATAAAAGAAAATTTTTTCTTAGAAAGAAAATCTTCTGGGAAATTTGTTTTTAGTGCAAACATTTATGGCTTAATGCCAAAAGATAATATTTTGTTTTTATTTTGATCATCATCAATGTAATCTCTATATTCGTAAGAAAGTTTAAATTTATTGCAAAGAGAATAAAATCAGAAATCGGTACATACTTAATTATTTCCGTTTTGACATTCATTAATGATAAGCTAATAAAACTTTTTTGTGTAGTAGATTTTCATCAAAATACTTTATCTCTTTAATCGTTTGATTTCGTTTTTTTTTTTTTTAATTCATTTTTAAATCGCGCACTTGATCACATACATCTCTCAAAAATCGAATAAAACTCTCTTGGTTATATTTTCAAAAAAATTATTTAAAATAAAATTTTCTCCTGTGTTTCAAATTTACCTCTCTATTTTTTTTAAATGTATATACATATGCGAAATAGGTGTTGAGAAAAATTTTCTACCAAAAATCAGTCGACCCCGCATAGCCATACGGGTTAAATGAAAACCTTAAAAAATAAATAACTCGAACGAACGATTTTTAATTAAATGTGAAATTAAAAATATTGTGATAATAAAAATTTAATAATTTTTAATCAAAATAAATAACGAATAAAACATTATCTTTCGAATAAAAAAAAATTAAAATAATTATACTTATTATTTTAATTTTTGTTGGTGTTGTTGATATTTAAAATTTTTAAAACGAATCTATACTGAAATTTTCGATATTATGATGGATGCATGTGAAATTGCAAATTTTTTAGCTACAGAGCTTTTTATGCAACAGGTATTAACAAAATATAATTTATTATAATAAAAAAAAAATACTTAAGTATATAAAACAAATTTTTTGATTCGAATTTATAAGGTGTACTTAATAATATACTTAAGAAAATAGAAAATTTTGTTGAGATTTTAAGATTTCTTGTTTTTTGTTTATGAAGGATATCTATTTTTATAATTTGCACGAGTTTTTTTATTCGTTTCATATGTTTGATTATTTTTTTGTGAAAACTCAAAAATTCAGTGGTGGTGATAGTTTTTGGGTTAATTTTTTGTTTCTTTTGGCGGGTTTTAAATGTACCGACACAATTTGATATTTTTGTTTAAATATATGTACAGTTCTTGCTGTGTAAATGTAGGCGTTTAATGTATTGTATTTGTTATTATATTAATAATAATAAAAAATATATAGAAACAGAATACAACAACTATAAGATACACATATTGTATTCATTACATATTGAATTTATTAAAAATAATATTTATTTTTTATATTTACAGTTTGTCTCTCTAGATGGTATTCACAGTGGCGTTCCAACACGTACAACAGCGACATTAACCCCAACTACTCTAAGAAATATTGAACAGGTAAGAAAATTACACTTATAATTATTTGAATATCATCCTTATAGGTTTATCTTTTTTGTAGACTTTTATTGAATTAGCTAACGAACCTCCTACATCAGTCCCGTGCCAAGCGGGGTTCGTGCCTCCCTTAGCACCGTTTACGTTTGAACAAGACCATAGTTTAAGTTCAAACGGTTCAATGTCGAGTGAATCTTGGGCAACCCCACCTCCAGCAACAGGAGAAGAACTAAATTCTTCAAATAACTCACAACAATCAGGTTCGTCGCAAACGGGTGCAAGACGGCGCAATATGGGTGGTCGCAGACCTACTAAATCAAGCAATTTAACACCGGAAGAAGAAGAAAAACGAAAGGTTCGGAGGGAACGAAATAAACTGGCGGCTGCTAGGTGTCGTAAACGACGTGTAGATCACACAAACGAATTAGTTGAAGAAGTCGACGGGTTGGAAAAGAAAAAACAAAATTTACAGTCTGAAATACAACAACTACAAACAGAGAAAGAAGAATTAGAATTTTTACTAGAAACACATAAGGCAAGATGTCGAATGCAAGGCCGAGATAAAAGTCCTCTTGATATTAAACCACCATCAAGTATTCTTGCTCTAATCGATAAAGTAAAATCAGAACCAATCGATGCTTACGATGGGCCACCTGCCCCTAAAAGGTAAATTTCTTAATTTTTAATATACATATTCACAAAAAACTATATAAATATTTTGTTTCTTGTTTTTTAGATTAATGCTTAGTGGACATGGACAACATGATTTAATAACACCAACGTCGGGTACAGCACCTTCAACAATTGGAGTTATGTCGAAACCTAACCGCCCAAGTTCATTAGCTGTACCATTATCAGTAAATTCATCTTCAATGATATTAGCAGCACATAAACATGGTGCCGAATTTGCCGGCATTCCAATTCAAACACCTTCAACAGGTATGTTTAATTTCGATAGTTTAATGGATGGAGGTACCGGCTTAACGCCTGTAGCTGGTCCATTAATCCCGTGTTCAACCCAAAACCGTGGTCCATTAGAATTAACAACGCCAACAACAGAACCCTCCAAATTATGTAGTTTATAAGAATTAAAATTTAAATTATTTTTTAATTAATTTATTAAATGTAGAATTCATTTTTTATGGCGTTGTGATATATAAAGAATATTTTTTTAATTTAAATTTGGATAAAGAAGGAAACAATTTTGTCGCCGTTATTAAATTTTTTTTCATAAGAAGCAATATACATATTTAAATTTTTTATTTTAAAAAGGAATGTAGAAATATTACTATACATACATCACAGATATAAATTAATGTAAGAAACAAAACAGTGTATAATTTAGTATTTGTTACCGATAGTTAAAATATTATTTTATTTTTTTTGTGTCATATTAGTTAAAACAAGATAATAAGTAATGTTAATTTAAATAAAAATAACTGTTGTCGGGGCCGCTTTTGTTAACAGTTTGAATGATAAAATCCCTAAAAAATAAATATATTATCTTGTTTCAATTTTAAAATATTTATAAATACATTTAGAAAATCATGGTAATAAAAAAACAAATGGCTTGCAAAGCAATTTATTAAAATAATGTGTAACTTAAAAAAAAAAAAATTATAATTAATATACATACTATAAATCTAATTAAATTCAAAGATAATATGAAACTCAAGCCAATGAAGATTTTTCTAATATATAATTTTTAATCAGAAATATTTATAATTAATTATAGTACATATATATTTCAAAACGAATAAAACACATTTTTAAATATTTTTATTATTATTATTTTGTTTTTATAATTAATCAAATAATCTGACTTTTATAAATATATTTAGTTTTAATACAAATTAAAATTTAAAGAAAACTATGAAAATAAATTATTAATATTTTAATATATAATTTTTAAGTAAATTATTGTATTTTTTAAAATATTATTTGATATAAAAAAACTAAAAATAGAAAACATGAGAGAGAAAAAACTTAAGAGAAAAATAATTGGGAAAAATGTTAAACATTTTCCTTCTGCAATAACAAAACGTAAAAATTATTAATGGAAAATTAAAAATTTGAAAAATAAATAAATTTCCATCCAAAAAATCAAAATACAAAATTCTGTTTTAAATAATTGAAAATTAAATAATTTCGGAATTATTTAAATTTACTCATATCTTCCCTCACTAATTTCATACAGGTTCATAATTCGGTGGATATTCCTTTAACGAAATATTCGAGAAATAAACGAGTATTTAAATTTAACAAAGCAAAACTTCTACACACTGTTCTTCGCATCCGTTGTTTTTTTCTCTTAGAGCCGCTGGCCGCAGGATTAACGAAAAAACAAGAAAACTAATCACAATAGGAATGTCAGAGGCACGGATTTTATAATATTTCATAATAGGCAACCGAGATTGGTTTTTGTAAATTACACTGTAGTTTATACTAAAGTGCCTTAATTAACGTGGTAGAAGAAAAAACAATCATAAAATTATCATATAGCCGTGCAAAATTTTACAGAACCAAGTTTTTTTAATAATTTCTCATTGATTTTTACGATACTTAAGTACGATGCACAATGTTATATAGTGTACTTTTGTCAGAAAATCTTTTATTACGTACGACGATACATTTTGTTTTGTGTGTAACAAATGACTGTAAAATCAGTAAAGAATATTGTTTTTCTAATAAATTACGCACATTTCATTTAGTAAAGAAAAATATGAAAATTGACTAATTGGAAAGAATAATAAATTTGACTCAGCTTGAACGTATCTAAGCGTATATGTACTAGTATCAAAGAGAATACACATCCATACGATGTGTATTCTCTTTGCTAGTATCTTAAACTTTTAAAAGAATAAAACTTCATCAAGTAGGGCCGGCCGCCACTTTAAAAAAAATCGGACCTAAACAAATCGTAAATTCTGGAAAATGGAGAATTTTAAAATTCAAATTTAAATAAATATTTTAATTTTAAAATTGTGTCAATCTCCCTTTCCCAGAAAAATTTCCCTTTTCCATAACATACGACGAAGAAATATTTATTAATTCACATTACGACCATAAAACATTTTCAGCTAGCTAGCCAATTTTTTCATTTTATACTTTAATTAACAGTAAATAGATATTCTATAGAATAACTAGGGCTGCGGTCGAATTCTCGAGTAAATCCGCAAAATTCGGTAAATCTGTTTACCCTTTTTTTAAAGTGGGTAAACGAAATTAAAAAGGTAAATGTTTCACGTTTAGATACCTTATTCTTTAATGTTATAAGAATTGGACGAGTATAAAATAGAAAAAAAAACGCGTAATTTAATAAAAAGCGAACACTAAAATTTACATTTACCGTAGTAAATGATTTATCCGAGAATTCGACCGCGGCCTAGGTATTCTATACATTAATTAGTTAAAGTATCAAATGAAAAACTTATTTTATAAAAGTCGAATTTTGCTAAGTGCGTTCGTAAAAATCTGAAACCGAAAAATTTCATAATAGGCCCCAGATCGTTATTACACAGAATACTTCGGGGGAGCTATTTGTGAATTCGGTTCAAACGTATTCGACTCATCGAAGTATAGATTCGTATTTGATTCAAATAAGAAACGAACGAATCTGATTCGATTCAAATAAGAATCCCACACTTCGAAGACTGGAATACGTTCGAATCAAATTCACAAACTTTACAAGATGTTAAGAATTATAAACAAATTAACAAATATGTTGCAAAGAAGTTACATACTGAGCGGAAGATTTACTACCGCAAACTGTTCCCGGGCCAGTGTTCTTGAAATTTAGCCGAAAAAGTCACCGTTGACTTTCTAGTAAAATACGTTATTTCAGTCGATAATTTCAATTGGATTAACCGTATGTTTGGTGATTGGAACAAATGCTGGCTCACATTGGCCTATTTTTCGAACGAGCATTGGTTAATTTATCGATAAATAGGCCAGGGTGGATGCGGCTAGTTACTAAAGTCAACGGCGAATTTTCGATTAATTTCAGGAATACAGGTTCCAAAGCACCTACAATGATAGTTCAAAATAAGCACAAAATACATACATATGTTTGAGTGACAAACCGAAAGGCATGATGTTTAATACTGGCTCCAAGAAATTTAGAATTTAAGTAGTGAGAAGTTGTTCACCAGTTTGTTTGGATGAATTACTAACCTTGAGTGATACCTCGTACTGGAATCCCTAATATCTTCCCGTTTTGTTAGGACCTTTAGCTCTCTGTGAATTATATCGTTTACTCGCTGAAGAAAGAAGAATGTCCAAGTTCGAGTTGCTGGCCGTTCGCCACAGCTGTATACCATATACATATGTCCGGAAACATTTTATGATCATTTTATAGAGCAATATCTAGTTTATTTTCAATCGGTAAATTGACTTTCTACTTATGAACCAATACATTTTTGTCAGTCTCATTCCCAATTGCTTTCTTTTTATCCATAAATGTTTACGCCATGTTAAGCGTTTGTTTGTTGAAGTGAATACCTAAATATTTTACAGCTTCAGTCTGAGATAAATCCGGTTGTTCATTTGCTTTGGTGGAATCCATACTTGTGTACAGTTAATATTCTCCAGCGGAACTTCTGTCACTTTGGGGTCTTCATGTGATGATAGCGCCGTCGTGTCGCCTGGAAATGTTGCGACAGTTACTTGATTGGAAAAGAAAAATTATTAATTTTGATTTTACTACCCAATTCTATATAGCCGTCCTAGAAAGGATTATCGACACATTAAGCATTTTCGTGCTTTGTATAATAAATATAAAAATGCAATTTCTTGAGTTGGGCCACTATTCTATATCATATGCGATATGTTGTCGTTTCTCTGAGAGGAGAAATCTGTGGTGTTCAACATTTCTGTAAACAGTCAAACCACTATAGTTGGCTGGATGATTACCATTTCACCTCTCTACCCTACTTTTTCATTTCACATTGAATTGTGAGAGATTCACTTATACATTTCACACATTCGGTGCGTGATGTTTTAGTATGCCCATATCTTTGACTAGTAGGTCATTGCACCACTTCCTGCTTGCTATGCTGCTTTTCGACCTGCACAAATGAATGTATCAGCCTACTAATCGAGTGTACCACTTTATGTTTTCTCTCATTCGACGCTCGACTTTAAAACTCGTTTTTAAATCTTCAGAGTTAATTGATCGATGCAAGTTTCATATGATCACCTGTTAGTAGTGATGAATTGATCTTTTTTGTTAAAAAACATATGAGAAAATAAACAAAACAGAACGAAAAAGATCGATTTAGGACATCAACATCACTACCTGTTAGGTTTTGTTCAGTTTTATTTTCCCTCCGCTAGGACTTTAATGACAACCGGGTATGCCTCGTCGTTTTTTCACTGGATTTTAACCTGGGCAGTTAAATGATTGATTGCTTCTACGCCTGAAATATTGGAGGCGCTTAGCAACTTCGTTGGTCGCCCTTTCTTATCTTCATAATTACATAAGAACTGTATGTGTACAGTTGGAATCGTTGACTCTTGTGCTAGTTGAATTTTGTATAATCTCGAGACCAATGATTTAATGCGAATTCCGGATCTTGTGCATGAAATTAAAGGACAGGAAGTGCACTGACTCGGTCACGTTCCGCCTGCTGATCCTGAACGAATATTTTAGCGATCTATGAGAGCTGAGCCAACTTTTGGTAGGGGTCAAGGTTGCCGTTGTCAACAGCGGCTTCTAGGCCTAAAGAACGATAGGACAAAACGAGAAGTTATCTTGGGATAGAAACCAAAGGGGTCGGATTATCGACACGGTACGGATAAGCAAGGGTCTGTAAAAACTACTTATGTACTTAAGTAAGTATTCTGTAGTTTCCACTAATAAAATATTTAATTTACCTAATTAACATGCTCGTTAATTTATTGAAAAAATTTAGTTTAATTAGTAAAACTGCTAAAATCTCACTTTATTTTATTAATACTGTAATATAAATTCGAAACACAAACTAACCGTTCTTTTTGCACTTTACAGCGAACGTAGTTAAGTGAATCAATCAGTTATGTATTATATATAGAATACAAGATTAAACTTTTGGATTAGTCTTTATTAATAGAATTCTAAGTGAACGCTATATTTTATTATGTTTAACAGTACCCAAAACAGTTCTCTGAAAGCGAATTGCGGCCAAAATTACAGTGAATTGAGTACCTGTAACAGATACAGTCTATGCATTTACGTTGCATCAGACAAAACAGTTTGACGTAGAACCATAACATTAAATACTTTCGCGTACTTTATGCAGCGGTTTTCACTAATTTGGTATGCAGCTAGGCTAAGAACGCTTTTTCATTTTACTACACGATAAAGTATGCCGTTGCCGATATTGCTTGATATAAGGAATTTCGGAGCTCCAAAAATTATTTGTAATATTTAGTTCATTGACGGTCACTAGCATATTCTTCAAAATATATTGAGAGCTCTGATATCGTTGTTTAAATTATTATCGAGAAAGATCGTCGACGACACACACTCCTGTAGCAATATTGCCGGCGGCTCGCCCAATGGAAAAGCGTACTCAGGCCGATAAAATAAAATAAGGAAATGTTTACGTTGTCCAACTTGTTACATTTTGTTATATTATGTTTATAATAATATTTTGTTATATTTGTCATTCAAAATGGATAAACATCAGTATTAGTTTGCTTAACTGGATTATGTAATAAATTGACAAAATCCATTTTATTCTTCAATTGAAGTAATAGCCGACGCGAAATTGACGACAAATTTGGCAGCAATTCAGTTAATTCCCAACTCAATCCTTGTACAAATTCTGTAACTTCTAATACATTTAGATATTCTAGATTTGTAATGTTTAAATCGTCAACGCTGTCGTCAGCGGCATTTACTGTTTCGCACTGAAAAACTATTTTCAATGATTGTAATTTTAGTAAATTTTTGTAGATTGTAAATAAATTTCTCGTTCTTAAGCTGGAAAGGTCCAGCTTAATCAGGGCTGGGGCATGTTTGCACAGTTCAACTAAAGTATTTTCAAAAATTGGATAGTTTACTTTAAAATCAGTTAGATTGTTTAAATTAGGCGAAATAAGCCCTAATACTACATCTTCATTGAACCCTTCCTGGTACGATTTTGTATAATAAATATGCAACTTCTAAAATAGAATAAAAACAATTGGTGGTTTAACAATTTTAATCGCGGTCCTTAATTTTTCTTACCTTGAGACTACTTAACTTTCTGAGCTTATGTATTTTAATGGTGTTCACAAACAGATCCAATTCCTCTAGTTCAGTCATGTGTAGACATATATCGGCCAATTGATTTTCACCTATTTCGCACATGGTCAACACTTTGACATTTCTTAGCTTTCGACAAACCTGTTCAAAATGTTCATCATATAAATACGGGCTGATACTGCCTAATTTAAGCGTATTTACATCTAACGTTTTTGTAATTTTTGAAAAATTGCGGAAAAAATTGTCTGTATTTGACGGTGTAATTTTAACCATTTCTAATTCCGCTAAGATGATTTTTTCACAATCCCCACCCAAATAATCAATAAAATTTCTAAATACCGTCATATCGGTCGAATCGAATATACCACAACTTAATTTCGTCAAATTTATCAAATGCGGCATAATAAGGCAAAGACCGTCGATCTCGGGTGCATCTAGAGTAACCGAAAACTCTTGGAGATATTTTAAATTTTTGAGTATAATACGCTTTTTAGTTTTGATTAGGGTTGTTTCACGATAGTCATGCATGGAAAAGGTTTTGCCTTCGACACAAATGCGTAGAACCGATAAATTTGTAAGGTAGACTAAAAACTCCAGGAATTGTTTTAGTGATAAATCACAGTAATTGATTTCGATTTCTCGAATCTGTGCGCCATATTTTATTAAAAACCCTTTGTATTTAAAATGTTTGATGGTGGTGTATTCAAGTTTGAGTTTATCAAATGGCCTTAGAAAGATATCTACGTTGTTAGGTATTAATCGAGCAATTTTTATGGAGATCGTTTTAGATATAATCGGGTCGTATGAGGCTTTGTACCATGTTTGGCAGACGCGAAACGCTGAAAGCTGATCTCGGAATTTTAATTTTCTTAAAATCTGGACGATTATCTAACGGATAAAATTTAATATTTTATTTGATGATAACAAAATGATGATTAGTCTTTTTTACTTACCGTAACAGGGAGTTTTGCGAAATCGCAACTAATGCAGTCAGACATTTTAGTCGTATTTACTTCACGAGTCTTTCGTTTGAACTGCGTTATCAGATAAAGTGTTGTGTAATTTTTTCGTATTTAATTAGATAAAATTGTAGCATATTTATTGCTTTTAATGAAATTGATAGGCGTTGATAATTTACGAATGATAACTAAGTAATTTAATTTCGGGCACAAGAAATGTCTTAATTAATTATTTGATAATTTTTGCAGATATTGTTGTATACAACAGCAATAAACAATTAACGTTGACCGATTTGTTTAATATAAACTTCGCAATCGCAAACAATAGTTTTCTCACATAAGAGATCTACAGATTTGGCATTAAAATGAGCTTTACGCCTCTAAAATTACCATCATTTAATCCAATTTTAAATTGAACAGTGGATCGCGCGCTCTAAAATTTTCGCTTTATTAATGTAAGCAAAGGCAAAAGGCAAAAAACGAAGTGTAACAGTTGCCCGTTTAAAATCAGAATATATTAGAATTATAATAAGCATTTTTAATAAGGATTTTTTAAAGTGAGCCATATAGACATAGAACTATATTTACCAGCGAGGACAGTTCCTAGGTGAAAAATGTTTACTTTCTAAAATTATAAGCTTACACAATGTTTGAGTAAAAGTTTTGAGAAATTAGTTCGTGAAGCACATGATATTTTTGGCCATGGCATATCAATACCAATAAAACTAAATAAAATTATAAATTTATGGGAGAAATCATCGAGGAGTGAATGACCAATTGCATACAGTTGTTAACTAACGTAAATTCAATCATGCTGGATGCAAACCGAATTACTGGTTGGAAAGGGTTCGTTGAAATTCGAAGCTTATGACGAAATTGGCCACAAGACATTTTGCGCCCTTGAAATTAATTGGCCTGGCTAAAATTTGGTTACATGCCTTGGCAATCTTGAAGAGAGTTGCTGCATAAGAATTTTCCAACAACGGAAACCGGAAGTACATTAGAAAGGCGAAGAAGAGGAGAATCGTTTAGAATTAAATTAGAAGAGGGAATTTTACCGTACTATTTTCAAAAGTCGTTATTATGTGGAAAGCTGGTAAAAATGTCAAACCATGAAATTATTGAGTTGATAGTGGAAGGATTATATGATGTTCATTCTCGAAGTTTCTTAGGTTCACTTAGAAAATAAACCTATTGAGCTTCTAATTGATCTTAAAGATGGTGACAGTTACACCAGGAAAGAGAAAAATTTTACATTAAGAAATAATAATAGTCAAATAAATAAATCTCAATATCCTAAGGCCTAAGGCAAAGCGAACTCAAATAAAACTCATAACAAAGCGAATAAAAGCGAATAAACTCTGATGGAGCAAATAATTGATTTGCTTTAAATGCGCTAGAGGCAGGGTCATTTTGCTAGAAGATGTGTGATCTTAGATCTTTTGGTAGTTTCAAGCGGAGATCATTGCTCTCACAAATTGTATGATTGTTGTCTAAAAATTTGCTCACAAAGTTAGAAATACAAATTGGTCAAGGGTTGTAAACACTTCTATCAATCTTACATCTGTCTATGTATCTAAATGTTGAGGTTGCTGTAACTACAATTCATTGGTCCTGAACCTGCTGCTCCCTTATTCTTTAACAGTGGTAAGAAAGCAATGACTTTGTTCTGAATACTTCGGTGTTGACGACTACATTCACTAAGTATACAACTGTACAGATTTTGAAAGGCTTCGGTTGCAAGTTTTTAAGTCTTTGGAATTAAAGCAACTCTCATAATAATAATAATAATAGTACCTCTTCAAATTTCAAGTCAGCTATTGAAAAATCAGGTGTATCTCATGTTCAGATTAATACTGTAGTTTAATAAAGCGGAGATATGCGATAAAATCTTAGATTGCTATGTTGATTTTGGGAGCAGCTTTACAGTTTTAAGATGTGACGTTAGATCGTCGTTTCTTTATTAAGACAATAATTCAGTTTGATTGAAGGGTGAGGGAACTGAAGAAGTTCAACCTGCCGATATTACAACTCTCACACTTTAAAGTATAGGTAAAGTATAGACTTCTTGTGAATTGTCGATCATTCATTTACTGAACAACCCCACACATAAATGGGTGTTTTCTGTAACCCAATTCAGTGCTATTCATATCTTAGTGAAATTGTAGATGGAAAGTAACTATTTTCCTAAAATAATATTATTACAATTTTTCTTTTGCTAAAATAATATTATTACAATATATCACCTTCACCCTTACTGGCACCAACTAGAGCTACTTATGTAGCGAAGAACATCCCGCTCTTTACTGTTTTCGAGATCCGACAGATTGTCCATCTTGAACTTACCCAAGTTATTGTGCCTTCTGCATGCTAATATTGGACATGAGCAGGAAGTGAACCAGCGTTTCTTCCTTCTTCTCGTCCAAACAGCTTCTACAGAAGTCATTTCCCTCCAGACCCAGCCTTGTGCGCCCCAAGTCTAGCTTTTAACAAACTTGTTTTACTAAACTACAAGTGCACAGTCCACCTTTCCTTTGCTAAAGCTAGCGCCTGTTTCCTAAGTGATAGTTTAAGCGCTTTGGGAGGCCTCCCCAGACTTGTCCTTTCCAGTTGCAGCTGTAGAAAATGTCGTGCCTAGCGAGCTCATCCGCACTGCAGTTCCCTACATGACGTCCGAGTGATCAGAAACTAGATTAACTGAATGTTGAAATGCTCACTCATCTCATTAAGAGATGAATCACAACTCAACGCCACCCTTAACGTCAAAGTAACTGATTCCAGCGACTTGATTGCCATCTGACTGTCCACATAGATTACGATATCTCCCGAGGACATCAATTTATGATTCAACCATGTTACGACCTCTTCAATCACTATCACCTAAATGAGATGAATAGAAATGTTTACATTTAATTTATCACAGAATACATAAATGTAGAATACATAGAATACCTATAATAAAACAGCTCCTATTTTGCTGTCTAGCTTGGAACCGTCCGTGAAGAATTGTCAAGCCCATTTCGTAATGATTGTAAGCGCATCTTGCATTACATCCACAATCGTGCCCAAGAATTTACCGGAATCAGCTATCGGTATGTCTTCTGCGCGGGGATAACTTCTATACTCTCTCTTTCTAGTTACAGTAATAATCTATTTACCACTATATTCTAGAGAAGAGGACACAAGACCACCCTGAGATGTTGCCCCTAATCATCTGCCTTTTATAATGATGGAATACCCTAGCTCCGACCTAAGAATCCTGCTTAAAAATCCTACTTACAAATTGTTTTGTTTAGTGTTTCTAAACAAGATATTGTTCATAGATTAAAATAATAATTATGGATTAATATTCTTTAATAATATTTAAAATTACATGTGTCTGTTCGTGTACAGGAAAAACTCTAACCTAAGACACTACTGTCAAAACTAAAAAAGAGTACCTTTTATACTTTAAAGCTGGCTTCACATGACATTTCTCCCCACCACAGTTGAGTGCTGCGATCACAAATCCAAACGAACTGCTGCCCTATGTGGACGTTGGCTTCGTCGAATAACTGGAGTTGGATCTACTGTTGCCGTTGTTGGTTCAGACCCGGTTACCGAAACCTGTTGATTTTGAGGACTGCGATTCTGTTGAACGGTGGCAGATGAATTTGCGGATCCTTGTAGTTGGTGTGGGCTGCTATCTAATGCCGCAGTCGGCGGGCTCTGTCGTTCTCGGATTGCATCTGCATGTCTGCGTTTGGTGGTTTGATCGAGAAATGCAACGCTGTATGACCATCTGTTATTTTGCTGTGTGATTGTCCCAGGGTTCCATTTCGTATCATTGTCTGTTCACACCCATACGTTATCACCTATTGTTGGAAGCGAGAGATCTTCGTTATCCTTCTCGCTTGACTTCATTCGTCGTTTAAATGTTTGAATTAATCTTTCTGTTAATCCATTTGTCTTTGTGTGGTATGGCGAGGACGTATTATGTTTCATTCCCTCCTTCTCACAAAATGTTTTGAATTCGTGAGACGTGAACGAGGTTCCATTGTCACTAACGATTACTTGAGGCACTCCGTAACGAGCGAACAAATTGGTAAGCACTTTCTCAAGCATGTTTGTCGTGATACTTGTCATCGTATAGACTTCTACCCATTACGAAAGCGCATCCACTACAACCAGAAACTGTTTGTTTTTAAAAGGTCCCACGAAATCGATGTGAATCCGTTCCCAGACGCGTACTGGAACGTTCCATGAGTATAATGGCACTTCTTGTTGACCGTTTCGGTTCTCTTGACAACTTTGTCATCGTTTAACGAAGTTGTCAATGTCCTCATCGAGTTTTGGCCACCATATGTAATACCGAGCCATTGCACGCATAGCTACAATACCCGGATGGCCGTTGTGTAGTCGTTGGTGTGCGGCTATACGTAATGATGCAGGTAGCACCATTCTTCCTTGCCACACATGAGGATATTGTTTTCTACAGACAGTTCGTATTTGCGCTGTAGAAACGATTGGAATTGTGATTGTTGGCACATATGTTGTGGCACCCATGTTTCACTGCACTAATAATGCGAGAAACCTCCTTGTCTTTATTGAACTCGACTGAGATGCTTTTCTCGCAGAACTGGAGGTCATCCATCTTTGCTTTGCCAATGTAGTTGATGTTGTCTTCAATCTTTTGCCTGTCGGAGTGTGGTTCTTCTGTTGTAGTCGGCATACGTGATAAAAAATCTGCAAAAATGTTTAATTTTCCCGGAATGTACTCGATGTCATAGCTATATGAATTTAATAGCAATGTCCATCGAATCAAACGATTATTAACGAGTTTAGGCAAATTGCGATTCCTGCCATATATGTGCGTCAACGGTTCGTGGTCCGTGACCAATGTAAAATGTGTACCCGCTAGGAATCTGTCGAACTTTTGTACCCCAAAAATTATTGTAAGTGCTTCTTTGTCAATTGTGCCGTAATGTAACTGAGCACCTGATAATTTTTTTGATGCAAACGCAATCGGTAAGTCAATCTCGTCGCTGTTGCTATGACTAAGGACAGCATAAATTCCTTTGTCTGATGCGTGGCATGTAACATACAGATCCTTTTCGTCATAATACGGGTGTAAGACCTGTGCGCGTGAAAGCTGGAACTTAATTTAGTTGAAAATGGCTTGTTCATGACTCGTCCATTTGAAACGTTGATTTTGCCCTGATAGTGTGTGTAAATCATGTGCTGTGCCGTGCAAATTCGGTATAAATCACTCCTAGAAATTTACAAGCCTCATAAATGAGCGTAACTCTCGGGTGTTCGTTGGTGGACTGGCGTTAATTATGGCGTCCAGTTTGGCTTGTGTTGGGAAAATTCCCTCTTTGTTGAAGCGATGTCCTAAGTACACCACTTCGTTCTGGAAGGAAATGCACTTCTCTCGTTTGATCCGGAAACCCGCTTGTTGTAATCGTATGAGTACTTCTTTTAAATTGTGCATGTGCTCGGCGTCGGTTTTTCCTGTGATATCAATATCATCGAAGTATAACGCCACTGAGTCAATATTTGATAATAGTTTTTCTATGTTTCGTTTGAAAATAGCTGGAGCGTTTGCTATTCCAAACGGTAATCGATTGTACCTGTAATATCCCATGTGCGTTGAGATTGTGAGTAAATGTTGTGACTCTGGATGTACTTCGAACTGTAGATACGCCTCCTTTAAATCGATTTTGGAGAATCGTTCTCCACCAGCAAGTGTGCGCCGTAAATTATCAAACAATGGTACTGGATGTTTCTCCAATAGCAAGTCGGTGTTTCATTTGGATCGACTGGTGTCAAAACGCCTTCGCTAACTAATCTGTTGATTTCCTTTTCGACATTGCTCTGTATCCCGAATTTGACATATCGGGGGTCGAAGCGTTTCGGTTTTGCATCATGTTTCAAGTGTATTTTGACTTTGTAGCCTTTGATGCGCCCCATTGTACCACTGAATAATTCGTCGTAATTTACAGACATATTTGCTAACCCTGTGTGTGTTTGCGGTGCCTGTATCATTGTATGTGATTCAGCGTTTGTAATCGAATAAACGTGTGCGGGAAATGGCATGTTGAAAGCTTCGCACCATGGTAAACCAAACAAAAACGGTTTTGCCTGTTTCATGACAATTACTGGTAATTTAAGTGTTTCGTTGTTGTAGGTTACGTGTATATCTGCCTGACCCAGAGTTTGCAATTGATGACTACCGTAAGCTATCAGCTAGGTGCCTGTATTAGTGTTGGTTGACCTATTTGTTTCCAGAGATGTTCCATCGATAATGGAATGTGATGCACCATCCAGAGTCGTAATCAAATGTAGCTTTGATTCCATTGACGTGAATGTCAATGCGCTTACTTGTTTTAGTAACATGATTTATAGTGTAAACGAAAACACTGCCATCATCACTGTTATTACTGTTACTGTCAGCTGTGGACGTTGCCGCCATTTTGTGAATGTTTACCGACTTACGTGGATCACCTTTGGTGGGTGTTGCAGTTGTGGTATATCCACTGTTTTTTTGTTGTTGATAAATTTGTGCTCTGCCCGTGTTAATGCAACATGACGCATAGTGACCACTTCGCCTGCACGAATGGCATATCAACGTTTGCAATGATTTGCGTATAACTTTTGTGGAAGTTGTGTAGTGTTTATGTTTCCATGTTTTTTCCGTGTATTTTATTAACACTTTCTTGATTTCCGTTTGTTGCATTGGGTTTTAATACCTCGTTTTCTGCTCGTTGTCGAAAACTTCTTTAAATGTTACTTCGCCCATCGTCTTCATTTCTTCATTTGCAGCGTTTCTGACTGTACGTGTTGTTTTCAGATCCGGCCATCTCTGTCGAAGTTCGATTTCGGCATGTTGATGACGAATGCCAGTTGCGAAACGATCGCGTATGTAATTCACAATCGAGATTCTCAAAATCACAGTCACGGCTAACTGCACGTAATTCGTTTGCATATTGTTCGAAGGATTGTGTTTCTTTGCGCGTACAATTCCAAAACTGTGACAATGCCTTAAATCGAATCGTTTTGTGTGTATTTTGTTCGAGCGGTGTGGTGGCATCCGTAAAAGACACTTTAAGTTCGTGATGAGTGTCCGGTGACAATGAACACAGGAAATAATCGCGTTTTGCGTTCACTTACAGTTCTGTGTTTGAACTACTAAGTCTTCTCATGCGACTTTGCGCCTCGAAGGCATCCACAAAATTTTCTGCCGATGATGTTGAAGATTCGACATATCGCCCGCATTTAAAATTTTTTTTAATTTCTCGAACTTCCTTTTCATCTAAGTTTTGCGGAGTTTGTTGTTGGGTATCTGTATCTCGATTTTGTCCCCGTATCACTTGCAAGTATCACTTGCTTATAGAAACAGTAGGACAATTGTCCTACTGTTTCTATAAGCGCGGCGTTATTCCGGCTGATCAATTCCACAAATTGTTCAAATTGCTCTTTATCCATTTTGTTTATGGGGGAAATAATTCGTGAATATAAATCCTCGTCGCCAGTATGTTATATCTAGTATTTCTAAACAGGATATTGTTCGTAGATTAAAATAATAAGTGTGGATTAATATTCTTTATAATATATAGAGAATTACATGTGTATGTTCGTGTACAGGAAAAACTCTAACCTAACATACTACTGTCAAAACTAAAAAAGAGTACCTTTTATACTTTAAGGCCGGCTTCACATGTCAGAGTCATAAGTAATTGAAGTGAAGTATCATGATATTTTTTATCACGTTGGCCGAGGAAACACTAGGTGTATGTGTGTGTGAATGCATATTAATTGTCAAATTACCATTTTGTAAACTTTGTAGTTTGCAATGCTGATAGATTTTCTTCGTAATTAATTTATTTAATTATGTTATTTTATATTTTTGATTAATAAAATAATAATCAAAAAAAAGTAAAGGAGATAAAGATCGGCTTAGGAAAACCAAACAAAAATTTGTTGGATATTTATTCGATTTAGAGGAGTTTTAATTTAGAAAATTTATGTTAATGAATTCTTCGAAATTTAGATGGATGAATCAAGAGTACATTGCCTACAAAAGCATAGAAAATGCCATTCCACCTCATTTTAATAGCGTGAATCGTCTCAACTCTCACGGTATTCTTTAGTGGTAAGAGCCGTTTACGTGTCTTGATTTTGAAGTGTTTGGAATGTGGAACTATTTTTGGACTAACTCTCCAGCCCTTTATAATACAGTGGAGTCAGTTTGTTCAATTTTACAGCCAAAATCTTGTAGATACTTTTTTATTGCGTGAATTCTCTTATGATAAGTTCTCGTTTTAGCTTTCTTTTCAAATTTTTACCACACATTTTACATTTTAATCACATATTTTGCAATTTTTAAATATTTCAGGTACATAATTTTAATTTTTTCGAACCTGTACCTAAAATGATCACATTCCCATTCCGCAGCTGCAATTTTTATCTACCACTACATATAATGCATGTAAGTATAAATAAGAAATAATTTTATTTTCTCACAACAAATAGAACAATTTTTCTTTGAATAATTTATCATTTATTAATATTGAATTCGTTTCACCCAAAAACATCAAAAAAAATTGATGTACATCGAAAACCATATTCGATTCGTCAAAAAACATCAATGTTTTTTTTCGATATAAATACATCAATTTTACGAAATGTAAATTTTTTCATAAATTTACTAACACCAACAAATTAGAAACGTCAATTTTTAGTTGTCAAATTTGTCAATATATAGAGATTTTGTGTCTGGATTTTTAATCATTTTAATTGTTGTTTAATTATTTTAATTGAGTTAAATAAAGTTGTCAATATATAGTTTCTTGCGCCTCGATTTTGAATCATTTAAATTGTCGTGTTTAATTTTAATTGTTGAGTAAAGCACTCGACTATATACTACAAAAGTCGATTCGAAATTTTTTAAACGTCAAATGTTTTATATTACCAATACAGATACAAAACTCTATCAATTTATGTGTCTTGTACGTTTCACACCACAAAATTTACATTGATTTGAAAAAACGAAAAGAATTCGATATATTGTAACTATTTTATCGCTAATAAAAATATATTTTTCGTCCTATTTGATTTGACGTTTAAATGACGTTTTGATTACATATTGGACGTGTTCAATCGGGAAAAAATGATAAAAAATATCATGATATTTTATCCCACCCTAACTTCATTTCGTAATATTGTACGTCAAACCCGATTGAACAACCAAAATTGAAAAAAAAAATGATAAATTGATTTTAAATGTTACATTTTGTTTTAAATCACTTTGTAAAATTCAATAAACTCGTTTTGTCGAAAGGTTTTTAGTTAAATGTGTATATTTTTTAATTATTTTTTTTATAAATTATTTTGATATTGAAACTATTTGGTTTTTATCCAAATATTATAGAAACAAATAATTTTAGTTTGAGTTTCGTTGTGTTGTGTGTTCTCAGACAAAACTTCGAAATATAAATTATTATTTATATTTAAATAAATAGGTGACGGTGTAAATACCATATAAATATCTTAAAAAATCAAATTTAATTTAATTTAAGTACCGAAAATATCATAAAGAAAATGAATTCAAAATTGACAGCTGGAACCACAAAAACCAAGAAAAAAGTTGGTTTTTTTGTGTGATAAATGAGTGCGTTTAATGCTAAAAGTGATAAAAAATATCATGATATTTTTTATCATTTTTGCCCGATTGAACACAAGGATTGATCGTGTTCAATCGGGCAAAATTGATAAAAAATATCATGATATTTTATTCCATCCTAACTTCATTTCGTAATACTGTACGTCAAACCCGATTGAACAACCAAAATTGATAAAAAATGATAAATTGATTTTAAATGTTACATTTGATTTTAAATCGCTTTGTAAAATTCAATAAACTCGTTTTGTCGTCAGATTTTTAATTAAATGTTATATTTTTATTTTTTTTTTTATAAATTATTTTGATATTGAAACTATTTGGTTTTTATCCAAATATTGGAGACACAAATAATTTTAGTTTGAGTTTCGTTGTGTTTGTGTTCTCAGACAAAGCTTCGAAATATAAATTATTATTTATATTTAAATAAATAGGTGACGGTGTAGATACCATATAAATATCTTAAAAAATCAAATTTAATTTAATTTAAATACCGAAAATATCATAAACCTAGTGTTCAATCGGGCAAAAATGATAAAAAATATCATGATATTTTTTATCACTTTTGGCATTAAACGCACTCATTTATCACACAAAAAACCAACTTTTTTCTTGGTTCCAGCTGTCAATTTTGAATTTATTTTCTTTATGATATTTTCGGTACTTAAATTAAATTAAATTTGATTTTTTAAGATATTTATATGGTATTTACACCGTCATCTATTTATTTAAAAACAAATAATAATTTATATTTCGAAGTTTTGTCTGAGAACACAAACACAACGAAACTTAAACTAAAATTATTTGTGTCTCCAATATTTGGATAAAACCCAAATAGTTTCAATATCAAAATAATTTATAAAAAAAATAATTAAAAAATATAACATTTAATTAAAAACCTGACGACAAATCGAGTTTATTCTATTTTACAAAGCGATTTAAAACAAAATGTAACATTTAAAATCAATTTATCATTTTTTTTCAATTTTGGTTGTTTAATCGGGTTTGACGTACAGTATTACAAAATGAAGTTAGGGTGGGATAAAATATCATGATATTTTTTATCATTTTTGCCCGATTGAACACGTCCAAAGAAAATAAATTCAAAATTGACAGCTGGAACCAAGAAAAAAGTTGGTTTTTTGTGTGATAAATGAGTGCGTTTAATGTCAAAAATTATAAAAAATATCATGATATTTTTTATCAATTTGGCCGATTGAACACAAGGAAAAAAACCAACTTTTTTGGCGTGTTCAATCAGGCAAAAATGATAAAAAATACCATGCCTAGTGTTCAATCGGGCAAAAATGATAAAAAATATCATGATATTTTTTATCACTATTGGCATTAAACGCACTCATTTATCACACAAAAAAACCAACTTTTTTCTTGGTTTTTTGGGTTCCAGCTGTCAATTTTGAATTTATTTTCTTTATGATATTTTCGGTGCTTAAATTAAATTAAATTTGATTTTTTAAGATATTAATCCTAGTGTTAAATCGGGGAAAAATGATGAAAAATATCAATATATATATACATATATCACTTTTGGCATTAAACGCACTCATTTATCACACCCAAACACCAACTTTTTTCTTGGTTCCAGCTGTCAATTTTGAATTTATTTGCTTTATGATATTTTCGGTATTTAGATTAAATTGAATTTGCTTTTTTAAGATATTCATATGGTATTTACACAGTCACCTATTTATTTAAAAATAAATAATAATTTATATTTCGAAGTTTTGTCTGAGAACACAAACACAATAAAACTCAAACTAAAATTATTTGTGTCTCCAATATTTGGATAAAAACCAAATAGTTTCAATATCAAAATAATTTATAAAAAAAAATAATTAAAAAATATAACATTTAATTAAAAACTTGACGACAAAACGAGTTTATTGAATTTTACAAAGCGATTTATGTAACATTTAAAATCAATTTATCATTTTTTATCAATTTTGGTTGTTCAATCGGGTTTGACGTACAGGGGGCCTATTCTCGAATTCCACATCCATTTTCCACATTTGGACATCTGTCAGAACTCTTAAAAATTGAATTTTTTCGGTACTAATGTCAAATTCTTTTCGCCAAAAAACATCAAAAAAAAATTGATGTACATCGAAAATCATGTTTTTTTCGTCAAAAAAAAATCAATTTTTCATGAGTTTTGACAGATGTTCACATGTGGAAAATGGATGTGGAATTCGAGAATAGGCCCCCTGGAGTCCAATTACCTATTGACAACTTTGACAACTAACCCTGCCGGCCACGCGTAACGCAAACGTTCATTTTACGAATAGTCTCTTCTACTAAAGTGTTCGTAAACGTTACGCTAAAAATGAGTAGATATGTTACATAAATGATACTCTTGCCACATGAGAAGTGAAACAAATTGGCGAAGACTTATTTATGTATTTTGTCTAAACTCTATGAATAATCGATCTATTGGTTTTTCGCTCGGAGTATTTTTTTGTGTCAACTGGAAAGCATAAGGGAAATAACAGATGTCACCAAAAAACAAATGTCAAAATAAAAATCTTGGTGATGTGAGCGACGCCGTTCAAACCAAACAAATAAGTTAAAATATAAAAAAAAAAAAAAAAAAAAGATGTCACCATGGATGTCAGTCTACAATAAATGTCTTTAGCGCCATTGGTGTTTGTTTCAGTTTTTCGTGAATTTCTGAATTGAATTTGTAATATAATATTGAACGTATTTGTCTCAAGATTATTATTTTAATAATACATAAAACAAAAGTATAAAATCATGGGTGATCTTGCCGCCAGTAGTCAAAGTATTAAACGTAAACAGAAATATAAGAATATGCTAGATTTTGGACAAGAGTTAGGTGAGTACCTATTGCATTTATTTATTATCTCAAAATAATGTTTCTAATTAATTTCTGAATTTTTACAGCAAATCGGGCCGAAACGGATGATGTAATTAACACAATTAACCATGTACATCAAATACTTACCCAATCAGATCAATTATCAAAAGAAGGGCGCATTACCGACCGTGCTAATAATTCAACCGAAGTAGTGCTGGATGCTCAAGTAATAAAAATGAGCCACGAATTGATAGAGCGGGCAATTTCAAAACAGACTACATCTGAATTTAATGATACCGATTATGTTGCTGCGCTAAAAAATCTTATAAATCATGAAGGAGCTAAGAATTTCAATCTAATAGGTAATTATGGAATAAGCTGCTCTTCATTCTATCATGAAATGTTCGTAACAATGCTGGGTGCCTTCGAAACGGAACCCGTAATTGCGCAACCTGTTGCAAAAGAGCGAGCAAAACGGACCAAACAAGTTCTGGTTTGTCATTACAATTATTTTTAATCATAATATGTTTATATGCCTTTCTAAATTTAGGAAACTGTGAAGAAACCGGAACAGCTAAAGAAATTGGAATCAGAGGGAGCTGCTGATGAAGTAAACAGTGTGATGCGACAAATTGTTGCATTATATCAAAAAAATGAAAGGAAACCCTTGCCGTATTACAAAGTTGTCGTGGTACCGAATAATTTAATGCAAACAGCTTCAAATGCTTTCTTAGTATCATTTTTAATCAAAGATGGTTCTATAGCGTTAGAAAATGATGAAAATGGTCCTGTGATAAGGCCAATTGATTCCTCCGAGAAGGAAATGTTATTATCAACACAGAAAATGCATAATCAAGTGCTAATTGGGTTTACAAATGAAATTATTGATAAGCTTGTGAAAAAGTACAACATTCGAACTCCTTTGTTACAATTCGAGGAACACAATGAAGATGAGACAAGATAAAAGTGTAATCCCTATATTTTTAATTTAATTTCATTCCGCAACTGTTTAAATTGCCTATAATAAACTATTTTTATTTTTGTTTATTTCGTAGTTTTATTCGATTTTTCTTTACAATCTAAAGGAGACAAAGGCCCCGACAAATAGGTTTCGTGTTGTGTACAGTGGAATTCAGTTAACACGAAAACGGATAACACAAACTTTTCTTTGTCACCAGTTCCACTGTTTCTTCATATTATTTTCGCTTAACATGAAATATTTTGTAGTTCCCTTCGATTTCGTGTTATCCAATTTCTACTGTATATTGTAATTGCTGTGGTTCGAGTGGAGTTCAATCTAAAAACACGACAATACGACTACGAATTATGCAGTTCGACGGCCATCGTTTTGTATTGGAAGGTAAAGAATAAGAAAAATACTATTGTTTTAGTAAAGTAGTTTTAAATAAAGTTGCAAATTTGTCCCATTAGAATAGGACAAGAGTGTGTTCATGAACAGGCTTAGATTTAGGCTGAAGGCTAGGAGGGCCCCATAATCTGATTCCGTGTAAAAAATGATTTAGAAAACACAGGCTAAACGGTCTTGTTGCTAATGGTTATAGAATCAAAACTTTGCGAAATGCATTTTATCCAATTGTTGAGAATTTCGCCGCAAACAACCGCAGAAAAATTTCACGTTTTAATTTAACGTTTCTTTTTATATCTATTAATTTTAGAAAACAAAACTACAAAACATTTCGCACCCCGCATTCAAGACTATTGTACTTACATTAATTTTCCACTATTAATTCCATTTCATACCAGACAGCTCGCCTCAAAATTTTTAGTTAGGTACCACAAATGTGAATCTGAGACCCTTTCATATCTCGGTTCTTGCTATAATTCACGTGTAAAATGAACCAAAATTAAGTAAGTGAACATTCGGTTGCTATCAAACATTTTATTTTGGTTCATTTTACACGTGAATTATAGCAAGAACTGAGATATTCTGAGTTTGTAATCTATATATGAGAGATTTTTCGGCAAATATAAAACAGTTGTGCTGTATACCTACTTTAAAATGTTGCAGTGAAGGAACGCTTTGCCTTTACAGCAATGTACTTTGATTTTTTAAATTATCACTTAAAAATAAATTATTTTTCAACAAATTGATTGAACAAATGAAATCAATTTACATATTTCAAAAATGAAATAAAGCATTTGTATTTTTGAAGATCAAAGCCGAGGCTATGGTATGAAAAGTACGTAATTAGAAAAGGGCCTAAATAGGGTGAAACACCAAACCATCGGCTGATTTTTAAATTTATTTTTCGCTATTTTTCGATTATATTTTAACAAAATTGTTTCACTTTTATTTTCGGCGCTAAAATGGGGATACAAACCAACCCTACCGCCTCAGATAGTAGTGTTCTAAGTTCTAACTAGTTCAGTGACAGATAATACAATTAGGTACTTTGACTACCACAGAATTAGCGACACTAATCGAAAATCATTTTAGACACTACCTACCTACAAAAAGCTCAAACATTAGATAGTCCAGACGCTAGTTCTACCAATAATGGCGAGGTTAATCTGCCAATGGAAATATGTACATATCTCATATTTTACCGCAGACTAATAATAATATTGTATTAACCACGTTGTATAAAATAGTAGTAGTGGTTTAAAATAGTAGAGCAGCAATTTTTAGTGGCACACATAAACAACAGCGAGCTCGAAATACTCGCATGCTGTAGCAGCGTTAGACTGCCGTTTAAATCATAGATTTGCCGATATTATTTGTAAGGGGGAAAGGTAATACTCCATACACTATTTACAAAAACAAAATTTTATGCAGTTTGAGTGGTTCAAACAGAGCTAAGCTGTACAACGTTTTACATGGGCTAACGTTGGAAGATAAGAAGCCCTCATCGCTGTTAAATGAATTTAAGCTAAGTGCTGACACCTTTTTTAATGAAGAACCTTTCAAGCAATTATGAATGGATCGTCTCTCACAGCAGGTGCAATTGATTCTTACAGCATTTGAAACCGATGTTACTTTAACTGTTTTAGCTGCAATAGCCGTTAATATTAAGGAGGTCTTGTCTCAAATTAATATTTCGGGTATATCAAACCCTAATTTTGATTCAAACAAATTAATAATTTAAAATCGAGTAAACAAAATTCATATTTGTTTGCAGAAAAAATCAGGAACGATATCCTTCGCGAAATTTCTGCTTTGTTAAGAAATCAGTTCCGTGGACGCTCGACTTAAAATTCAATCCAAATTCAAATTCAAAACCTGGTACGCCAAAACGTGCTAGGTCAAATTCTCGTTTTGATTTCAACCCAAAATGTGACACGTGCTGTTATCATTTTAAATACGGCGATAAAGCCCCGCATGTTTACTAGGTTGTAAATTTTGATTTGTCCGAAAAACAATAAATTCCCTTCAGGTACTAGTGACCAGTTCTGATGGCTCCAAATATTGTCGTCTTATTCTCTTCGGTAGTTTTAATAGATTTAGATTTTTAATTGATACGGGTGCCGATGTTTCGGTCATTCCAGTCCAATTACTCAAAATTACTCAAGCACTTTGTAACTTTAGATTATTTGCGGCAAATGTTTCGCCAGAACAAGCTTTTGGTACAAACATTTTGAAGTTAAATTTAGGATTTCGTCGCAAATTTGTCTGGGAGTTCATTATTGCTGATGTATTGTTGCCTATTTTGGGTGCCGATTTTTTAAAATATTCTGGTATTCCTCCAGAGACAGAGGATTATTGATCCGGTAACCTCTCTATTTGTCACTCTCATTCATAGATAAAACGAAGTTAGATAATCAAATTAAAAATTTATTATATAAATTTCCGGAAATAACGCAAAAGTTAAATAATGTCAAAATTGTTAAACACAACATCACACATGGCTGAGAAACCAAAGGACCGGACCTTAAGTTAGTTAGCAAAATGCGAAGATTAGCACCGGAAAAACCACGAGTACGTAAAGCACAAGCAGAACTTACAGCATTGATGTCAAAAAGTTCATTCCTTTGCATCTGGTTAAGATGAAGAATGGAGAATGGAGACCTTGCGGAGATGACCGGACACTAAACGGGATTACAGTTCCAGACAGATATCCGATACCACACCTTCAACATTTTTCGAATCAACTTGAAGCGTATACGCCATATTTACGTCGTTAGATCTTGTTCAGCCATATCATCAAATTCCGATCAACCCATCCGATATTACAAAAACAACCATTTCAAATCCCTTTGGTTTATTCGAGTTCACTAAAATGACTTTTTTTGAAGAAGAACATTTACAACATCTAAAAAGAGTCTTGTAAAAACTCTCCGAATATGGTTTGGTCATTAATCCAGATAAATGCGTTTGTGCTTTACACGAAATTACTTTCCAGAGTATACAGTCACTGAACAAGGATACAGTCACCTACTCAAGAAAAAATTTAAATTATTAAAAATTGAAAACGTCCAATTACAGTTGATCATCTCAAACGATTATTGGGTATGATAAATTGTGTTAAGCGACTTTACTTGCACATCCTTCTTCTACAGCTAAATTAGCTAGTATGGTCGACGCATTTGGCACAGCGATCGGGATGGTCGTTCAGCAGTATGTTGCGGATGCATGGCAGCCGCTCGGTTTCTTTTCAGTACGTCTCCATGAAACACAGCAAAAATATATCGCTTATGACAGAGAGTTGCTTGCGGCTTACTAGGGCAATAAGCATTTCAAATATCTTTTAGAAAGTCGTGAGTTCACGTTGTTTACCGACAATAATCATCTCATCTTCGGTCTTAAACAAAATCCGGATAAAGCATCTTCTCGTCAATTTAGACATTTAGATTTCATCGGGCAATTCACTACCGATGTACAACATATCTCAGGCATTAACAATGCAATCAATCAAATTTCTATTCCTGAAAGTCTTGATTATGCGGTAATGGCAGATGCACAAATCAACGATGAAGAGCTTCGAGAATTATTATTCAGTGGCACTATAGTTTGGATTTTAAACAGCTCCCACTCTTGTTCAATACTACAAAAACTTTTCAACATTTGTTGTGATGTTCCGACAGCTATACCAAGACCTTTTATTCCAATTAATTTTCGGAAAGCTGTTTCTGAATCATTTCACAATTTATGCCATCCGGAGGTTAATGCCCCCATCAAATTTTAATTGACGGAGTTATTTGGCCTTCCATCAACAAAGATTCAAGAGTCATGGCTCAAAGTTGTATAGCGTGTCAAAAATCAAAAAAATTCAAGACATACTAAATCTCCTCTCGGCTCTTATAAATTAACGTCACAAAGTTTTTCGGGGATTCATCTATACATTGTGTAACATTGATCGATAGATACACACCATGTGCTGAAGCAGTTCCTGTTACGCATATTACTGCGGCCATAATCGCTTTCGCCGTATACAGTACTTGGGTGTCCCCATCAGGGAGGAGCACAGTTTGAGGCTCAGCTGTTCAATGAATTTCTTCTTTATTAGGTTTCACAAGAAGATAATGTGCCATGAACGAACAGATTGGACTGTCATATTGCCTACAATCATGCCGGGCTTCGCACATCTCTTAGCGAAGAATTACAAACAAACCCAGCTGAGTTAGTTTTTGGATGTCCCTTAAGAATACCAGGACAATTTCTTAATGCAAGTTCAGACAATATCATTCCCCAGACAGAATTCGAAGAAAGTTTAAAAAAGCATTTCGCCGAAATTAGGCCTATTCTCACGTCTAGACACGATTCGGAAAGAGTTCGGAACAAAGATTTGGGCACGTGTTCTCATGTTTTCATCAGAACCGACGCACTTCGTAAAGCTACTATAATCGTATCTTTATCTGTATTTAATCTTATAATCTTATAAAAGCTGTACAAGCTCGTTCATATTTGGTAATTGATCGTTCGGAAAAATATTTTGAAATAAAAATAAATTCAAAAATCAGCAAAATTTCTTTTGATAGTATGAATTAAAAAGTGAATTAGTGAGATATAAAGAGTAAAAGTGAACAGTAAAATTGTGTGAAAATTTATATAAAGTGATTTTTGAGAATTATAGTTAATAAATTGTGTTGAATTAATTTTTGGTGTTAGATAAATAAATTCATTTGTGTTAAACTGAAGCGTTTTGTTTTATTCAGTTAAATATTTTATTTAAAGGTGAAGTGTGTGGATCCAGGTACTGAAATACGTAAAGAAGTTTGGGAACTACGAAACGAAACCAGCCCCATAAGCTCATCAGTTCAAAACTGGATTAAATTCTCTTACAGTTTTCGGAAATATTAACTTCAAATAAATTAAAAAATGAAAAATTTTGTAAACCTGTCTATCTATGGGGTGTTGAATAATTATTCGTGTAAATAATGCTAATATACTTCTACGTGTTAAACACTTAAAATGATCTTTAGGGATCGGTTGCATATTTGGTGATTAGACGAATTAAAAATAATTAATTCAAATTAGAGTAAAATATTAAATTTGCTTAAATTATTTTTTTTTTTACTTTTATCAAAATTGTTTTTGTAATATATAGAGTCTTTAATATTATATTTTGTGAAGAAATTTTTTCAAAGTAATTTATTTCAAAACAAATTCTCCCATTCACGCGAGTCGTTTTTGTGACCATGCCTCACATCCGTCGTTTTCTCCCCCCCCCCTATTTTTATATGTATGTGTGTACAAGTTGGGTTCCATTTGCAAGTTGAGCAATTTTATATATAAAGTATGCTGGTCTGACGATTGAGTTGGGCGTTGAGGTTGTGGTTGAGTTCGGTTCCATTTGTGGGTAGAGTTGGGGTTGAATTGCAGTCGATTGAAGAGCTGGGTGGCAAGTCGAGTTTAGATTGAGTTATAGTTGGACTAGGGTTGAGTTGGAGCTGAGTTGAGTGGGAGTCAGCGGTTTCAATTCCAGCGGTTCCAATGAATACAATTTTTCTAAGCTCAACCTAAAAATTCATCAACATGTACAGTTTACATTCTCGCTTTTTTAAGAAAAAATCAACGTTGTTAAATAAAAGTATTTACAAAATTATTTTATTAACAATCAAAACTATTAATTTTACACAAATAATATTTTATTTAAATTAGGTGAGCCCAACTAATAAACAATATTTTTTTACTCTGATACGCCCAAATTATAATGTATTACAAATTTGAATCAACACTCGAATCTAATGGTCCCATTCCTTCACCATAATCCAGTTCATCCTCGTTAGCAGAATCTTCAAATTCATCCGATTTATCTTCCGGGCATTTTAAACATCGACTTTCATTAATTCCATAATTGATACAAGTATTACCAACACATTCACAACAGCCATCATGGAACCATCTGTGGATTTTGAAAATAAAACCTTTAAATGGCTGAGTAATATTGAGGCAACCTTTCACTACCTGAAACTTGTGGCACCCATGCTCTGACAATGGTCACGACACTTATTCCACGACATACATTGTGTCATGTAAACAACCGTGCAATTCACCGTCACAATATCTTTTCTCATATTTTCAATAGGCTCTAATGATTGGTCGGTAGAATCTACAAAACAGTAGTAAAATCTTGGCATAAATAAATTTGTTGATTATACTGTATAAACGAAAATACTTACGCATCACCATTTTTATATGATGATCAGCTTTTGTACCGTACAACGCGGCATCAAAATCTACCGGAAATGTAAATATTAGCCATTGATTATCATCATCGGCCACCTCAGTCAATGCATTAAATAAACCGGGAATTTCTTCTAGATCTTCAACATGTGATTGTTTCGATAGGCCTGGCCTGGTGTCATTTGGCTTGGGACACATTTCTTACAAAATAGGGTAATGCAATTATCGTATTATAAATTGTTGGTTGAATGCTTCAAAATACATACCCACACAGCTACAACATTCTGTATATAAAAAGCTTAAACATTTAAAACATTCGTTGCAACAAGAACAACTTTTTAAGTCACATTTACAGCTTTCTGTTAACATACATTTGGATACAATTGAGGCACAAACGTGCTCATTGCAGGAATAAACATAATTAACGAAAAACAAGCAAGTGATGGATGTGAATAGTATCGTTGTTAATAATTTTCTCTCCATCTGAAAAGACAAAAATTATGTACAAAATATTAGGTTATTTATGTTATAATGTAGTCAAAATTTCAAAGAAATTTTTATTTATAAATTCAAGAACCTAATACATAGAATGTAAGCGTCAACTCTCTATGTTCCGTTCGAGTTGAAATTGTTTCTCCACTGTAATTTTCGTACTCTGGAATTTTAGTTTCCTATACTTTCCAAAAATATACACTGTTCGGTTTACCCTATATTTTGTCAGTGAATTATGAAAACTCAACCGATATTTGCACAAATAAACTGTTCAATTGAAATACCTCAAAAATATATGCCTGTAGATATTGTTGAAGATATATTTTGGGAACCATTAATCAGCGGATTATATAAATATGGCGAAACGATCCATTTTCTTTCCAAACGACGAAGATGCTAGAGTTATCAACGGTCGTGCTTTAAATAAATTTGACTGCCCAAACCTTTAATGCTAAAGATTGCGTAGAAAATGAATCAGGTAAATTTTCTAATTGAATTTCTGAATAGTTTGAATTCAGGTGAACATTTCACCTTTTTGTTCTTGGCTGCTATGAAATGTGTCTGTAAAAAAGGGACATGCAATGCAACGCGTCTTATACCAAAAGAATTTCGAATCAATGGAATCCAGCCAAAAATAAAACCTTTATGGTGGTTTGCAACCTTCATTTATTTTATACCGAGTGTAAAATTAGATTCATCAAACGATTCTGCAAACCTATTTAATCTAACCATATATATGACTATTAAAATAAGTCGCAAGGCCCATTGTTTGAGAAGGTAGAGTGACGTACCTTCCGGAACCTGTTTTTGAATACAGCCAGTTGTATACACTGTGCTCAAAAATTGGCAGTTTTTTTTTTAAATCCAAATAATACATTTTTGATTACAAAGAAAGAATGATTTAGTGATGAGTAACTTTTCTGAAATATGATCTTATGTGAACCTGAACCTCAACCCAATAATTTTTATCACTGACCCTGAACCCGAAATTAGGACCCTGAATTCGAAAATACTACGATCGATCAAACAAAGTCACCCGTGATTTTCTAGTGAAATACGTGATTTCGGTCGAAAATTTAAATTGTTTCATACCAAAGTCATTGGCGACTTTTTTCGGTGAATTTGAAGAATAAAGTGTCCAGTAAAATCTTTTACAGGCCGAAATTACGATTAACCCTAGTATTTTACTTTTGTCATTGTAAAAGCTTTAATAACCAGCGAATCTAATTGTTTTGGTTGTAGAACGAATTAGAAATTTGGTTATTTTCTTTCGTTTTGGTTGCAAAAACAGTAATGACGCACCGAGCTATCGCTCGCCTAGGAATTGCTTACGCGTCCAGAAAAATGTCATTTTTCGTAATCGACACGAAATATTCTATTCTTTGCATCTTACTTTTACATAAAAGGCTAAATAACGCTCGCACAGCAAAACAATCTATTTTACTCTAAATTAAGCGTGGTTTTCACTATGATGTATGGAAAGAAATTATTAGACAAAGGCAACGTTATAGCAAAATTTTCATACCACGTTTACATTAGTAGAATAAAAGTATGTAGCAAAAAAGTATCGTCATGTGAACTCATATTTCGGCAAAGCATGTATCAAAAAAGTATTAGTATATTACGTTGTAATGTGAACCCTTACTAATAAATATATGTTAGGGCCAAATCGATAGACGCAACTACAACTTTTAGTTGTAGTTACAGTTTTTTCGGAATTGAATTCCGAAACTGGTATTTTTAAACGACATTAAAACAGCGAATTTAGTTGGGATTTTAATGGAATTTTTAAACGTAAATAAAACTATAGTTTTTCGAACATGAGCTGCCAACATGAAAAAAATAATTTTCCTTTGTCTAATAGAACGTACAAGCAAATTTAATTTGTGATGGAAACAAAACAACAGTTTTTTCAGATGTGAGATTAGCGTTCAAGAGAAATTTTGTTTATATTATTAATAAGGAATATTTAAAATGGAAACTATGAACTTTTGTGGCTAGGTAGTCGTAAAAAATATAAATAATTTTGTAATTTTTATTCATGAATAGCAAATTACAAATCTGGAGTCTCGTTTGTTGTTGTTATTATCATAATTGACATTTTTAATTTTACTAGAAGAGAGGTGGGGGTAAATTTATCAAAATGTCTCAATTTCTCAAAATTGATTTACATAAAAGAAAACATCAATAATATTTTCCCACAGGTACGCACAAAATTGCTGTAAATAATTATTTATTGATTTACAGCAATTTTTTTTGTACCATAGAATTCCACATAATAAATAGCAACAACAAACAATTTATGTTCCGAAAAAAATTCGGTATTATATATCAATTGTAAGAACTGTTTTAGTCGCCGATATCCATGACTACAATCGTAACTGCAAATTAAAATCGACACTTTAATGTGGTTCAAAAATACCAAAAACAGACACTATAGTCGTAGTTGCGAATTAATTTGCGTTTATCGATTTGGGCCTTAATGTCATTCGTATATTTGTTTTCAAAACAAAAATGTATTAGGGCCAAATCGATAGACGCAACTACAACTTTTAGTTGTAGTTACAGTTTTTTCGGAATTGAATTCCGAAACTGGTATTTTTAAACGACATTGCGGTGAACAATGTGCAAACAATGTGCAGTGTGTCAGCAAACACAAAAAAATAATATCAAAGAACCTATTATGAGTAAAGAGGTTCCAAGTCTACCATTTGAAATAGTGGCAACAGACCTGTTTCACTTAAATGGTGAAACGTATTTAGTGGTGGTGGACAGTTACTCCGGTTTCTTTGAAATAGAGAAACTTAATAACATGATGTCAGCCGAGGTAATACAAATATTAAAGAAAATATTTGTTACCCATGGTACACCTAGAATACTGAAAAGTGATAATGGTCCTCAATATTCGGCTAGAGAATTTTTGGAATTCAGCAAAAAGTGGAATTCTGAGCAAAAGACATCGAGTCCTCAGTTTCCAAGAGCAAATGGTTTGGCAGAACGAGCAGTTCAGACAGTTAAACTAATGATGAAAAAATGCGTCAAAGACAATACGGATTTCTATCTTGCACTACAAAATATGCGTAATACACCTAGATATAATTGCCTAGAGTCTCCCAATCAAAGGCTAAAGAGCAGATTGACAAGAACAAATCTTCCAATTGGCAAGCAGCTTCTGGAACCTAAAATAATTGAAGGGGTGAAGGAAAATCTAACTAATCTAAGAAACAAGCAACAAAATTATGCTGATAAAAACACGAAGGTTCGGCAAGATCCAATACTCAATGAGAAAGTTTGTATTCAAATGGGTCCTAGAAATTGGATTACAGGGGCAGTAATGGAAAGCTGCGAGCTCCAAGATCGGCGATAGCGCAGTCCGATGATGGAAGTAACTCTCATCATCTTCGCATAACCAGATTGATAGAACCAATCAAACGTGAAAATAAATTCATACATATAGAAGACAGTTCACAAGATACGGTTAAAAGCACTGGTGATGACAAACAGGTTATAAATAGTGAGAGGTCGAATAAAGGTATCGGTGAAACAGTAACTAGATCGGGAAGAGTTAGTAAAGCACCACAAAGGTTGGATCTTTGAGTTCAGCCATGGCTTAGTATTAAAACTAATCATAAATATTATACTACATAATATAGTTAGTATGAAGAAATAACGTATATAAAAAATAAAAAAATAAAAATAATAAAAAGGAGGAATAGTACGAAACCATTTGAATTTTGATTAAGCTAATCATTTTAAATTATATTCATTATTAGTTTTATTCATTGTAATCTTTATAATATTATATAAGAAAAGGGAGATGTCACAAGCGATATCTTGTACTTAGCATTGGAACTAGTGTTCCAACTGTTATACAGTAATATTGTTATACTTAATATTGTTATACAGTAATGTCGATACCTTTCGTTACAGTAATTATTTTTATGGACGCTCGACGCCACTCGATAAATTGTTTTAAATAAATACATATATTATATACATTTATATGTTTTGAATGTTTAGCGCCATATTTGCTGTGTTGTGTATTGTGTTGTTGTGACATTTATTCAATGACGTTTCTTAAATTCAAATTAATAACAATAAGTTAACATTTAGAGGTAATTTATTTGTAGCAGAGCTACCAAATTTTATGTTGGTTTAATAATGGGGGCTGTTTATTTTCGTAATTTCTTCACCGTATATGGTTATTGCTGGATTTCAAAGTTTTTCTGTGATTACAAGTGATTTTTTTGAGTAAATTAAATTATGTACTTAAATTTACTGTTGATTGTCTTCGTTATTGTTTTTTTGTGTGAAATTTAAATTACATGAAAATGCGCTGTAGACAATCTTGGCCATTTCCCAAAATTTGCATTCTTATTTATTTCTATTTATTAAAAATCACAATTAATCACAGAAGATACGTTATTTAACAGCTAAAATGTGTTAGATTAAACTCAGTGTTAAGGAAAACCACTACCTAGTTTACATGAAACTCTCTTAAAACGTACGAAAATAATCTAATTTTAATAAATAAATAAACCTAAAGAAAAACTCAAACGACGAAATATCCTACCTAAAGGTTATACGAATTTTCTATTTACATATTTGAGGTTTTTTTTTGTACTTGATTTTCTCAAAACAAAATACCGGCTTAGCGTAGCAGGAAGAAATTTCAATTAAATTTTTAATATAAATCATTTAGTAAATATTTGTAGTAATCACAACAAAAAATTGTATCTGTACCTCTTCATACAAAATATAGTTTGTTTTTCAACAAAGCATATAGGGAATTTGTCTAGTTTCAATCTATAATTTTAAGATTTTAACTCATACTGAAAAACATTCTTACGAAAATATTTACGCAAATAAGTGGCCTGTGAGCATGTTTATTTTTGACGTTTCTAGCTTATTTAGGAGAAATAATTTGAATCAATCAGAAGAGACGTCAAATTTACGAAATTACGAAATACGCAAATACGAAAATGCTCGTGACGAGCCCTATTGTTATTTAAGACTTCGTATGCTGAGGAACAATTTCAAGAAGCGGAATTGTCCAGAAAGGATATCGGACTATTAGGTACAGATCTCCCTGACTTAATTTTCGTTCATAAAACTGGACTAAAAATCAAGGATATTAAAAAAAGTGATTTGTTGTATTTGTTGAGAAATAATCACACCCCACAATTTTATGCAGATTTTAATTTTAATTTTATTATTTTAGTTTATTATTATTTATTTGAATGGAACTGAAGTTATATTGAATTTTTTAATAAAATCTGTTAAAATGCTTAATTTTATTTTATTTTAGTTATGAATTTTGTTATTATAGTAGTTATATTTAAAAATGTCACATCTGCAAATTTGTACAAAACTACTTTAATTTAAAACTCACTTCTATAAATAAAGTTGATTTTGGGGTAATAATCCGAAATATTGTCCTACTCCCAATTAAAGTAAGTTATAATACACCATTGAACATAATAATCAAATTTCTAACTGGACAGGTAATATCACAGTGATTGTTTAAAAATACGACCGATTTAAAATTAGGTTTTGCAGAATATTACATTTTATCAGTTGTCCCATTTTTGAACCGAAGGTGCGACATAAACTATCATTCTCGAAGTCTATGATTTTACCAATTCTAATATTTTCTCGGCAAATACCGGGTACCCTTACTAGTAATCAAATAATCTTGGTTCTTTTTTGAAAATCCACCTCCTAACTATTAATATCTCTCATTATTAGTTAAGGTTTGCAGATTGACAAAATCCGTAACAAAATATGGATACCATATTATACATAAAAAAGGTGTACTGTTGCTACTGAGCACTTTGTACGAATACACAAGTGAATTCCCAATAAACAAGTGTAAGTATATAAAAAATGTAATCTATTTTTGAAAACTAAAAATAAATGTAATGTTTACAAAAGCGAGAGTTAAATAAATAATAATGAATGATCTTAGACAGACATTATCCATACCATAATAATATTCTGTGCATTAGTCTTTCGTATGTGTCAGTGCATTGTGAATCGAATATTCTCAACTCAATCGTATTTTTGTAAAACGTACTAATCTTTCCGTGAACTTTTTATAGGAACTGAATTTAATATTTATTGAAAGATTATTTTACAATGATTTACTATAATACATGCATGATACATTTATCCGGAAATTCCTTTTTAGTTTTCGTTCCCTGTGAGTTTCTCTCAAATTTCTTTGGTCAAAATTTAGTAATTGAGTTCTTGGTATATGCTCAAAAAGAAAAATAATCTGTGATAGTATGTATTATTCTAAGAATTCATTCAAGTTACTTATAGACTTACCCGCCCATAAGTGAATATAAACACAACGAATAAATCAATAATTGTGTAGATATGTATTTGTTTCTTTTTGGTGAAGTATAAAAAGTTATTTGCACATTAATTATTTGGCATCACTTTTTCATAAATACTATCAATTATATATTCGGTAAACGATTTACTTATTTACCTGCGTTGATGGTTAAAGTTTTTGTCACTCGTAATTTTTTTAGTCCAAATGTTATGGTGAAATATTTTGTGAAAAAGCCGCCTGACATTTCTTGTAATTCAAATTTTTTTCAAATCCGATAATAAGGCTGTCGGCCAATTCTCGGCCAACCAATCGATATACGGTAAAATTCGTTTTTAAGTGTTCGTATATTTGTTTTAATACGTTAAATTTTTGCTTTATAGTCTCTCAATCATTATCAAAACAGAAATTCAATGTAATTAACCTAAGCCTGTAATTAACCCAAGTTAACTGTCCAATTGTCCACCAATGATCCAAAGTGATTTTGGTTTGTTATTAATTATCGTTAAATTAAATTGGTAGTTTAAAAATTTACTGAAAACCGGCCAAATCATTTTATCAGAAGTTGATTGAATTAAGAAGTAACTTACAATAACCAATTCAAAATTGGGCACATTCGAAAATAGATTATGGATAATTTCAGAGTAAGTTTCGACCATTAAATAAGAACATTTTAATGTCTATTTGTCTATTGAGTAACCTTTAGTTTGTACATATTGTTGTGGAGACTCTAAAAAACTATGTCTCAAAATTCATTTTCGTTTTTATTCATCCATTGGGCACATCCAGCGCTTTAAGGTTTCAATTAAGCTAATTTAATTAATATTTTCCAGTCACCACGACAATACTTTAGGAGAGGCTATGAGTATTGATTGAGTAGTATAATAGCAAATACAATAATAGGTAGTATAAGCTTCAAGGCCTACATTTTATTTTACCTTATTTTCCAATTCTTACTTTAAATTTTAGTCAAAACACGTTTTGTTCTTTTGACTAAAGATCTAATAAAACATGTTAATTAAGAATTTATCATTAAAATAATTTGGGATTTTGCTATAAAAAAAATAAAATAAAAATTGCGATCAGGCCAAACAATTTTCAACTGTTTATATTCACCATTCTGTGTAATACAGCTTCTGATGAATTTTTACTATTTTTAGAGGTTAATGTCGAGTATTTTTCAGAAAAATGCTTAGTTATTATTCCTGTCTCAAAATCTTTGTACGTTTGGAGTTAATTGCAGCGTTTGACATTTGCTTGGAGATATTCATTGAACATTTATACATAAATTAAAATTTAAAATATGATTGCACGCAGTATTTTTATTTTTTGCTTAATTTAAAACACTGACAACACCTGATTCAAGTGCACTTGTTTACGTATAACGTGATTGTAATATTAAAATATTTACGTTAGAAAATGTACATAAGAATTATCCTTCTTTTGTTTATATCACAGAATTTCTAAAAAAATATGCTACACTCGGTATTACAAATAAGTACGGTTATTTTATTAGTTTTGCTGTTAAGATTATAATTTGCATTTAAACGAGTATAACTTTCGTTTTAAGTTAGCAAAATATCTAGATAAGACGTCACTATTATTTTTCAATGAGAAATGTGTACATGGATAAAAGATCACGACACAAGTTTGCTTCACCAAACACACTTCATTAGCATTCGTTTTTTATGTTGTTTGATGAAATGTCTCATAATTTTCATAATTAATTTAATTATAACATCCGATAATATTTAAACTAATTACACCACAATTTTTTTTATAGACAATAAGTAAAATTTAAAAAGCGAAACAATGAAATATTTTTGAATATGTAAATAAACAAATCACCTGAATTTAAAGAAATCAACCAGAGAGATAGCAAGAGTCTTATTTTACAAGAAAAAAGAAATGAACTAAAAATTTATATTTTTAAGATGTTGTGTTTGCAAGTAAGAAAAGAGAGAGATCGAGAGATTGTCTAAATACATACATACATGATCTTTCAATATACCATATTTGCTTACATACTTTTTTCATTACTACACGGTGAATTTGATTATAAAAAAAAACATCTTAAAGAAAGACAGAGACAAATATAATATTCTCAGAATTAATCTTTTAAAAACAACAAATACCATTCGTAAACGAGAAAGAATAAAACCAGTTTGATGATCGAAATACCATTTGCTTCGTCTGACATCTATTGATAATTAAAGTTGCATAATACAATATTTTGTAAATTTATATACCACTTTCGTGTGACATCTACAAAAAATGTGTTGAACCAGTTTACTACATAATATAACTTAGCTAATTCTTTTTTACTTCGTTGATCGCGATAAGTTTCAATGTTAAACGGTGGAAATTGAATATAATGTAGTTTCATGTTGAATATTTATTTATTTATTTATTTATTACCAGCACTAACAATACCAATAATTTTGTATTTAAAAAAGTGTTACAAATTATTATTTCGAATACGACTCTTAAAAAGATCCCTTGAAATGTTAAAATCGAAATGTTCTGAATATTGGTTAAAATATTTTGACGTAGGCGCGACCGGTTCATCAATTCCATAATTCGTACGATGAAAAGCAATACTCAGTCTTAACTGTCGTGGACGAAGAATTCTGTTAGAAACGTAAAATGAATATAAGTCAAGCAATACCGGGAAATCAATCTTAGCACAAATTAGATCCCGAGCAAATACTGCATGAATCATCTCTCTTCTGAATTCAAGACTACGAATGTTCAAAAGTGTACAACGACCGGCATAAGAAGGTAAACTAAATCCTGAAGTTGACCTTGGAAGTCTTCGGAGGGCAAATATAAAGAACTTTTTTTGAATCCGCTCAATACGATCACTAAAGATTTTATAACCAGAACTCCAGATAACTACAGCGTATTCCAAAATAGGCCTAACAAAAGCAGTATACATATAATGTCTTGTATATGGGTCAGAAAATTGACGAGCATGTCTCTTTATGAAACCAAGCATCGAACCGGCTCTACCTACAATCATTTCTATATGTTTAGTAAAACTTAGGTTACCTGTAAACAAAACACCTGAATCAATAAACTGTGTAACTCTATCTATTTCCACGTTTTGTAAACTGTACGGAGCTATAATTAAAATCTTAATTCGTGCAAATGACATATGTACATAGTTTCACATTATTGGAGATATTGAGAGCTAAATGATTTTCGGTAGTCCAATCATTAAACCGATTAAGGTTCTGTTGTACCAATAAAACGTCTGCACCATTTCGAATAGTAGCGTAAATTTTAAGGTCATCTGCATATAACAGACATTTACAAAACTTAAAACATGTAACAATATCATTAACAAATAGAATAAATAATAATGGACCTAAATGACTTTTCTGAGGAACACCAGATGAGACTGTAAACTTCTCAGAATAATTTTGACCAATACGTACTAGTTGAGACCTTTGCGACAGATAAGATGATAACCATTTTATAGGAATAAAATTAGAATTCACTTTAATCAATTTATCAATTAATAATTTGTGATTAATTTTGTCAAAGGCCTTACTGAAATCTGTATAGATAGTGTCAACTTGGGCACCTTTTTCTAAACAGCATATCGCATCATTAACAAATACCGCAAGATTGGTTGTCGTTGATCTACCAGAAAAAAACCGTGCTGTTGGGAAACAATTAAGTTTTTAATATTAAGATAAATACAATCCTTTACCAGTTTTTCAAAAAGTTTAGGGATAACAGATAATATAGCTATTCCTCTATAATTCTCAACTGAATTTTTAGGTCCCGATTTAAATACTGGAATTACATACGAGGGTTTCCAGCACTGGGGAAAAATACCTTGCCTAAGGCTGTAACTGTAATTAAATAAATGTGCTAAATGGCCACTTAAGGCTTCGGCGCAATTATTTAAGAGTAGTGAGGGAATACCATCAGGGCCCATAGACATTTTACTATTAATTCCAACTAAAACCATTTTGATTTGTTCCCCCGTAAAAGAAGAAATACCGTGAATATGATTATTGACCAAGACTTGGTCACCGGGAGATGTAACATTTTCGACTGAATAAACGGATTTGAAAAACGTTGCAAATAATTCACAAAAAGCATTTAGATCATGAGCTTGCCTATCATTATAACTCATGGGTAAAGGATAACCAACATATTTTCTTTTAGAGTTAATATAATGCCAGAAACACGATGGATTGGACTTGATACCAGATTCAATTTCTAACAAATAATTACCATACATAAATTGATTCAAAACCTTAAACTCTACCGAAGGTGAGAATACAATGCATAATCAGTTTGTGTGCCTTGGTTTTACGGTTATATAAATTAACAAGTTTTTTGTTAAACCACTTTTCACGATACGAATTATGTTTGTTGACAATTTTTGGAGTATAAGGATAGGGCAGAATTTTTGAGACGTCTGCCAACTCGAATAAGGTTATTCTCATCTAGAAATGGGGATAAGGACTTTAGACGAGATTTTCGAGGCAAATTTCTTGAAGATTGCAGAGCCTTGATTTTCCATTCAAAGGAGGTAAGTTGTATATTTTTTAGTAGCGCCACTACGCCCTTCTTTCTTTCTTCAACGGTGAGGGGTCCAATAAATCGATCTTCCTTCCTCTGATGACATCTGATATTATAAATAAAGCGAAGAGCATATGAAAATATGTTTTATGTTGAACGGAGACAGTTTTTGTATTTAACGGTTTGTATTAGGTCATCATATTTTTGATTAGACACCACCAAGATATCCGCTCTTTTTCTCCGTTCTGGAAGTTCGTTCATTACAGTTGGAATGTTATTTGTCCATGAATGTCCAGTAGTTCAAGGGGATCAAAAATTCTGGCAATATCTGAGGTAACATCCCGTTTTGTTGAAATTGTAGCATTTTATAGATTGACATGGAAATAGAATTGTCAGAGAATGGTTGCCAATACATTACGAGTGTTGTAATGAATTGAGAGTCATCAATTTGAAGAAGCGACTCGCGGTCATCCTTGGGAATATCTTCTAATAATTTTGAAGAATTTGAACCCCATTTTCGAAGCCTCATACTCCCATACTTAGCAGTTCTATAACCTGCGATTTCATTTCTTGTATAGTTTTTGATAACAATTTGAACCAGTAAGAAGATCATCAACATACATATCATTTTGGATGATGGCGCTGGCCAACGATAGCCGGTCACTTCTGTCCAGAGCTAACTGTTTTAAACAACGAGTAGCCAAATATGGCGCAGAAGCTAAACCATATGTGACTATATTTAGCTTGTATAGACTTTGTATTTGGCCCTTGTTTTGTTTTCTCCATAAGATATATTGAAACTTTGTATCCGACTCTTGTTCCTTTATTTGACGATACATTTTCGATATACAATACTGAATACAAATTTATGAGCTCTAAATCTGATCAGTATTGTAAATATATCATTTTGCACAACTGGTCCAACTAATAATATATCGTTAAGAGAGTTACCTGCATTTGTCTTTGCGAACGCATTTAAAACAACGCTAAGTTTGGTAGAAGGATTGTCACTAGAATTGCAACTCAACATTAAATTGCAAACACGCGCATCACCTAAAGACGTTAAATCAGCTTAAAAGGAAAACACATGTAAGAACATGCGAGAACATATTCTAGTTATTTGAGAATATTGTAATTTTAATTTTTCTAGTTTGAAATGTAATAGAACATTTCATAAAATAAATAAATTTTTTTTAATAAATTTTCGAACTCTTAACTTACGGAGAATTTTACCTAACAAATAGCTTATTTAGCGAAATCTTCTATCATCTCATTACCATCAGTGAAATTGACGAACTGAAGAAAACAAATTCGACGTGTTGGATCAGGCCAAAATGATAAAAAATATCACGATATTTTACACGAAACTCATTTCCTTCCAACTTCACCTCGTTTACGTGTTACGTCAAGCCTAACCGAACAGCTAAAAGTGTAAAATAGGTTTTAAACGTCAAACTGTAGTTAAAGCTTTTGTAAACAACATCCGAGTTATTCTTATTTAAATGAATTTGGAAATGGAAGACAGTAGAACCCTTCGTTCGATATTGAAAGGCCGAATGTGTCGAAAGGCCGAATGTCGTATGGCCGAATGTGTCGAAAGGCAGAATGTCTAATGGCCGATTTGGTCGAAAGGCCCAAAGTGTTGAAAGGCCGAATGGGTCGAAAGGCCGAAATCTTTATTTTAAAACCATTGAATTTATATCTTTATGTAGCATATTAATGTGATCAAATTTTGTCGGAAAAATAAATTTATTTCTTTTTCTTTTTTTTATTATAATTAATTAATTTTTAATTGTATGACAAAAAAACGTAAGAAGATTTTAATATTTAAGCCGAGTTACCATTAAATATTTTTTTACAAACATTTTGTTAAAAATACAAATTTTGAAAATTTTCATTCATGAAAACATGAAAAATTAAAAACAGTTTCGATACAAACGGCCTTTCGACATTCGGCCTTTCGACACAATCGGTCTTTCGACCTATTCGGCCTTTCGACAAATTCGGCCTTCCGAAATTCGGTTTTTCGGCCTTTCGACCCTTTCGGCCTTTCGACATTCGGCCTTTCGGCCCTATTCCAAACCCGTTTATAAACTTAGACCCAAGCGACCAGGCGGGAGAGACGTTTTTGACGTGCTGCACTTTATTCCCGTAGCAATTTTTTTCTGTTTTTTAATATTTAATTGGCGCATAATTTAAGTTTTAAATAACAAATCACAAAAACAGGGACTGCCGGTTTAACTTAAAAATTATAAAACAAAAAAAAAACAATTCATTAATTAAATAAACAAACGAACTCCAAATTATTTTCTTATAACACAAATCAGTCTGTTTTCAAACTAGACAAAGAAATTGTACTTTATTGAGGAGGGGAAGGGGTGTACCTTATAAACAGAGTACGTTAAAAGCGTACTTCACTGTATAAATAAGTAACATAAATAATAAATAATTAGTAAATGTTTACTATATTTCGAATTGCTAATTACATTATTCATGTTGATGATAATAATTAACATTAGATATCGAACAGGAGCTTAAAACTAATAATAACTAATGGAATAGCGCACAGTAAACAGTTTATGCAACATTTTTTTTATAAAATATAAAGGGGTGATTCCCAAATCAATTCCGAAATGAAGCTCTTAAGTCAATCTTCAGCTTCAGCTCCAACTCAATTTACAACTCAACCTCTATCTCAATCGCAACACAATTCTAAATGCAATCACTAAATTAACGGCCAATCCAGCCATCAATTAAATTACCAAATCAACCTTTAATCCACTTCCAAATCAACCCTTAACCTAACTCCAAATCAACCCTTAAATAATTCCCCAATCGAACAACTCACACCCCAATGCAAGCTAACTAAATCCTAATTCTATATCAACTCAACTTAGCACGACCCAAATCTCAACCCTCTGCATTACTTTTCACTTATCCTCCAAATCAATACCAAAATTAACTCGATTTGAAAGCAACATATGTGTATGAACTCAACTCAATCTAACCGCCCATTAAACCCTAAACTCGATCTCAAATTAGTCCCTAACCGAACTTCTCTTTGAAGTCCAAACCCTACTCACCATCATACGCATACCGATATACGTACCGTCGTACCATCATAACCTTAAACAATCATTCCATCATACCATTATCCCATTATATCATCATACCATCAAGACACTACACCATTAAACCATCATAAATTCGTACCATTGTACCATAGTGACGTCGAACCATCACACCGTGACGGATATATCTTACCATCAATCCACCACCTTCATACCATTATAAAATCACATCATCATAAAATCGTACCATCATACAATCATTTAATCATACCATTATACCATCGTACATGTTTTACACTTCAAGTTGATCCTTTTACACTTCGAATTGAAATTTTACATCTCAAATTGGACCTTTTACATTCTAAATTGAACCCTTAACAAATTTTATGAATGGCCAATTAGGATAAAGCTTGGATATTCCTTAACAAATTATGATGAAAATTGACATGTGCGTTGAAAATGGGATTCTAAAATCATTTTTGGTTAGAATTCTGTAAAATGGTCAACAAGAAAATAACTTAGCTTTTAAACGATTATGATGAATTTTAACGTTTCCAACGAATAGAAGAAAATGTGACTCAAAAATTACTTTTAGATGAGATTGTGAGAAATATGTCAATATGGCTTCTATAATGTTGTCTATTTAGGTTTCTGTGAACCATGCTGCTGTTGAGGTTTCTTTAAGACAGCCTAAACATACTATTTCAATTCCTAAACGATCAAGATTATCTCCGTAACAATATTTAAGTTCCATTAGAAACTTTCCGTGCCAATCCTTCGCTTTAAACTTTGTGAGTTTGGTCTTGTTTAGAAAAATATAATCTGTAGCGGACACGCGTCCCAGAGTTTCGGAATTAGAAATATTATTTTAAATCCTCATTTACAATCTCGAATTTCGTTATACTCGGTTAAGGAATAGCAAAGTTCCGTTGTACTTGGCCATATTCCAGTACTTTATCTAAAAGTCATTTTAAAACCATATTACAATCGCACACGTAAAATTTCAGAATTTCTTCCAAAACTCATTTTAGAATCCCATTTCCATCGCGGAAGTCAAATTTCACTAAAATCAGTTAATAAATAGATAAGTGCAATCCTAATTGGTCATTCATTTAATTTGCTAAAGGTTTAATTTGAAATGTATAAGGTTCAATTTGAGGTTTGAGATATTAAAAGTGACCTTTCTTAAGTCTTAAACAATATTTGTGTAAGGTTTGGTTCAAATAGGTCAAGTCGTGTGGGTTTGTTTAAATATCATACACATATGCTGTACATACATACAAACACTCATTTTATTTTATAGATTGCTCAACTGCTCACTAAACACTGGTCCAACACCATCTCAACCCCAATTCAACCCGCAAACGGCCCCTAACTTAACCCACAACCCAACCGCAAACTCTCTTTCAACACAATCCTCAAACCAGCATATATAAAAAATTGGTGAACTGCTCACTATATCTTAACCCAACCCCAACTCAACTCCAACTCCACTTAAACTCAACCCGCAAATTGGCCCCTAACTTAACCTTCAACTCAACCCCAAACAAAATACCCAACTCAATATGTATTACAATATGTATAACATTTAGTGGAAAATAGCCCAGTAAACCAAACCCAGTAAGCAAATAATAAGGTACTACTTTAGAAACTCATTTGTAAGAAATAAGGCAGGTGGAATACATGAATCATCATTACATGATACTTGTTTTCAAAGAACGGGTCCCATAATAAGTAATCATTCTACGTTAACTCGGTTAATACACTTAGCCGTTTGCCAGCTTCCTGAGAACCACGAAGCGCATTTGAGCGAAAATTTTGAAATCGAGTTAATCATGCTTTTTTATTAAACGTACAATTTATACCAATTTTCAACTATATTGATTAATTAAACCTAAAAATAGGCTTAAGCGCATGCTCACTTAGTATCAGCGAACTTTTTATCGTGATCCTTCTTGGAAATATTCCTACATATATCACAAAAATACAATTTGGTTGATAATTTTATTTGTAGCTTATTATAATTAAAATATGATGGTGGCAAAAATTGGTAAAAATTCAGATAAATTATTAATGAATCGCAGTTGAACATTGTCTTGCGATAAATCAACATCAACTTTTAGGAATCCGATACAACCAGAAATATGACGAACATAAATAAATTTTTATTTGTTTTGATTATGTATCCAATAATTGTACAAACCAAAGGACAGTTCGAAGGATACTGTTGGGCGACCGATACCGTGAGAAGCCAGATTAAAACCAATTTCGCTTCAAAAACTCCCTACCAACCAATAAAGGGAGATCCAAAGCTTTACAGGGATATTCCAAGTAAGTAGCTATAAATTTAGTATAGAGGTTCCAAGGTTCAATTAAATTTAGTATTTGTTTTTGAAATTATTATTAGATTGCACTCCAAAGAAAATTTGGTTCTTTACCAGACATGGTACACGTCTTCCACCCACTAGAACAATAGACAGAATGAAATTGTTTCCTAAAATTAGAGACTCTATTGTATCACATTACGTGACCGGAAACTTGCCAGCAGTGGGGGGTCTTTGTCAACAAGATGTTGAATTGATAAGCAATTGGGATTGGAACACTAATATTACTGGCAATTATGATGAATTTTTAGTAGACCAAGGATGGGATGACTTAGTCAAACTAGCTGAATCATATAAAAATGCGTTCCCAGAATTAATTCCTTCGACATACTCAAGTGAAAAATTCAATTTTCGATACACGAATACGCAACGCACTGAAGCTAGTTTCAAAGCTTTTATTGATGGCTTATTTGGTCGAAGAGCTTGGGCCAATTTTCCTTTACCACCAGTTCCAAGTCGTGACTATTTGCTACGTGTAAGCGAATAATTTGTTTGGATTGTGAAAATAATAAAACAATATTTTCGAATTTTCAGCCTCAAAGTACATGTCCAGCGTGGTTAAAGCACGACAAAAATAACGATGATTCCAGAACCGAGCCGGATAAATTCAGAGATTCACCGAAATACCGTAATCTCATTCGTGACGTATCACATCGATTAGGATTTTTGGATAAACGATTACGAGGGAAACATATCCGTACGCTATACGATTTATGCCGATACGAACAAAGTTGGTTCCTAAATCAAACAAGCCCCTGGTGTGCAGCATTTACTCCACAACAATTAAGAATATTGAATTATGACCAGGATATTAAATCATACTACAAGGTTGGCCATGGTTCAGAAATTAATGAAAATTTGGCTTGCGAACTTGTTGGTGATTTAATTGAACGTTTGGATGCCGATGGTGATCAAAATACATTCTATTTCTCCCATTCAACCACATTATACCTTTTACTTGTTGCATTACGTGTACGTGTTGATCCTTTGCCGATAACCAGTGCTGCATTCAATCAACTAATCGACGATCGGGTTTGGTTGACTTCAGAATTATGTCCCTTTGCGGCTAATTTGGCATTCATTAAATATGAGTAAGTATATTTCAACAATTATTGTATATGACCTTTTCTAAATTGTTTATATTTTATTACAGTTGTCCTTTGGAAAGTGATTCAGAAAAAGTTTTGATTTTGCATAACGAACGTCCTTTCGAAATTGATTGGTGTAAAAATGGTTTGTGCAGTTGGTCGCAATTCAAGAAACGATATGAATACTACACCCGAGGTGATTGTCGTAAATGGTACTGTACAGAATAAATTGTTGCATCGAAGTTTGATGCAGATAATTATATTAATTTAAGTAGTAATTATATTTTTGTTGTTTCAAATATAAAACACATTCTTTAAATAACACACAATTTTATCGTTTGGCCCCTATTTCGAAAGTGGCAGAATGTAATGATACTGAAGAAAGAATCATAGTTTTATTTTAATTGTTGACTAATCGTCAGTCGTGTGATTTATTATTGAATTTTCATGTTAGTACTTGCCATCCATTTACAGTCAGAACGGTCTCGAATTCTTCTATTCAATGTTATATTCTGCACAGAATACCTTAAACTCGTCGGATATATCTAAACGTTTTTGCATTATCTTCTCTAATCATTATTGGAACGCTGGATCTTGCAAATTTTTCTAGTAGGACAAAATTGATTTTTTTTAACTGAAGAGCGAGTGTTTGCAAAACAAGAAAGCAGGCTTCACAATTAGGATATAGTCGCACCAATTTGTGTCAAATATTGAAGTGTGGTTTTAAAGTGTATGCATACAAAATTTAACTAACAAGCAATTTAATGACATTGGATTCGCGCCAACGCACACTGGGGCCGATTGTCGAAAAGCTGGCCAAAATTCTGAAATTCTCTATTCGGGAGTTTTTGGAGCCCTTATTGGCAACCTAAGATGCATGCCATTTTCATGGTTTTTTGGGACGTCGATTACGAATCTTTAGTTACATTTACAAAATTTCACTTATTGACAATCCCTTTGCATAAAATACTGTATATGGTATACCATATTACTATCAAGATGCATTCCGATTTTATGGATTTTGGGTCACCGATTAAGAATCTATAGCCACATTTACAAAATTTCACCCTCTTCATCCATTATTAACAACCCTTATTCGTCAAATAACCTAAATTTTCTGAAATTTTGGTTTCTTTCTCGTTTTTTTCATTTCATTTTTGTTCGAGGGGCAGCTAAAGGCATCTGTTTTTTATTGTATTTTATGCGCAATACTTTTTACTGCAACCTCTTGCTATTATTTTAATTATTTAAACTTTTCACTTTAACTTTTGGCAGAAAAACGTCATGACCGTACTTTTTTGAAGACAACGAGAGCAGGGCTGTTACTGTCAAAGGTGATTGCTACAGAGAAAAGTGAAAGGCCTTCAGTTCAACAAGATGTTGCCACGTGCTACACAGTCAGTGAAACAATGGCCAATTTGCATCAAACTTTTTGTGGATACCTAACGTACAATTCTGCTTTCAGCACGAAGGAGTTACAGATTGTGACCAACGCGCCCGGTTGGAAACTTCTATTTCTATGTGTACTTGTAAGGTACAAATCACGGTTTGTGAAGCTCCAATGCCAAAGCGCAATAATGAAATATAGTATGTATATCGTAGGCATGTCCGGTAGAAAATGGGTGGTCAATATACTACCTTGATCAACAAGTTCCCGGAATAATCACCGTGTGGCGCTCCCATCGTTCCGATTTGAGTTCTGTTTTTTTTGTTAAGTTGGTACATCTGTTGTTGATATTCCCTCTAAATCTTAGCGTCATAGCTTGACATTTGCAAAAGTTACGTAGTCAAGAGTACATCTACTCTGTGTGTGTTGGCGATTTTTCCATTATTTCCTCTCGGCTGCTGAAACGCGTTCCCCGTAATGGTTTTTTAACTCGATTGAACAGAAAGAAGTCACAGGGAGCCAAATCAGGTGAATGTTGGCGGTGGCTGTTGGATGGTATTTGTTGCATTTTTCGTCAAAAAATTACGAATAATGATGGCACTGTGCGACGGTGCGTTATCATGGTGCAAAATCCACGAGTTTTCTGCCCACAATTCTGGTCTTTTTCGGCGAATTTCATAACGCCCAAATAATACTCTTTGTTTACGGTCTGGCCTTCTGGCAAAAATTCATGATGCACTACACCGTTGTAATCCATGAAAACCGTGAGCATTGCCTTCTTTTTTGACTGAAAACGACGTGTTTTTTTTTTGGTGAACGCCATTCACTTGCCCGATGTCTGGATTGCGTGTCGTACTCATAAACCCACGTCTCGTCTCCAGTAATGATCCTTTTGATGAATGTGGGATCTGATTCAGCCTCGCAAATCATGTCTAAAATTGTAAATAATCGCCAACACACACAGAGATAGATGTACTCTTGACTACGTAACTTTTGCAAATATCAAGCTATGACGCTAAGATTTAGAGGGAATATCAACAACAGATGTACCAACTTAACAAAAAAACAGAACTCAAATCGGAACGATGGGAGCGCCACACGATGGTTATTCCGGGAACTTGTTGATCAAGGTAGTACTTATGTTGTGGTATCTCTCTTATCCAGTTATGTAAAGTGGTAGATGTATGTTGAAGCGGTATCTCGATTGTCCAAAATTAAATGCGGGGTTAAAAAATATTAATTTGCGGTATCACTCGTGTCCAATTTCGTTCCGGTTAAAATAAAAATCACTGTAGTTTTATTTTATTCACTGGTATATTTTCTCGGTAAACTAATCTCTCTCACAGAATCTTCTCGACTGAAATGATTTTTATTTTCTATTTTCTAATTACAAATTATGAAAAATCTTACATTTACAACAAAGTGACATCTATTAATCAATATTCAAATATTGCTACACTGTATGTAATTATATTTAATTATTTTTAGTAGATTTTTATTCACAGTGTAGCAATGTATATACCGAATATAATATTTTCACAATCTTGTTTACAAAATGTGTGTACTGAAAATTTACGGTAAAACCATCTAGAACAACTCAGAGAAACGACGTATTTTTATTTCGTTCGGTTAATAATTTCTGATTTTTTTATATTAATGTCGTTTATTTGATTAAAACAATATAGTGATAGTACCTATTAAATGTATAAAATATAAAGTGGAGTGTGAAGTTAAAAACAGTAAAAAATTTAGTGATTTTACGGGTTTTTCAGAAGATGAAATTTTAACATAAACAAAATATATCAATTAAATTAAATAATAAAGATAAATCTTTCAAAATGTACGATAACAATGTGGAAATGGATGTAAGCTTAGCAAATGCTAACACTGGAAATAATACAATTAATAACAAAGAAATTAAAATTAATAATATTAATAATACTGCAGATAAATTCAGGATTGAAGAACGTGAAAATATTTATTCAACAAAAGACAAAGGACTCTTTTCGGTGATAATTGTTAAAGAAAATTCCAACATTTTTAATTTCATTTACATTATTTCTAAATCTCTTATACAATTAAATCTTGGAGAATATGAAAACATCATCCAGACTATGAAAAAAACCAGATATATATAAATCCATATCCAATGCTAATAAATTTGTAGCGACTCACTCATTTTTAAAATTCAAATACTCAAAATATATTCATCACTCGCTCATCGCCACAATATACCAATCATGTATATTGGCGCACACACCACACAATTCATTCATTCAAAACACCCGTACATCAATTCAAGCAAACATTCACACACCAACAACATAATACGTGCATTCAAATTCGAATCCATTTCCATGAACGCACCTGCAAAATATTATGTTTCCATCACTGTTTATAAAACAAATGTCAAAAATCTCGCGCGCATTATGGAACAAAAAAAGACACATGGTTTTTGGTGCTCATTCAACACGGTCAGAAAAAATCGTCGTACATAGTGATTATATCAAGTTTTGGCTCGTAGCCATTTTTCTTCCGTGATTTTCATTTCGGTGATAATAAAATCAGTGGTGATAAATATTAAATAATAATAATTGTACTAAAATTAAAAGTAAATTAATTAATTTATAAAAACGGAGTCAATAAAATACAGATATTTAATTTATAAAATAAATAACAAATGAAAGTTTTAATTATTAATAAACTTAAAACTTCAATAAATTATTAAAATGTGATCTACTTAAAAACCAAGGATACAATATTTTTTTGACATATTCATTTGGCAAATACGTAATAGAGTCTGGAATAATATGATTCATCGCTCGGTCTGGAAAAAACGCCAATCACTATTTTAACTAGAAAAGTGAGATCAAAGTAGCACCAGATGGTCGAAGAGCCATTACTCGAGCAATTATCGTTTCTGGTGCTCCATTAGGCTCAACCAAAAAGTCGGTTTGTATTGATTTATTCAAGAAATTGCGACCGTTCTATAAACTTCCTTCGATATACCAACTTTCCAATCAATTGTTGGGCCTTGAGTACCATCGCGTCGAAGGGTCAGTCTTATCAAAAAATGCCGGCACTACTGACGTTGCAGACCGATGCTTGGTCGAGCAAACGCAGGGATTCCATAACAAATTATGTCATCAATACAATACACCAAAAGCCTTTTTCTATAAATCTGCTCACTAAGGAAAATCGAAATTTGGTTTTTAAAGTTGCTAAAAGCGGTGTTAAAAGACGTCGAGATTTAAAAATTTATTGTACTTATTACAGACAATAGAACGAACAATAAAGCGTCCCGAAAAATGGTTAACAAAAGCTATCCCTATATTACCGAGTATGGATGCATCTGCCATGGACTTAACTTGCTCATTGTCGATATCTTCAAGATTCAGTCTATCAACAGTCCGTTATGAAGGCCTCCGATTGCTAAATGGCCATATTTTTTTGAGAGTTTGCTGTTTTGTCTAAAGTGGTGTACTGTTTTGTTAATATAAAACAAACTTTTGAACAAAATAAATGCGCCAATTACGAACAACTTATAAGTATTTTCAAATCACAGGCCGAAAAATGCTTACAACCTTTACATTTCCGAAAATTTTCTTGAACCAGCTATTCGAGGAAAGAGTCTTTCGGAATCACAGAAACTTGATGCGACTTAATTTATTTTAGATGTCGCAGAACTTTACACAAAATATAAGGATAAAATGAGTCTTTGGCGCATTACAATGTTCGAAGTAAACTTTTTTCACGACTGTTTGTGGTTGAAAGTGAGCAGCTCTCTGATGAAATTTGGTCGGCATGAGTGAGTTTTACTTCATCTTTAAGTGCTTGGCGGTTAATATTTTGAGCATGCCTGCATCGAGAGCTGCAATGTAAAGGACATTCAGTACCTATAAAAACTAGGTTATGATTAATATTGTTAAAGGCAGAATTTTTTATTAGAATTGCTTTCCAGCACACTTTGAACCATCAATAATTTACATGAAATTAGGTATATTTTTGAAAACCACCAAATAGCAAATGTAGTTTTTGCATCGCACATGAAAATCTTTAGAATGCCCGTGCTGTTAGAACTAAATTAACAAAAAAACTCAATTCTGTTTTAGTTTATGGTTTTTTCGTCACTTGATAAAAATATAAAATGTGAGCATAAATTAAATTTATAGCTGATAAAATATGTTTGAAGAATTTACGATGTACGCTACACATACACACTAAATAAATTTTATTTTATCGAATGTGTGTATAAAAACGAAAATGTTTAGGTTTTGAAATAAAAACATTTGATTTCCATTGTCTATTTTTTATACTAGTTTTGGCTATTTTAAAACAGATGGCAATGTTTTGGGTTAGAGAGTGCGATTATTACTAAAGATACATGTTAAACCGAAAGTAATCTGACTGAAAACCTCCGAGATAAATTCAACATGTAAACGGTGACTTGACTGAAAGTTATCTGAAAGTAGTTTGAGTTCGGTCAACCTAAATTTGGTTGGTTTAGACACTTTGTGTGTTGAGTTAAATATGTAAACTTTAATTTAGTTGAATTGACAGATTTTTTCGTAACGTGGTTTTCAAATTATTTTAATTATTTTTTAATAATTTAAATGTAATTTTAGAACAAAGTGACATTTGAACTGTGACCTCAGATCGAATAAAAAAGTCCCATGTAACCACCAACCGAAATTTTCAGTCAGATCACTTTCGGTTTAACATATATCTTTAGTATACGTAAGCATTACGAGTTTCGAGTTACGAGAAATTGCGACAGAACGCGACTATGTGTAGACATTGTGAGTTCTCGTAATTGCGATATGTTGTTGTTGTTTTACTCGTACAACTTTTTAAGTACGATAGATAACTCGTAATGATTAAAAAGATTCTTTTTAAAGTAAATTGTCAACATGTTTCAAGTTGTCGAAACTCGTAATACGAGAGATACATAATCGCACCTCAAAAACAAGCTGACATAAAATATACAGAATGCAACAATGGAACCATCGTGTACATACAATTTTAAATATCGTGTATAAATTCAATGAAAATAGTATTGTGGCTGACTGAAGGGTACTTACGCATCTTAATATACCTAGCTCGTATAAGAGAAGGAGTTTTTGAAAAAAAAATCATCTTTAGGGACGAAGCACATTTCCACTTCAATGATTTTGTTATTAAACAAAACTGTCAGATTTGAGGTAGTGAAAATCCAAAGGAAACTGTTCAGACATAGTGGATCCACAAAAATGACTGTGTGGTGCGGAATTTGGTGAGGAGGTGTGATTGGCGCGTTCTTCTTCGAAGAAGGTATCGAAACATGTTAAGATAGATTTTTCAACGGAAATGATATGAATCTGGAAACCGGAAATTGTGATTTCAGCAGAATGGTGCATACTGGCAGACGGCACTTCAAACAATCGCTTTATTGTATACCACGTTCCCAGGACGCGTAATTTAAAAAAACACACACGTAAATTGGCCACAATGGTCGTGTGATTTAACATTTTCAGACTGCTGTCTTTGTAGTTTCTTGAAAAGAAAAGTGTATCTCAATAAGCCAGCAATAATTACAGAGCTAAAAGCAGAGGTAATTCGAGCGATTGGGTCCATTGTACAACAATTATGCCACGACGTCATCTGAAATTTCACCAAAAGAATGAGACCCTGCCATTTGGCTAGAGGTGGACAATTGAACGATATCATAATCCATACATAATTGTTAAAAATCAAAATATAAAGGGCTGAAACCTTTTGGGGTGGTCAGAACTTCGGTCTTGATTAATTCAACTCCCACATTGATCCCGAAATGAATCTCTTATGTTAATCTTCAGCTTAGCCTCAATCGCAACATAATTCTAACCGCAATCACCAAATTAAGCGCCAACAAAACCCTCAAATCAATCATCAAATCAACCCCAAATCAACTTTCAAATTAACCCTTAACCTAACTCCAAATCAACTTTTAAATAATTTCCCAACCGAACAACTTACTTAACCCCAATGCAGGCTAACTAAACCCTAACTTAACTTCAACTTAACTTAGCTCGAACCAAATCTCAACCCTCTGCCCAACTCATACTATCATACCAACATCCATTATGTCATCTTACAATCACCATCATACCATCATACCATCATACCACCATACCATCATACCATAATCATCATCATACCACCATCACCGTTACTATCACCATCACACAATTCTTATATACAAACCTTCATACCATTATACCATCATAACATCATACCTTCGTACCATCATAACGTCATCAAAAATCGACTCTAATTTTGAAATTTTAGAAATTCCTCTGCAGTAACTTTAGACCTGATTATCATCTCTCAAGAAGGAGATACATGTTTGAAATATTAACAGTGCCCTTTCTTAAGTCTTAAACAATATTTGTGTAAAGTTTGGTTCAAATAGTTCGATGCGTGTGCATTTGTTTAAATATCACACATATATACTGTACATATAATATATAAACACTCAATTTTAAATACAGTGAAACCTCATTTCAACAGACACTCAATTTAACGGAATCCTCACTTCAACGGACAAACCTTTAAGTCCCATGCAACTGAAGTTTTCCAATGAAAACCTCCCTTAGATAAGCTGACACTTTATTATAGCGGACACGGACAGATATTTCTGCGATAATAGAGGTTTGACGAGTACAATTCAAATTAAAACTTTACCACTTTAATTTGTTCCTTTTACACTTCAAATTGAACCTTTAACCAGATAAGAATTCTTATCTCTGCTTTAACATTTCAAATTGACCTTTTTACATTTCAAATTGAACCTTTAGTAAATTATATGTATGGCCAATTTGGGTGGAACTTGGCAATTTCTTAGCCGGTTTTAGTGAAATTTGATATCCATGATTGAAATGGGAATCTTAAATGATTTTTAGATGAAGTTATGGAATATGGCAACAACTTCATCTAAAATTCATTTTAGAACCCCATTTTCACCGCACATGTCAAATTTCATCATAACCGGTTAAGAAATATCCAAGTTCCATCTTACTTGGTCATGTTCCAGAACTTTATCAAAAATTCACTTTAGAATCCAATTTCCTATAACTTTATCCAAGAATCATTTTAGAATCCCATTTTCAACGCACATGTCAAATTTCATCCTAATCTGTTGAGAAATAGGCAAGTTCCATCATACTTGGCCATTTCCAGAAAATTATCCAATAAACATTTTAGAACCCCATTTCCATCGTACATACAGATTTCATCATAATTGGTTAAGGAACAGCCAAGTTCTATCCTACTTGGTCATATTCCAAAACTTTATCCAAAAACCACTTCAGAATGCCATTTCCAGCGCACATGTCAAATTTCATCATAATCAATTAAGGAATAGCCAAGTTCCATCCTACTTGGCCATATTCCAGAACTTCGTCTAAAAATCATTTGAAAATCCCATTTCGATTGGAAATGCTGGAGTTCATCAAAATCGGATAAGATATGGAATCCCAATAAAATTTTTATAAAAAAAAATCACAAATCCTCAGTTTAACGGACAACGTTTTGGATCCTGTCGATTTCCGTTGTAGTGAGGTTTGCCTGTATATATATATATATATATATATATATATATATATATATATATATATATATATATATATATATATATATATATATATATATATATATATATATATATATATATATATATATATATATGTATATATATATATATGTATATATATATATATATATATATATATATATATATATATATATATATATATATATATATATATATATATATATATATATATATATATATATATATATATATATATATATATATATATATATATATATATAGATTGCTCAACTGCTCACTAAACCCTAATCCAACCCAAACTAAACCGCGACTCAATCCTAATTCAACTTGCAAACGGAACCCAACTGAACCCTCAACTAAACCGCAAACTGTACGCCAAACTCACTCTTCAAACCAACATGTATAAAAAATTGGTCAACAACTCATTATATCCTATCAAACCCCAACTCAACTTCAACTAAACCCGCAAATTGACCCACAAACTTAGCCTTCAAATCAACCCCAAATTCAATGCCGCCTGATTCAATAATTAAACCAGTATATATAAAAAATTGGTAAATATTTGTACAACCAGGTATTTTCGGTCAATTCGTGTGGCAGGTACCCGACCCTCTTGACGCACAGGTTCCAAAAGCTTTTCAAATCTTGGCCGTGACCATAGAAACAGATTGGCAAACAAAAATTCTAAATCGAACAAGCCGTTATCGAGTACAGACATACAGACGTCCAGACAGACGGGCGGACATTTCTTTTTCTTAGCTTATTAAAACTCAGGGACTTTCAAAACGTCGAGAAAAGTGGTTTTGGACCAACCAAATTTTTGATCATTTTTGACAAAATTTCAATACTTTGGTCTTTTTAGACCGAAGTAATTTCTTGTTACTCGTTATTCGTCTCATAAGAAAGTTTTGGATTTTCTGAAAAATTCGGTTTTTTATTCACAATTCTCAAGGCGAAACCCTAATATGATCACCATTTATTTGGTTTGTCTAAAACCATTTTTCTCGAAGTTTTGAAAGCCCCTGAAAAAGCACAAAAAAAATGTCCGTCCGTCTGCCTGGACGTCTGTACACCTGGTATCTCGAGAACGGCTTGTCCGATTTGGATTTTTTTTCGCCAATATGTTTCTGTGGTCAAGGCGGAGATTTAAAAAGCTTTTGGAAACTGTACGTCAAGAGGGTGAGATAGCTGCCACACGAATTGAACCAAAACACTTGGTTATATAAAAATAATTACGAATTTTTTATATATGCTGGTTTGATTAATGAATTGAGCATTGAATTAGGGGTTGATTTGAAGATTAATTTAGGGGTCAGGTTGCGGGTTGAGTTAAAGTTGAGTTGGAGTTGAGTTGGGATTGGATAGGATACAGTGAGTTGTTGACCAGTTTTTTATATATGCTGGTTTGAGGATTGAGTTTGGCGTAGAGTTTGCGGTTGAGTTGAAGGTAAAGTTGAGTTTCGCTTGTGAGTTGGCTTAGGGTTGAATTGCGGTTTATTTGGGATTGGATTAGGGTTTAGTGAGCATTTGAGCAATAAACAACGAAACCTCACTGTTAGAAGCTGCAACCATATCTGAAATCAAAACAAAAGAAACAATTTAAAACAAAGAAACGAACTTACAAATGTAAATACTTATCTAATGTCTGGCTGTATAATGTATCCAGTTAACTTTCCTTCACACGGTACATTTAATTTATTGATCAGCCTAAAAGTTTATAAATTTTATTTATTGATATATTAATAACTCACCTTGATATTTAATGTCCGGTTCAGAATTACATTTATCTTAACATTGTATAAAATATAATTGTTGAATGATTCTAAAATGATTTTTGGATAAAGCTCTGAAATATGGCCAAGTATGATGGAACTTGCGTATTTCTCAACCGATTTTGATGAAATTTGACATGTGCGTTGGAAATGGGATTCTAAAGTGAATTTTTGATAAAGTTCTGGAATATGACCAAGTAAGATGGAACTTGGATATTCCTTAACCGATTATGATGAAATTTGACATGTGCGGTGGAAATGGGGTTCTAAAATGAATTTTAGATGAAGTTGTTGCCATATTCCATAACTAGATCTAAAAATCATTTAAGATTCCCATTTCAATCATGGATGTCAAATTTCACTAAAACCGGCTAAGAAATAACCAAATTCCAACCTAATTCGCCATGCATATAATTTGCTAAAAGTTCAATTTGAAATGTTAAAGGTTCAATTTGAAGGGTAAAAGGAACAAATTTAAGTATAAAAGTTTCAGTTTGAAGTGTACTCGTAAAACCTATATCATCGCAGAAATATCTGTCCGTGTCCACTAAAATAAAGTGTCAGCTTATCTAAGGGAGATTTTCATTGACAAACTACAGTTGCATGTGACTTAAAGGTTTGTCCGTTGAAGTGAGGATTCCGCTAAATTGAGTGTCCGTTTAAATGAGGTTTTACTGCATTTACAGGTGAGTGTTTATATATGTATTATATGTGCAGTATGTGTGTGATATTTAAACGCGTTGAACGATTTGAACCAAACTTTGCACAAATATAGTTTAAGACTTAAGAAAGGTTACTGTTAATATCTCAAACATTCATCTCCTTCTTGAAAGATGATAATCAGGTCCGTAGTTACTACAGAGGACTTTCTAAAACTTCAAAAATTGAGTTGGTTTTTGATGAAGTTATAACGTTATGATGATATAATACTTTGATGGTTTGTATATAAGAATCGTGTGATGGTGATGGTAATAGTAATGGTGGCATGATGATGATGGTGGTATGATGCTATGTTGGTATGATGGTATGAGTTGAGCAGAGGGTTGAGATTTGGTTTGAATTAAGTTGAGTTGTAGTTGAGTTAAGATTTAGTTGGCCTGCATTGCGGTTAAGTGAGTTATTCGGTTGAGAAATTATTTAAAAGTTGATTTGGAGTTAGGTTAAGGGTTAATTTGAAAGTTGATTTGGGGTTGATTTCGTGATTGATTTGAGGGTTTGGTTGGTGGTTAATTTGGTGATTGCGTTTTGAATTATGTTGTGATTGAGATGGAGGTTGATTTGTACATTGAGCTGGGGGTTGAGCTGAAGATTGACTTAAGATATTCATCTCGGGATTGATTTGGGAGTTTAATTAATCAAGACCGAAGTTCTGAGCACCTCATGAGGTTTCAGTCCTTTATATTTTTCACCTGTTTCGATGTGGCTTTGCTTATAAATGATTTTGTTTCGTTTCTTAAGACGTAAAACTTTGCATAATCTTTCTTAGAACATCTACATTCCTTTTTGCTTGGTGTTTAAATTAACACTATCAATTTTGATAGTAATTTTCTCTTAAAAGAGATCGGCCTCATTGTTATATCGACGAATACATCTTATTTTGGATTTTTTATTTCTCGGAAAATCGGTAAATTTGTGATTTCACTTTTTACCCACTCCGGATTTTATAGAATTAACTATTATTATTTTTTGTCATGCAATCTTTCCTAAGCATCGATCGCAAATTTTGTCTAATGCTCGACGTTTTGCTAACTTCATTGATTTCTACAAATATAGTTTATCAAAGTGAAATTTAGAAATTGTTTGATATATTCAAAATGTATTGGTGTCATTTAAAAATAAATATTGATTCAAGTGGCTAAGTAGGAAGTTCCAACAGAATGAAAAGATTAGATATACCTCAATGTCGAAAAAATGTACGATAAAAATATTCTTAAATTGAAAAACTTATCTTCACCAAATGACTTTAACAAAATTTACGAAGTGATAACATGCAATCGATGTATTTACAAAGTTATGCACAATTATATTTTATAAGTTGTTATTATCAGAAAACTGGTAAACAAAGTTCAGCTTAAGGCCTTCTATAGTTACCTAGTTATGTTATTATTTAGAGTATTTTTTTTTTATAAATACTCAAGGTTAGTCTTACATAAGAATTTATCTTTATTTATTTATGTGTCCACTTCCACCGTAAATTCATTTGTGTAACTAAGAGCATTCCACGTACATATGCTAAGGCCACCGATTGCTATGATCGGTCTTCTGATCACTCGCCGGTAATAGTAACAGTGAGTACTGATGTCTTAAGGAACGAAATGCCGAACCGTATTACAAACAAGCAAACTAATTGGGATCAATATAGGAGGCTAGTCGAACAAAATTGTCTACTTAATATTCCTCTGATCACACCAGCTGATATTGATATATTGATGCGGCGGCAGAAAATCTAAAACATGTCATGACATTATCCGCTAAAAGGGCTACACCCGGCATAAGCAGTTCTGAAAAAGTTAATAAACTGTCACATAATATACAGGAACTAATCCAGGAAAAGCGAAAAATTCGCCGTCAATGGCAGCAAACAAAATCACCGTTATTGAAATGGAAATTGAATCGAGCTATTAAGGCCCTAAGATTTGCTTTGCGGGAAGAAGGAAACCAGCGCATAAAGAACTATTTAAGTGATCTCTCGGCAACCGAGAGGACAGATTATTCCTTGTGGAAGGCAACAAAAATCTTAAAAAGGCCAACAATTTCGAATCCACCGATTAGACTACTAACTGGAATTTGGGCGAGAAGTGATGAAGAAAAAGCCAATGCTTTTGCTGCTCATCTAACAACAGTATTCGTCCCACACGAAGAAGATAATTATTTCGTGCCACCCCAACAAATGGATGATGGTTTATCCTACAAACCTATAAAGTATAATTGGAAGAAAGTTGCATAAGCCCGAAAAAGGCACCAGGACATGATCTCATTACTGGAAAAATGATAAGGGAATTGCCAGATAAATACATAAAACTAATAACATTTATATTCAACGTGATCATGCGAACCAGTTATATTCCTCAAAAATGGAAGATATCCTTGATCACAATGATACATAAGCCAGGGAAAAATGAAACGCAAATCTCATCATATCGTCCAATAAGCATGCTGCCCACAATCTCAAAGCTATTTGAAAAAATGTTACTAACGAAATTGAAACCAATATTAGAAGAACGGTGCATTATCCACACCATCAATTTGGATTCCGAAACCAACATGGTACTACAGAGCAAGTACACAGAATTGTAAATGCAATCAAAATCACCTTCGAGGAAAAGAAATATTGTTCTGCTGCCTTTTTGGATATCGCCCAAGCTTTTGATAAAGTACAAAATTAAAGAGCTTCTATACCGAAAAAATTTCACTCAGTTTTGGGAAACTATCTTCTTCAAAGACAATACATGGTGAAACAAAACAGCGCAACTACTTGCTTAAATTATATTAATGCAGGTGTCTCGCAAGGTAGCGTTCTACGACCAAAATTATACTTGTTGTACACAGCTGATATACCTGTAACCAACAAAGTAATAATATCAACATTTGCCGATGACACGGCCATCTTGGTGTCTCATACTAATCCTAAGATTGCTTCAAAGGAATTACAGAATCATTTAAACAAGGTCGCGGACTGGCTAAAGGCATGGCGAATAAAAGTGGACGAAAACAAATCAACTCACGTCACATTCACGCTAAACAAACGCACCTGCCCACTAGTGAAATTAAACGATACAAATATTCCTCAACAAACGAAGGTAAAATACTTAGGTTTGCATCTGGATAGAAGAAATACTTAGGTTTGCATCTGGATAGATCAAATAAAAATTACATTTTCCAAAATGTATTGGCTGATGGGAAGAAAATCTCAGTTGTCATTAACCAATAAAGTTTTACTGTACAAAGCGATAATCAAACCCATATGGGCCTATGGTATCCAGTTATGGGGATCCACCAGCGCTTCAAACAGAGAACTCCTGCAATGAACCCAAGCGAAAATACTTCGCAGTATTACCAATGTTCCTTGGTACATTCGAAATAGTAACATACATCACGACCTTGGGATTAAAACCGTTTAAGAAACAATTAAAGAATTCAGTTCGAAATATTACTCAAAACGTCTGAGAAGAACAGATCCACTCGAACTGATGAACCTGTGGACCTGTAAATTTAATTCGATATAAGTATAGTCTAAATTAATTAAATTGTGAGCACTAACAATAAGTATTAACATTGGTTAAGACTTAAAATATGTAATAATTTTTAGCTTAAGATTTGATTACTTCTTGTGAGTTTCTTATGTAGAAAGATTCAAGAATAAAGTCATTGGCAACATTAAAAAAAAAAAAAAAAATGTATGTGTCCATAAGTTGTTCATGAAATACTAATTTATTCAAGTAGATACTTTATTTTTATTTATAATGAGCCAATTATAAATAAAAGTAGATACTTGTAACATTTGTGCGTTTATAAATAAAAGTAGATACTTGTAACATTTTAAAGCAATGAAAACCTAAATTTTATAATTAGGGCATTCTGACTGAAAACGGTTAATTTTGCGAGTGGCATATAATGAATAAGGTTAAGGAAGCGCTGCTTACCAAACCCATTTACCAATAAGATAGTTGGAAGTAATGAGCCAACTTTGTGTTTCAATTCCTCCACAAATGTTCTTATCGGACAGCCGATGACCCGCACGCTTGGAACTACACTTGAAGCTGGAGGTTCTGAGTGTTCACATCTAAACTATATTTTGAATTTATAGATATTTTCCGACTTCTAGTACCACTTGAAAACAAATTTTTGCCAGTCAAATGAAAGTTTTGTAATTTGATGCATGCAGGACTGGGATTTTGCACAAAAAGCGAGAAGCGAGTTTGTACGACAGTTTTTTTTCGATTTTGCACAAACATAATGAAAGGCGAGAAAATTGTGCAACTTTAATTTAGCTGTCAAAATTGCATTTTGGTTATAAACGTGTTTCTTTTGTTCATTCGCCTTTTAACGCAAAGTAGCTGTCATCTGCGCGTACGATATTATAACTAGAGAAAAGATTTTCATTTAACATTTTTCTTATTGATTTCAGTTAAACTAAATGCTGAACTGCTGATCACCTTTTTCTAGTGGCGATCGTGGCACCTCTTGCGGCGCTTTAAAGGCGAATAAAGTGTGCAATTCATTTTTCGTTTTAAGTTGATTAAATTTAAAAATCCCTAAACATATATTTAAAATTTAATTAAAATTAATAATTTGACAATTGCCTTTATTTCGGATCAAAAAAATCATATGTGGATTATAACTATCAGAAATGACAAAGCAAGGTAATTAATAACCAAATGTATTTGAGAAAAACAAAATTGAACATAATAATTTACTGACAATATTAACCCAATAATTCCAGGAACCTGTTTAGGATTGGAAGAATATTTGGACCACCCCACGTACCATACTATAATACCACCCCATTTAAAGGTATTAATCTATGCTAATTATTTTGAAGTCGGTAGATACCAGAGACAAGCTGGCATGAACTTTTTATGCAACTTGTCGCAAATCAAAGTTTTGAAGGGTATACGAACTGTGTTTAAATTGTTGTCAACAAAGTCAAAGTTAAATACACATGTACACTTCCATGTTACAAAGGCAGAAATGTTTCGAAATGAGAACAAGTGGTCAGGTGCGAAGTTGCTTGGGGGATTCAAGGTGGCACTTGGTATCAGCTCCCTAACTTGCAACTTCCGCAAGTACTCGTATTACCTCTACGTTTATTGATTTCTAGGCCAAAACACAGTGCTGAAAGAGTCAACCGTAAACAAATCGCTGGGCTGGGTTAAGATGTTACTCGTACCTTGTAGATAATCGACCAGACCAAGTGTATCACAAAGGCGGTTTACTTCTTCCGCTGCCTCACGAAGATACAAAATTCCTACAGATTTACTTTTTGGTTGATGAAGAAGCAGAAGCTCAACGTTGTTGCTCCATTATACCTGGGATCGATAAGAAATTAATCATATCACTTCAGAAGATGTTACATGCACACAATCACTACGTGAGGACATTCAAAACTGCTTTAGACGAAAATCTACAAGATCACATGAAAATAGTGATCAAAGCTGATAAAAAACCACACGCAGGACATGCCAGAGTTTTCAATGAACCAACAGTTAATGAAGTTGCCATATTATCATTGTTGGAAATGCCTTCGAAAACAGAGATATTGTCTTGAAGATGAGAAGCAATGAGCTTAAGAGAATCAGCGAAACGCACCTATCTTATGATGCACTGCAATATCCGCTCATATTTCCAAGAGGAGAAGACGGTTATGCAATAAACATTAGCCAAGTTATTCCCGGAACAAATAATACTGTCAGCAAAACTATATGAGCCATGTCTTACTACTCTTACCGTTTACCTTCTGCTCTACCGGCAACTACTTTATCAGTATCTGGTGGATATGTATGCGAAAATGGAACATGAACGGCTGCTCTACATTCGCCTCAACGAAAACAAACTTCGTGTCGATGAGTATATTCACTTAAAGGATGCAGTAGCAAATGATGGAGTTGCTACAAATCACGGAAAGCTCATGATACTTCCTTCAAGATATACTGGGGGACTACGAAATATGCACGAAAATTCCCAAGATGCAATTACATATGTTCGACAAGGAGGTAAGCCATCTCTTTTATTACTTACACATTCAATTCGAATTGCCAGGAAATGCAGGAAAATTAAGAACGGACCGTCACGATTTGGTTGCAAGAATTTTCCGACAATAGGTAATTAAATCGCCAACTGTGATGCAACCTTGATGTACATTTGGAGAATGGCCAGAGAGTTTACTTTAATGAAAACAATCTAGAAGACCGCCTAGATGAACATGGTGGGAGGACATGGTGGCGTCCGTTCTGGTGATGCACTTGGTCGCGTCTTTACAGTCCATTTGAGCAACTTAGAGTGTTACTACATATGAACGCTTCTTCATAAGATCAAGGGACCTCCAAGTTTTAATGATTTACCGACCGTAAATGGATATTTATGTGAGACATATCACGCTGCATGTTTGGCTATGGGGCTCTTAGAGAATGACAACCAGTGGGATGAGTGATTCAACGAAGCGAAAGAATCAGATTCACCTTCAAAAATTCGAACTCTTTTTGCTATCTTACTCTCATGCTGCGAGGTATCCAATCCAAAAGCTCTGTGGGAAAGGTACAAGGACTGCATGTATGAAGATATTCTGCGACGTCTGCAACGAGAAAATCCCAATCTGAACTTAGATTCACAGATGAAATCTACAACGAAGCACTGATAATGATCGAATACAAAAGTTATTGATATGTCAGGAAAACTTTTATCAGCATTTGGAATTCCAAGCTCATCACGTAAAACAACAGACAGCTTGAATAGAGAGATGTTGCGTGAGCTTTCATATGCCACTGACAAAATGAACAGATACGTCGAAATAAATGAACCACTTATGAATGCAGAGCAACGAGAAATGTATAATGAAATCTTTCAGCGTTTGGTTGATAAAAAAGGTGGCCTAATTTTCATAGATGCACCTGGCGGAACTGGCAAAACTTTCCTTATTAACTTAGTACTTGCTAGAATCAGAGGAGAAAAGAAAATTGCACTAGCAATGGCCTCTTCAGGCATCGCTTCTATCCTGATGGCTGGTGGTCGGACAGCTCATGATACACTATTGCTTCCAATTGACCTCATACACAACGAGACGCCAGTATGCGAAATTAAGAAAGAAACTGGAAAAGCGGAGGTATTTAAAGAATGTAAGGCGATTTTATGCGATGAAGTAGCAATGATACATATAAACATGGATTGGAAGCTTTAAATCGATCACTGCAAGACATTCGCGAAAATAATAACATTTGTAACAGCTTTCGAAAAAAAGTCAAAGATTTGATTTTTGGCCGAAAACCACCACAGACTCTCAAGTGGTTATCCAGACTGGGGGTATTTTCCTGGACCACAGATGAGCTTGAAAATGCTGTTGTTGACAATGATAAAAAAAACATCACTATAAGAAGCGTCAGTATTACCATTTCATCACCAATATAACTCAAAACAATTTACTCACTCATAATTAAAAAAAAAATGATTTTATACCCTATTTTATTTTTTGTGTGCCTACGTGCCTTTTTTGAATGTTCTTTCCCCGTTATTTGGTTTTTCTTCTTAAATGGGTCTTAAAATGGGTGTTACCGCCCTTCTTTTTATTATATACCTGGTGTGTGCTTTATGATAAAAACAGATAAGAATTTGTTGACCATCTGGTTTTTGTGGGTGTTTATGTGCAAAGTGATATTAATTACGGATTTACAATGAGGTCGTAAATTTTCTCGTTTAGTAAAAATGGATTATATCGTTCCTTGTAAATTTCCAGTTCTTCTAATCTGTTCATTATTAACCCTTTTCGTATTCTGTGTAATACCTGTGAGTTTGTGTTGATGTCAGTGTAATTATGTTTTTCTGTAGTCAAGTGTTGTGCATATTTCGAGTCGATTTTTGGTTTTCCGATTTCTTTTGTATGTTCTGTAAACCTAACTTGAAAATTTCTACCAGTTTGTCCGATATAGAATTTGGGACAGTCATTACATGTATTCTTATAGATTCCGGTGTCTATTGGTGTATTTATGTTACGTTGTTTGAGTCGATTCCCCAATTTGTTGTTGGTTTTAAATGCCATCGTGTATCCGTGTTTTTTAAAAACCTTCGTTATATTCTTGTTGATGTTATTATTGTACTCTATGGTGATGTATTTCTCTGTTTCTTCATTTTGCTTGCTTAACGTGGTCATCATATTCTGTTGTTTCTTCCAAATGTACCTATTGTTCATTTTGTCAATTAAGTCCGTGTTATAACCGTTTTTTATTGCTATGTGTTTAATGATTTTTAGTTCTTCCATATAGTCCTGATTGTTCATCGGGATCGTGTTTAGCCTATTTATTAAAAAGTTGAACGTAGAGTAAATTTTATGTTCGGATGTTTGTTGTTTATGTTCTTGTGAAGATTGCTGATTTGTCTCGTTGTGCCGTTAAATAGTATTAGAATATCGTCCACGTATCTGTGCCAGTACCTGATTATTTGGTTTTTGTTGTTCGATTCTGTTAATATATGCTGATTTTCAAAGTGATTCATATATATGTTAGCTAAGGTTCCTGATAGAGGATTCCCCATTGTAACCAACATGTACACAAACATACCAACTCAAGAGACAATTCAAATAACCAAGGAACTGTTACAGAAAAACGGAATCAGGAAAGACAAAATTGACGAAATTATCACTCTAGTCAAAGCAGTTACAGATCAAAACTATTTTCAACACAACAACAAATTCTATTCACAGACTGATGGACTTCCAATGGGGAATCCTCTCCCTCTCCCTCTTATACTCCTTGTAAGTATACAAAATTCTCATGAGGTAGTGAGGAAATTTGGGACAAAAATTTATATACTGGAGTAGCCAAATCGAGGACAGGCGGCTACAGATCCGTCTTTGAAAAACCACCTACACATTGCATTGCTTCATGCCAACCTGTAGTGCTGACATGAAAGGTGGGTCGGCCCATGGATTCTGCACTCTCAACAGAGAGTCATAGATGTGTTCATCTTCATCACCGATCGTAATCAGATGATGAAAAATCCCTTTTGCATCTCGCCCCTACAGGGATTCGAACCCGGTACCTCCCGATCCAACCGCCGCAGCTTTAATCACCCGTTCGCTCGGTCAGTAATTATTTATATTTCAATAATTTTAGATAAATTGGGACGAATTGTTTTAGACGCGTTTTTCCTTTTCTGAAGAATTTTTTTTAGGCAAATTATTTTTAGGTGAATTGGTTTTAGTTAAATTGTTTTAGACTAATTGTTTTTAGATGAATTGTGTTTGGATGAATTGTTTATAGACAAATTGTTTTTAATTAAATTGGTTTTAGTTAAATTGTTTTTAGATAAATCGTTTTTAGATAAATCGTTTTTAGATAAACTGTTTTAGATAAAAAATCCGTTTTCCGTCTTTTTTATGTCCATAGGTCATCACTTGACCAAAACCAATTTTCGACTTACCTCATCTTCTCCCGGTTTCCCAAATTTTTTTTTTGTTTCCATATTTTTATTGAATTAATTTAAACTGTGGTAATCTTAAATATCTGGCAATTATACAATTTAAATATCCTATCTTAATTACATACATACTTATCTTACAGTACTTTATGGAAAAAACACTTAAAATAAATTGGAAAATATTATTGTACAGTCTGTCCAATAATATTTTAAGTTTTTTTTCCATTTTCAACTTGTGCTCGCCACACATTATTGGCGGATTGTTAGTTATCCTTACTGGAGCTTTTCTTCAAACACTGCCAGTCGTTCCTACAGATAACATGTACGACGAGATAAAAGCCTGTATCAAATCATCAACTGTGGAGATTTGTAAAAAACATGAAACTCCAAACAAACATGCGGGTAAAACAGTCAAATGGATTCGACTCACTGCAATTTTCCAGGTATCTGCTGAGTGTTGGCAACGGAAAAGAAGAATTGGATGTGGAAACTGGAAAAATTAAATTGAATAAAGATTTTTGCAACACATGTCAAAACATTAAAATTCTGATTGACCACGTGTATGGTGTATCCAAATCTAACACAACACATTGTAGATCACAGTGGGCTTCAAGAACAAGCAATACTTGTTTGTACCAATTAATGCTAAAATCGACGAAATCAATTTCAACATTCAAGAAATGATTCCAGTTGAATCGAAGTCATTTTACTCAATTGACAAGATGGGAGACGAAGAAGAGGTCACCAGTTATCCAGTTGAGTTCTTAAATACGCTCAATCCAAATGGCATACCACAACAAAAAATCACACTCAAGATTGTAAGCCCTATTATGTGGTTAAGGAATTTGGATAGTCCAAAACTATGCAACGGAACGCGTTTGGTTGTGAAGGCGATAAACACTTATATAATTTGTTACGACTGGCATACGTCTCCACTTGGAACAGTGACAAATTTTTTTTCGAAAATTCCAAACGCTCAAATAATTTGAAATTTTTCTTTAATTATAAAATACCATGACCACCATAGTGTTGTATATACATATGCTCTAATTTATGCTTTGCCAAATTCAAATTTAATATTCTCACCGATTGCTATGTAAACATATTTTAAATTTTTTTTTCATTTACTTGTTTCCTATATTGTACAAACATATATATCTCTTGCGAGTTGGTGTGTGTACATGTATTATGTAGTATGAGATGGAATATTTGGTTATTAAGGTATTCAATCTGGAATGTTCGGTTTTTCTTTCTGGGTATCGATTTTGGTCGCAAAATGAGGATTGAGGATTGAGAATTTTGTATATGTACACGGCGTATAATATACATTTTGCTATTGTGTGCCGTCAAATATTTTTATTGTATTAGTGTGTTTTCTCATGATGGTAAGTATCAAAAATAAGCTAAGCGGGTGAATCGGTTCAACTTTTTTGTTGCTTCCGCTCGCCTTGAGTTATTTTTCCCTACCTTTTAACATGAGGAATTCATGTTTTTCTATCTATTGTTGTTGTAAACGAGACATTCATTTTACTTCGTTACCAAAAATCCAAAACAATATACGCAATCAATTGCTCGTGGTGATCTTCAATATAAAAAACAAATAGCAGCATAAATAAATGGTTTTTAATTTTTACATTCTCCGTCGACCACATTCATAATATTTTTAACTTTTTTTTTTTTTTTTTTTTGAGTTATGTGAGAATAAACATTTGAAAAATAAAAAAAAAACAATTCAGTGTTATCTCATGCGCACGAAAGGAATGTTGTACATATTTTTATTTCCAGTAATTTTCTGCAAAATTTAAAACTAATAAAATTGTTAATTAAATAATGATTTAAAGATAAATAAATATTAACTAAAAATGGAAAATAAGTCAGATAAATATTGATAAACTATAATTTTATTAATAATTTAAAATGATGAAAAATCACACGACGTACATCCACCCTTTCCTGTGCTTGAATTAACACTAAGCCAAAATAACTAATTTACTTTTATTTTTTCCACATTATATTTTATATCCCTCTTTTTTGTGTCATTTTATCTCTCTTATTTGCATCATGTTTGCATCTGTAAACATAAGACTTAAAAAAACGCCCATTAGAGACTGTCAAATGTGCGTATTTTTTAGTTTTTTGTTTAATATAACATGGCATAAGGTTTTGTTTAACATCGGATAAGGGATAATGTGAAAAATATAAGAAGTAAATTAGTGATTTTAACTTTTAGTGTTGATCCAAGCGCAGGAAAGGGAATATGTACGTCGTGTAATTTTTCTAACTTAAACTTATTAATAAAATTATAATTTATAAATATTTTTCTGATTTATTTGCCTTTTTTAATTAATATTTATTTATCTTTAAATCATTATTCAAGTAACAATTTTATTAGTTTTAAATTTTGCAAAATTTACTGGAAATAAAAATATGTACAACCTTTCATACGCATGAGATGACACTGATTTTTTTTTTTTATATTTCAAATGTTTATTCTCTGTTTTTCTCTATTCTTTGGACACCAATACAATTTACCAATACTTTTTCCTTCCGGTAATACTCAACTCAATCCTCAAATTGCGACCAAAATCGCTGTCCTGGTGTCATTGGCTTAAATTGACGCGTGATATTTGCTCTGGGTGGGGATGGAACCGATCGGTGTGTTGGACATGAATCCGATGCGGCCGTACAGATAAGTATGTACATGTGTTCGTCGTCGTTGTTTGTCTTATTCGTTGTATTTGTGTACATAAAAAAAAAAAACAATATACATGTCAATAAAGATTTTACAATAATAAAAAAAAAATAAATAAATGATGAACATGTGCACAAATACAACGAGTGGGACAAACAGCGATGCGAGATAGAAAATAGGAGGGGGAAATCTTTCTGATTTTTTGATGTAAAAATATTTTTTTGGAAAAAGTCAGTTTAGTTTCGAATTTTATATAATCAAGTCTAGTTTTGAGTTTTGTTGACGTTAAGTCTGAACATTTTTTTTAATAAAAAAAATTGAGTCTAGTTTTGAGTTTTGTTGACGTTAAGTCTGAAAATTTTTTTTAATAAAAAAAATTGAGTCTAGTTTTGAGTTTTGTTGACGTTAAGTCTGAAAATTTTTTTAAAAAAATAAATTGAGCCTAGTTTTCGCATTGTTGACGACAAGTCAATATTTTGTATATAAAAATTAAAAACTCTAGTTTTAATTTTTTATAAAGGAGGCTACTTTTGATTTTGGAATAAATTAGTCGGAATCTGATTTTTTTTTTTGTGATATTGAGTCAAGTTTTGGTATATAATACAGTATTAGCTAATTGATATTAAAAAAAAAAGAAGAAAATATATAAATAAAGTTTATATAATTTAGTTTTGGCACGAAAAAAAAAATCGTGAATTAATTTATAATGTTGCAGTAGTCTAAATAAAATATGAAATAAAAACTATTTTAACAAAATTCCACGTATATTTTATTTGGGGTGTGCTTGCTTAATATTGGTTAAATAGTGGTTGGATATACAGTTCTTCAATCTACACTACGTTACCGTTTAGTGATCACCAATTTCGTTTGGATTATTTTTTTTTGTGTTCAACTGATTTGTTGAAATTATATGATGATGCTGTCTATTAAAGTTAAATAAAGACTTAAAATATTGTACAAAAATATAAATAAATAAATAAATAAAACGAACAAATGTGTTAAAATTATAAATTTTTAAACTACACATAACAGCATAAAGTCAGTGCGATGTTTACAACAAGAATCGAATAAATAAAACTACAAAAAAAAAAAATGTATTAAAAGTGTTGTTGGTGATATTGAGACAGTATTCCCGCCCGTGGAGGCAGGGCAATCAATTGTGTGAGGGGGATCCTGCGTCGGCGCTGGTTGCGGTTGGTCGGACGGGCCTTTAGAACAACAAGGTAAAACAATTAAGGGATAAACAATCTGGCTAAGTAAATTTAAGTTTCTTAAGTTTGTAACAGGTTGTTTCTCCTTTCTATTTTCATTATATTGTACATATATATTATTATTTTTACCGTTTGTTTTCGGCGTTTCGTGGTGGTGCACCGATTTGGTGAAAACCCCACTCAGAGCAATTATTGTCCGGTTATATTTTTTTCCCCGTCATTTTGATTGATTGCGTTTGGAATTTCCGTTCTTTTTCTCTTCACTTCTGCTCGGTTGTCCGTTTTTGGGTGTGGTTCGACCCCCATAACGGTTCATTTATTTCAGGTATTTTTGTGTTTTCCTTAATTTTCTTTAAAAAAAACAGTGATAGTGAGGGTGAAATCTAACATTAACGTAGAATCAGTTTTAACGTAATTTATCATTCATCAGTTTTAGTGGTCATCAGTTTTAGGTCCGGTGGACTCGCTCCACCCGGTAGGCCAGAGGATCCTTTACCTCGATCACCACCCGTACCTACTTTTGGGGGTAGTCATGTTCCGAAAGGGCGTTCATCTCTGGAGCATGCTATCCCCACTGATGGCGCTTTCATTTCCAACCAGCCAGATACCTTACATAATAGCACTTTTCATGGTCAGCGCTCTGATCCTTTCTCTCGTCCGTATGGTGCAGCGAGCAATTTAACTCCTTCTACCCCAGGTTTTTCTGGTTACCGTTCCTTAGGGCGAAGCGGTATTTCTTTTTCTGGTTTATCGGCTGGTATCACTGTGGACATGTTTTTGTTCCAATTGGAAGTTATTGCCACTTCGATGTGCCTGCGCCCCGAAACCTTGTTGGTAGAAGTCAGCACAGTGTTGAAGGACGTTGCTCTACAGTGGTACTGGTTGTACCGCCGTCAGAATCCCTGTGCTACCTGGACAGACTTAAAACGAGATCTGGTAGAAAGATTCAAGGATCGTCGTACCGCTTTTGAAGTTCGTCGTGCTATCGAGAGCAGAAAGCAACAACCAAATGAAAACTTTCTTGATTTTTACCATTGCATGTGGGGTTTATCCTTACAATGTCAAACTCCGTATTCGGACGAAGAATTCATTCAGTTGTTGTTATCTAACATGAAGCCGGTTTTGCAGTTCCATCTCACCGATCGACAATTTTCAACTATAGGGGATCTGATTAAAAGCTGTACTGCGTGGGAAGATACTTTAAAGCGTTGTCCTGTCCGACCGGAATCCGCGACATTCCCCAGACGTGTTGTCCACGAATTATCCGTGGATTCAACTGATGAAAGTGGGCTGCCGGGATTTTATCCAGACGTAGCGCCAACTGATGTCTCCACCGGGTATTCGTTGGTTTCATTTCAGGGTCCGTCCGCGGGTCCGGTCGTCAGACCAAATAACCCAGTCAGAATACCAATAGTTAACAAGCCACCAGCGGTACCTCATGCAGCGACCGGAAATCCTCCTCTCGTCTGTTTTAACTGTCTTGATATTGGGCACACCTTTAAATATTGCCCTAAACCTATGGTTCGATATTTCTGTTTCCTTTGTGGATTACCTTGTGGATTTATCATTCATCAGTTTTAGCCGAATTTTCAATTTTTTCTCTTTTACCATAACTTAAAATCTTTTCTTTGAATTTCTTACGGTAGTGTGCTACGTCGCACCATGTGCGTGTAAATAAATAATTGATCGGATGATGTGGGGTGTGGTCATGTGAAGGGTTGGCCCTTTTCCACCCTTTTCCGTGCGTGCCGTTCGTTCCTCCAGGACAGGCTGTGCTGGAGGGCGGCACGCCATATGAGTTGATCGCGTCGGGGTGACAGTCTCCGTTCCGGGGGATTGTCGCTGGGATTGTCAGGCGGGCGTCCTTCCTTCACAAATGGCATCGGTAGCCGTCGCGACTGGGAAACAGCATCCCAGTAGGCGGGCCGATGAGGGGAGGCCCGTGTGGCAGTCACGGCGGTGATCGCCTGGGATTGAGACGGTCACTCCGAATCGATCACTCCCAGCTTATCATTTTCTTTTTGCCGCTGAGGCCGTGGCAACTTAATTTTTAATTTCCATTTGTCCCTCCAATTTTATTGTCATGCGGTTATTCAAGCATGAGAAATATGTCTGAGAATCCCCACGCCGCACCGCGAGCTCTAGCCAGCTACTATACCGCATCAGACCGCTATTCTCATGTCTGTTAACGCAATCCCTTGGGGGATTTCGTTACAAATTGAGGCAACAATTTTGGTTGGACAATTTAAAAGGGAAAATGTGTTCATTCCCAATGATCTACCTTTTCAATTCAAACGCCTTCAGTTCCCGATTCGTCTTGCGTTCGTTATAACGATCAATAAATGCTGGCAGATGAAAATAAGTCAATACAAAATATTGTTTATACACAGGTGTTCAAGGATTGGCTTTGGTAAACTGTACTTCAATGATAATATTTAATTAAACGTTCAATAAATACAAATTCTATTTGAAAATCATAGCATTTGGTTTTATTTAAGATAACGATACTAAAAATAAACCTGGGCGAAGCCAAATACGATACTAGTAAAAATTATAAAAAGCCATTAAATAAAATATCTAATGATTAAAAGATTTAAAACACAATTAAGACAAATTGTCCAGATCATTCAGAGACGTGGGTTTCGTGACTTTATCACCGACATCCTTCCTTACAAAAATCTATCCATTCCTAAGCCAAACAAATTTACATCTTTCATCCTTCATGGCTTTCCTAGCCGCATTGTATAGTAACCAATATTCTGTAATAAAACATTGGTTGGTGAAAATTTTATTATTTCCATTTAAACCGAAATCATTAATACGTACCACTAAGTTAGTTTAACATGAATTGGACCACTGTTATTCTGAGATTTCTTCCTATAGACGTTCTCCATATCATTAGCTGAAAGACTGATATTCAGACATTTATCAAATAAATCAGTGACAATTTTTGTAACATCCCCATCATTTGATCGTGGAATACTATTATATTAACACAATTATTAACGAGAACGAGTACTTCTTTTGATAAATTAAAATTTTCCAGTTTGAGGGGTCAATTTTATTCCATCAATAAATTTAATTTCTTCGATAAACTGATATTCAATGTTTTAACTTCTGTGCAAAGATTATCCAATTTTTCAATAAACGCTTGACGGAAAAGTTTAAATTCACTAAAAAAACTCAAAATTATGTTGCACCGGCGCGCCGCGTCGTATAAGTTTTTTCGCACACCGCAGCTTTCGATTGAGTTGGTGCGGCGATGAAATCCGAAGGCTGTTATGAATTTGCCTTAATGCAAGACTGACACTGAATCTTTTGCTGTGTTTTTTTATTCGCTCCGGATAGCTGCTATCGAGAGCCGTCCTTTTTCTACGCCTACATTTAAATTTGCCGCGCTATTTATTGGTAAACTAAACTTATTTAACATCAAACTATCATTTTTAATTCAATTGTTTACCAAAAACTTCACATAAAAAATATTTACGTAATATACGGAGCGCTATCGGGTGCCACTTTTTATATGACGGCTCTCGATAGCAGCTATCCGGAGCGAATAAAAAAACGCAGCTTTTAATTCAACATCACGATCCACTTTTCATACACCACTTTAAGCCATAATTGCCACAAAATAACAAAGTTGTATTCTTGAAAGGTTCATTCAAGGTTTACTATCACAACAATAGCTATGTTAATAAGGTGATCAAAACAATGGCTTGCCATATATAGCTGTCGCATTGCGAAACGTGTTGCCACTAGGTTTGCTTTATCCACCGGCTCAGCAGTAACTAGTTGAGAGTTATGATCGCGACTCTTACTGCGGTCACGGTCATTTTAAAGTACACCTTCAGCGCCTGAGGCTGACTCAGGATGCTTTGTGCGAGGATTGCCTCGAAGACGATGTTAACTGCATTTACTTCGTCCGCAGATGTCCTATTTCGGTGGAGTTAGGTTGCAAATATTTGACTCTAGGTCTATTGTTGAAGATTAGATGTTTACCTTACCTTGGCTCAAACTACTCGAGTTTGTTAAGGAACCAGCAAGCGTGGCGATTTAGGATAGAAACCCTGATTTGTACCATGGGGCCTTTGTGGCATTGAGTGCAGAATCTCGGTTTATCCCAACCAATTTCAATAATAATAGTAATAAATACAGGGTATCCCAGAAGTGTAGGACCAAAGAAAATAGGGTGATACGGCAGGTCATTTCTAACCAATATAGCCAAGGGGTTTAAAAGTTATTCCACATTTAGTATTGGAAAAAATTAATTTAAAAATATCCAAGAGTTCGTTTGTTTATCTTTTTTTAATACTTCCTTGAAAAGTGTACCTTTCAATAATTTTCAAAATCTCTATTATCTTCTGTAAAAATAAAAACAACGGTTTTATGAAGTATTTTTGTTTCCCAAAATATTTTAGTATATTTTTAAGTGAACAATGTACCTACTACTGAGTAAGTTGGCCTTACTATCAAAAAAGTAAGTGTAGTTATGGAAGTCGTGTTTATTAAAAAATTTACTTAAAAAAATTTAGAGTGCCAAAATAGTTGCTTTGTTACAAAAAAAACGAAATGATTAAATTAATGATTTTGTTTATTAATTTTAATTATTTATAGTGCAGTGCATAATTCGATTTGAATTATGCACTGCACTCTGCACATAAAAACGAAAATCATACATTCACTAATTTTGACAACAATCTATCTGTATTGCATCGAATTAATAAAAGCAGCACGATGGATATGTATGAAGAGATAGAAATATACAAACACAGAAACAACGACGACTTGCTTAACGACAAAATAAAGCGAAACGACATTTATGATTATATAATTAGTATATAACCACAACTGTGTATGTATATAAAGTATGTACATCAAGAATGTTTATGTACTTAATAATTTTAATTTTATGCAGACAAAAAATATTTGGTCCACATTTTAAACTTATAATTCATGTTTAGTTTTAAAGTAACCTGATGATGAGCACTTATCATTCAAAGGAGAAAGAGCATCTCAACATTTCTAAAGTTTTTTAGACAAAAATTAATAATTTTATTACCTAAATATTGTTATTGTTTTTATTTTTAATTGGTTATTTTTTAATATATTGGTGATTTCTAACTTATTTTGTGTTGGTATAAACCATAAAATATATACAGTGGATGGTGACAGAGTTATGAATGAGGAAGGCGTCACTTGCCTTCCGAACATTCTAGAAAAAATAAACGATACAAACAATGATTTTATGGGTTTTAGTGACGAGTGTATAAAACAAAAAAGAAAAAATAATGATAATTCAGACAATATAAGCACTAAAATGGTGAAATTTAATAACAAAAATAATACTACCGTTAACTCCCCAAATTCATCTATTAATACAATAAATACATCTACGGAAAATGTTAATAACATGAATACATCAAATAATAATAAAATGGCGGAGAACTTATATATCAGCTCAGACAAAGGACCATTTTACGTATTAATTGGCTCAAAAAATCCAAATAAATTCCTCTCCATAATACTATCAAAAATATTTCTTCAAAATAATATCAAACCAATAGACATAGTAGAAGTCAATAAAAAATTAGCCAGAGTAGAATTTAGTTCATATAATTTAGCAAACAAATGTATCAGAAAGGACGATCCAATTAACATAATTTTATTAAGCAAAGAATACAAACCTTTTATTCCAAATACGTATATTAACGTTGTTGGTACAATAAAGGGTTTACTTGACGATTTTGATATAGATGAAATTAATAAAAATGTGAGTAGTGATTGCAAAATTACAAATTTAGAAATCATAAAATTTTGGGATTTTAATAATAAAGCTTTGAAAAACTCTAATATTTTAAAAATAGAATTCAGAAATAATGAACTTCCAAAATTCATTTACTTTTATGGCATTAAAATAAAAATTAATATTTTTATACCGAGATTAAAATTTTGTAGTAATTGTATCAACTATGGTCACACAAAAAAATTTTGTAGATCTAAAAAAATTAAATGTATGAAATGTACGAAAGACATTACTGAAAATCCTACTCACGAATGTGTAATAGAACCGATTTGTAATTTCTGCGAAAATGACTCGCATTTCACAAACTCTAAAAACTGCTTAGAGAAGAAAAACCAAATTAAAATTAAAATACACTCAATAAAAAACAAAATTTCTTTCATACAATCCAAAAACATCTTATTCCCTAAAGACAAAACTGTAAATTTAAATTCATCTGATTTTCCTATTTTGAACAAAAATGATAACAATACGCCCAACTTTTGGATTAACAAAGCTCAAAATTATGATATTATTATTAAAGATCAAAAGACAAAAATCGATAATTTTAATTCAGTGTTAAATAAAATATATAAAATCAGCAACAAACCATATGATATTACTGACGTTTTAATGATGGACATTAAAGACGCCATTAAAAATTTAAATCTTAAATAATTATTATGGAAAATTTAAAAATATTACAATTAAATATAAGAAGCCTTAAAAGTAACTTTAATCTATTAGATTTATTCATAAATAATAATAAAATTGATATAGCTATTATAAGTGAAACCTGGTTAAAAGACAATGATCACATTCGTTTAAAAAACTATAACCTAATCTCTAAAAATAGAGACGACGGTTACGGTGGTTTGGCGTTTTTTATACACAAAAAAATAGCTTTCAAAAAAATAGATATAAATTTAAATTTTAACCACATCGAATTTCTATATACTAATATCAAATACAAAAATTTTTCTTTAAACCTAATAAATTTTTATAACCCTCCAAATAATAATTACAATTCAGATTTGATCGACTTTAGTAATATGATTCAACATTTCAATAACCATTTAAACACGATAATTGTTGGTGACATTAACGCACACAATAGTTTATGGGACTCCTCTTCAACTAACAATAGAAAAGGTAATCATATAGCTAACATCATTAACAATAGCAACTTTCAAATACTTAACAATGGTAATCATACAAGATTCAACTTCAAAAATAATTCCAGTTCGGCAATTGACATTGCCTTATCCTCCTCGGATATTTTTGATAAGCTATCTTGGAGTGTATCAAATGATTATATTGGCTCTGACCACTTGCCGATTATAATTAACTTCAAACTGAATAAATTTCTTAAAAAAGACTTTATAGATTGGTCTGGCGTTATTAATGACACTGACAAAATCGACTCTATTAACATTAATAACAATATAGAAAATTTAATTAATAATATAATTATTAATAATACTAGATCAACCAATATAAATAGACACAACATCCCTAAACCTTGGTGGAATCCCTCCTTAGACAGATTATGGAAGATAAAATTAAATAAACAAAAAATTTATAATAAATGTAAAAACTTATTCACAGCAATGGAATTACTTAAATCTACAGCTATATTGAGAAAAGAAATAGTAAAAACTAAGAGAAAATCCTGGAAGTCGTTCATTGAAAACTTAAATAATGACATTAATAGTAAAGATCTATGGATCAAAATTAACAAAATAAGAAATAAAAAATCTATTTCTTTCAACTTACTAGAAAACCATGATATGGCAAAAAAATTTATTAATACTAATTTCCCTAATTCCTGTGAAAATTTTAAACTTCCTAGGAGTATTTCTAATAATATTGATAATAATAAATTTAATAATAATCAGATATTAAATATCCTGAAATGTAAAGCTAAATCAGCTCCAGGTAATGATAAACTATCCTTTAAAGTTCTCCAAAAGATCATTAACAATAATCCTAATATTTTAATTCATCTTGTTAATTATTTAAATAACATTTATAACAATCATATTTATCCTCAAAATTGGAAAATTTTTAAAATTATCTCAATTAAAAAGCCACATAAAGATGATCTAATTACTGATAATTACAGACCTATCTGTTTACAAAACTCTATTTCAAAAATCTTTGATAAAATGATTTTGAATGATTTAATATTACATTTGAATATTAATAAAATTATTCCACTTAATTCTTTCGGTTTTAGAAAGGGTTATAGCATTATGGATTATTTCGTTAATCTATTTTCAGAAATTTTCAAGGAAAAGAGAAATAACAAAAATCTAATACTAATTACCACAGATATCAAAAAAGCTTTCGATAACGTTGATAAAAATATTCTCATCGATAAACTCATTAACATTAATACACCAAATAATACTATTAACTGGATTTATCAACATCTAACAAATAGAACAATAATTTTTAATAACGGTGTTAACTCTATTAAACAAACAACAAACAAGGGTATTCCACAAGGTTCCTGCTTAAGCCCAACTTTATTTAATATATATACTTCAAATATCCACAATCTTCAAAACAATAACATTTCAATATACCAATTTGCTGATGATCTAGTTATTTTGATTAAAAGTCCTAATGAATCTTTATCATTCGATTATTGTAATCGTGTATTAAACGAACTAAATTCTGAATTAAACAATATAAATCTTAGTATTAACTTTGAGAAGACTTCTTATATTCGATTGTTCAAAAATAAAAATTCTAATTATAAGATTAAAGTTAACAATTATTTTTTAAAGGAAGTAAAAATTATTAAATTATTGGGAATATCTTTTAATAATAAATTATCTTTACTAAATCACTACAAAAACTTAGATAAGGAAATTTCTAATTCTTTTAATTTATTGAAAATGATTTCTAATAAAAATGGAGGAGCTCACCCTCAAATAATGTTAAATTTATTTAAATCATTGATACACTCAAAAATCAGTTTTGCTGATATAATAACTCCCTTAAACTTTAAAAATTCTCTTAATATTAAACAACAATTAATTAACAAAAATTTAAGAATTATATTAGGTTTCACAAAATCCACACCTATTTCTACAATATTAGCTGAATCAAACACTCTTCCAGCTTTCCTAGATAATAAAAAGAATACATTAATTTATATTACTAAAAACATTTATAAAAATAATAATATATATGATAATATTATAGATAATAATATAATCCCTAAATTTAGGGAATTATATTCTGAATATGATTTTCTATCAAATATTTCAAAAGTTAACAAAATTTACATTAAGGATAGTATCAAGAATTTAACAATAAACAATAATATTAATAATCACAACTCTTCTATCATGAACCATATTGAAATACAATCAAACTATATCCAGATTTCTAATAAATATAAAGATTATTATCATATTTTCACTGATGGCTCACTGAATGCAGACATTGGTGGCATTGGAATTTATTTTAAAAATTTAAATATTATTCATAAAATTAAATTAAAAAATTTTGCTTCTATTAAAACTATTGAATTAATTGCTATTAAAACTGCTATTGAAAAATCAATACAGTTAAACCTTGATAAAATCATCATATTTACAGATTCTAAAATCAATTGCGATTCTTTAATTAATGTAATAAAATTTAATAAATCTAAGTTTTATGAAAACGAAATTATAAAAACACTAATTAATAACGATAAGATTAATGTAATTATACAATGGATTCCTGGTCACTCTGGAATAAATGGAAATGAAATTGCAGATAAATTGGCTAAACAAGCAGTTTTGGAGAATAATGAGCCTCTAGACAATTTAATAACATTAGAAGATTCTTTTAAAATAATTGATAAGACAATAACACAAGAATGGCATAACCTATATAATAACTGGACAACTTCAAAAGGCAAATATAACAAAAAAATTAATATCACCCCTCCCAATAAAATTTGGTTTAAAAATGCTAAAATTAACTCACATGATATAAAACAAATTAATAGACTAAGATCTGGTCATGCGTATAATAAAAAATTTAAAAACCTTATGGGCTTTGAGAATAATAATATATGTGATACATGTAATGTCATTGAAGATAACAAACATATAATAAGTAAATGTTCTAAATATAATAATACAAGAAACAAATATCCTTTAATAATAAACAATAAACTAATCGATATATTGAAATCCAATAATACTAATAATTATAAAACATTATGTAAATTTATAAAAGACATTAATTATAATCTCTAACTTTTCACCTTAATCAAACAATTTGATCATCCACTATAAACAATAGAAGGTCATATACAGCTATAAGTGCGAGTCGACCTAAGCAAATGAAAATAACAACAACAACAACAACAACAACCTGATGATGAGCAGATCTGCTCGAAACTAGTTGTTTTGTAAAAATAAAAAAATTCACAAAAATAAAGAAAGAATTTAAAATAAACTCCAAGTTTTCAAAATTAATATAAAATATTTTTTTTCTGATCGGTCATTTTTCCATAGTATAGTGTTTTTCCGTCAGTGTCTCTTAAAAATCAAGTAAAATTTTCGGGAAACAAAAAGTCTTCCCAAAACTATTATTTTTATTGGACAGAAGATAATAGAGTTTATAAAAGTGATTTTATTGGAAATGTACACTCTTCAAGGTTGTATTAAGAAAGAAAGGTAAACAAAAGAACTTTTGGTTTTTTTCTAAATTAATTTTTTGATGAGTGCAGTTGTGTCATGCGATTTCACCAAAACATGCTAAAAGTGGAATAACTTTTGCACCATCAACAACTCGATAAAACTTTGTTTGGCTATTCTGGCTAGAAATGACCAGCCCTATCCTAAAATTAGTGAACACCCAAACAGTATTTAATCCTGTCCAGTTAAAAAAGAAATTACTTTTAGATCAATTAAAGAACCCTGTTGCTAAGATGAAAGTAACTGTTTGTTGGTTTTATATTTAATTTAATTTAATTTATTTAAGTTTTAAATTTACCACAACTTTTTTGACTTATCTCTTATCTGACGTGATCTCTATATTACACTAGCTGCTCTATTAAAGTGGTGATTATCATAGTGATCATTTTTGAGTAACACACTTTGAAGCACAATTGTATTGTTTTCTTAATATTAGGTCATTGACATTTGTAATTAATTTTGATAATAATAATGGAACATAGCAGGTAAGGATAAATTAATCAAATTGATAATAAGTTTTTGATTATTTTACAGATAAGCAAATTCCACGACTTCATGCATGCTTTCTAAGTGTGATATTTGATTAATATGTCGGTAAGCAACAAGCAAGTGAAATTTTTGTTAAGTTCGTATATCTGGTGGATATATACAAATTTAATTTTAAGTTTCATCAACAGTGTCAATCTCATGTTTTAATCAAAAACAACTTTTCGCGCTAAAAGTTCAAAAAAGGAGTGATAGTCTATTGTAAAAATGCAATTTTTTTTTATTCACTATTTTTAATAAAAATAAATAACACTTTCCGGTATAAAGCATCACAATTTTGAGGAAAACCATTTTCTCCATTAGAATTATTGGACAATTCAAATCTTCAAAGCTGTTTATTAGCAATTTTAATTAAAACTACGAGAATACTTATAAGTTGTAACACTTACAAAATAAACTAAAACAAATATGTTCAACCACCACTTCACAATTTATTATTCTTTGCAGTACCATTCTTGACAATCACCTCGGGTGAAATGTTCATATCGTTTCTTGAATTCGGACCAACTGCACAAACCATTTGTACACCAATCAATTTCGAAAGGACGTTCATTATGCAAAATCAAAACTTTTTCTGAATCACTTTCCAAAGGACAACTGTAATAAAATGTAAACAATTTAGAAAAGGTCATATAAAATTATTGAAATATACTTACTCGTATTTAATGAATGCTAAATTAGCCGCAAATGGACATAATTCTGAAGTCAACCAAACGCGATCGTCGATAAGTTGATTAAATGCAGCACTTGTTATTGGAACAGGATCAACACGTACTCGTAATGCAACGAGTAACAGGTATAATGTGGTTGAATGGGAGAAATAGAATGTATTTTGATCATCATCGGCATCCAAACGTTCAATTAAATCACCGACAAGTTCGCAAGCCAAGTTTTCATTAATTTTTGAACCATGGCCAGCCTTGTAGTACGATTCAAGATCACGATCATAATTTAATGTTCTGAATTGTTGTGGAGTAAAGGCAGCACACCAAGGGCTTGTTTGATTTAAGAACCAACTCTGCTCATAACGGCACAAATCAAATAACGTACGAATTTGTTTGCCTTTCAGAAGTGAATTCAAAAATCCTAATCGTGTTGATACAGCCTGAATAACATTAAGATAAGGTGTTGAATCTCTGAATATATCTGGTTCAGTTCCAGGGCCATCATGAACTTCAGCATGATCCATCCAAGCTGGGCATGTATTTTGGGGCTGAAAATAGGAGAATATAGCTTTATTATTTTCGCCTTCCAAACTAAATGACATATAATTTACTTACTTGTAGCAAATAGTCAGGGCTTGGAATTGGTGGTAAAGGAAAATTGACCCATGTTTCTGGACCAAATAACCCATCAATAAAAGCTTTAAAACTAGCTTCAGTGCGTTGCGTATTCGTGAATCGGAAATTGAATTTTTCGCTTGAATATGTCGACGGTATCAATTCTGGGAATGCATTTTTATAAGATTCCGCTAGTTGGACTAAATCATCCCACCCTTGGTCTACCAAAAATTCTTCATATTCACTAGTAATATTTGTGTTCCAATCCCAATTGTTTATCAACTCAACGTCTTGTTGACATAGTCCTCCTACTGCTGGGTAATTTCCGCTTGCATAATGGGAGATAACAGAGTCTCTAATTTCGGGGAACAGCTCCATTCGTTCAATTCTTTTAGTGTCTGGCAGACGAGTGCCATGTCTGGTAAAGAACCATATTTTTTTTGGAGTACAATCTAAAACAATTTAAAAAATAATTAAGCAAATAAGTTACAATTTTAACTATTGCAAAGTTAATAATTACTTGGAATGTAGTTGTGCTGGCTTGGATCTCCCTTTACAGGTTGGTAAGGCGTTTTGGAAGCGAAATTGACTTTAATTGGGCTTCTCACTGAATCGGTGGCCCAACAATTTTCTTCCAACTGCCCTTTGGTTTGGACAATTGTGTAAATCACCAAAAATAATGCAAGTTTAAGCATTGTCGGTGTGTTCGTAGTCGAATAAGCATTTATTTTAAAATCACTTCCAATTTATAGTCTCATAATTTTTAAAATACATACATAAGTCAAACAAATAATCTGCTTAATTTATTTTGCGTTTCATATGGAACGCCAGCGATAACACGAATATTCAGTGTATACATGTAAAAGACAAACTGCAAGTATTTGCTGATTGATTACGCACTATTATCACTTTTATCAAATGTGTCAATAAAATTTTTTTGAAATGCTAATAATATTAATTATGACGTTGCTAGTTTTATTTGCTAATATCTAATCTATTAATTTCAAATTAGATTGGAACTCTTGAAATTACCAAAAAAACCAAAAAAAACAAAAAAACACTTATGAAACGCGTGTTAGTCGCGAGATCTCGTTACACTTGTATTTAAAGAGAGGTGTGATTATTAAGTGGATGTATCAGTTAGCGAATGGTGTAATAACAAAGAACGGCATGCCCATTTTTTGGATCAAGACATTATGTACGTATGTAAGCGTAAATTTAAATATTTAAGTTGCTTTGAATTGATCGCTATACGTGTTTGTGCTTTACTAAATGCAAAAGTTTTAATTCAATTTAGACATGAAAAATAAAATAAATGTTGTTTCTTTAAAAGGATCTATTAGGCTTTAGGCAAACAAAACAATAATATAGAAAAAGTAGGTCTTTCCGACTCCTCGAATGACACTTTTTTCACAATGAAAATGTGTTTCGAGGCCAATCCTTCATACGTTTTCTTAAATTTGGACACCACTTCCTTAGATCGATACTCCCTTATTATCACAATACAGTACAGTTTCTTTTGGTGCTCCAGAGAGTGATTCCTTTTCTAGATTTTTGAGCCACAACAACTCTTGCTTCCCTTGTGGACAAAGCCACAGTTTATTGTTTTCTGGAGTTCCATGTTATTGCTCCTCCTTGCATTTTGAAAACGTATGCAGTAGTCGCTTCTATCGTCCAAATCTCCTGCCCAGTCTGAATCAGTATACCCCACAATCGATGAATCATCACTACTAAACTTCAGTTTAGCATCAGCTGTTCCCTTTATATACCTAAGAACACGTTTTGCTGCTATCCAGTGCGCTTTCCCCGGATTGCTATTAAATCTGCTGAGCATACCAGCTGCATGGCAAATGTCGGGCCTCGTTACTTGTGCTGCAAACATCAAGCTTCCAACTGCTTCATGATATGATATGTTTTTCATTTCACTACTTTGCTGCGATTCATCTTGTGGCGACATAACTTTTGTCAATTTTTGATTTAGATCCAAGGGTGTAGAGACCGCCTTACAGTCCTTCATGTTGAATATTTTCGTTATCTGATTCACATAGGCATCTTGATCTAACCAAAGCTTTCCTTGAGTTCTATCACGTGTTGCCCAAGATATGTTTAGCCTCACCCACATCCTTAACTTTAAGTAACTTCATCAGGCACGATTTCAAATGTATCTTTGAATCCTGATCGTTTAACAAAATGAGTATGTCATCGACATAAATTGCAGCTACAAGCATCTTATTATTGGTGACTCTGTTATAAACGCATATGGGTCAGTATTTATTTTTTTAGTCCAGCATCTCTTAAAACTTTATCTAGTTTTGCATTCCAAACTCTGCTAGCTTGATTTAGTCCATATATTGACTTGTTTAATTTGCAGATTTTTTTCCCCCCGTTGATATATACCCTTCAGGTTCCAACATGTATGTATCTTGTTATAGCTCACCTTGTAGAAAAGCCGTCATAGCATCCATCTGATCTATGTCGAGATCACATTTCACTGCCAAAGCCATTTGAAAACGTACCGAGCTATATCTCATAACTGGTGAGTACGTTTCCTCATAATCAATGCCCTTCTTCTTCTCGTATCCTTTTATTACTAATCGAGCCTTATGGCGGATTATTCGACCTTGGTCATCTCTTTTGGTTTTAAAAACCCACTTGCAAGCAATAGGTTTAGTTTGGGAAGGCAAGTCTGTCAATTCCCAAGTTGCATTTTCAATTAAGGCATCATACTCATAGGTACTCTACTGTCACAGGATCATTTGATACAATTGATTTTGATAAATACGATACAAAATCATTATAGACCTTCGGTTTTGGAATTCTGCATGACTTTCTTATTGGCTCCAACGATCCACTCATTTCAGTTTCTGGGACGTATTTATCGTCGTCAACATCCAATATAACATCCTGATTCTCGTTAGCGTTATCCTCTTCATCCCAGTTATTGTTTAATTGTTCGACCCTTTCAGAAATGTTATTGTTGGTAACAATCGAATCCAAGCTCAATTCTTGCATCGAAGACACACTCTTATTCATCGCTTCAGCAGGCTTTGATTGCATTTCTGCGAATGGATCAAAATAGCCTAGAACACTATTATCTTCAGTCACCTGAATTCGTTGGTCTTCCATAAATACAACATCTTGACTCTTCACGATTGTCTTCTTGACAGGATGATATATGCGATAGGCTTTAGAGTCGTCATAATATCCAAGCATCACGCATTCTTCCGATTTGGCATCTAACTTCTTGCGTTTTTTCTTCGGAATATGCACCATACACTTACTTCCAAAAATTTTCAGATGGTTAAGACTCTGTTTTCGTCCACTCCATATTTCCTCTGGAATCTGATCTTTTACTGCTCGAGATGGTGTCCGATTTTCATCTTACCTTGTTTTTTGAACCCTAATTATTTCTAATTTCAGATTGTACATTGGAGAAGCTCCCCGGTGGCCACAGAGAAAGAGCTGGACTTTAAATTTATATATATTGTATCCATGCCAATGTATTAAATTGTATGTATAATTTAAAAATTAAAAAAATCTGATTACATTACACACTTGTTCAGTTAAGGACATTATTCAGATTTAAAAATCTTATAATAAGTCGGACATTATTCCTGACAAAATTCGGTGATGAAATCAGCAAAATGTCAAGGAAATGCAAAAATTTTCGGAAATAAAAATACTTGGGTATTGATTTATAACCGACGTAGGTCAATAATATCCTAGGTTTTTTGACAGACTAGGTTCTGTTTTATTTTCGTGTTTGAATCGGTTCCTGTCAATAAGTAAATTTTTTTAAGCAATCTATAGTTGTGTTCGCTTAATATTTGATTTCTCCGTTTTTTTTTAAATCGGATAACCTTCATGTAGATATTTCTGTTTTGCTTTAATTTTTCAACCGACTTTTTAAGTTATACCGTAATAGAATTATAAATCATAGTTGCAATCAATTTGACGCAAGACGAGACAAAAACTTACCGTGTATTTAATCATCAAAATCAAGCAAACTAAAAGACCACAATATATTAAATAACACGAAAAACCCAACACTAAAAGACATAAAGGCAACATCGGAAAATAAATCAGTGTTATATAACTACATCCCAATATTAACCATCTCGTATTAGATAAATAAACTGCAATATTCATTCTAATCCAAATACAGAATAAGTTACCTTCTTATCTACCAAGGGACTGACCCCGATTTTGATCATTCGAGGATGGTAAGACAGTTTAACTCAATTATGCTACAAAAAACTGTGTTTGGGTGGATACCGACTGTTCAGCCGAACCCAATATCAAATGAGATCTCTACGTGTTATATACTATATATGGTTTATCGCTTAACATTCAAATCGATATGAATATAGACGAGGTCCTCAAACCATTTTGGTAGATTGAAGAGATGCCAAATACCAACAACACTTTTCCAGAAGATGCCGAATGCGAACAAATTTACAATCACAGACACGGACGATAGGAAGTCGGCAGGATACATGTTTGAATTCAGCAATTGTTGTAACACAGCGTTTCCTATCACTGGAACGCAAACAAATCAATAATTCAACATTAAGGGGACATAACGTCAATCAAATCAGAGCATATATTGAAATGGGACATACGATGGAAATTTCTCAATCTAACGCCTTAAATGATTCGCATTTGTTGCTGCGCACTATTTACTGAATCATTCTGTGATTAACACTAGATACTATATACCAGAACTAAAACCATATAACTAATCTCTTTAAATTGTATACATTATAGTTGCATTTTTATTGAAGTATATAAAGAATATATTCTATGATAACCTAAATGTCAAGTCCTACTTTTGTTTCAAAGTAAAAGAATCCTTAGTGATAAGTAAACTATTAAAGAAAAATAGTAGAACCAGTCAAAATGGCTGGTACGGTATATATAGTGTTAAAGAAACCACTGACCCTACAATTACTAATGGTCTTTGATGGTTCAAGCAGGCTTTCCAACGAAACTTTGATGGTTAACCATTCAGCCAACATTATGGGCTGCACTTATGAAGTTTAGACAACACCGCATCGTGATTGCTGCCGACATAGAGAAAATGTACTAGTGAGATCAAAAAGTAGTAAGACTTTTCAATTTAAATCGCGCGGGCGTTATCCAAACGAATATGCAATTTTCGATTTTTTTAAAAGTTCAGCAAAGAAGCTTTGCTTCCAAAATATTGGAAACGTCTTTTGGTTACAATTAGAGATTTCTTGTTTTTTTACAGACAACTCTTAGTTTTTGCAATTCGACCCATATCGTTCTGCAACCGCCTTTTTCGCCTTAAAGAGAGAGGGCGAGTAGATTTGAGGTGAGTATTTTAATTTTAACAAAATTTTGCAAAGCTAATTAAGCTCCATATGTTCACCAGTATGCTGAATGAATGCCTACCACAAAGTTAGATCTATGTAGGTGTTAAAATATGCTTAACTATACGGAAAACGATAATATTTGCAAACATCTTGGTGAACATATTTTTACCTGATTTTGCTTACAAACGACCAAATTTAGGGTCTTTTACTTTTCAGTTGAAACAATGTTTATTATTCACATTCGTAGAGGATTTTAACGGGCGTCCCCGAAGGTAATTTTATTTTGCTCTGAAAAAATTTCAAATTTGGAAGTGTTTATTAAATTTCAGGAAATATTGCCTGAACAAATTTCATAAGCTTTCACATGAAAATAACATTTCAAAATTCAAATTTAAGATTGTAGTTTCATCAACGGAAGAGAGACAAAATCCCGAGCGTCAAAACCCCGAGGATATAAAATCCCGAGGATTTCAAAAAATCCCGAGAGTACAAAATCTCAAGGATACTTAATCCCGAAGATACAAAATCCGCAGAGTACAAGCCTATGAAAATTCCAAAATCTAGTTGTTGAACAATTGGTGCAATTTTCCCTTGATTTAAACTTGTATACACACGAAAAATCGAACAACGAAAATAGTGATGGTTACAACCGGATCGTTACGACGATATCTCGCATTTTAAAATCCCGCTTAATTAAAATCGTGCCCAAAAAAAATCCCGCTTTTTAAATTTCATTTTCTCATAATCCTGCTTTAAAAACTCTAGTTCCGCAAAAATAAACACCCCGGTCCTCGGGATTAAGGGATTTTGTATCCTCGGGATTTTGTACCGTCGGAATTTTGTACCCTCGGGATTTTGTACCCTCGGGATTTAATACCTTCGGGATTATGTCCCGCGGGATTGTGTCCCTCGGGAATATGTCACCAACCCTCATCAACACAGGGCACTAAGTCGGAAGCCTTGTGTTTAAACGAGTATAATTTGACTACTGGTAAGAGGTAGAACAGCCCTCAACTCAGTTTTGATCAAGGATCCTCGTATACATACATCAAATATTTCGCCAACCGCTTGAACTGTTTGTTAGTATTTCACTTTGCTACACTGTACAATAATCGAGAAAAGTTTACCCAAAGAAATTTGGCAAGCGATAGTTTTATTATGTCTCTTACAAAACGGGTGAGACAAAATTTAATTGTGATTTAAATGATTTTGTGGACAATGTAAATCTTAAAAAACTGTTTGTTATTATGTAAACATTTTATTTAAAAATAAAATAAAACTTTTTTTAAAAATAAAATAATATTAATATCACCATCAATCACAATAAATTATTCTTTACAGTACCATTCGCGACAATCACCTCGGGTGAAATGTTCGAAACGTTTCTTGAATTCGGACCAACTGCATAAACCATTTGTGCACCAATCAATTTCGAAAGGACGTTCATTATGCAAAATCAAAACTTTTTCTGAATCATTTTCCAAAGGACAACTGTAATAAAATGTAAACAATTTAGAAAAGGCAATATTCATAATAGATAGAGGTCTGTTTTAACATTTGAAATATACTTACTCATATTTAATGAATGCTAAATTCGCCGCAAATGGACATAATTCTGAAGTCAACCAAACGCGATCGTCGATAAGTTGATTAAATGCAGCACTTGTTATTGGAACAGGATCAACGCGTACTCGTAATGCAACGAGTAACAGGTATAATGTGGTTGAATGGGAGAAATAGAATGTATTTTGATCATCATCGGCATCCAAACGTTCAATTAAATCACCGACAAGTTCACAAGCCAAATTTTCATTAATTTCTGAACCATGGCCAACTTTATAGTACGACTTGATGTCACGATCAAAATTCAATATTCTTAGATGTTGTGGAGTAAATGCGGCACACCAAGGGCTTGTTTGATTTAAAAACCAACTCTGCTCATAACGGCACAAGTCGTGTAGGGTGCGAATTTGTTGCCCTCGTAGGCGTGTATCCAAAAATCATAATCGTGCTGATACATCAAGAATGAGATTACGGTATGGTGGCGAATCTCTGAATATGTCTGGTTCAGTTCCAGGGCCATCGTGAACTTCATCGTGTTCCAACCACGCTGGGCATGTATTTTGAGGCTGAAAAGTTGAGAATATAGTTATGATGTTTTTCCAAACTATAAGATGTATAATTCACTTACCCGTAGCAAATAGTCAGGACTCGGAATTGGTGGTAAAGGAAAATTGACCCATGTTTCTGGACCAAATAACCCATCAATAAAAGCTTTGAAACTAGCTTCAGTCCGTTGCGTATTCGTGAATCGGAAATTAAATTTTTCACGTGAGTATGTCGACGGTATCAATTCTGGGAATGCATTTTTGTATGATTCCGCTAGTTGGACTAAATCATCCCACCCTTGGTCTACTAAGAATTCTTCATAATCACCGGTAATGTTAGTGTTCCAATCCCAATTGTTTATCAACTCAACGTCTTGTTGGCACATGCCTCCAATTGCTGGATAATTTCCGGTTGCATAGTGGGACACAACAGAGTCTCTAATTTCGGGGAACAATTCCATCCGTTCGATTCTCCGAGTATCTGGCAGACGAGTGCCATGTCTGGTAAAGAACCATATTTTCTTTGGAGTACAATCTAAAATAATTTAAAAACTAATTAATTAATCTACTCGTAAATAGAGTTTTAAATATTTAAAAATCACTAAATAATTACTTGGAATGTTGTTGTACAAGCTAGGTTGTCCTTTGATTGGTTGATACGGTGTTTTGGAAGCAAAACTAGTCTTAATTTGACTTCTCACTGTATCGGTGGCCCAACAATATTTTTCCAGCTGTCCTTTTGTTTGGACAATTGTGTATATAACCAAAAATAATGCAAGCTTAAGCATTGTTTCCGAATTTTATTCTTAAATCGTTAATGTTGATTTAGCCCGCGCCAAACTGAGAATGATAATTTATTTTAATATCGATTCTAATTTATAGTTTTTTGTAATTTTTGAAAACAAATAATCTCGATCACGTGTAAGAGGAACTGCAAGAATGTACTTGATCGTGGACTAATTAGAAAGAACACTAAAATTATTTTTATCAGATGTGTCAATGAATAATGAATGTTGCGTAAACTGTCTTGGTAATAAATATTATGTATGTATTATGATGCCACTAATACTTCTTCATTCTATCCGCTTAGTGCAAATTAGTTTAAAACACTTGAAATTATCAAAAAAAAAAAAAAAAAAACACTAATAAAACTCGTGTTAGTCTCGAGACCCGTTACATTTGTATTTGAAGGAGGGTGTGATCATTAAATGGGCATATCAGTTGGCATATGGTAAAATAATAAAGAAAGGCATGACTACATATCAGATGATGACAGTAATTTTTAAAAATTAATTTACAAGGGTAGAGTAGTAGAAGTGTTTGACTTTGATGTTATATCTGCTGACTGTGCAGTTAATTTCCTACATTTATTTTGATCGAGTATTCTACGATGGTTTGTTGTCATAATAATTAATACGGTAAACTGAGCTTGTTTAACAGTTTTCTGATAACATCAACTTATAGAATTGTACATAACGGTATTTGGCATAACTAAATTCAACGATTGCTAGTGATCGCATCAAACATTTTGTTAAACACATTTGCAGGCGAGAAGTTTTTGCAAATTTTCAATTTAAGAATATTATCATGTGTTATAGACTTAGATAAATATCTAATCGTTTTTAATTTATTGAGATTCCCACTTGGCCACTTAAATCAATATTTAATTAATAAAGCGGCTAATGATAAATTTAAAATTGTTCAAGTACAACTTATTTTATTATAGACTAATCTATTATCGTAACAAGTGTACCTTGCTTGTTCAACGTGGGCACAAACACCTTTTTTAAATAATTCACGTGTAAGACATTTTCTAGAAATATTACTTAAGTATTTTAACACGTGAATTTGATTTTGAATTCATTATAATTTATTTATGAGTAAATGTCTGATAAACACCTTTTATTTTATTGAAAAAGTGAAACGTAATATAAATACGGCAATCACTAGCTTTCAATGTTTCATTTTATTCAACAAGATGTATCACATTCTGTTCATTGTTTTATTCGCCTTCCAAATTTTTACAATTAATGGGATTCTTGAAGATTATTGCTGGGCAACCGATCCTCTGAGAACTCAGGTTTATCAAAGTTTCGATTCGAAGACAGCTTATCAAGTGATCCGTGGGAATGCTATTGATTACAGTAATATACCAGGTATGCTACATACAACCTTTTATATTGGAATAACCTTTTATCTTGGTTTAAGATAATATTTAACTATTTCTTCAACAGGTTGTGTACCACAAAAAATTTGGTTGGTTGCAAGACACGGTACGCGGCTTCCAAGTGGTTCGACAATTAAGAAGATGTCTGAAATGGAAAATGTGCGCGATAAAATTGTACAAAATTTTGAATCTGGCTTCGTTTCTCGAACGGGTAATCTTTGTCCCGAAGACATACAATTGATCAAAAATTGGAAATGGGATACAAATATTACCGAGGATTTAGATGAATTTTTGGTAGATCAGGGATGGAACGATTTAAAATGGCTTGCACAATCTTATAGGGCAGCTTACCCAGAACTTTTAACCGACGAATATTTATCTGAAAAATATAATTTTCGATTCACGAATACACAGCGGACTGAAGCTAGTTTTAAAGGATTTATTGATGGATTATTCGGTGAAAATTTTCATAACAACTTCACACTACCACCGATCATGAATCCAGATTATTTACTAAAACCGTACGATAATTGTCCATCATGGTTAGAGCATGACGAGATCTACTCTGGCCCTGATACCGAACCTTATTTATTTCGACAATCTGAGCCCTACAACAAAATTATTCAAGATGTATCCAAACGTTTAGGGTTGTCGGAAAATCCACTCAGCGAAACCGATGTGCGCACATTAGCTGATTTATGTCGCTACGAACAAGCGTACTACGTAAATGAAACGAGTGCCTGGTGTGCCGCGTTTACACCACATCATGCCGAAGTTTTTAATTTCGATGCTGATCTTAAATCGTATTACAAAGTTGGTCATGGTACACAAATCAATAAAAATTTAACATGTGACTTAATTCAGGATTTAATAACACGTTTAAATTCTCCCGTGGACAAGCACACATTTTATTTTACCCACTCGAGTACTATTAATTTAATTTTTGTTGCATTAGGACTTCGTGCCGATCATACTGACCTAACGGCTGATGGTTTTGAAACTCAATTAAATGAACGGGAATGGAGAACAACCGAAATTGGACCATTTACTTCAAATATAGCAGCAATTAAATATAATTGTCCATTTCATCGGGAATCAGAGAAGGTCTTACTATTACATAATGAAAGACCGCTAGAAATTGATGGTTGCACAAATGGATTATGTGATTGGTCATATTTTAAAAATAAATATAGCCATTTTGGTAATGGTAATTGTAGAGAAATATTTTGCCCTTCTTTGTAACACATACATATGTGGCATGATCACCAGCTCGTCATTTTTTAGGGTATTATTAGAAAAATTAATATTTAAATATAAGTCTAAAAACGTCTTTTAATTAGTGTGCTGTGGTTTTCATACAATAATTATGTAATTAATTACGATAATGGTATACGTTACGTTATAAATTTAGTATAGGGCTTGTAGAGTATGCGCCCATTGTATTGCTAATTTTGTTAGAAATTCTCTTTCACACAGAATGTAATGCCTTAATCACAAGAAATTAAACCTTAGTTCAACCAAGGTGGGCTTCTTTGGCACATTTGATTAAAACGTTTCCATACGTACCTGGTATTTTTTGCAAAAATTTAGTAATGTCATTTGAATTTACTGACGTAACCAAAATATATTGGTTGAATTAGGGTTAAAATACTTTGTATTATGTTATTTAATTATTTACATCCAAATAAAATCTTTGAACAATCGCCATTTTAATCAGGTAAACATTTTTCACCACTTTTTAGAATTTTTCTTTGTTATTGTAGTAAAAAAATCGTAGACGCTCATTTCTCCATAGCAACAAAATAAACTTCCAATGTTTTTCGTTGGAAACATCACAATTTTAATTTAACTCACGAAATAGATGTGTAAAAATAATCAAGAACATGAATCCGCGGAATTCAAAAGATAATATTTCTAATAAAAAGGAATGTGATAATAAAGAATTAAAAAAACAATTAGCAAAGAAGCTGATAAAAGATGATCGATATATACGAGAATTTTCAACAAAAACTGCTTCGTTCCATGTTCCGCATGAATCTTGCTTTGAAAAGGTTGAAGTGCGAAAACGTAAAACGGAATTGTTAAGTAATTTAAGGGTCTACAAGCCAGTACCACCATCTTTAACAGATATAACTGACAGTGTAACGGAAAATAGAAAAAAATTAAAATTTACTGGTGAAGATATTAGCCATACAGGCCTTTCGTACTTTTCACAAGCAACAGAAGTGACAGAAAGTACATATACTGAAACTTCCACACGTTTCACTACTATATCTGCTAAAACAGAATATAATGTGTCCGATTTGAATTTATTAATTGAACTAGTTAAAACGTTTAAAGATGGTAGATTTGTGTATTTAACTTATGCGATGCCCAAGAGTAGTCCATTGTTCACGCCTTACAGTTTGATGTAAGTAAATAATATAAACTTAAATTACATTTCTTATATTGACGTTATAATTTTTAGTGAAGTGCCATTCGATAAGGTAGACCGTAGCCAATATTATGCCGTAAGCAGACAAGGCGTTACATTCTGGAGTGATACAGAAAATCATTTTACTAAGCTAACCGAATGGAAATTCGAATATCAACGATATTGCTATTTGATGAATATAAAATTATTTAAAACTTTTCGCATTTGGAAGGGTTTCAAGGTTTGGCGTAAAACTTTGCAATGGCAAAAATACGAAACTGCCAAAGCCTTTATAAGGGATAATCTATTTATAGCAATTCCACATTTAGGAAAAGCATTACTACAACTACAAAGTAAATTATCGACTGTTAAAGAGCTAAAGTTTACTGATGTCAATGTTAAAGAAAATTTCTACCTATTTTATTTCATTGAATCGCAAATGACATCGTATGAAAATACAAGGAATTTACTATTAAAATTTAGAAATGATATCAAAATTACTCTATGTAAGTAGTGAAAGATGTAACAAGAAAAGAGAAACTAATGATAAATAATAATTGCTTTCTAGTTCATGCATGTTATAAAGCTTTGATTGACAAAAATTTTTCGCCAGAGGACGAAATATTTTTGTATCCATCTGTTAAGAAAATGAAAGAAAACTTGACATCGATAGATCAAGCAAATAAACGGCGATATTGTGTCTTACTAACAAATTTCTTAAGTGCTTGCGATTACATGATTATCACTTGTATATACAATTTAGTTATAAACGCCTTTGATGACTATGCCAAATTACTGCGTTTGCACGATGAATGCGCCCCAACTGACGATGAAATACGAAATAATCAAAATTTAGATGTTCAGCTAGAAAAGCCACGGCAAAATATTACAAAATCACCATTTATAAAATCAGAATTAGCGTTAAAAGCAGAAGTGATTGATGTTGATCCGTCGCGTCAAGTGACACTAAATATTATAAACCAAATTTGTGATTTGATCCTGCAGACCGCGTTTGATATTAAAAGGTATCAGAGTGATCCTTTCTTCAAGTTGTACACTGAGTAAGTACCTTTCTAATATTCTAATTTTATTCTAATTCTATTCTAATTCTATTCTAATTCTATTCTAATTCTATTCTAATTCTATTCTAATTCTATTCTAATTCTATTCTAATTCTATTCTAATTCTATTCTAATTCAATTCTAATTCAATTCTAATTCAATTCTAATTCAATTCTAATTCTATTCTAATTCTATTCTAATTCTATTCTAATTCTATTCTAATTCTATTCTAATTCTATTCTAATTCAATTCTATTTCTATTCTTTTTCTATTCTAATTCGATTCTAATTCTATTCTAATTCTATTCTAATTCTATTCTAATTCAGTTCTAATTCTATTCTAATTCTATTGTAAATCTATTGTAATTCTATTGTAATTCTATTGTAATTCTATTGTAATTTTATTGTAATTCTATTCTAATTCTATTCTAATTCTATTCTAATTCTATTCTAATTCTATTCTAATTCTATTCTAATTCTATTCTAATTCTATTCTAATTCTATTCTAATTCTATTCTAATTCTATTCTAATTCTATTCTAATTCTATTCTAATTCTATTCTAATTCTATTCTAATTCTATTCTAATTCTATTTTAATTCTATTGAAATTCTATTTTAATTCTATTTTCATTCTATTCTAATTCTATTCAATAGTATATAATATTCTTTACAATTATAATTCAACTCTAATTCTATTCTAATTCTATTCTAATTCTATTCTAATTCTATTCTAATTCTATTCTAATTCTATTCTAATTCTATTCTAATTCTATTCTAATTCTATTCTAATTCTATTCTAATTCTATTCTAATTCTATTCTAATTCTATTCTAATTCTATTCTAATTCTATTCTAATTCTATTCTAATTCTATTCTAATTCTATTCTAATTCTATTCTAATTCTATTCTAATTCTATTCTAATTCTATTCTAATTCTATTCTAATTCTATTCTAATTCTATTCTAATTTTATTCTAATTCTATTCTAATTCTATTCTAATTCTATTCTAATTCTATTCTAATTCTATTCTAATTCTATTCTAATTCTATTCTAATTCTATTCTAATTCTATTCTAATTCTATTCTAATTCTATTCTAATTCTATTCTAATTCTATTCTAATTCTATTCTAATTCTATTCTAATTCTATTCTAATTCTATTCTAATTCTATTCTAATTCTATTCTAATTCTATTCTAATTCTATTCTAATTCTATTCTAATTCTATTCTAATTCTATTCTAATTCTATTCTAATTCTATTCTAAGTCTATTCTAATTCTATTCTAATTCTATTCTAATTCTATTCTAATTCTATTCTAATTCTATTCTAATTCTATTCTAATTCTATTCTAATTCTATTCTAATTCTATTCTAATTCTATTCTAATTCTATTCTAATTCTATTCTAATTCTATTCTAATTCTATTCTAATTCTATTCTAATTCTATTCTAATTCTATTCTAATTCTATTCTAATTCTAATCTAATTCTATTCTAATTCTATTCTAATTCTATTCTAATTCTATTCTTATTCCATTCTAATTCAATTCTAATTCAATTCTAATTCTATTCTAATTATATTCTAACTATTATAACTCTATTGTAGTTCTCTACTAATTCTATTTTAATTCTATTCTAATTCTATTTTAATTCTATTTTAATTCTATTTTAATTCTATTCTAATTCCATTCTAATTCTACCCTTATTATTATTGGAGGGCCATGTGAGCGATCAGCCACCTCGCACTTCGACCTAAAAGATCTATTGTGCTGGACCCTGCTTAATTAAGATCTATTGTGCTGGACCCCCTTAACGAACCTGACAATACTGCCAGCCGGTATGTGATACATACTATCTGGGCTCATTGCTCTCCCTCCTAGATATTTACTACAGCATATAGTTCCACTAGAAAGACGGTAGCATTGGAGCCCAAGGACCTCGAGGGGGTTGTCCCACTCCCGTATATTCCTACTACTGCACCGTATGCCGTTTGATTTTACTCTTACGAGTTGCTGGGAATTGCAAATCGCCTGGAGGTCACTCAACTTTGCTACAGGAAGGTTAAATAAAACTGGAGGGTGCCTGGTACCCAGAGTCCGCATATTTTGCAGCCATTCATCCATCGGCGTATGTTTTTTCACCTTAGATTAGGGTTTTTTGTCAAGGTTTTCTCCTTTAGCCATACTTTAGCCTGTGCCAAATGGCCAAAAATGTGGCAAATGGCCTTAGTTACCAGTGGTTGCCACGAGGAGGCAGCACGTACACTTGCGAATTGTGAACAGGTTACTCCTTACACAATTGTACCCATCGCGCAGCTGCCCAATACATGACTAGAACAGCTCACGTGATGCGCATCCTACTGGAAGGTTACGGAGCTGGTAGATTAATCTACTCAACTTTGGCCCCCGCCCCCCTAAAATAGACGCCAAATCACCAAACCCTTATTCTATTCTAATTTTATTCTAATTCTATTCTAACTCTGGTTCTATTCTAGTTCTATACTTGCTAATTCTATTCTAATTCTATTGTAGTTCTCTTCTAATTATGTTTTAATTCTGTTCTAATTCTATTCTAATTCAATTCTAATTCTTTTCTAATTTTATTCTAATTCTATAATTCTACTTCTAATGTTATTCTAATTTTATTCTAATTTTATTCTATTTCTATTCTAATTCTATTCTATTTCTATTCTAGTTCTATTCTAATTCTATTCTAATTCTATTCTAATTCTATTCTAATTCTATTCTAATTCTATTCTAATTCTATTCTAATTCTATTCTAGTTCTATTCTAATTCTATTCTAATTCTATTCTAATTCTTTTTTTAATTCTATTAGAATTCTATTCTAATCCTATTTTTATTTTAATTCTATTTCAATTTGTCGTCTTACTTTGGGAATTTTAAAACAACCATGTCATGTATTTTCATTTCGTTTGGAATAGTTTCAAACCAGATTTTGGTTGGTGTATGATTATTCTAGCAATAATTTTAATACATTTTATTGTTTTTTATTTAATTTTTAATGAAAACTGAAAAGTGAAATGAAAATAATTTTTGATTTTTAGTTTGAGCAAAATTTGCATTTTTATTTTTATTTCGATTCCGATTCCAGTTAACAAAGTAAGGCGCTCTATATATTTTGATTCTATTCTAATTCAATTTTAATTCTGACCTAATCGTACTCTAATTCTAATCCTATTTTGATGCTCCTCTAATTCTAATCCAAATCAATTTTCAAATTACCCTAGTTAGGTGCATTTTTAATTTATTCTTAATCTTTTTTTAACACAAAATAAATTATCTATTTTAGACCATCAATAATGGGGGTTCAACAAGAAAAACTTGGCGGTGATCCGCCCAATTTAAATTTTCTCTTTGAAATAGACGATGATTACAACAGGAATCGTCAACTAATTCCGGAATATATTAATAGAGCCTACGATAAATTATTAATTTATCTGGAACGGTTTGAACCAATACGCAAAGACTTTGAAATTGATTTGAAAACTGAACCTAAAGAAATAGCAAAAGTTACAGGTTTGTATTACAAAGGTGTTTCAGCTTTGAAAAACAATTTACCTTCAAAATTTTTATTTATTAATCATAGATGTGGCAACGCTACGAAAATTCTGTGAACGTTATGTTGTAGAAGTGGAAAATCTCGAAGGAATATTACCAGAGGTGAATTTGGGACTATTCATTTTAAAGCAAGCCACATTCAAAGAAGACATAACGCCTGTTTGTAAAAAATTGGTATCAGTGTTAGACACTCATATTCCTATACTTGCAATAGAGAGAGTACAACAAACCGTCGAAAAACTAGGTGATCTGATGACTAAATTACAGGAAGTACCAGATGATATTCAATCTTGGGTTGCATATCTTCGGTTTACCGCTACAGCTCAAAATATAATTGATGAAATAACTGAAGAATTAAAATATGCTTACGAATTATTTATCCTGATGAAAGACTACGATACGTATGTCGATATTGCCGAGAAAGATCATTATTTGGATACAGAAGAGCTCATTCAATCACTTCAAAATGTATTAAATGAAAAACTTGAAGAGAGGCCAGATTTTATTCAGAAGCTAAGTGATTGCTTGCAGGTTGATTTCACTAAAGTTTTTGAAGATATTAAAGATGTAAACAATAAAATTGTGGAGCCATGGTTGATATTAGAAACATCGGACCGTAATGCAATTAACGAAACATTAAGTTCTCTATACGATCGTGTTATTCAGGGTCAAAGCTTAACTCAAGAATATCGAAAGTTTCAAAGGGAATTTAGGGTGAGTGATCCAAAAATGGTATTACTAGTAACTTTAATTATTAATAACTTTAATTGTTTTAGATTGATTTAACACGCGTCGAGGTTATTGATTTGACTATGCAAGAAGTTAAGCTTCGTCAACTCTTGTGGTCCAGCGCGGATGAGTGGAAAGATTCATTGGACACCTGGACCACACAAATTTTCCACACTTTAGATATCGAAGAACTAACAGCAGTAAACCAAAAAATTTTGAAAAATTGTATGGTTTTAGAGAAATATCTTCCACCAAACACTATTGTTCCAAGACTTCAAGACTCAGCAGAACAATTCAAAGAAAAATTACACGTAATTGGATATTTGCGAAATCCTGCATTGAAAACGCGACATTGGTTGCGGTTAGAACAAGTTTTAGGACGGAAATTATTAAGTGATGAATCATTGTGTTTACAAACGTTTGAGGACGCTGATGCATTTTCTCCAGAACTTAGTGACCAAATAATGGAAATAGCGGGTCAAGCTAGCGCAGAAGCTGGATTAGAATCTCTGTTGAAGAAAATAGAAAATTTATGGAAGGATTTCGAATTATCAATTGTTCCTCATCGAGATTCAAAAAATGTTTTTATATTAGCGGGTGTGGAAGAAATTCAAACGAATTTAGACGAGTCGAATATAAATATAAACACTATTGCTGCTTCAAGACATGTCGGCCCAATTAAGCCACGAGTCAATGAATGGCTTAGAATGCTGGATTTATTTGCACTTGTTTTCGATGAATGGGTTCAGTGTCAACAGCAATGGATTTATTTGGAAGTTATTTTTTCAGCTCCAGATATTCAACGGCAATTACCAAACGAGGCCAGAATGTTTTTAACTGTTGATAAAACGTGGAAAGATCTTATGAGAAAAGCCTATAAAATGCCGCTAGCAATGCCGACAATGACTGAACCTGGAGTTTTGGAAAAATTACAAAATTGTAATCTTTTATTGGATAAAATAATGAAAAGTCTAGAGGTCTATTTAGAAATTAAGCGAGTAGCATTTCCAAGATTTTATTTTTTATCTAATGATGAGCTTTTAGAAATATTAGCACAAACACGAAATCCGCATGCTGTTCAACCACATCTCAGAAAATGTTTCGATGCAATAAATCAGTTAGAATTTGGCGTAATGAAAGGACGGGACGGTGCGCCAGATAAAATGACAAATGACATACTAGCTATGATTTCACCCGAAAATGAAAAAGTACAATTTGGTGTTGGTATGAAAGCACGCGGCTCTGTAGAAGACTGGCTCGGAAAAGTAGAAGAAGCAATGGTCACTGCTTTAAGACGTTGTATGCGCTTTGCGCTTCAATTGTATCCTACAAAAGATCGCGCGAAATGGTTCCAAGAACATCCGAATCAAATAGTCTTAACAGTATCTCAACAACAGTGGGCAAGTAATGTTCATGCAATTTTAGATTCTAGTGATCTAGATCTACAAAAAAATGAGAAAATGACAGTATTCGAGCATCAATTAACTTTGGATTTGCAAAAACTTGCATCTATTGCTCGTAGTGATATTTCGAAATTAGTTCGTAAAGTATTATGTGCCCTCATAACAATCGATGTTCATGCAAAAGATACTGTTCTTAAACTTGTAGAAAATAAGGTCACGAGTTCGTAAGTGGTGAATGTTTTAATTTGTACAAGACCAAAGAATAATTTTAGAATTTTTATTTTTGCAAATTAGATCCGACTTTAATTGGCTGAAAATGATTCGTTACTATTGGGAACAAGATACAAATACGATGGTCGCTAAAATGTCTTCGGCTTCCCTACCATATTATTACGAGTACTTAGGTGCTGGTGGGGTACTCGTAATAACTCCACTAACTGATAGGTGTTATTTGTGTTTAATGGGTGCTTTACAAATGGATCTTGGAGGAGCACCTGCTGGGCCAGCGGGAACCGGCAAAACTGAAACAACAAAAGATTTAGCAAAAGCATTGGCTAAGCAATGTGTGGTGTTTAATTGTTCAGAGGGTTTGGACTACAAAATGATGGGTCGATTTTTTTCTGGATTAGCACAGTGTGGCGCTTGGTGTTGTTTTGATGAATTTAACCGAATTGATATCGAGGTGTTGTCTGTCATTGCTCAACAATTAATAACAATTCGATCAGCAAAGGCAATGCGTCTGAAACGATTCTTTTTCGAGGGTCGTGAAATTAAATTAAATCAATCATGTGCTCCTTTTATTACAATGAATCCAGGCTATGCGGGAAGAACAGAATTGCCTGATAATTTGAAAGCTCTTTTTCGGCCAATAGCTATGATGGTTCCTGATTATGCTTTAATTGGTACCAACCAATTTCATAACCTTCTTTAATTATTTTATTTTTATTTTTTAATTATCTCACATTTATTTTACAGCCGAAGTAATATTGTATTCAGAAGGATTTGTAAATTCAAAAATTTTGGCGCAAAAAATGGTTCAAATGTACAAATTGTGTAGTGAACAGTTAAGCCAACAGGATCATTATGATTTCGGAATGCGTGCTGTTAAAAGTGTCCTAGTTATGGCAGGTGCACTGAAACGTTCCATGCCAGATCAATTAGAAGATATTACTTTAATTGCAGCGCTCCGTGATTCAAATTTACCGAAGTTTTTGGTTGAAGATGCCAAATTATTTAGAGGAATTTTAAATGATTTATTCCCTAGTATCGAGTTACCAGAAGCGGTTTACGGCAATTTACAAAAGTCTATTGAATTTTGTATGCAAGAACATAATCTACAGGCAGTACCAGATTTAATTACTAAAACTGTACAGCTGTATGAAACTATGTGTGTTCGTTGGGGTGTTATGCTTGTGGGTACAACAGGGGGTGGAAAGTCAACAGTTTTAAATACATTAGCGTACGCATTATCCAAATTGAAAGAAGATGGTGTAGCGGATCCTAATTTTAGACATGTTCGTATACAGTCTATAAATCCAAAATCGGTATCGTTAGATGAACTGTATGGTGGTGTGAATCCACAAACTCTAGAATGGAAAGATGGTTTAATTGGTTTGGCTGTACGATCAGCTGTTAATGTTACAATCGAAGAACATCAATGGATTGTGTTTGATGGACCGGTAGATGCTGTTTGGATTGAGAGTATGAATACTGTACTGGATGATAATAAAATGTTGTGTTTAGCAAGTTCCGAACGAATTAAACTAACTGCCTGGGTTCATCTTATTTTTGAAGTTCAAGATTTAGCACAGGCCTCACCGGCTACCGTCTCTCGATGTGGAATGGTTTATGTCGATCCCGGTGAATTGGGATGGATTCCTTTAGTTCAATCATGGAAAACGACGATACCGACGAAAATATTAAGCGAGGAATTAAATCGATTCTTATTTAACTTATATTTGACTTATTTTGAGAAAATATTAAAATATTCTCTCAGACATGGTAAATTTTCATTTCATCAAGTTGAAATAAGTAAACTATCAATGATGTTCACTCTGATAGCAAGTTTGGTTGAAAAAGCTGGAAATTTAAATTCAAATGACCCAGAAGACTCCCACGATTTGTTAATAAAATTATTTTTTTGGTGTGCTCTATGGTCGATAGGATCAAATTTCCTGGAACAAGCAAGAGAAAAATTGGAAATCTATGTGCGTTCTCTAATTCCAGAAAGTGTTGCAATGCCAGACGTGACCCTGTGGGAATGTCGCATCAATATTAAAGATAGAAGTTGGGAAAGTTATGCGAAATTAGTTCCAGCTTTTAAATTTAATGCAAGTATTCCTTACTTCGAGTTGCTAGTACAGACGACGGACACGGCTAGGTTTGGTTATATTGCTGAACTATTATTTGAGAAAAAGCGACCTGTTATGTTTACAGGTGACACAGGTGTAGGGAAATCAATTCTGGCTAAATCTATTTTGGATACTTTATCTGAAGGCATTACCATCCCGGTTGTAGTCAATTTTTCAGCTCAAACTAATAGTAAGCAAACACAAGAGACTATTGAGGCACGATTAGAAAGGCGTAAGAAAACGTTACTAGGCGCCCCAATTGGCAAAATGATTATCTTTTTTATTGACGATGTCAATATGCCAGCGCTTGATACTTATGGAAGTCAACCACCAATTGAATTGTTGCGGCAGTTTTTGGATTATGGAGGCTTGTTTGATCGGGAAAAATGCTATTGGAAGGATATTGTAGATGTAGTATTAGGTAAGCACAGTGCGCACTTACTTATAAATTCAAACTTATTTCTATTTTAAATTCTCTTTTCAGGCGCTGCTTGTGCTCCTCCTGGCGGTGGTAGAAATGCATTAACTGCTCGGTTTGTCAGACATTTTGGTTTACTGCAATTACCGTTGCCCAGTACAAAAACTCTTACGTCAATATTTTCATCGATTATGGGTGGATTTTTAGCTGATTTTGTGGCTGTTATTCGTCCTTTGGCTGACCCTATTGTGGAAGCCGCTGTACTACTTTATAATAGAATTGCTGAAGAACTTCTTCCAACTCCTGCAAAATCTCATTATATTTTTAATTTAAGAGATTTATCAAAATTGATTCAAGGTATATTACAGGCTGAATCCGGCAATTATGTTCTTAAACCGCAAATTTTGCGGTTATTTTATCATGAGGCCATGCGCGTTTTTCATGATCGGTTAATTAATGAAGAAGATAAAAACTATTTTATACATTTGATGGATGAAATATCTATTAAATATTTTGAAGCACCAATAGTGAAAAAGGGTGAGGTCCTAATATTTGGAGATTTTATGATATTTGGCCAAGCGAAAATGGATCGAGTTTACGAAGAAATTAAAGACATGGAGAAATTGGAAAGCATCCTGATGGATTATTTGGATGATTATAATGGGCTGGTTGGCAAAGAGATGAATTTGATATTATTTCAAGATGCAATTGAACATGTTGTACGACTTGCGCGCATATTGCGAAGTGAACGTGGGAATGGTTTGTTGGTTGGACTCTCTGGAATGGGAAAACAATCTTTATCACGGTTAGCCGCTCATATTAACGGGTATAGATGTTCATCAATTGAGTTGTCTCGTGGTTATGATCGATCGAGTTTTGCGGATGACCTACGTAAGTTGTACTACGCCGCCGGTGTGACGAACATTCCTACAGTGTTTCTAATAACAGATACACAAATTGTGAAGGAAGATTTTTTGGAAGACATTAATAACATATTAAATTCTGGTGAAGTACCAAATTTATTTGAAGGCGACGATTATGAAAAGGTTATTTTAGGGGCACGGCAGTTTTGTTTAGATATTAGGAAGAAGGTAATCAATTTTAAAGATTTTGTTCTTTTGTGTTGCTTTACAATAAATTCTTTGTATTTTTTTAGGATTGTACTCGTGATGATATCTTTAATTTCTTTATTAATCGTGTGCGTGCCAATCTTCATGTGGTTATGTGTATGAGCCCTGTAGGGGATGCATTTCGACGTAGATGTCGCATGTTTCCATCTATTGTTAATTGTTGCACAATTGATTGGTTCGTTAAATGGCCCCCAGAAGCACTGTATTCGGTAGCTTATGGTGCATTATCAGACATTGAAAAAGAACAGCGGGAACACATTTCAAATATATGTGTTTCAATGCATGAAGTAGTGGAAGATACTTCTCTTAGATTTTTTAAAGAAATGAAACGCCGCTATTATACAACACCAAGTAGTTATTTGGAATTATTGAAACTCTATAAGCTGTTGTTAAAAAGTCGAACTGAAATAATAATCGCCAAGCGGACGCGAATTGCTAACGGTTTAAATAAGCTATTAGAATCGAATGAATTAGTTGCAGTAATGGGGGAAGAATTAAAACAATTTCAACCTATAATAGAATCAAGTTCGGCAAATATGAAACAACTTCTCATAAAGTTGGATAAAGATACACAAGCAGCTGATATTGTTCGTACAAATGTTACAAGAGATGAAGCAGAAGCAAAAGTAAATTAAATAAGAGAGTTTTTAATTAATTTAAATAAAAAATAATTTTAAATCGATCATTTTTCAGATTAAAAAAGACGAAACTATGGCAATTGCCGAGGATGCGGCCAAAGATTTAGAAATTGCAATGCCTGCGTTGCGTGGTGCAAATGATGCATTAAAGGCATTGAATAAATCGGACGTGAATGAATTAAGATCGTTCTTGGTACCGCCAAAATTGGTACAATTTGTAATGGAGCCTATTTGTATTATGATGGGTGTTAAGTATGATTGAAATAAAAATTCAATTTCGCAAATATAAAGATTTAACATTTCTTTTTAGACCTGATTGGGGTTCCGCAAAACAACTTATGTCGGATATAAATTTTCTAAAGCGCCTTGTTGAATTTGACAAGGAACACATTTCAGAAAAGACATTGACTCGTTTAAAATATTATGTAAATCATAAAGATTTTGATCCGGCTAAGGTCGAAAAAGTATCAAAAGTTTGTAAATCAATGTGCCTCTGGGTTAAAGCAATAGACGAGTTTGCTAAAGTTTATAAAGTGGTTGAGCCTAAAATTAAGCGGCACCAAGCTGCGGCGGCTGAACTTAAATCCATCATGTTGGTGCTGAAACAAAAACAGGCCGAGTTGGCTGAAATAGAAGGAAAAATACAAAGTTTAAAGGATATGATTGACGAAAAAAATAAAGAGTTTCAAATAATTCAGGATAATGTGAATTTAACATCGGCTCGATTGAATCGTGCTGGTCGCTTAACATCTGCTCTGTCAGATGAAGAAATTCGTTGGAAAAATACGGTTAAAATTTTAACCGCTGAGCTATGGGCTATTCCTGGTGATACATTGGTAGCGTCCGCATGTGTTGCCTATTTAGGCGCTTTTCCAATTAATTATCGACAAGAATTGTCTACTTCTTGGGGACAAAAATGTCGTGATTTAAATATACCGAGCAGCAAAGATTTTAGCTTTCTTGAAGTTCTAGGTGATTCATATTTGATCAGAAGTTGGAACATGTTTGGCTTACCAAAAGATGAAACTTCCATTGAAAATGGTATAATAGTAATGAAAGCTTTCAGATGGCCATTAATGATAGATCCCCAGGAACAAGCCAATCAATGGATTCGAAATATGGAAAAAGAGAACGGGCTTCGAATTATTAAGATGACCGATGCAAATTTAATGAAAATTTTAGAAATTTGCATTCGTCAAGGTTTCCCGCTGTTAATCGAAGAACTTGACGAAACCATTGATCCAACTTTAGGACCTATTTTAAGTCGTGATATTAAGTCCCAAGCAGGCCGATTATTAATTCGTCTAGGTGATACTGAAGTTGATTATGATGCAAATTTTAAACTTTATATGACAACTAAACTATCAAATCCACATTATCTACCAGAAATTTGTATCAAAGTAACTCTTGTAAATTTTTTAGTAACGGCGTCTGGATTAGAAGATCAGCTATTAGCTGAAGTTGTTGCTATAGAATTGCCAGAACTCGAGAAACAACGAAGTGACTTAATCGTCCGGATAAATTCAGACAAACAGCAGCTATTAGCGCTGGAAGATAAAGTACTAAAACTTTTGTACAATTCACAAGGCAACATATTGGATGATGAAGAACTTGTGGAAACACTAAATGAATCAAAAGAAACCTCTGCAATTATTGCTGCCCGCTTGGTCGATACAGAAAAAACTGAAGCTGTGATAACTATTAAACGGGAAGCTTATCGAAAATTGGCAATTCGAGGGGCAACTTTATTTTTTTGTGTTTCTTCTCTGGGCGACATTGATTCCATGTATCAGAATAGTTTAAAGTATTTTACACAAATATTCAAATCAGTCATTCAATTGAATCAACAGGCATTCCCTACTTTGGACTTACGATTGGACAATTTAATGAACGGTGAAAATTATTCAATTTATCAAAATATTTCCAGAGGCTTGTTTGAGAAACACAAATTAATTTTTAGTTTTATGTTGTCGTCGGCGATTTCTAAAGAAAATGGCATTTTGTCGAACGATGAGTATCAATTTTTGCTGCGTGGTCCTGTCGGTACTCAACATATTCCACCGAACAAAAGTAAATTTCTGAACGAATATCAATGGAAATGCGTTTACATTTTAGAGACAACATTTAAGCATTTTAAAGGCTTCTCTAACGATTTGCTGACTTCAACAATTTCTTTGAAATTGGGAGATTTTCAATTAGATTTCACATTTGATGGAAATGGTAAACCTAAAATTGACTGGAATACTCAACTGGATCTCTTTGAGAAATTAGTGTTTATTAGAGTATTAAGAGCGGAAAAATTAGTTTACGCTATAGGAGCCTATGTTCGCGCTACAATTGGTAAAGCATTTACGGAAATTCCAAAAAATAACAGCCTTTCTGCTATGTCAGTATTTTATTTGCAGTTAAATAGCATGAAAATTGTATAACAATACATTTTTGTATTTATAGATTCAGTGAAACATCATCCATCACACCATTAGTATTTATCCTGTCAACCGGTTCCGATCCAATGGCAGCATTATTGAGATTTGCTGATAGCTTAAAATATCGTGAAAAACTATTTTCTATATCTTTAGGTCAAGGTCAGGGCCCAGCGGCGGCGTCTTTGATTGAGAAAGGACGCAATATTGGAAATTGGATATTTTTACAAAACTGCCATTTAGCCACATCGTGGATGCCGACAATGGAAAAAATCATACGAGATATTGCATTATTCATAACACCAACGCATCCTGATTTTCGTATATTCTTGTCCTCAGTCCCCACAAAATCATTTCCTGTAAGTGTGTTACAGAATTCGTTGAAATTGACGAATGAACCACCAAAAGGGTTACGAGCGAATATGATTCGTGCCCTAACAGATATGAATTCGGCATTTTTTGAAGTTCATAACCTTGGACACCGATGGCAAAAAATGGTATTTGGTTTGTGCATGTTCCACGCAGTTGTTTTGGAGAGACGAAAATTTGGCCCGCTCGGATGGAATATATTATATGATTTTAGCGAAAGTGACCGTGAATGTGGCTTAAAAGTTCTTGAAATGTATTGTGAATGTGAACTACCATGTACAGAAATACAATGGCCCTCGCTTGAGTACATAAATGGTGAAATAACATGGGGTGGGCGCGTTACGGATTATTGGGATCAGAGATGCCTCAAAAGTATTTTACAAATATTTTCATCGTCAGCAATATTAAAAGAAAATTATGCATATAGCTCAAGTGGGATTTATAAATGTCCTGAAGGAATTTCAAAATTGGAAGATTATCTAAAATATGTACAAGAATTACCTATGTTCGATAGTCCTGATATTTTCGGAATGCACGAAAATGCAAATATTGTTTTTGAATCAAAAGAGACAATGTTTGTGCTTGATACATTATTAGAATGTACTTCAACCACTGTAGATACAGCTTCAGCAGAAGCAAAGGAATCTCCCGATTCAATATGCTTAAGTATGATCAAATATATTTCTGATTCATTAGCAAAGAACATTTCTAGTGATTACATGTTCCCAAAGTTAATGGAATTAGACGCAAAAGGGCGAGTACCATCATTAACAACCGTTTTACTTCAAGAAATGGAGCGTTATAATAAATTATTGAAGGTTGTACATAGCAGTCTTGTTGATTTAGAAAAGGCGATTAAAGGATTTATCGTCATGTCAGAAAGCTTAGAAGCTATATATTACACATTTTTAATAAATCAAGTGCCGGCGTTGTGGGCATCTAAAGGATTTTTGTCTGTTAAAACTTTAGCCCCTTGGATAATAGATTTTCAGATCAGAATTGATTATATGCAAACTTGGGTTTTGCAAGGAGAACCACGATCAAATTGGATAAGCGGATTATTTTTTCCGCAATCATTTTTAACTGGAACGCTACAAACTCATTCGCGTCGTTATAATTTACCAATTGATTCCCTTAAAATCGATTTTACAATACTACCAACAATTTTACTACAGAAGAGTATATATGAGAGTCATTTGGCTGGTGTTAAAGAATCACCCGCATTGTACGCCGATCTCGATTATCCGAACGTGGGAGTTTATGTTCATGGTTTGTATATGGAAGGTGGTCGATGGGATTCGACCGCAGGTGGCTTATGTGATGCTAATTATGGAGAGTTGATGCCAATAATGCCAATTATATGGTTAACACCTTGTTTGACAGTTGAAGCAAAGGGTCGCTATGAATCTCCACTATATAAAACTCAAGTTCGTGCCGGTGTCTTATCGACAACGGGCCATTCAACAAATTTTGTTTTAACTGTTCTACTAGACTCTCGAAAACCACCTGGATTTTGGATTTTAAATGGAACAGCTTTGTTTACGATGACTTCGGAGTGAAATATTTCGTTTATTTTGTTATTATAATTTTGTTTTCTAAGTTTGAACAATAAAAATATCTTAAAATAATTTATATTATATATTTACGGTCATCACTGATTGACTCGGGAACGCTTTCGTTATAATAGTTGTTTTCCAATCGACCAACCGCAAGCACCCGCTAGCAAACCGCTAGTAGAAAGGTTTTGTCCTTGTTATGGTCGATTGGAACGATTAAAATGGATGATGTTAGTAAAACATACCCTATAAATCGTATATGTTTTGTAATTGCTGTCAAAATTTTAGTGTAGCAAACAATTAAAAATAAAAATATTTTTTTTTTAACAACTTAACCAACGTATTCTTTCTCGAAACTTTATTGTGTGAGCGTCTCTTTTTAGTGAAGTGTTATAAATTTTACAATTTTCTTTTAATTTTAATTAATTTGTATTTCATTTAATTATATCTTGATAGTTTATTTTGATTTGTTTGTTCTTTATCAGTCGGGTAAGTCTTATCATAGTCTTTTCTATCCACAAAATAATAAATCCACATAACACAAGCAAGGAGGGACAAAGTACGCAGTACTTTGTACCTCCACCATTTACTTCTACTGATTTCTCTGATTTCGAAGATGAAATAAATACTAAAAAATCAAAAATTGTTTTTAATAATGAAATAATAGTAAACGGTGAATTTGATAAAAGTCCCAATATGTTAAATAAAAGGAAAATTAATAATAATAATAATAAAATTCACGTCGCAGATTCGTAAAATACAGTAATAGCTCCAAAATCATCTTCAACTTTATCTGTTGATTCATCGAATAACTCAAATATGCCGTCAGTTACTGCAGAAAAAATTAATCTATATAACCGATCAGACAATGGCCCATTTACTGTATTTATCAGTAAAGAGAATTTAAATATTGTTCTTTTAGCTAAAGGTGCTATTCCACTTGACTGAATTGACTGATAGTAAAATTAAAGGAAGACAAAAATATACATTTGCTGAATGGGCGAATGAAACAAAAACCCTTCTCAGTCAAAAAATATTTGTGTCTGTAGTAGTGTTACTGCAATAAAAAGTATCAAATTGAGGACATTTTATAGCAGTCACACTAACACACATGCATAAAATTCGCAATATGATGAGAAATATTTCCCGCACACTAATTATTTTATGGTTATTATATTTTTATACCGCTTCTCCTTAAAATCTTACTTTAAAAAGTAAAACTAAAAAACACATGACGTTTTTTTGATAGAGATTTTTTTAATTTTTTTTTAAAATTTGATAATTATACGACATACATTCCTAAAAATTTCACATCTTCTATTGGTATAATCAGGAACATTCCTATCGGGCTTTCTAATGAAGAAATACAAGAAAATATTCGATCTAAATACCCTATCTCAAAAGTAGAAAGAATGACTAAATGGAACAATGCCACTAAAACAGCTGAGTAACTTGAATTGGTTAAACTTACTTTTGAGTCTGGAACTATTCCATTCAATGTCATTTTATATGATAATCTCTTATTAAAGGTAGAGTATTTTATACCTAATCCATTATTTTGTAAAAAATGTCTAAATTACGGACATACAATTTCTAAATGTAAATCTAAAACTAATAGATGCCTAACGTGTGCTAATACTATCGAGGACGAACAAGAACACGATTGCGACATGAAAGTTTCTTGTAAATTTTGTGGAATGGGTCATGTTACTAATTTTTTCAGATGTAATGAACGATATAGGCAGAAACAAATTAGGGAACATATGATTTTAAATAAAACTAGTTTCAGAGAATCCAAAAGCCACCTTTGTGGTAGCCAACAAAAAGTCCCTAAACAAATAGATTTCGCTAATGATATCTGTGTTGAAAATCAAGCATGGAAAAATAACAACTTAATGAATTCTGATGCTAGAAAAATTCAAATCCTAAATAAATTAGTAAACGAATTAAAAAATCAATTAAATGAAAGAGATTCTATTTTTAATGATGTTAAATCACTTTTAAATAATTCCGACGACTTTAATAAAAATCCAGCTAATTTAGACTCACTTAAAATTAAATTAAATAAATTTATTAAAACATAAACTTTTCTTTTTCCAGTTTTTATTTTCATTTTATTCTTCCTTTATGTTACCTTTAAAAATTTTACAAAATAACATTCGTAGTTTAAATAGTAATAAAGATCTATTATACCATTATATACAATCCAATCATATTGATATCGTTATTCTATCTGAAACCTGGACAAATCCAAATAGTAATTTAACTTTTAACAATTATAATCTTGTTACTGATGATAGACCAGATGGTTTTGGCGGCGTAGGCTTTTTAATACATAAAAAAATTTCTTGGAGAATTATTGATTTAAATTTTCATTACATCCGTTTTCAAGCTTTCAAAATTAACCTCAAATTTAAAAACATTAATTTTAATATCTTATCTTTTTATCTTTTTATAATAATTCTGTTATCAGACCTCAGGAAATCATTAATGAATTTGAACATCTTTTTTTTTTTTTTTTTTTGTTATATTTCTTTTGCTCTGGTCGGAATACAATATAATTCACATATGACCTACAGATGTGTCAACTATTTTTAACATAAATTTTTATGAGTAACTGTTATAATATTATTACAGATACTGTTTTACTATATTTAATATGAATGAATACATTATTATAAACTATATTCTATCTCTTTTAAATAATCACATAAGATTTTATAATTTTTCAAATTCCCTGATTTTAGTATATCTATTAGATTACTGTTTTGTATTACTTCGTATTTTTGCCTTGTGTTATTATATTTTATGCAATTCTCTACAATATGTTGGTTGTCTTCCACTACGTCGCATGTGTCACATATGTTATTCTCCTCAATACCCACAATATTTTTAAATTTTTTATTTTTTGCATGTCCTGATCTTAGCCTGTTTATTTGCCTTATGTTATATGCACTCATATCTGCTTTGTGGTACCACGGCTTTCTAGGTGGTGTGCTATTTGTTTGTTTGTTGTATTTTCCTACACTAGTTGTCCATTCATTGTATTTTGTTTCCCATTCTTGCCTTATTGTTTCATCAATTATTTGGTTGTATCTTCAATTGTTATAGGGTTCTCGATTGTCTCATCTGGTTCTTCTATGGCCTCTTTCGCTAAAGTATCTGCTGTTTCGTTTCCCATAATTCCCATATGTCCTGGAATCCACTGTATTTTGATTAATATATTCCTATTTTGCCCTGCTGTGTCTATGATTTCTTTTTCATGAAATTTATATTTTCCGTCTTTATTTATTTTTTTTAGAGACAGACAACTGCTTTTAGAGTCCGTGAAAATTATTATTTTTGATAATCCCATTTGTAGTGCTCTTTCTATGGCTATTTTTATGGCTATTGTTTCGATGGTTTTTATTGTGGCTTTATTTTTTAGTTTTACTTTGAGTTTTGTTTCTGAATTCTTGAAGTATATTCCAATTCCCCCTTCGTTGTGGTTTAATGATCCGTCAGTATATATTTCGGAATAGTCTTTATGTTTATTTAATATTTGTATATACTGTTTCATGATTACTATTTGGTTTGTGTTGTCCTTATTGTTATTATTCGTCAATTCACCATTTATTGTTAGATTATTTGCTGTTTTTATTATTTTATTGTTAGGTTGCGCTATTTTTTTTAAGAAACCATACTCATTGTACAATTTCTTAATTTTTTCTATTATATCGTTATTTTTTATTTTTTCACTTGTGTCACTTTTTTTATTAATTTGGCTGGCTATATATTTTAGTGTGGTGAGTTTGTTGTCTAGATCTGCTGGTAATGTGGCCGTTTCCGCGAGTATCGTCGGCACCGGAGTTGTTTTCAGCAAACCCGTACATAGCCTTAAATTTGTATTAATTATTTTTTGTTTTATGTTTATACTATTCTTGATATTTGTTGGTGTTATGGTATCCGCGAATTTTGTTCTTGTTTGTATTATAGCTTTGTACACATTCGTTATGCTGTATGGATGGGCTCCTCCATTTTTATGTATTAGCATTTTTATTATGTTGGATGCACTAACTATTTCTTTATTGAGGTTTTTGTAATGTGGCAGTAGAGATATTTTATTGTTGAATGTTGTTCCCAGTAGTTTTATTGTTCTTTCTTCTTTTAGCTTCGTATTATCTATTTTCAATTCGATGTTGCTGGGTTTGTTTTTATATAGTCTCATGTATTGGCATTTCTCTGGGTTTAATTTCAGCTTTAGTTTTTTTAGTTCATCGTTCAGTTGTTTTAGTGTTTTATTAGCCATAAGCTGTGCCTCTTTTTCATTATTTGCTTTGATGAGTACCGCTATGTCATCTGCGAATTGATATATTGATGCGTTTTCGTGATGTATCTTATGTACTTCCTGTGTATATATGTTGAATAAGCAGGGTGATAGGCAGCTCCCTTGTGGAATTCCTTTATTTGTGGTTTGTTTTATTGTGGATGTGCCGTTGTTATATATTACTATTCTATTAGTTAAAAATTGATATATTCAATTTACTATATGGTTTGGTGTCTCTATTTTTATAAGTTTATCTATTAGCATTTTTTTGTTTACATTGTCAAAAGCTTTTGTTATATCAGTGGTTATTAGAATTTGATTATTATAGTTTGGTTTTCCTGTTGATATTTCGCTAAAGAGATTTACAAAGTAATCCATTATGTTGTAGCCTTTCCTGAATCCAAATGAGTTTTTTGGTAGCGTGTTTTTGTCTTCTATATGTTGGTTTAATTCGTCTAATATAACCTTGTTAAATATTTTTGATATTGTGTTCTGGAGGCAAATCGGTCTATAGTTTTCCGTTTCATTTTCATTTTTATTAGGTTTTTTTATTGCTATTATCTTGCTGATTTTCCACTTTTCAGGATACTGCTGTTGTACGTAGATGTTATTAAGATACTTGTTGAATTTTTTAATTATATTGGGGTTTATTTCAATTATGTTTTTTAGCGTTTTATAAGAGATTTTATTTTCACCCGGAGCTGTATTTTGCTTTTGTTTTAATGTGTCTATTATGATTTTGTCGTTAAATTTTTGGTTTGTTAGGTTTGTTGTTTCCATTGGCAGTTGTATTTCCTCTATAGTTTCCGGGAAGTTTTCGTTTATGAATTTCTTTGCCATATCATAATCTTCTAGGAGGTTGTATCGATTGTCTCGTTTGTTTTTTATTTTATTTATTTTACTCCATAATTGCTTTGTGTTTATAGAAGGGTTGATGTCGCTGATAAATTTTTCCCATGATTTCCTCTTATTAGTTTTTATTTCGCGCTTTAATATGGCTATGGCTCTTAATAATTCTGTTGCAGTATAAAGATCTTTATGTTTGTTATAGCATTTTTGTTTTTCAGATTTTATGTTCCATAGTCTTTGTATCTTTTCATTCCACCATGGTTTTGGGATGTTTTTATTATTGATGGTTGTGAATCTTGTGTGTTCTGTTCTTATCCTTTCCATTATTGATTCGATGTCTACGTTGTTTCCGCTTTCTATTTCCTTATTCGTAGCTATTTCCTGTATTACCTTTGTCCAATTTGTTGTTTCTTTTCTTGTATATCTATTTATGTTCATGTTTATTATGATAGGCAAATGGTCCGAACCCACGTTGTCTTCCAGAACTTCCCAGGCCAGCTTATTGTATATATCTTGGGTGCATAGTGTTAAATCTATTGCAGAGGTTGAATGGTTTCTTAAATCTTGTCTTGTATGTTTACCATTGTTTAGAATTTGTATGTTGCTTTGTGTTATAATTTCTGCTATCTTTTTACCGATGCTGTTTTCTTTTGAACCATTTTCCCACAGATTGCTGTGAGCATTCATATCTCCTGCTATTATTGTGTTATGGTTGTTTTCTGCTTTTCTTATTATTTTCTTAAATTCTTCCGCTTTTATTGTTGTATTCTCATTAGATGGGTTGTATATTACTATTAAGTAGATGGTGTCGCTTCCATATTTGATTTTAATTTGTTTAGCCTCAATATGTATTAAATTTAAGTTAAGGTTAATTTCTTGTACTCCTATTTTGTTCTTGATCAGGAATCCTACTCCTCCATATCCGTCATCCCTGTTTTTTGTTATTAGTTTGTATCCGGCTATTTTTGGTTCGTTTCCTGGGTGTGTCCATGTTTCGTTTAAAATGGCTATGTCAACTTTGTGTGATTCTATGAACATTTGTAGTATATTGATGTTACTATTGAGGCTTCTTATGTTTGTTTGCAGTATTTTGATCGTATGTCCCATCTTAATTTCGGAATTTCTGTACTAACTTTTTAACATCGATCGTTAGTAAATCTGGAACTGTGTAGTCTCTGTTGCTTATTTTTACGAGTTCATCTAGTATTTCCTGTAGTTTTCCGATTTTTAATCTTTGTTCCTTTACTATTTCCTCTTGCCTATTAGCTTTTGATATCCAGGCGTTTGAGTTGGGTGTGTCCGTGGTATTGGGTAATCTTGGGAAGTTTTGTTCTTGTAGGTTGTTATATATTTCTCTTGCTCTTGGGTATAGAGTTGTCATTGTTTGTTTATATGTTGTTTTATTTCTAATCATGTGTATTTTTATCCTTGTTTGCTTTTTTTTTTATTGCAATCTTTTGAGTTGGTGTAGTGTTCTATCCCTTCGCAGAATTTGCACTCCGGATTCTTTTGACACTTATGTTCTTCCTTTTCCTCTAATGGTTTTGTACATTTTGTGCATCTTGTAATTTTTGAATGACAATATTTTCTAATATGTCCGTAGCTTAGACATTTCGTGCAAAATTTCAATTTCGGAATGTATATATTTGTGTTTATTCTTACGCCGTAAAATAGAACATTTCTTGGCAGCATACTTGCTCTCAATTCTATTTTCAATGTGTTCGTGTCTTTTAATGTCTTGTTTTTTCTATCCCATACTTTTATTATTTCAATATTTGTGATCGGATACTCGGACGATAAATTATTTTGTATTTCGGTAAATGTGAAATCCTCCAAAATTCCTGTTATAACGCCTTCCACGTGTGTGTATGTTTTTGGGATAAAACATTTGTAACCTTTTTCTGTTAGTATTTTATGTACCGGGTCGTCAGATCGCACGCATTTGTTTGCCTTGTCGAACGTCTCGAACTCCACTCTCGAGATTTTTTTGTTCACTTCTATGATGTCTTTAGTTTTCATATTGTTTTGGCAAAAAATTCGTGATAATATCACCGATATCATTTTTTGAGGTGTTTAAGTTTCTACCAATACATAAAAAGGTCCTTTGTCTGTGATGTTGTATTTATTTTCCGCCATATTTTTAGTATTTTCTTCCTTTTTAGTATCCATTTTTTCTGTACTATTCTGCTGCTCCTTGTCTGTTAATCTTCTTTTTTCCTCCGGCCCTTTATCTTTTGCCATTTCGGTTTCTGTTTCACTAATATTTATTAATTTTCTTTTATTTTTTACTTCATTTTCATGGTAAACAAAACCTTTAAAATCGTCGTCAGAACTCATATTATTTTCGTCTATATTGTTTGGTCGGCTTCCGCCGCCATTTTGAGCTTTTCCACTATCACGTATTTTTATTTTTGTTGTTTTTCTCTTACACTTTTTACTATTATTATTTATTAATTTTATTTTAATAATTTTATTCTTTTGATTATTATTTTCCGAAGTTTTAATTTTGTATGGTATTTTACCACCAAAAATAACACCGATTAAAAACACAAATTTCACTAGTCTCACCTTATAATTTTATACGTGTTGCCACTATAAAGATCACAAGTCGAATGAATTTGAACATCTTATAACTCAGAATCTAGATGCTGGAGACATAAATATTCATAATAGTCTTTGGGATAGTTCTTTTTTTTTTTTTTTTTTTTTTGCTTAGGTCTGAATAGTTCTATCCACAAGACCAAAATACATATGTCAAAAATTCCATTTGTCAGACAAGTGTTATAATTATAACACTTGCCCTAACTACATCTTCATAATATCTATTAATATTCCATATCAATATTGAATTCAATTATTTGTTATAATTACTTAAATATAATTACTAACTGGTATAATTCATTTTAAAACTATTGTATAATACTTAGTTAATTTAATTGAGTCTCTAAATGTTATGTACTATAAAATGTATTCTATTTCTTTCAGATAATCACATACATTTTTATATTTTATATTGTCTCCTGATTTTAATATGTCTATTAGATTTCTGTTTTGTATTGTGCTATATTTTTGTCTGATGTTGTTGTATTTTATGCAGCTCTCCACTATGTGTTGGTTGTCTTCAACTATATTACATACGTTGCATAGGTTATTTTCCTCTATTCCGATGAGGTTCAAAAATTTTTTATTTTTTGCGTGTCCGGCCCACAACCTATTTATTTGTTTGATGTTGTATGAGCTCAGGTGTGTTATTGCGAACCATGGTTTTAAAGGTGGCGTGTTGTTTATTTGTTTGTTATATCTTCCTACTATTGTTGTCCAGTTATTGTATTGTGCGTTCCATTCTCGTCTTACTGTTTCTTCTATAATGTAATGCGCATCCTCTCTTGTTATCGGGTTTTCTATTGTTTCGTCTGGTTCTTCTATCGCTGTTTTTGCCAGCTTGTCTGCTTTCTCGTTTCCTAAGATTCCCGTGTGACCTGGGATCCACTGTATAATGATTTTTATGTTTTGGTTGTCTATTGCGCTTTTGATAATTTCCTTTTCATAGGATTTTAATTTATTTTGTTCATTTACTTTGTTTATTGATGTGCAGCTACTTTTAGAATCTGTGAAAATGATTATTTTGTCCAGTCCTTTATCTATTGATTTTTCTATTGCCACTTTAATTGCTATGGTTTCAATAGTTTTGATTGTTGCTTGATGTCTTAGTTTTATTTTAATTTCATTGTTTATGTTTTTAAATTATATTCCTATACCTCCTTCGTTATTGTTTAGCGATCCGTCCGTATATATTTGATGGTATTCTTTGTATTTATTTAGTATTTCGATGTATGATGTCATTACTTCGATTTTGTTTATGTGTTTCTTTTCTCTCAGTTGTGGCAAATCCTCGTTTATTATTATATTTCTCGCCGTTCTTGTTAGACTGTTATCCACTTGTGCTAATTTCCCCAGGAAGTCATGTTCGTTGTACAATTTCCATAACTTTTCCATTGTGTTGTTATTTTTTATATTTTCACCTGTGTCACTTTTTTTGCTCAAATGGTTGGCTATGAATTTTAGAGATGTTATTTTATTATCTAGTTCAGCTGGTAAAGTGGCTGTTTCTGCTAATATTGTCGGGATCGGTGTTGTTTTTATCATTCCCATGCAAACTCGCAGGTTCCTATTTATTATTTTTTGTTTAATATTACTGCTATTTTTTATGTTTGTGGCTGTGATGATATCCGCGAATTTCGTTCTGGTTTGGATTATTGCTTTGTAGACATTTAACATGATGTATGGATGAGCTCCTTCGTTCCTGTGAGTTATTGTTTTCAGTATGTTTGTTGCACTTACTATTTCTTTATCCAATTTTTTTGTAATGTGGTGTTAGTGATAATTTATTATTAAAAGTGATTCCTAGTAGTTTTGTTATCCGTTCTTCTTTTAAATTTATATTTCCAATCCGTATTTGTAGATCTACCGGCTTATTCTTAAACAGCCTCATGTATGTACATTTTTCTGGATTTATTTTAAGCTCCAATTTCCCCATCTCTTCGTTTAATGCTGTTAATATATTATTGGCTGTTGCTTGTGCTGCTTCTTCTGTTTTTTCTTTGACCAGTATGTTTATGTCATCTGCAAATTGGTATATTGATATTTCTTGTTTTTCCATGCTGTGGATTTCCGTTGTATATATATTGAATAGGCAAGGACTAAGTCAGCTGCCTTGTGGTATTCCCTTGTTTGTTATTTGTTTCACCGTTGATGTTCCATTGTTGTATTTAATTATTCTATTGGTTAAGAATTGATATATCCAATTAATTATGTGGTTTGGTGTATTTATTCTCTTTAATTTATTTATTATGATGTTTTTATTGACGTTGTCAAATGCTTTAGATATGTCTGTTTTTATTAGTATTTGTACTTTCCGGTCTGTTTTCCCTTTCATTATTTCACTGAATAGGTTTACGAAGTAGTCCATAATGTTATACCCCTTTTGAAATCCATAAGTGTTATTTGGTAGTATGCTATTGTTGTATAGATGTTGATTTAGTTCTTCCAATATTTTTTTGTTGAATATTTTAGATATTGTGTTTTGTAGGCAAATCGGTCGGTAGCTTTCCGTTTCATTTTCATCTTTATTTGGTTTTTTTATTGCTATAATTTTTGATATCCTCCAAGCTTCTGGATATTGTTGCTCTGTGTAGATGTTGTTTAAGTGATTAACTAGCATATTGACTATGTTCGGATTTATGTGTTTTGTACCAAGGTTTCGGGTTCCACAAGCAAAATAAACCCGGTACAAAATGTAAATTGCAATAACTTGTTGATGACTCCTGATTTATTTCCAATAATAAATAATGTGGTATGCTTCGTTGTAATAAATTTATTATACAAAATGGTGGTTGGTATACAATATTAATTTTTGCTCAATTTTTCTTAGATGTTTATCCTTTGATGGTTGATAAGTAAGAGGGTAACAATTTTTATATTTTTTTTTATTTACATTGGTTTAGTTTAATATTATTTATGATAGGTGGCCAATATTATGGTTAATCTATAATATTTAATGAACGCACCCCTATTGCGAATTGAGCTACGAAATATCATTTTAACATTTGTAAGGTTTTAATTTACGCTTGTCAAATATTTGACGTGAATTTAGTAAACAATACAAAGGTGAGAAATATTTCAATAATAAATTTAAATATAAATTAATGCTAAATTATCATTATTACAGGAGTTCATATTCATTAAATTAAAGAATCATCCATGATGACTTACAGACACAAATTCAAATTTCAAGGATAGGTAATTCAATATAATTTTGTAATTAATTCTAATAATTGTTTTTGTTGTAGGATTCTGGCAGCAACTGCTTCAACATCCCGACCGGCTTGAATCGGTTGATTCAATTTACTGGTAATCGACAAAGTTTACGTATTGGACGTTTTAAATTCCCGTGTTGTGTTTTGAGTGTTACAACTCGAACAAGGCCGTCTGTTCCTGGATGCAGCTCAATTACTTTACCCAATAACCACTTCGTTGGGGGTAAATTGTTTTCTATTATAACAACGACGTCTCCGATTATGATATTGTTTTGTTTTTGATGCCATTTGCTTCGGTGTTGTAAACTCGTCAAATACTCTAGATGCCACCTATTCCAGATATGTTGGTTCATCTTCTTTATTATTTGCCATCTGGATAGTTTTGAAATTTTAGCGTCTTTCAAGTTCTCGGTAGGAAGTTGTGTGGTTGGTCGACCAATTAAAAAATGAGCTGGTGTCAAATAGTCTATATCATCATTTGATAATACACAAATTGGCCTGGAATTAATCATGGCTTCAATCTCGGCTAACAACGTTGACATTTCTTCTACAGTAAGTATGTGACCGTCGGTTACTCTTCTAAGATGGTATTTAACACTTTTGACCGCGGCTTCCCACAGTCCGCCAAAATGTGGTGAGCTTGGTGGTATAAATTTAAATGCTATTTGGTCTGTCAATAGAAAACCAGAGAAGATATTAACATTTTGTCGTAAGAACTTGTAAAATTCATATAAATGATTACGGGCCCCAATAAAATTTGTCCCATTATCGCTGTGGATATCTGTACATATTCCTCTGCGGGCTATAAATCTTCGCAGGGCAGAGATGTATGCATCTGTTGTAATGTCAGAAACTAGCTCTATGTGTGCAGCTTTGGTGGCTAGACATATAAAGATGCATATATAGCTTTTATAAGTTTTCTGCCTTCTTCCCTTAACCAAATGTGTCTGAAATGGACCGGCGTAATCTACTCCAACTTTATAAAATGGCCTGACTAATTCCACTCTCGACTTCGGAAGATCACCCATGATTTGAGTTTATTCCTTTGCTCTATACTTGGTACATTTCACGCAGCTGTGGACAACTTTGCGAATTAAATTTCTGCATCCTAATACCCAATATTTGTGACGTAGAGTAGCCATCATCAGTGTTTGCCCAGCATGTAGATACTTAAGGTGATGTTCTCTTACGATACTTTCAGTTAGCGTGTCTTTCGATGGTAATATTAATGGATGTTTTATATCGTAAGTGACGGAGGCATTTGTTATTCTGCCACCGACTCGTAAAATGCCTGACTCATCGAGGTATGGTTTAAGAAATTTCAACTTGCTTGAACTTGGTAGGTCTTTGTTCGCTGATATCAACGCAATTTCCAATTCGAAGTGCTTATGTTGTATGTGTTTGAAGATAAGACATTGAGGTTTCTGCAGTTCTGAACTTTGAAGATATGGTATAACGGATTGTTTAGGTATTTGGTTTCGACTAAGATTGATGAATCGAAATGAATAGGCCAAGATTCGAATTATCTTGCTAAAACTGGAATTTTGCTCAATCAATTTATCTAATATATTGGTTTGTTGTATTTGAGACGGCATTGATTGACTGCGCATTTCTTGTATAGTATTTGATTTACTCGCTGTATATACTGGCCAGTTTTCTGGGTTCACTAGCCACTCTGGACCGTTCCACCACAGAGATAATTTCTGCAATTTTTCTGGTTCGGTACCTCTGGAAGCACAGTCAGCAGGGTTGTCTTGAGTAGCGACATGTCTCCATTGCGATCTATTCATGGCCGTGAGAATTTCTCCAGTTCTGTTGCCAACGAAAGTACTCCATTTACAGGGATGTGCTGAGAGCCAATCCAGAACTATGGTAGAATCGGTCCAAGCTGTAATTTCCGTTTCATTAATGTTTAGGGCTTGTTTTACTGCTACAAGTAGTTTGCTTAGGAGTAATGCGCCACACAATTCCAAGCGTGGAATTGATATCTGTTTAAGGGGTGCCACTTTTGTCTTTGAGGATAATAACTTAATAACAGAATCACCGTTTGGTTTCGTTATTTTTCCATAAACTACTGCCGAATAGGCATATTTAGAAGCGTCTGAGAATCCGTACAAAATTAACTTGCTTTTTGTATTTGTTTCAATATGTCTTTCCAACTCGATGTGATTAATTTTGGGTAGATTATCTCGAATTTTTAGCCATTCGGTTGCTAAATCATGCGGTAGTTGATCATCCCACTTCAAATTTTTAACCCACAGTGATTGAAAAAATATTTCTATTTTTATAGTTACCGGAGCGAGCCATCCCAACGGATCAAACAAACGACTAGCCTCCGATAATATTCCCCTTTTAGTTAAAATTGGCTGATCGTTCAAATTAACTTTAAATTGAAAGCAGTCTCTAATTGGATTCCAATATAACCCTAGGTGGAATTCGATTCTTCTATCTCTAAGATATCTGTTGGGTTATTGGTTCGAGCGACGTTCGTTAGTACAATTCTTTCGTTTGTTAGCCATTTTCTGAGGTGAAACCCGGAATTAGAGAGAATTGAACTTATTTCATCTTTTAGCTTTATTGCATCTTCTATTGTATCGGCCCCTGCCATTAGGTCATCCACGTACATGCTGTTCCTTATATGATTTACAGCGTCTGCAGAAGCTTCCTTAAATCTTTCTGTACTTTCATTAAGTGCTCGTGTTGCTAGGTAGGTTGCGCTTGCTGTGCCATATGTTATTGTTTGAAGCTCATACGTACAATAGGGTTTTTCAGGTGTGTCTCGCCATACAATGCGTTGATATTTTGTGTCATCTTTTGCCACGCGAACTTGCCGAAACATTTTTTCCACATCAGCGGTAAACACCACTTTAAACAACCTGAAACGAGACAATATGTTGTACAACGTTGACTGAACTATCGGGCCTACTGCAAGGCAATCGTTTAGCGATTTTCCGGTATTGGTTTTGGCTGAACCGTCAAAAACCACTCGTAACTTAGTTGTACTACTCGAACTCTTTATGACTCCATGATGCGGTAAGTAGTTCCCGTTTAATCTTGCGTCATTTTCGTTTATTAGTTTCATGTGCCCCAGCTGAATGTACTCTAACATGAACTGCTCGTACATTGATGCGAATTCCGGATTTCTTACAAACTTTTTCTCAATGGAATGCAACCTTTGAATCGCTGTGCGAAATGAGCTTCCTATGTTCGATGGTGGTAACTTGAATGGAAGCCGAACTTCAAATCTTCCACTATCATCTATACTTTTTGTTTCTAGGAAATGTCTCTCACAGAACTTTTCTTCTTCAGACAGATTGTAATTCGAGGTGGCAACTTCCTCTATTTCCCAGAATTTACGTAATAAATTGTCTGTACTTTCTTCTGGATAACTAACAGTAATGGTGGCTGATTGGTATGAATTCATTTCTCCGGCTTGTCCTGCAACTACCCATCCCAACAATGTTTTCTGCATATGTAATTTCTCCTTTGTGATTAATTTTCCTTCAGAGAGTAACTGAAAGAAAGTATCAGCTCCAATTATTATATCGATGTCCGCTCCAATATAAAAATGTGGATCTGCCAAGTCAAACTGCTTAAAATAGTTGACGTCGATAAATTGAGAAATTGACGATTGTTTTGCTGTCAGCTTTGGGAATACGAAAGCTTCAATTTTTATATGAGGTTCTTCTTTGTTCCATGGTGTTAATACTAATGACACCAATCCTTTTGTAAAGCTGTTTGTTGACGCTCCTATGCCAGATATGGCAACACTCGCCTTTGTTCTTTTTAACTGCAGTCTCTGTGCGCATCTCTCTGAAATAAATGAGCCCTGCGAACCGGAATCTAGCAACACTCGACATAATTGTTTTTGATTAAATTTGTCACTAACATTTACTAATGCCGTAGGTAATAAAGAGCAGCCTAGCTGAATGGTGGAGGTGTAACATTTATCTGTACTTATTTCGTTTGGTTGAATTTTACTATCTGGAGAGTCCGATTGTGTAATTGTTGTGATGTTTTCATGCAATAAACTGTGGTGCTTCCTATGACATTGTCTGCACCTGAATTTAGACTTGCAAGAATACACTGAATGGTTATCGTTTAGACAATTGAAGCATCGATTTTCGTTCTTTAGCAAATTTTTTCTTTCGAATAATGGCATTTCTATAAACTTTGGGCACTCAAACAGCTTGTGGTTTTCCTTTGCACATATTGAACACGGTTGTGTACTTGATACTACATTACTTCTGATGTTAATTTTATGCTGATTTGGTTGTGGATTTGAACGTTTACTTGCGCTCTTTACTGATTCAAGTGCATCAATTCTTCTCGCTAAAAAGTCAAAGAACTGTTTGAGAGATGGTAGGTCGAATTCTGCGGAATATTGCGCCCAAAGGTTATTAGTCTCATCATCTAGTTTATTCACCATGACATGTATCAACCAGTGATCCCTTGATTCTGCTTCTTCTCCAAGAGCTTTCAAACCACGGATTACCTCATCAGAAGTATCTAGGAGTCGCCGAACATTTGTGCTAGATGGTGTTGTTACCGATGGTTGAGACATAAAGTTTTTTATGAACATATAAATTGTGTGTTTTTTTCTATCGTATCGGTCTCTTAACTTCTTCAATGCTTCTATATAATTAGCATCAGTGATACTGAAATGCTTTAACAGTCCAGCCGCTTCGCCTTTCAATGTCCCTTTCAAATATTGCAGCTTCTGTGACGGTGTTAGCCTATGATTATCATGAATGGTTGAACAGAAGAGGTCGTAGAATGACTGCCACTCTGTATAGTCGCCTGTGAAACATGGAATACTGATTTTCTGTAATTTTACATCGGCGTGTGCTCCCGCCATTGAAGTGTCGTTCATAGTGTCGTTCAGCGAAATGGTTGGTTCTATCTTTCTCCTCAAAGGCATATTTAGTCCTGCGACTGCTCTATAATAGTTATCCTCAAACTCCGCATCGATTTCCTCCTTGTCGTCAAGGGCAACTATTTTATTCTCCAGTTCAACATATTCATTTCTATGACGCTCAACGTTGCTCAATCGCACTTTAATTTCTTCGATATTGGTAGTAGTGCTTATAGCGTTGATATAATTCAACAGTTTGGTCATGCTTCCTTTCATATAGGCTCGCCTCTTCTTCAAGCCAGCGATGTCGGACATTTTTATTTTAATAAATTTCACTTTTCACTTTCACTATTTCTACCGACGTAATGAATAATCGCAAGTTTATTTACAAATTAACCAGTTTATTTTCAAATTAGTTTGTTTTTCAATAAATACGCCTTAATTTCTTATTTTCTTTAATATTTTTTATTAATTTTCTTTAATTTAATAATGAATTCTTATACTTGCGGTTTTTCTCCATACGATGCGTGTTGATAATGGTGGCACTCGGTTTCCTTATCTTTTGGTTCTTGGATAAGATCCGGCTCGAAGGACCAATGTTTTGTACCAAGGTTTCGGGTTCCACAAGCAAAATAAACCCGGTACAAAATGTAAATTGCAATAACTTGTTGATGACTCCTGATTTATTTCCAATAATAAATAATGTGGTATGCTTCGTTGTAATAAATTTATTATACAAAATGGTGGTTGGTATACAATATTTATTTTTACTCAATTTTTCTTAGATGTTTATCCTTTGATGGTTGATAAGTAAGAGGGTAACAATTTTTATATTTTTTTTTTATTTACATTGGTTTAGTTTAATATTATTTATGATAGGTGGCCAATATTATGGTTAATCTATAATATTTAATGAACGCACCCCTATTGCGAATTGAGCTACGAAATATCATTTTAACATTTGTAAGGTTTTAATTTACGCTTGTCAAATATTTGACGTGAATTTAGTAAACAATACAAAGGTGAGAAATATTTCAATAATAAATTTAAATATAAATTAATGCTAAATTATCATTATTACAGGAGTTCATATTCATTAAATTAAAGAATCATCCATGATGACTTACAAACACAAATTCAAATTTCAAGGATAGGTAATTCAATATAATTTTGTAATTAATTCTAATAATTGTTTTTGTTGTAGGATTCTGGCAGCAACTGCTTCAACATATGTCTACTATGCTTTTTATTATTTTGTATGAGATTTTGTTTTCCCCCGGGGCCGTATTTTGTTTTCGCTTCAGTGTCTCTGTTATTGTTTTGTTGTTGAAAATATGTTTGTGTATTTTTATTTTTTCCATTGGTAGTCTTATCTCCTCGATTGTTTCTGGAAAATTCTCGTTGATAAATTTTTTTGCCATATCGTAATCATCTAATAGGTTGAAGCCGTTCTCCTTTCTATTTTTCAGTTTGTTTATTTTGTCCCAGATTTGTTTATTATTTTGTGATGGGTTTATGCTATTGACAAATACCTCCCACGTTTCCCTTTTTGCTTTTTTAATTTCCCGTTTTAGTATTGCTATTGCTCGTAGTAGTTCTGTAGCTGTATGGATATTCCTGTATCTATTGTAACATTTTTGTTTCTGAGTTTTCGCGTTCCATAGCCTTTGTAGATGCTCGTTCCACCACACTTTTGGTTTATGCCGTTTGTTTATTGTAATTTGTTTTGTATTTTCCGCAATTATATCCTCCATTATGGTTTCTATGTTCAAGTTACTATCGGTTTCTGTGTCTTTTATGTTAGCTATTTCTAGTGTCACTTTTTTCCAATTTATTATTTGTTTTCTTATATAGTTGTTGATATCTATGTTTATTATAATCGGTAGGTGATCTGATCCAATATTATCCTCTAAACATTCCCATGTGATCCTGTTGAATATGTCCTGCGTACATAGCGTAATATCTATTGCTGAATTTGAGTGATTTCTGACATCTTGCCTTGTAGGATTTCCGTTATTTAGGATTTGTAAGCTTTTATTTGATATAATTTCTGCAATGTCTTTACCCAGTGTGTCTTCTTTTGATTCATCTCCCCACATACTGCTATGGGCATTTATATGTCCTGCCACGATGGTGTTTGGTTTGTTTTCGGCTTTTTCCATTATTTTCTTGAAATCGTCGATTTTTTGTATTTGTATGACCGTTGGGCGGATTGTAAAATCCAATTATGTTTATTTTTTCATTCCTGGTTTTAACTTGAATTTGCATTGCTTGTATGTGCGTTAAGTTTATATTTAAATCGTTTTTTTAATCATAAAACCTACTCCTCCATATCCATCATCTCTATTTTGTAATATTGTTTTGTAGTTTGGTAAACGTGGTATATTATCCTGATGTGTCCATGTTTCGCTTAAGATTGCTATGTCTATGTTGTGTGTGTCCATAAAAACTTGTAGTATATTTAGGTTGCTATTTAGACTTCTTATGTTTGATTGTAGTATTTTAAATTTCTGGTCCATTTTATTTCATCGTTTTTGATGCTAATGTTTTTAGGTCTATCATTAGCAGGTCCATCATATCGCCGTATGGTTTGTTACTTATTTGAATAAATTTATCTATGGCCTGTTGAAGATCTTCGATTTTCTTCCGTTGCTCATTTATTATTGTCTCTTGTCTGTTTGATTTTGTTATCCAGGGATTTGGGGTGCTGTCTTCCTTGTTATTGATTGCTGGGTAGTTTTGTAGTTCCATTTCTTTCATTAAATTTTTTTCTTCTTGGATAAAGTATTGATGCAGCTTCTCTATATGTCGTTTTATTTTTGATCATGTGAATTTTTATGTGTCTTTGTTTTTTTTTTTCTGAACAAATTCCTGAGTTTGTGTAGTGGTTTTCTCCTTCACAGAATTTGCATTCAGGTTTTTCTTGACATTCATGATTTCCCTGGTCTATCGGTTTCGCGCATTTATTACATCGTTTTATTTTGGATTTGCAAAATTTCCTTATGTGTCCGTAGCTTAAACATGTGGCACAGAATTTTATTTTTGGTATGTATATGTCTGTTCTTACTTTAACTTCGTAGAACAACACATATCTTGGTAGGCTGTTTGCTCTTAACTCGATTTTTAATATGTTGGTGTCCTTTAGAGCTTGAGTTTTTCTATCCCATGTTTGTATTGTTTCAATTTTTGTTATATTTTGCTCACATGTAAGGTTTTCTTTAATTTCTTCCATATCAAATTCCCCTACTAGTCCTCTTATGACTCCCTCTACGTGCGTGTATGCTTTTGGTATAAAACATTTGTATTCCTTTGCTTCCAAAGTTTTATATAACGGGTCATCCTTCCTAATGCATTTGTTTGCCTTATCGTAAGTCTCGAATTCAACTCTCACTATTTTCTTGTTTACCTCTGTTATAGCTTTAGCTTTGGTATTGTTTTCCTTTATAATCCTTGATATTATCACTGTAATCATATTTTTGGGTGTTTTTGTATCTATCAGGACATAGAAAGGTCCTTTGTCTGATGCTATGTATTTATTTTCTGGTATTTATTTTGTAGATTGGGTAAATCTGCTTTCGATGACGATTGCAAATTTTCTGTCATCATATTTTTTTGCTCATTGGGTTTATTTTGGTTCATTAATGCCACCTCCATTTTTATATTTTCACTTTTTTTATTATTCATTTTTATTTTATTATTATTGTTTTTAGCCATTTTTTTATCTAATTCTGAATCATTATTATTTTCGTTTTTCCGTTTTTTATTGTTTTTTATTTCCGTAAATCCACTAAAATCTTCATCACTATCTGTTGTTATATCCACCTCCTCCATTTTATTTTCATCTACGCAGTATGGTCGACTATGATAGCCGCCACCTTGTATTTTAACACTTTCACTTTTTATAGCTTTTTTAATGTTTATTTTCACTTTTTTCCTAAATTTATTTTATAATAAAATTTTTTTATTTAAAGTTTTTTTATTCTTTTTAAATTTATTAATATCAATTTTGAGTTTATATTTTTTAATTTAATTATCAAAAAATTTCGTAATTTCCAATATAGGTAGAACCTTCTTCACCCGATCTTAGACCGAAACTGCTTTGGGATAGTTCATTACCCCCTACTTACGACAGGGTGGGTGATAAGATTGCAGATATAATCACTGCTAATAATATCTTTTTATTAAATGACGGATCTCATACAAGGCAAGATTTTTTCAGAAATAATTCTGCAGCATTAGACATTACTTTGTGTTCAATCAATCTAATTGAAAAACTATCATGGAAAGTAGATCCCATTAACTTAGGAAGTGACCATCTCCCAATACTTATTGACTTTAAACTAAATTATTATCAAAAAAAACAAATCACAAACTGGTCAAAAGTATTGAAAGACTTTGATCTAAATTCTATTAATGATAAATGCAATATTGAAGAACACCTAGAAAAATTAATTTCTGAAAATACTTCTATTATTACAAGTAAAAATACTTTTAAACCTAAACCTTGGTGGAACGATCTTATACAAAGACTATGGAACATAAAAAAACACAAACAACTAATTTATAATTTAAAAAAAAAACATTTTTACCGCTATTGAACTAAAAAAATCTATACAAAAACTTAAATTAACAATCAGAAGGGAAAAGAAAAAATCTTGGAATATTTTTTTAATAAGCATCAATCACAAAACTAATAATTCTGATCTCTGGAACAACATCAATAAAATTAAAAATAAAAAACAGTCCAACTACAGAATCCTAGAAGATCCCACACTAGCTACTAATTTTCTAAATTACAATTTTCCTTTCTCCTTTGAATCCCCTCATAATCTCTCTAATAACTTCAATCCTACTATTAATCCTGCGGAATTTAATAACATTGAAATTCTTGATATTATTAAAAATTCAAATAATACTGCTCCAGGATATGATAAAGTCTCATATAAAATCATCAAACAATTAGTATCCTCTAATCCTAACCTAATCAATACTATTACAAATTATTTCAACAACATCTGGCAAAATCAAATTTACCCTACAACATGGAAAACGTCAAACACAATCGCCATTTTGAAAAAGGGGAGAGATGATAGAAATATTATTAATTACCGTTCTATTTGTCTGTTACCTATTTTTTCAAAAATCTTCAATAAACTCATTTTAAAACGAATTAATGATCATCTAATCTCCCATAATATTCTTAATTATTACAATTTTGGTTTTAGAAAAAATAAAAGTATTACTGACTATTTTGTAGAAATGTTAAATTTCATCATCTCCCTCAAACAACAACAAAAAAAAATTGTTTTAGTTAACATTGACATTTCCAAAGCTTTTGATAATGTAGATAAAAATATTTTATTAAACACCTTTAAAAACTTCAATTTCTCTAATAACATTACACATTGGATTTCTCAATTTCTTACAAACAGAATTCAAAATATCAATCAAACTTCCATTCATTACACTAATAAAGGCATTCCTCAGGGTAGCTGTTTGAGTCCTACCCTTTTTAATATCTATACCACTTCTTTACACGACATCAATAACCCCGATACAAAAATTTTCCAATATGCCGATGATATTTGCATTGTAATTTCTGCCGATAATCATGATAACTTACGATTAATAACAGATTCTACTTTACTCTCATTAACTAATAAATTACAATCTTTAAAACTACAAATTAACACTGATAAATCTCATTTTTTAAGACTATTCACTAATAAAAATAATTCCAAATCTCTAAATTTAAAAATTAATAATATCTACATAAAAGAAAGATTAACTACTAAGATACTGGGTACAACTTTAATAAATAGACTTTCATTATCAAATCATTACACAAACTTAAAAGCAAATATTTCCAACTCCATTAATTTACTTAAAACTCTCACCCATTTTAATGGAGGTGTAAATCCTGAAACAATGATCAATATTTTTAAAGCAATAGTTAAATCAAAACTTGAATACACATATGTTTTTACAGACACTAAATATAAAAAAGATATTAATATCTGTCAATCTATTAAAAATGCTTGTCTGAGAGCTTGTCTAGGCTTCTTAAGAACTACTCCAATTCCGGCTATTTTATCTGAATCCCTAGAAACATCTTCAGATCTAGATTTTATTAAAAAATCACTAATTTATATTTCAAAAAATCTATATAATAATTCCAAAATCGGTAACGTCATTAAAAACAATAGATCTCTTCATAAACTTAATGACTTATATTCTAATTATACTTTTCTTTCCAAAATTAAACCTTTCATATAAAAAAAAAACTTCTCCCACTAATTTTAGCATCATAACAAATATTGAAGGAATCACAAACAAAAATCTTATAAACCATTCTGAACAATATGCGTTATCTATGGCTGAAATTAATAAATATAATAATTTCGCAAAAATTTACACAGATGGCTCTATAATTAACAATAAACCAGGAATTGGAATTTTTGTTGAGGATAAAAATTGGAAATTTGCCATCCAACTAAAAAACCCTACTTATATTAAAAATATCGAAACCATTGCTATTAAAATTGGAATATCTCTAATCATCAAAAACAATAATATTATCATTATTACTGACTCTCAAAGTTCTTGTATTTCATTAAAAACGGCTCTATTACACTTTACAAATAGACACTATGAAAATCAAATTATTGATACTATCGGCCATAACCAAATTAAAATTTTTGTCATTCATTGGTTCCCGGGTCATTGTGGCTTAAAAAGAAATACTATAGCAGATAGTTTAGCAAAAAAAGCAGTTTTTTCTCCTACTTACTTTCTTGATAATGAACCAACTCTCACAGACCTATTTAACGATATCTCCAGATCTATAAATAATAAGTTGAAGGAAAACTACACATTAATGTGTAATTCATCCGGCCACTTTTATAAACAAATTTGCCCTTCTCCAAGATCATCTTTCCTATTTAAAGACTCTAATTTTACATCCTGCCAAACCAGGTTAATTTACAGATTAATCTCTGGTCATACAGTTAACAAGAAATTTAAATTCCTTTTGGGACTTGAATCCACATCTAATTGTTAGATTTGCAACACCGTTGAAGATAACGAACATATTATTAACGATTGTGTCATATATAATAATATAAGAAATAATTTCCCACTTTTATACAGAAAATCCTTATTAGATATCTTAAAGGACCAAAAAATGGAAGAATATAAAATATTGTGTGATTTTGTGGATAGAATAAATTATAAACTATGAATTAAGACTACTTTTAATTTTTATTGACTTTTTCACACAATGATTTTTCTTTTGGAATCATTTCATTTTATTTTATTTTATTATAATATTAAGATTTATGAATATTATATAATTTAATTCTAAATTTAAAAAAAAAAAAAAAAAAGAAAAAGAAAAAAAAAATTATCAATTAATGAATTATAAATTTATATTTTAATTTCAAAACTTTTATTTTTATATGTATCCTTCATCTTCTTTCTAAATTCTTTATTTATTAATTTTCATTTAATCTAATTTAATTATCAAACTTTGTTTTATATAATTATGCTTTATTTTATTATTTAATTTATTAATCTAATTTGATTATATACACTTTATCCAACCCTCCAGAACCTCCCCTGAGTGGTCTCTGGAAATTTTGGGCTGTTTCTCAACTCACTGGGCTTATGGATTGAAAGATCTGACCTGAGCAAATTTAAAAAACAAGCAAACAAACAAACTTAACCAACGTATTGACAAATGCGATAGAAAAATGTTTATTTTTGACACAAAAAAAAAAAATATTTTTGACATAAAAAAGCGGTTTACCAAGCGGTTCTACAATCAACCGTCTAGCGGCGAAATTTTGCGTAACTGCTTCTAACTGCTCGTGAAAAATAACAAGAGCAGTTACGAGTAGTTCATTGAGCGAAGACAAAAACCTTTCTTCTAGCGGTTTGCTAGCGGGTACTTGCGTTTGGTCGATTTGAAAGCAACTATGTATTTCCAAATTATATGCTCAAAGTTTATAACTGAGTAGCCTGAGTGCGAGTTTACGATCATTTTCTGATTAAAAATTTTCAACAGGTAACCAATCGACGTAGTCTATTTCGTAAACAAATTTCCCCTCCCGAACATAATTCTTTTGTTTTCCATATAAAATATATTGAATCTGCTGAAAATTTTTCATTAGAAAATGGTCGTAAACTCGCACTGAGTGATAGGTATCAATCAACCGCTGTCTACACTATGCAGAGATACTATATAGAGAAGTAACAAAAAAAAAAAAAAAAAAAAAATGCGGTACTAAGAACATGCTTAGGACTCACCAACAGTATCCCAATAATAGCAATAATAACAGAAGCATGAGATCTACCAGGGGATATGAAAATAGAAATATACAATTATTCGTATACAGCAAAACAAATATATAATAATACAACAATAGGGCAAAAAATAAGGAACAACAAATTAAACAGAACATTGAATGAGTTAAACACAAAATACAAAATCCAATTGGATAAAATACCCTCAAAGGAAATAGAAGAACCAAATAGAAAGAATCGAAACAATTTAGAAATAGGCATAAACTTACACGAATAACTACAAAAAAAGAACCAATAAAACAAAGTTCATTTAAAACAAATTACTTTGGAATACATAAGAGAACCTGGTGGAAAAATGATAAGCTATACGGATGGGTGAATCGTAAAGAATAAGAGAGAAATTGGAATTTACAATGAATATAACAACGAATCCTTTAGTTACAACATAGAAGAACCAGTCAGCATCAAATCAACAGAATCAATAGCTATACTAGAAGCAATAAAAATAGCCATTCAAAACATCATCAGAGAAATAACAATAATTATAAACTCATTATCCACCTGTGTATCATTGAAAAACTGCCTTAAAAATAAAAGTATAAAATATTTAGAATCGTATATTTACAAAATAACAAATATAAACAATATAAGGGCCAAAATAATATGGATACCAAGCCACATAGCAATAGAGGGGAATGAAGAAGCCGATAAAGCGGCGAAGCAAGGAACCATCACAAGAAGGATTTTAGAGACAAGAACACCAATAGAAGACAGCATAAAAATATTTAAAGATGAAATATACAAGAAATGGAATGCTGAATTTCTTCAAATAACAAACACTAGATGCCGCAATGATAAAAAGGATAACAAGAATAAGAACGAATCGTACTTATGATAAAAAATATTTAAAACTAGTAAAAAAAAATAGAAGATGATCAATCCGAAACATAAGAGAAAAATATAAAACCATAAAAAACAAGAAACTACAGGATATACCAGCGGGCAATCAAATAGATCAAGGAATTAAACGAATATTTGAGAGAAATTAAAGATTTACATTTCAGGACGAACCCTGAATTATAAACAAATCGTCAAATAATGGAAAAATTCTTGGTGATAGAATGGCAACGTATGTTCAACCCAAACAAATAAATTAAAACAGAAAAAAAAATTTGCGTTTACGCCTCCCAATATTATAGTATTTTCGTTTTGATTTATTTATTAGTATATTGAATTTGTGATATACATATGTATACCTGTGGCCCTATTTTGGTAATTTCCGGGGAACTTGGAATATTTTTTTTTTACTGCAGTTATTCCCAGATACATATTTCCAACTTTTTATTCCCTATTTTCCAAAAGAGGATTCTGTCAATTGGCGAATAAATATACAGGGGAAATAAATTTAGTTATATCAAAATTATTATAATAACTCTTATTTATTACAATACTATCTTTAAAATTATTAGGTAATTTAACCCTTACCAACAATATTAATATTATTAATTATTAATATCAACTACGTATAAATAAATATTTTCATTAAAAATCTATTCCCCATCAATTCTTTCATAAAATCGGTGTGGTAAAACAAACTTCAAAACTGCTGTAATTGGGAATAATTTTTTCTCAATAAAAAATCTTTCCCGAACACCAGAATACACTTTGGGGAAAAGGGAATAATACTACAATAAAATTTAAAATTTCTATTCCCCGGGAATTACCAGAATAGGGCCAGTGATACTGGCTTTACACCATAGATATTTTAATAGTATAATACTGTTTTAATACCTGCCATAGTTGGATTTACACCACATAAAATGTTCATAAAAAACAGGAAATTAAAACAAAATAATGAAAAAGAATAATTTCGGAATACACATAAATGTTTCTTCTTCACTGTAATAAATTTTCCTTCTACAATAAAACAAAATAAAATATAATAGGTAGGTATTAAAGTTTGATAGCTAACAAATCAAAATATTATGTATATTTTATTTTTGCTATTACAGTATATTATTGCCGTCTTACTTTGGGAATTTTACAACAACAATGCCGTGTATTTTCATTCCGGAATGAATAGTTTCACATTAAGTTTTTGTTGATATAGAATTATTCTAGCAATAATTTTGAAAATTGTTTTTGTTTGTTATTTAATTTTTAATGTCAATTGATAAAAGTCAAAAGAAAATTATTTTCGGTTTTTATTTTGAACATAATTTGCATTTTTATTTTTATACCAATAACTATTCCAGTGACCAAAGTAAGACGGCATATACATACTAATATGCTATTATACTATCTGCGGTGTAAGCTCGGTATGAGTTATTAATTTTGGTTGGAATGTAAATGCCTATTGTATTTAGGTTATTATTGTTTGTGTCTAATTCTTGTATTTTTAGTGCTTCTAAGTTTCTTAGCTTTCTTTAGTTCGTTTATGTCTTGTAACGTAATCCCACAAGGGGATCTCGTTAACAGACATGATTTCAGAGGTCCGATGCGGTATGGGTAGCTGACTAGACTCAGGATATGGCGTGGGGGTTTCCGGACATGAAACCATGCTTGAATAACCGCATCGTCGACGAAAAACAAAAAACAATAGTGGACCAAAAGTTTTGTATGTGGGGGGTGAAAATAATAATAATCCGGGTGTGCACACTCGAGGATGGCCGAACCACCGTATGCAGACCATACGGTCTGCCCCAAGGACCTCCCCTTATCACCGGGCACAACTCCTCGGGTGCCACAATGCCTCTCCATGACGAGCCAGCTAATGGGGGGGGGGCATCCCGAGGACAGACAATACCATCCAACACACGATGGCCTCACAGGCCACCCAAGCGGGCACGACCCCTCAAGGCTCAAAAGAACCTTAAGGAGCAATGCCCACCAGTTGACATAGGGTTCACGGCCAACCCACAATGGACAGCACATATGCCGCGCTGACCCGTCACCGCATTAGCGTGGACTGGGTGAGGGCCGTGATTCCCCCCTCACTCGCCATAAAAGGAAAAATTTAGCTCGTCATCATCATATCATCAAAGTAAATAACCATAACCCCAATAAAGCGAAAAAAAAATGAAAGAAAAAAATTCGCCGAATCTGTATTTTATTTGGACAATTGGACGGAGGAAATAAAAACCAGAATCGACCTAAGATAAATTATTACTATTTTTTCTTTGTTGTTTTAATAAAAACACTTGGAGCCCATTGGCCGTTGAGGAATCGAAGATGAGAGAGAACGAAAGAGAACGGAAGAAGCCGAAAAAAAATTATTTAAATAAAAAAGAAAAAAAAAATTTAATAATATAATATAATATAAGCGTGCTTCCGAATGCGCGACGCATTAACAAGCGAAAAAAAATAAAAAAAAAATTCTTTTTTGGAATTAAATTGGAAAAGTTTAATTAAATCGAAAATTAAATTCAAGTTAATTTAAACTTGACAGTCAAGAAATTGACTAAATTTGGAAAAATTAATTAAGAAAAATTGAATTAACTTCAATGCAATTAATTAATTGATTAAGTTTGGTAAAGTTAATTAAAAAAAACAAAATGAATTAAATTTAATGTAATTAATCAACTGATAAAATCAACTTAAAAACAAAATGAGTTAAATTTAATGTAATTAATTAAGAGATGATTAAATTTAATAAAATTAATTAGGCAAAATAAATGAATTAATTTTAATTTAATTAATTAAGAAAAATAAATGAATTAATTTGATAAGATTAATTAATGTCGTGTTCTTTTCGTTTTTTCACATCAATGCGAATTTTGTGGTGTGAAAAGTACATGAAACGGCAATTGACGCTGTTTTGTGTTTGTATTGGTAATACGATTGACATTTCTAAACGTCAAATTGAAATTTTTTAGGACGATTAATACGATTGACATTTCTAAACGTCAAATTGAAATTTTTTAGGAAAGCCTCCCCGTCTTTATGGATAATGCATCCATCTGCGTCTAACAAAATGTGGAAATCGGTTAATTGAACCACCTCCATACCAAATTATTTGATTCAAGTAAAATGATAATAAAGAATCGAGACGCAAAAACTCAATTAAATTAAAATAATTAAACACAACAATTAAATTAAACACAATATGATAATATAAATCGATCAAGACACAAAAAACGCTATATTATTGAAAAGTTTTGACAACTAAATTGACGTTTCTAGTTTTGTTGGTGTTAGTAGCTGCGGATGTGAAATTCATGAAAAAATCCGCATTTCGTAAAATTGATGCACATCGAAAAAACATTGACGTTTTTTGATGAAAAGAACACAGTTTTTGGATGTGCAGCAATTTTTTTGACGATTTTGGATGAAAAGAATTCAACATAAGAAAAATAATTGAATTAAATTTAAAATGATTAATCCAAAAATGATTAAATTTGGTAAACTTGTTTAAGAAAAAATAATAAATTAAATTTAACGAGGTCAATTAAATTAGATTTAATATGATTAATTAAGAAATGATTAAATTTAATATAATTAATCAAGAAGAGGAATTAAACTTAATAAAAATTATTTAAAAAAATAAAGGAATTAAATTCGATAAAAAAAAAATTGTCACAAACGGTTTTTTTTTCTCTGCAGTTGTTGTGATGGAATCCGAAACTCGTCGCATGAAACAGAAGCAGGCCTCACTTGTACGAGCGCTGTGGCTCTCTCCACACCTCGGCTGCTCTTACAACTCACGAAACGGCGTCTGATTTTCAAAACTGAACGGTTTCACGGAATCGTACTTTCAGAGACGAGGATACATTTACTAACCCCGATCTCATTCAATTTCTTTTACTTTCTTTATTTGCGATTTTTTCCTCGATTCATAACCAATGATACCCAAAACGTAATTCACAAACCACCTGTTTCATTTCCTGTAGTGACGACGTCACCATTTAATTTGCTTTCTTAAGAATTTTTTTTTATATTTCTGTCCGTTAGTTCCAACTTGATAATGCAGTAGGAACATTAATCCAGTTTTAAAAAATGCATGTATTGGTTGTTGTAATTGTAACCAAATCGCTGACGATGAAATGTGTAGATAAAACGTTGAAATGATGAACGATGAAATTGATGAAATGATTTAAATGATGATCTTTGATTTGCATGACTGATGACGTGACTTAAATGATTTTTAAACTTAATAATTAGTTACATTCTTCTGGAACATGTTACGTCTAACGGTATATATTTTCGATTCATGAAGACTTTTATGCGGATGTTACAATGACCGGTTTAAATAACTAATTTATTTTATGTTGTGAAATTGCATTTTGCTAATTTCATTGATAAATAAAATTTTTTATTTTTTTTTACACTAACTGAACACAAATAACAAACTGTTTTTTATTTTTAATCCCTCCACTTGATGTTTTAAAGCAAATTTTTAATTTTTGACCACTTAAAAAAAACACTGTAGTTTACCGTTTAAAGAACTGTTTTTTTTTCATGTTTTTGCAAACATTATGTAGACATATTTACACACACTTTAATTGTTTCAATTGTCTACTGATATTGTATTTTAATTTGAATATTATTTATCATTTGAATTTAATTCACATAATGAAAAGATTTTTATTTTATGTATTTAAATTTCACAATTTATTTTCATATTATCCTTACTATATGACTCTTAACCAAACTGATTTACTTAATATCCACAACCGAACTGCCTAGTTTAATTTTTCTCTCGCCAACGGAAAAAAAATTCCATTCAGCTCCCTCCGTCTCCCTCTCTCTCAAAGAATTCACTGACAACACCCAATCAGGCAACCGTATTTAACAAAAAACAAATTCAACCAATAAAAATCACACACGTGACATTTCAATATTGGGAAAATAAAAATAGTAAAGTGATCGATAATTACACTGACCGAATTTGCAATGTATCGCATTTGAAACGTAAAACCGGCCACAGGGTAATTAATACTGAAAAATGAATTTAAAAGGAAAAAAAATGGAATTGAACCCAAACCTGGTTCGTAACAGTCTCACTTGTGCAGGTGGCACCAATTTTATGGATTAATATTTATTGCTCTATAGTTCATCTTTATTTGTATATTAATGTTAGGTTTTTATGTTGTTTGTTTGTTGCATTATTTACTGCTTTCTGTACCTAGAAATTGTCGAAGAATTTCCGTTGATATACTACTTGTGACTTGTATTTTTCAGTTAACTCCTATTATTTTAATTCATTTCTGTTTTTCTTATACCATAGATGTTGTTGCTATTTTGTGTATAACCTGGTTGAATTTACCAGCCAAATAATAAATGAGAAAGGAAAACATCATCAAGTAGACGTTGTTTATATGGATTTCAGGAAGGCATTTGATTCTGTATGTCAACATGAAGCACTCCGAAGTCTATTTGCATTTGGATTTTCATTAGAATATAAAATGGTTCAAGTCATACTTAACAAACCGGCTGCAATATGTAATAATAGGCAATAAGAAATCCAACGTTATCAAAATAACATCTGCTGTTCCTCAACGATCCCATGTTGGATCCTAGATTTTTATATTTGCTGACAACCTGGAAGATGATCCTAATAGACTTAGTGATCAAAACTCATTACACTTTAACATCAAGTTATGCAAATTTATGTCTTTTCATCGTAAAAGAAATCCGATAATTAACAAAATACCACCTTCGTCGAAAACGTTACCTACCATAACTGTATTGCTAAAGCAAACTCTATGTTTGGCTTTGTCAAGAGATGTACTGGGGAATTCAGCGATATACAACTCTACGTACATTATATTTTGCAGATATAAGATCTCAATGCACGATGTGCATATCAAAAGAAATGAAAGAATAGCGAAAATTTGTTGATATTCCTGCTAAAAAAAGCTGGCGGTGAATATGACTATCATATTGGCTATATCGATTCAGCTTATTTATTGGAAAACATCTGTATAAAAAATGTCCCAAGCAGGAAGACGATAACGATCCAATCAATAGATTAAAAACAAAATTTAAAAAATTTGAAAAACTGTTGCTTAAATTTATGATTAATTTTTCTTACAGCTTCAAAATCGAGATCTTTACTTAAATAAATCAAAAATAAATTCGATCCTCAATTTCATATCTTTCATGATATACTGCATAGTGATTGCAATTTCGGACCGTTTTAACAATCTCTGGATTACGGGATTGAGAAAATTCAAAGCCCCTCCGCGATTATAGAAAAAAGGTTAATTTTTTTCAATAGTTCATAGAATACGGAAAAAATTATTAAAGAAATGCAAAATTACTTGGGTTACAAAACATGTTTTAAATTATTTTTGAAGAAGGATTTAAAAAAACAAAGAGCATCGACTGAGTTGTCCCTTATATCCTTGCTCGCAATTCGGAAATTACAATTTCTGCCGCCGAGAATATCTCTGATTATAGTTTGTTGTATGAAATAATATCATTACGCGGCCGGTTTTCTACCGGTATTAAACTACGTGTAATGCTGTACTGCATTTCGACAGCCAAATTTGCTTGTGCACCTCCTGAACCATCTTCTTCTGAATCAGTTATTTCAATATCATAAAAAGTTATAAAAGACGACGAACCAATTGTTGGAAGTTCCGAAACCATTTAACTTTCTACCTCATCAATTTTTCTACGTAGTATTAAATAATCAACCATAAACTTTTTATGCAGGAAACAGTTGGGACCAGAAACATTTTTGTGTCAGCTTCAGCCATTTTTTTGCCATTATGAAGATATATTCTTCTTTCTTTAATTCGAATTTTCAAACCATTTATTAGGTTAATGGATCGTCGTGATTTTACAGCTTATCTTGATTTTAGCACTATATTACAAGCTAGGAGATTTGCGTCCCTTCGGCAAAGAGCTTCAACGGTTACTTTGATGGGATGCAGAATTGAAAGTAAAGTTGATGCTTACGGAATACGGAAACTTTAAATCAATTACTACCACTTTCGATTAAAGATTTTTGTATACATTCTTCGAGTTCAATGAACCGTCAATCATATTAATCAAACTAATACCCTTGTGCTTTGGTACATAACAGCAGGACTTTATCTTGGCCGCCACGTTCTTCGGTTTATTTTTTGCAATATGCCATCAGTTTTCGTCAACGACTTTCAAAATATTCCGACAGTTTTGCGAATTTATCGAGAATCGGTTTAATGTTGACAAGTGACACGCTATCATCATCGTTAGAGCTTGATCGATAATCGTCAGAAATGATTGGACCGATTTAAGTTCGGATTTCAATTTGTCTTTTATTTTCCCATAGTAACTGAGAACCAAACTACGCACAGTGTTTGATGATTTGGGCACGTTTTGAAATCCTCTTGCTTCATGGAATTCTCTTAGCAGAGAAGAACAGCAGGTAATGTGTTGTCAAATTCAGGTTCCACCATTTTCAGATGTTTTTTTAGTACTTCTTTATTCTGGTTGCGAAGTTCTTCTTTGGCACTTAGTTTGGTGTGCGGTGGTTAATTGCGTATGTAGTCCTTTGGTAAAAAGGACTCCGCTGTTTTTAAAATTTTTGATCATAATTTACATTTTACTGAATTAGGAGTCCCTTGCTCACGCAAAAATAACTCCATATTGCCGATTTGTTTCCAGTTCTCTATTCAAAAATATTGGTTGTTAATGTGATTGTGGCTTTCCTTTATTCAAAAAATCTCTTATAAAATATCAAACGTAAATAATATTCGTTTTGAAAAGTTCCATTCAAAATCCCGTTATTTTACGGTGAACATTTATTTTTCAGCAATTTTCAGTTAAACATTTATTTTTTAATTTTTTTTTACATATAATTGTTTTTTTTCTGTTTTAGGCTATTACTGAAAAGTTCAATCTGGGCAAGCAATCGAATTATCCCAAATTTCGTGTTGACACAAGGGTTAAAAATAAGATATGAACGAATTGGCCTTACTCCAGAACTTCATCAAAAAATCATTTTACGATACAAATTCCATCGTACATGCTGAATTTCATCACAATTAGAAATTACGATTTCCCGAGAAACCGAGAAATTTGTTTCCGACAAATTTCATTTCTCGAAAATTTGAGAGTTTTCAAATTCGAGTATCTCGGAAATTTTCGTGAATTTTTCTATTTTTTAAATTACTAAAGTTTTATCAAAACTTTTTTTAATTTTGTTAGAAAAAGTAGGACTTTTCAAAATCGTATTAATTAGGAAATGAAGAATATTTCAAAACTGACGAAATAATAGCCGTCTTCCAATGGGGAAAAATTTGCTACTTGGAAGTACTTGTGAATAGACACCCAATGGAAAAAGAAATTGAGTAACACAAGTAAAACATAGCAGACAAACAATTGGACATACTACCTTGATCAACAAGTTCCCGGAATAACCACCGTGTGGCGCTCCCATCGTTCCGATTTGAGTTCTGTTTTTTTTGTTAAGTTGGTATATCTGTTGTCGATATTCCTCCTAAATCTTAGCGTTATAGCTTGACATTTGCAAAAGTTACGTAGTCAAGAGTACATCTATCTCTGTGTGTGTTGGCGATTATTTACAATTTTAGACATGATTTGCGAGGCTGAATCCGATCCCACATTCATCAAAAGGATCATTACTGGAGACGAGACGTGGGTTTATGAGTACGACACGCAATCCAGACATCAGGCAAGTGAATGGCGTTCACCAAAAAAAAACCACGTCGTTTTCAGTCAAAAAAGAAGGCAATGCTCATGGTTTTCATGGATTACAACGGTGTAGTGCATCATGAATTTTTGCCAGAAGGCCAGACCGTAAACAAAGAGTATTATTTGGGCGTTATGAGACCTTTGCGTGAAGCAATTCGTCGAAAGAGACCAGAATTGTGGGCAGAAAACTCGTGGATTTTGCACCATGATAACGCACCGTCGCACAGTGCCATCATTATTCGTAATTTTTTGACGAAAAATGCAACAAATACCATCCAACAGCCACCGAATTCACCTGATTTGGCTCCCTGTGACTTCTTTCTGTTCAATCGAGTTAAAAAACCATTAGGGGGAACGCGTTTCAACAGCCGAGAGGAAATAATGGAAAAATCGCTAACACACACAGAGATAGATGTTCTCTTGACTACGTAACTTTTGCAAATATCAAGCTATGACCTATGACCCTAAGATTTAGAGGGAATATCAACAACAGATGTACCAATTTAACAAAAAAACAGAACTCAAATCGGAACGATGGGAGCGCCACACGGTGGTTATTCCGGGAACTTGTTGATCAAGGTAGTATGTGCATATAAGGAATGGAAAGCATTGATATTTATCGGATTGATATTTAAATCTATTTTTCATAAAAATTTAACATCAACAATAACGTCAACAAAATAATTTTGTATTAAATTTGACATTTAACATTACAAAAAAATTAAAAAATTTCGAAAAAAATCTAAAAGCCTTCTATTAGAATTTTCACAACTAAAATCCACCTAGTGCAAATTTTATGCGTAACTACTTCTGTTTTCTACGCCATCATATGAGAATGAGTAGTTCTTTCTGAGTAACTACAAGTCGCGTGCACTTTACTATCGTGAATGGGAGACAGCTATTCATTTCAACACCACTTTCCTAAGTAAAATTTTGTAGTGATAAACGAGCCATTGATAACACAATTTTCAATTACTAAATTTTTCATAGTATTTACTGAAAATGTAACAAAAGTGACTGTCTTTAAAGTAAACGAAACTGATCGGTCGAATTTTCAATCATGAAATCGTAACTAAACCTTTCTTACGTCACTAAAAATGTATTGGAAAATTTTTTAGTAGACGTGACTACTTTTCTAGGTCTAGAAGACTTCCAAATTTACCTTAGAATTGTAGTATCACATCACCACTCTTCAGGTAACATCTTTGTTGTTACCACCAACCAGCGGCGTATCCAGAAATTTGTTGGTGGGAAGGGGGAGGGGGTTCTTAAATAAAAATAATTTCTTTAATTATTTTCTTTTAGAAGTTTTTTATAACTTTATGTGGATTCTTCGTGAATGCCATTATTTTTAATATATATTTTGTCTATAAAAAGCCCAAAGAATCTTATTAATTGCAACTTACTCATGTAGTTCCCATATTCAATTTATGGTGCCTATGCAAGCCAATCTCTGAGGTTGGGGTTATTTAGCAAAATGTAGAATAATGTATTTCCACAAATTCGATGGTTTTGTTAATATTTGAAAATTGTTCGTCAGAGCTCAACCCTAAATTATGGAAAACCATGTACAGATTTGGTGCCCATGCGATCTAACCTCTGAAATTTGTTTCTCTGAAATTTTAGTTAAAGGTAGGATCTTGTTCCTCATATATTAATTGTGTTAAAAAAAATGCATTACAAACTTCACACCGCGGTTAACATCAAAATAATTGAGCTAATATTTACATAATCGACCTGCTGAAGTGATTTGTGTGTTCGATTGACACTCTTCACTTCAGAATTTATCAGCCAAAAAATTAAATTTTAATTTCGCATACGCAAAATATAAGAGAAATTTATAGCGTTTTTACCATATTTTTGCAGTTTTTGAGCATTTAAAATAGATTGAACCTTTATCACATATTTTATGACATATAAAATTGAAAGTAAGGTTGAATTTTAATTTCTACAAAAAAATTAGTTTAAAGTGAGAATCAGTTTGCATTAAATTTTGAATAAGTTTATTCTTTAGTTGAGAAATTCTTATCAAATGCCTTATACCGTTAGGTAAATTACGGGCTAAAATAGCGCCCCAAAATGAGGTCCTCTAACAGCCTAACTCCCCTTCAATATAATATCCACCCAATATAATTAAAAAAAAAAAATGAAATAAAATTTCTCGTGAAACGAGGTTTAAAAATTCTTATAAAGCCTTGAGGATTCTCGAGACAGGAATTCCCGATCGCAATCGGTTAAGGAATGGTCAAGTTCCTTCCTAATTGGCAATATTCCAGAACTTCATCTAACAATTACATTTCCATCGTACATGCTGATTTTCATCATAATCTGTTAAGAAGTGGCGTTGTTTATTTCGAAGTGGTTATATTCCAGAACTTCTTATGTTCTGAATTTTATTATAATCGTTTAAGAAGTGGCCAAGTTCCTTTCTAATTGGCCATATTCCAGAAATTCATCTAAAAATCATCCCATTTCCATCGTAACGCCTAATTTCATTAGAAATAACTGTTTAGAAATAACTAAATTCTTTCTGTATGATAGATTCAAATTTTCTACATTCGTTATAATTGGAAATAAGAGACAGCTCAATCCACAATTAATTCCAAAAATTGAGATTTTAGTGTATAAAAATAAGGTTTTATACTTCTCAAAATCTCGGGATGCGTCTTAAAAGTTAAAATATCCCTGTATTATGGGATTTGAAAAATCACACTTTTAACTACAAATTGACAAGTCAGATTTTTCATTCATTATAATTTTCACAAATAAAAATTAAATACATATGTAGATACTATTTCCTTAAAAACAGTATTTTATGTATTATTTACTTTTGTTCACTAGAAACTAGAACACATTATACAGGTCGTACTATTCGTCAATCGTGAAGAAATTAGATCCCACTCCTGCTTTAGCTTGAAACTAAAAATAAAATTTTGATACCTTCACAATTTAACAAATGTAATGTTACACATATACTACGCAATATTATGGTAGTATTGCCTATGGTTAATCTCACCCTCTTCGCAAATAAATTGAATATGTTTTTCTTTGTTTATTCCATGATTAAACAAAAATCAACGTTTTCATAAAAGCAACCTGACACTTAGTGGGATTCTTGTATGTACTTCAAAATATATTCGATACTAGTGACACCTTTTATAAAACTTGGAACAAAAAGGATATTTGTTTCCAAGATAAGGAACAAAAACATAGAAATTGACATATTTTCTTGTAGTTTGTCTTGAGTAAATTTACAATATTTTTTTATTGATTTATTATTTTTGCTCTTAGTTGTATTTAATGTGTTCAATAACAGAGTGGAGTGAACATTTTTTATTTTAAATAAGGGGATAAGGGGCTTTTCACAAATTACGGGGGAGGGCGAGGGGGAGGGGTAAGGGGTGTTTATAAAAATGTTACGTAACAAAAAATTTCAAACCACCTATGTGTTGATTCTGCCGAAATTTATTACAAAACGGAACAAAAAAAATCCATTATATGGTTTCCAACCTAAATGTATGCAATGGTACTATCTCGCGGGATTATCATTAAACAACGCGGCATTAAACAACGGACACAGCATAGTATTCCTTCCGTCTGAAGTTAATCGGTGTAGTGTTAGATAACGATACTGATATCGTTTTGAATTTTTCAAAATATTTATATGTACATATATGTATTTAAATTCGCCCAAATGTATGAATGACTTTGCCTAAATCTCATAATTTATTACTAACCTTTCATTGAGTAGCTATTACATACATACCATACATAGATATTTTTTATTTTATTTTAATCAACAAACTGAAATCAAATTTTTCGCAATTTCGATGAGCTTACTTACATCAGTATGAACATGAGTAAATTTAATTGTTGTTAGACAAAATTTTTTTTTTTATTGTAGATTACAATACTGAATTCCAACCAGAGTCCTACATAAATTATTTCTTTTGGTGCAGAGTATCACGCGAACATTGCTTTTTGCTGTAAAAACCTCACCAAAGTTGTTTTTATCAGCGATGGATCGTAGTTTTTTACATGTGTATAATACACGTAAAATACACGTATAATAAGCAACGTAAAAAATAAAAATAAATAAAAACATGTTGGCCTTTCATTCTATTCATTATTTTTATTATAGTTATAGAGGTACATAATTAAATTATAAATACTTATTTAAATTATATTATATTTTTTTTGATATTTATTGCTGTTCAGTCAGTACATAATTACAAATGTATTATCTTAAAATTAAATAAAAAAATAACAAAATAAATAGTAGGAACTCTTCATTGTTCAATAAAATAATAAAAACAAGTAAATAAAAATCACATTTATTTAATAGTAATACAATTAATCTAGCATTCGTCAGACTTATTGCTGTCTTTTAGCTTTAGCTCGTGTTAAATTGCCAGCAATTTCTTCGACCGGTCGAAATTAAGTCTATTCCTATTTTTATTATGTACAAAAGACCATCCCGAAAAAGCCTTTCGATTTCAGCCGAAGAAGCTGGAATTGCGAGAAGCTTTATAGCCAAACAGGAAAGTTGAAGGTATTTAGATTGTGCTAAACTCCAGAAAGTTTTAGAACTTTTGATGTCTTTCGCAAAAAGTACCCGAAACCGCCCGGTTTTGTCCTTATATGCTGTATACTCGACCAATCCGTTATTGTCAAGCTCTTTAATGAGATATTCTTCGACAATTTCGAGTTGCTCGCTTGACAGCTTAATGCCCCTATACTTCGGATGAAGAAAATTCGCTATCAGGCTTTCTTTAATCAACACCATTTTCTGTCGGATTCTCAATCGAGAGATAAATGAAGGTGGAAATTCATCCTCGATTTTTATCTACATTTCGACTGCATCTGCGATGGAAGCGGTGGATTTTTGTAAGTCATTCACCAATTGGCAAACTCGATCAAGGGCCTCGATTTGTTCATCACAACTTTTAACCATATCTTCACAGTATAGCAACATGACGATATTTTCCTTTATCTTTGAATCACCCTCGGCGGAAAGGGTTTTTAAGTATTCGTTTTTGATTTTAATTTATTCGCTTATTTGAGATTAAGGTGCGACTGAATGAACAATTTTAAAGGAAGAAAAAAAAAACAAATCTGACATTTGTTGTTGATAGCAGCGCCTTTCGATTTTCCATTTATAAATTCAGTAGATTTTTATAGTAAACTTTTCTACGTTTTCTACTGGTTTTCTACATAAAATACACATTTTCTACACGTAACGTAGAAAATTCTTTTTTCATTACATGACCCATCGCTGGTTTTTAGTGTGTAGCTAATTTATAAATCGAGAGTTCATTCACCGATCGCAAAAAGGTTGTATCGCATCTAAATTCAAACATAAAGATTCTACTTTTACGTCTTATTGATTTTCAAAACCTCACCTAAACTTTTTTTGATTAAGAATTTTGGAAGATCAAATCATTCTCCGAAGGTCACGCGAACATATTTGGCATATGTATTTAAATCTGATACGCGCAATGGAACTGGGATTCTAAAATGATTTTTGGATAAAGGTCCCCTTAAATGATTTTTGGATAATGTTCAGGAATATGGCCAATTAAAATGAAACTTGGCTATTCCTTAACCGATTTTAGTGAAATTTGACATGGGTGATGGAAATGAGATTCTAAAGTGGTTTTTGAATAAATTTCTTTAATTTGGCTAGTTAGGATAGAACTAGGCTACTCCTTAACTGATTATGATGTAATTCGACATGCATTTCATATTTTACAACTTTATCCAAAAATCATTTTATAACCCCATTTCCACCTCGCATGCTCAATTTCACTAAAATCGGTTGAGGGACGGCCAAGATCCATCCCACAAGACCATATTCCAGAACTTCATCTAAAAACCATTTAAGAAACCCATTTCCTAGTTGGCCATATTTCAGAACTTCACCTAAAAATAATTTTACAACCCCATTTCCATCTCGTATGCCAAATTTTACTAAAATCAGTTGGCCATATTCTAGAACTTTATCTAAAAATCATTTTGTAATCCCATTTCCATCTCACAAGTCCAATTTCATTGAAATCGGTTGAACAATAGCCAAGCTTCATCCTAGTTCGTATTTGTTAAAGTTTCCGCCGTGGATTTTCACCGGCAGAAACGAAAAATATGCACTATCTTTGGGAATGAGGGCTCCAGTGTAGGCACGTCTGAATCTATTCTTATTTATTTACTAAAATTTTGAATAAAACGCCAACGCCATACGTACACAATCTTTTTTGAGCTAGAGGCTCATTCATAATAGATTGTGCAAGATGAGAAGTGGAATAACATAAATATAGATTTACTAGCAAAAGTTCCCAGTCCAGCCCTTCAAATCTATTTTGTAAAATGGGAAGTCTGCTGCTTCGATATTTTTTTTTATAAATTCGATGAATTTTGCCCTTTGCAGAAAACCAGTTATATACATATTCCATTCCCAGATGTTTGAATTGTTCTAATCGAAGCGATCAAGAGGATTTATTTCGGCTTACTCAAAAGTCATAACATCGATGTACGGAAACATTATTAGAAAATCTGTAATAAATCATTCCGCGAGTTTTGAAGCGTTTCATATGGCTCGATCACGAAGATTTGATGCGGTTTGTGCATTGTTTTTGTTCCGTTTTCCTAATGCAATTTAAAATTAAACAGAAAAAATTAATAACGTTCGGCTGATTCAAAAGTCATAGTCGTATTCTTGGGTGGGTGTAATAAATAAGCGGTGGGTGTGGGTAGTTCAGGATTTTTACAAATTTATGAATCATACATGAATCAGACAGAAATGAAATATAAATTATATATTTAGGCTGCCACGCAGAAGATCTACTCGGTTGTACTCGATCGAGTTCAGAACCGAGCATGCCAAATGATTTCAGATTATAACATCTCATCTAGCCTTGATTTTCTTTTGTTGTTGGCGGCGGAGAATTATGAACTTGTGTTTGGCCTGTCTCAGAAGCACAAACCCAATATTAAAAATAGAATTTTTGAAGGCTGACGCATTAAGTGTTTTATAAGGCTGGATTAATTCAAAATTGTATTGTATATAATGTAATTATTGATTTATATACATAATTTAATCTATTGTTTGACAATATTCATAATTTTTGATGGATTGTACCGTTTACATAAGATCAAGATGAACTAATACTTATAAACACAGAATCTATGTAATTGTAATCAAACCTGTTGAAAAGTCAGTTCGGTTCCATATTTTAACAACAAATATTATAAAATAATAAAGAAATAAAAATCTTAAATAAAATTTCAAAAAATAAATTAAAACGTTAAGTAATGTGAATTACTAATAAATAATAAAATTAATTTAATATTTCGTGAAATAAATTAACATTATAGTTTTTCATTTTATCTACTAATTATAACCACCTTTAAAATTTGCCTATAACAAATTTGGTGACAGCGGTGGGATGTGATGCAAAAAAAATTAATACTCATTCAAGCACCCATTTAAAATACTATATGTTGCAGTTGAATTTTAAAATATCGTGGTGAACTTTTTGTGTAAGTTGAAGTGCAAGCAATAAAACTACTTGCCGTAAGCAAAATATTAAAAAAACACTTAGAATAGTGCTATAACTAAAATAGTAGTAACACAAGCTCATGGACATTGAATCACTCTGTTAAAAATTTCAATGTGCATACTTAAAATTTAACTGTTAGAAAATACACGCCAAATTTCTTAAAAATGGTGTGATAACGTGACGTAAGAGTGTATCATGGCAAAGTGTTTAACCGTTAAGACAGAACTCGAAAAAACATGTGCAATCGAAAATTTTAATAATTTAATTTAATTTAATTTAAAATTTAAAAAATGTTTAATTTAATGTTAAAAATTGGTAATGAATTTCCCAGTTTAAAATGAACAGTTAAAACGTTAATATTAATTAATAAAAACAATTTTGGTTGTGGAAAAAAATTTAAATTATTATAAAAAATTTTATTACATAAATAAAAATAAAATAAAATCCATAATTCAAATTTATAACGTTACAAAAGATTTGGCCAGTGAAAATAAACAATAAAAAGAAAATAGATTATATATTTTATGATAATAATATTAATAATCAATATGCATATACAGTGCTGGGAAAAAAAATTGGGCAAACATATTGTTACGTTTTTGCCTTGTCAATTAAGGTTCGTATCACTGGATTGTGAATAATACAAAATTAATTTAATTTATCACCACAAGAATTTTTACAACACAGTTTATTAATAAAAATTCACAAAATCACTTTATATAAATTATTCTCAAATTTTTACTGTACATTTATAATTTTTATTTCCACAAAAACACTTTTTAATTCACTTTTAAATTCCTTTTTAATCTTTACTCTATCGCTTACCAAATATTACTAATCCAATTCGACTTCGTTCGCCTTTTTATATACATAAACCAAACCTCTCGAAAGGCCATGACTTTTCCAGTTAGAATAGCGTAGAAACATTTAGAACAATTTTATCATAGAAAATTCCATTTTAGTACAGTTAAACAATGAGCTATTAATCTAACTTATTCTATTACACACTAGGTGTCACCGTCACAATATTTTATTCCAAATTGGAGTCTTTTTTTGCTAAAATTACAAAACTTTTGAAAGTAATTGGCTTATTGTTTCATTTTAAATGCATGTATGACCTAATTTTTTGAAAAAAAAAAAAAAAAAAATGTAATTGCAATTTAGGGGGAAAACCCGAAAAATCCCAAAATATTCAAAATACGTTGATTGGAGTTAAAGTAATGGAATAAATTAAACAATCATTTTTTAATTTTTTTTTTGTTTTTTACTGATTTATAGAAATTCTATCTTTAGTATTAATATTTTGTTGGACCGCCATTTGCTTTTATTACAGCGATATACCTCTGATTCATGAATTTGAAAGCAGAAAGGTTTTAATTTGCTATTGATACCTATACTAATTGAATGATATGGTTTTGTGGTATGTATAACTCATATAAGAAAATTCTTAAAAGGTTTCATTTGAATCATAATTTTTCTTGTAAATGTCGGATCAATCACTTAATTCCTTAGAATTACGGATTAGAAAAATTACAAGAAATATCGAAAACAAAACGTGCTCTGATTCGAAACAAACTGTTGTACCTATTAGTATTGAACCATCAAGAGCACTTTTATCGTATTATTATTTAACATTTCCAATAGTAATTAATCGAAGTTAAGATTTCTTTTTGTTCTCAACATGCTTTACAAGATTCAAAGGATTTGCATATACTCCAGATAATTTGCATCGATTTATTCATTGTTGTAACATAGTATTCAAGGATGTGAAAAAAGTGGAACTAGTGGTGAAGCATACAATAAAACTGTATTAACTAAAACATATACTACATGGGAAGGATCGACCTAAAATCAAAATTTTATACTGTTAGAGCTCTTGAGCATGTGCAAATAGAACTGGTTCAAGCTCGCCAACTATATGATTAATCTATAAAAGATTTTGCGATTAAAATTGAAAAATTGTTAGAAGAAATAAATTCCTCTTTCGATATTGTTGGTGTAGGCCGTCTGAAAGATGCTAGTTTATTTAAAAAAATTAAAACTGTCAAACCTGAAGTAACTCCTCACAATCAAAACAAACAAATTAAATGTCAAATATGTTCGATTATAGTCGAAATCGAACATCCCCGACTTCAGCAATGCAAGTCAACCAAATCTTATTCAGTACTTTAGACCAAATACAATCCAAACAGGTATGATTATCTCACGAATTAACCATATTTCCGTATCATGCGCTTCTTGTAAAAAATTGGACCATCATATTAGTGTATGCCGCTCTAGAAAAAGGGTTAATGAACAAGTAAATGATCCACAGCAATCGAATTTAGAAACAACGGAAAACTCAACCGAATCTAACCGAGAATCAAAGGATGTAGCGGTTCGGGGTCAGGAACATCCCATTCAAAATATTAGTTCTGACATTAAAGTTTCTAACTCGTTACATGACTTCGAACCAAACGATTCATGTCCATCTTATTTCTCAAGTTTAAATTTAAATACAAAAAACATCTTCTTTTTCAATCAACCTTCATAATGATGACATGAAATTCGTTAGTCTTTCTAACCTCAATTTTTCTTAGTCGACACCGGTCAGGCATAAGCACCATAAAAAAAGAATTTATAAATCCTGAATGTATTTTGTTACCTAAAACTAAAAAGTTTTTATAAAGGGAATAAACCCAGAGTCGTTACAAATCATGGCATTGTGCCCATCAAAAATATACCTATCGAAAAATATTTCACTACCGCATAAATTTCGCATTGTGCAATCAAACTTTCCAATAAATTATGCAGGAATAATTGGTGACAATTTTCTTCGATCAAATCTATGTAGCATTGAGTACTCTCGTAACATAACACCGTAACGGTAAAAAACCAAACATTGTCACTAAATCTTTCATCGAATAATCTACCAATAATTATACCTGGTAGATCAGAAAAAAACGTGAAAAAGCGGTTTAAAACAAACCATGACAATGAATATCTTTGCCCATCACAATTAGTTAAGCCTGGCCAATTCAATTATTCAAGTTAAGAATTCATTCGCAACTGTAAGCATAATAAATACAAATGATTTTCCAGTTGAATTAAAAGATGTTTATTTCGAACCAGAATCATTAAATGGTTATCACCTTATTCGATTAAAAAATTGGACAGATAAATTGGAAAATCGTTTAATCATTTTACAAGATGAAATACAGGTAGGTCATCGAAAAATCTTCGATAATAAAAATTTGCCGTCAATATAATGACATCTTTCATCATAAATGCTGGATGTCATCGTATCCCTCTTAAACCGGAATCGCAACCCGTGAACGTAAAGCCATATAGTCAATTAAAGCCGAAATCAACGCTCAAGTGAATGAATTCTTTTTGCGGTCAAACGTTTCCGACCATACCTTCACGAAGTAAAATTTAGTATAATCACCGACCATAAACCATAACTGTGGTTAAATAAAAAAACCTGTCATCTCGTCTTATGCGCTGGAGAATAGAGTTGGATGAATTTGATTAAATCGTAACAAGTAAAGCTGGAGGATTTCGTTAGATTTTGGCGGTCAAAGTAACGTCAACGTCATTACACGATCCAAGTCCAAAATAGATATTGAACAAACAAAATTGAATCAGCCAACTTAAAACGTAATAATTCCTATAAATGAATCATCTAGTCTCTTACAATCATCAAGTGAATCAACTCAACAAAATCCTAATATTGAAAATCCAATCATAAAACTTCAAAATGACTTGGATATAGAAAAAATTATTACAGACTTTCATGTCTCGTCTTTATGTGGCCATCAAGGCATTAAAAGAACATACATATAAAAGAATAAAATCGTACTATTATTTTCCAAAAATGTGGAGCACCATTAGAAAATGTGTATCCAAATGCGAATCATTCCAGAAGAATAAAGTTTCAAAAATAAACAAATGCCCTATGGTGATAAGAACTACGTCAAAGCGACCATTTGACAAAATATTTTTAGATATCGTTGGACCTTTAAATCCTTCTTATAATGATAATCGATTTATTTTAACAATTCAGGATGATTTATCGAAGTATTCCTTAGCTGTTCCAATAGAAAATCACGTATCTGAAACCGTCGCGGAAGCATTTGTAGAGAACTTTGTACGTCGATTCGGCATTCCGCTTTGTATATTAACTGACCAAGGGACACACTTTTTGACTATTTTATTTAAAAGTCTCTGCAAAATACTAAAAATGGAGAAAATTCAAACTACTGCTTACCATCCGCAGAATAACAGTAGAATACCTTCGTAATTACACAGACCAAAAACATGACTAAACAATTTTGTAGAATTGGAATACGTAACTTCTGAACCACTGAATCCAAGAGCTCGCAACAAAATCTAAAAGTTAGCTCTGTTGAATTTCTGTCAGAAAATATTACAGTGATGTTACAAAGACCTGACCAGCGCTTATACTACACACACTATCTAGACGTAGTTCTACTTAACCAAATGCATCTTACAAGCTGAATTTTTATTTTCGCTACCAGAAAAACAAAATAATTTGATTTCTTGCTAATTATTTTCGAAACTGTTACATTGGGAGTATCTTTTTACGCCAAGTTTTTAAAAAGGGAAATAATTCAATCACGTGTTTGGCACCGAGAATGCTGTCGAAAATGTATTCGTAGTACTTGCAAAATCAAATTCACGTGTTAAAATACTTAAGTAATATTTCTAGAAAATGTCTTACACGTGAATTATTTAAAAAAGGTGTTTGTGCCCACGTTGAACAAGCAAGGTACACTTGTTACGATAATAGATTAGTCTATAATAAAATAAGTTGTACTTGAACAATTTTAAATTTATCATTAGCCGCTTTATTAATTAAATATTGATTTAAGTGGCCAAGTGGGAATCTCAATAAATTAAAAAAGATTAGATATTTATCTAAGTCTATAACACATGATAATATTCTTAAATTGAAAATTTGCAAAAACTTCTCGCCTGCAAATGTGTTTAACAAAATGTTTGATGCGATCATTAGCAATCGTTGAATTTAGTTATGCCAAATACCGTTATGTACAATTCTATATGTTGATGTTATCAGAAAATTGTTAAACAAGCTCAGTTTACCGTATTAATTATTATGACAACAAACCATTGAAGAATACTCGATCAAAATAAATGTAGGAAATTAACTGCACAGTCAGCAGATATAACATCAAAGTCAAACACTTCTACTCTAACCTTGTAAATTAATTTTTAAAAATTACTATCATCATCTGATATGTAGTCATGCCTTTCTTTATTATTTTACCATATGCCAACTGATATGCCCATTTAATGATCACACCCTCCTTCAAATACAAATGTAACGGGTCTCGAGACTAACACGAGTTTTATTAGTGTTTTTTTTTTTTTTTTGATAATTTCAAGTGTTTTAAACTAATTTGCACTAAGCGGATAGAATGAAGAAGTATTAGTGGCATCATAATACATACATAATATTTATTACCAAGCCAGTTTACGCGACATTCATTGACACATCTGATAAAAATAATTTTAGTGTTCTTTCTAATTAGTCCACGATCAAGTACATTCTTGCAGTTCCTCTTACACGTGATCGCACATTTTAATTTTTTATGACACACAAAACAAATTAAATTAGATTATTTGTTTTCAAAAATTACAAAAAACTATAAATTAGAATCGATATTAAAATAAATTATCATTCTCAGTTTGGCGCGGGCTAAATCAACATTAACGGTTTAAGAATAAAATTCGGAAACAATGCTTAAGCTTGCATTATTTTTGGTTATATACACAATTGTCCAAACAAAAGGACAGCTGGAAAAATATTGTTGGGCCACCGATACAGTGAGAAGTCAAATTAAGACTAGTTTTGCTTCCAAAACACCGTATCAACCAATCAAAGGACAACCTAGCTTGTACAATAACATTCCAAGTAATTATTTAGTGATTTTTTAATAATCAAAACTCTATTTACGAGTAGATTAATTAATTAGTTTTTAAATTATTTTAGATTGTACTCCAAAGAAAATGTGGTTCTTTACCAGACATGGCACTCGTCTACCAGATACTCGGAGAATCGAACGGATGGAATTGTTCCCCGAAATTAGAGACTCTGTTGTGTCCCACTATGCAACCGGAAATTATCCAGCAATTGGAGGCATGTGCCAACAAGACGTTGAGTTGATAAACAATTGGGATTGGAACACTAACATTACCGGTGATTATGAAGAATTCTTAGTAGACCAAGGGTGGGATGATTTAGTCCAACTAGCGGAATCATACAAAAATGCATTCCCAGAATTGATACCGTCGACATACTCACGTGAAAAATTTAATTTCCGATTCACGAATACACAACGGACTGAAGCTAGTTTCAAAGCTTTTATTGATGGGTTATTTGGTCCAGAAACATGGGTCAATTTTCCTTTACCACCAATTCCAAGTCCTGACTATTTGCTACGGGTAAGTGAATTATACATCTTATTGTTTGGAAAAACATCATAACTATATTCTCAACTTTTCAGCCTCAAAATACATGCCCAGCTTGGTTGGAACACGATGAAGTTCACGATGGCCCTGGAACTGAACCAGACATATTCAGAGATTCGCCACCATACCGTAATCTCATTCTTGATGTATCAGCACGATTAGGATTTTTGGATACACGCCTACGAGGGCAACAAATTCGCACCCTACACGACTTGTGCCGTTATGAGCAAAGTTGGTTTTTAAATCAAACAAGCCCTTGGTGTGCCGCATTTACTCCACAACATCTAAGAATATTGAATTTTGATCGTGACATCAAGTCGTACTATAAAGTTGGCCATGGTTCAGAAATTAATGAAAATTTGGCTTGTGAACTTGTCGGTGATTTAATTGAACGTTTGGATGCCGATGATGATCAAAATACATTCTATTTCTCCCATTCAACCACATTATACCTGTTACTCGTTGCATTACGAGTACGCGTTGATCCTGTTCCAATAACAAGTGCTGCATTTAATCAACTTATTGACGATCGCGTTTGGCTGACTTCAGAATTATGTCCATTTGCGGCTAATTTAGCATTCATTAAATACGAGTAAGTATATTTCAAATGTTGAAACATACCTCTATTATGAATATCGCCTTTTCTAAATTGTTTACATTTTATTACAGTTGTCCTTTGGAAAATGATTCAGAAAAAGTTTTGATTTTGCATAATGAACGTCCTTTCGAAATTGATTGGTGTACAAATGGTTTGTGCAGTTGGTCCGAATTCAAGAAACGTTTCGAACATTTCACCCGAGGTGATTGTCGCGAATGGTACTGTAAAGAATAATTTATTGTGATTGATGGTGATATTAATATTATTTTATTTTTAAAAAAAGTTTTATTTTATTTTTAAATAAAATGTTTACATAATAACAAACAGTTTTTTTAAGATTTACATTGTCCACAAAATCATTTAAATCACAATTAAATTTTGTCCCGTCCGTTTTGTAAGATACATAATAAAACTATCGCTTGCCAAATTTCTTTGGGTAAACTTTTCTCGATTATTGTACAGTGTAGCAAAGTGAAATACTAATAAACAGTTCAAGCGGTTGGCGAAATATTTGATGTATGTATACGAGGATCCTTGATCAAAACTGAGTTGAGGGCTGTTCTACCTCTTACCAGTAGTCAAATTATACTCGTTTAAACACAAGGCTTCCGACTTAGTGCCCTGTGTTGTACAAAATTCCGACGGTACAAAATCCCGAGGGTACAAAATCTCTAAATCCCGAGAACCGGGATGTTTATTTTTGCGGAACTAGGGTTTTAAAACAGGATTATGAAAAAATGGAATTTGCGGGATTTTAAAATGCGAGATATCTTCGTAAAGATCTCGTTGTAACCATCACTATTTTCGATGTTCGATTTTTCCTGTGTGTATACATCTTTAAATCAAGGGAAAATTGCACCAATTGTTCAACAACCAGAATTTGGAATTTTCATAGGCTTTTCGTACCCTGCGGATTTTGTATCTTCGGGATTAAGTATCTTCGGTATTAAGTATCCTCGGGATTTTGTATCCTCGGGATTTTATGCTCTAGTGATTTTATAACCTCGGGATTTTGTCTCCTCGGATTATGTATACTCGGGATTTTGAATCCTCAACATTTTGTACACTCGGGAGTTTTTGTATTCCTCGGGATTTTATATCCTCGTTATTTTGACGCTCGGTATTTTGTCTCTCTTCCGTTGATGAAACTACAATCTTGAATTTGAATTTTGAAATGTTATTTTCATGTGAAAGCTTATAGCATTTGTTCAGGCAATATTTCCTGAAATTTAACAAACACTTCTAAATTTGAAACTTTTTCAAAGCAAAATAAAATTACCTTCGGGGACGCTCGTTAAAATCCTCTGCGAATGTGAATAATAAATATTGTTTTAACTAAAAAGTAAAAGACCCTAAATTTGGTCGTTTGTAAGCAAATTCTGGTAAAAATATGTTCACCAAGATGTTTGCAAATATGTACATATTATCGTTTTCCGTAGAGTTACGCATATTTTAACACCTACATAGAGCTAACTTTGTGGCAGGCATTCATTCAGCATACTGGTGAACATATGCAGCTTAATTAGCTTTGCAAAATTTTGTTAAAATTAAAATACTCACCTCAAATCTACTCGCCTCTCGTTTGCATTTTTCGATAGTTTCCAAAAGCAAAACCACTTGACTCGGTTAGAAAACGCACAACCGTAGGTTGCCTTTAGTTTGACGTGGTGTGAGAAGTTATATTTGTGTAATGAGGGCGTAGCAGGAATAGTGTCAGGCTAGAAATGTTTTTATTGTAATTTAAGCAATTTTTATTTCATTGCTTCTGTTTATACCATTTATCTATACCGCTCATCTAACGGGTGGATCTTAGTAACCTACGTTTATCCTAAGAGAGGTGGGTTCAATCGTGGTTTCCTCTAAAGTTGAGTTTCAGTAAGTAGCTGGCTGAAAGTTTTCAGGTTTCTTAAGCCAACTTACACTGACGGTGGTCAGGTGGAAGTTGCTCGGGGGATTCAAGTTGGCACTTGCGGTCAGCTCCGTAACTTGCAACTTCCACAAGTGCTCGTATTTCCTCCACGTGGTGACCGCTGGTAACTAGATTGCTGATTCTTTGGCTACTAGGCTAAAACTCGGCGCTAAAGGAGTTAACCTTAAACTAATCGCTGGGCTGGGTTAAGGTGTTAATCGTACTGTGCCGATAATCGACCAGACTGGGAGCCCAGCTTTAAAAGAAGCTCAGTCACTAACGGTGGATCTGGATACTTGGCGCCCTCCGGACTAAGTAGCCTTATCAGTGTACTGCGGATCTCTGCACAGATGGACACTTCTTTCTCCGCTACTCGTGACAACAATTATGGATCTTCATAATAACAAAAACAACAAAGAGTCCGGCTCTCTAAAAAAACCGGAAAATGTGGACAACGCGACTCGGGTCTGTAGGCCTGACTCTAAGTCTACAAATAAACAACGGGACATAAGCTCAAGCGAGGCTGGTTCCTCCACTCGGGTCACCAAATCTGAGTATAGAAATACAAAGCGTAATCAAAGCACGAACGAAGCAGGTTCCTCAAAACCAACCTATAATACTAGGAGGAAGGCCTGGAGGGCCCTGGATAAGATAAATAACATCTCGCTAGAAGGCAGAACGGATAAGGACAAATCCACACTTGCGTGGGCAAAAATAGTCACCGAGAAAAAGTCGGAAGGCCTTTAAGCTGGCTCACAGCTCAAAAGAAATAGATCTCAGGAGGAAAGACCTAAGATCGCAAAGCGAACAAAACTCCATGCTTCCGCTAAGAGGCCTTTTAACGAGGTCCTCAAGGATCAGCTGGTTGTGGCAGTTATTGACAAATCCCAAGATGATGGCAGTATCACGCCCGCCAATTGGGATCCCGCAATAGTCAGACCCATACTCTTATATGGAGTAATAGTCTGGTGGCCTGCTCTGGACAAAACTGTCAACCAAAAGCTGTTGACAAAAGTTCAGAGAACAATCTCTCTGTGGATCAGTGGTGCACTGAGGAGCACATCCACTCAGGCACTAGAGAATTTACTATTTTTGACTCCTCTAGATATCTTAGGGAAACAGTTGGCAGCTTGTACTGCCATACGGCTGAAATCCATCTTAATGTGGACCTGCAACAATACAGGGCACCCATCTATTTTGTGCAACAAACAAATTCCCAAGACCACCGACTGTACTGTCCCGTCACTATCTTTTGACACAAAGTTCCGGACTAGGATCCCATCCAGGGTGGACTGGATGATGGGTGCAGTTTTGGAACCAGGAGTTATAAACTTCTTCACTGATGGTTCAAAACGGGACGGGAAAGTCGGGGCTGGAGTCGAACATCAAAAAAGTGGAATTCGCTAATACACTTCAAATTTCCGGAGGAATACAAAATGAATAAATTTAAGGTAGCTATTAATCTTTACTTGAAGGATCGCGCATTGGGTGCAGAAGCTCTGACAGTTACAAGGAGCTAGGACCGTTAATAAGTCCGCTCTGCACCCAATTAAAATATGTATATAAAAAAAAAAAAATATCAGTTTGTGATATTCGCATATATACGGACAGTCAGGCTGCCATTAAAGTGCTTCAATCGCACCTCCTCACGTCGAAAGTAGTCCAGAACTAAAGAATTCGGTTGATTTGCGATGGGTGAGGAGCTAACAATAAAAATAGCGCAATGGTAGTAATGTGCATATATTGGCTTAACAACGTGCATCAATTCATATTAAGGAAATTCAAATTATTTTTCCTGTGCCGGCGGACCATTTATACATAACCGCCCGACAGAGCTTTTTACATTACTGGAAAAACCCCAAGAATATGAAGAAATTTACTCAGAATACGGCACAATAATTTCAATGGGCGGCGAAGATTGCGCAATAACTGACTAGAAAAGTCAATCATCCAGATTTTACAAACCGACCGGCCAATGGCATTTTGAATTTAATAAGTCTAAGCGCTTTATTGTTGTTGTTGTTGTTGTTGTTGTTATTTTCGTTTGATTAGGTCCACTAGCACTTATAGCTGTATATGACCTTCTATTGTATATGGTGGTTGATGAGCTTATTTAATTAAATGGGAAAGTTAGAGGTTATAATTAATGTCTTTTATGAATTTACACAATGTTTTATAATTATTGATATTATTTGATTTTAATATATCTATTAGTTTATTGTTTAATATTAAAGGGAATTTATTTCTTGTATTATTATATTTAGAACATTTAGTTATTATGTGTTTATTGTCTTCAATGGTGTTGCAAGTGTCACACAAATTGTTAGTCTCGGAACCCATAAGATTTTTGAATTTTTTATTGTAAGCGTGTCCCGATCTTAGTCTATTTATTAGTTTTATATCATGTGAATTCATTTTAGCGTTTTTAAACCAAGTTTTATTAGGAGGTGTGATATTAATTTTTTTATTATATTTTCCTTTAGAAGTTGTCCAGTTGTTATATTGACTATGCCATTCTTGTGTTATTGTCTTATCAATTATTTTGAAAGAGTCTTCTAATGCTATTAGATTGTCTATAGTTTCATTATTATCCAGCACCGCTTGTTTCGCTAATTTGTCAGCCATTTCATTTCCGTTTATGCCAGCGTGACCGGGAATCCATTGTATAATTACGTTGATCTTATCGTTATTAATTAGTGTTTTAATAATTTCATTTTCATAAATCTTAGATTTATTACATTTTATAACGTTTATTAGTGAGTCACAATTAATTTTAGAATCCGTAAATATAATGATTTTATTAAGATTTAATTGTATTGATTTTTCAATAGCCGTTTTAATGGCGATTAATTCAATAGTTTTAATGGAAGCTGAATTTTTTAATTTAAATTTGAAGTTAATCTCTAAGTTTTTAAAATAGATTCCGATGCCACCAATGTCGGAGATTAGTGATCCATCAGTGAAAATATGAACATAATCATTATATTTATTCGAAATCTGAATATAATTTGACTGTATTTCAATACAATTCATAGAAGAAGAGTTGTAATTCAATATTTTATTGTTTATTATTAAATTCTTAATACTATCTTTCTTATAAAAGTTATTATCTTTTGCAATATTTGTAAGGAAGTCATATTTAGAATATAACTCCCTAAATTTAGGAATTATGTTATTGTTAATGATATTTTCGTATATGTTATTGTTTTTATAAATATTTTTAGCCATATAGGTTAAAGTATTCTTTTTATTGTCTAAAGTTGCTGGGAGAGTATTAGACTCAGCTAATATTGTAGAGATGGGTGTTGATTTTGTATAACCTAATACGATTCTTAAATTTTTATTAATTATTTGTTGTTTTATATTAAGTGAATTTTTGAAGTTTAGAGGAGTTATAATGTCCGCAAAACTAATTTTTGACTGTATTAAAGATTTAAATAAATTTAACATGATCTGGGGATGTGCTCCTCCTTTTTTGTTAGAAATAATTTTCAACAGATTAGAAGAATTATAAATTTCTTTATCTAATTTTTTGTAATGATTTAATAATGATAATTTATTGTTGAAAGTTATTCCTAATACATTGATAATTTTTACTTCTTTTAATAAAGTATTGTTTATTTTGATCTTATAATTAGTGTTTTTATTTTTAAATAATCGAATATAAGAAGTTTTCTCAAAGTTAATATTAAGGTTTATTTTATTTAATTCCGAGTTTAGTTTATTTAATATGTAGTTACAGCAATCAAATGATAAAGATTCGTTAGAACTTTTAATCAAAATAGCCAGATCATCAGCAAATTGGTATATTGAAATGTTATTATTTTGAAGACTGTGGATATTTGAAGTATATATGTTGAATAAGGTTGGACTTAGACATGATCCTTGTGGAATGCCCTTGTTAGTTGTTTGTTTGATAATGTTGACACCGTTATTAAAAATAATTGTCCTGTTCGTTAGGTGTTGGTAAATCCAGTTAATAATATTGTCAGGTGTATCTATGTTAATGAGTTTATCTATGAGAGTATTTTTGTCAACATTGTCAAATGCTTTTTTTATATCAGTGGTTATTAATATTAAATTTTTATATTTTCTTTTTTCTTTAAAAATTTCCGAAAATAACTTGATGAAATAATCCGTGATGCTATAGCCCTTTCTGAAACCGAAGGAGTTTGGTGGAATAATCTTATTGATATTTAAATGTAATGTTAAGTCATCCAGAATCTTTTTATCAAAAATTTTTGATATAGAGTTTTGAAGACAAATAGGTCTGTAGTTATCCGTATTTAAATCATCCTTATGTGGCTTTTTAATTGAAATAACTTTAAAGTATTTCCAACTCTCCGGATAAATATTGTTGTTGTAACTATTGTTTAAGTAGTTAACGATATAAGTTAATATATTGGGATTATTATCAATGATATTTTTGAGAACCTTAAAAGATAATTTATCATTACCAGGGGACGATTTAGCTTTACGTTTTATTATATTTAATATGTCATTATTATTAAATTTATTGTTATCAATATTCTCAGAAATCTTCATAGGAAGTTTTAAGTTTTCAAAGGAACTAGGAAAGTTAGTATTAATAAATTGTTTTGCCATATCGTGGTTTTCTAGCAAGTTGAAAGAAATAGATTTTTTGTTTCTTATCTTGTTGATTTTATTCCATAGATCTTTACTGTTGATATCTGTGTTTAAATTTTCGATGAAAGAATGCCAGGATTTTCTCTTGGCTTTCACAATTTCTTTTTTCAAGAGAGCTGTAGATTTTAATAAATCAACTGCAGTGAATAGATTTTTACATTTGTTGTAAATTTTTTGTTTATTAGATTTTATCTTCCATAGTCTGTTAAGAAGGGGATTCCACCAAGGTTTAGGGATGTTATATCTATTTATGTTAGTTAGTCTCGTGTTATTGTTAATTATGTTATTTATTAGATTTTCTATATTGTTATTATTGTCTAAATTATTAATTTTGTTAGTGTCATTAATAACACTAGACCAGTCGATAAGGTCTTTTTTGAGATATTTATTCAATTTCAAATCAATTAGAATAGGGAGATGGTCAGAGCCTATGAAATCATTAGAGACTTTCCATGATAATTTATCATAAATGTCAGAGGACGATAAAGCAATATCAATCGCCGAACTGGAATTATTTCTGAAGTTGAATCTTGTATGATTGCCGTTGTTAAGGATGTGGAAATTACTATTACTGATGATGCTAGCTATTTGATTACCTTTTCTATTGTTTTTTGAAGAAGAGTCCCAAAGATTATTGTGAGCATTTATGTCACCGACGATTATGGTGTTTGTATGGTTATTGAAGTGTTGAATCATATTATTAAAATCCCTTACATCTAAAGTGTAGTTATTATTCGGGGGGTTATAAAAATGTATCAGGTTTAAAGAAAAGTTTTTATATTTAATATTGATGTATAAAAATTCAAAATGGTTAGAGTTAAAGTTAAAGTTTATATCAATTTTTTTGAATGCTATTTTTTTATGTGTAAAAAAGGCCAAACCACCATATCCATCGTTTCTGTTTTTAGAAATTAGGTTATAGTTTTTTAAACGAATGTTGTCATTATCATTTAGCCAAGTTTCATTTAGAATTGCTATGTCAATTTTATTATTATTCATGAAAACGTCTAATAGGTTAAAATTACTTTTTAGGCTTCTTATATTTAATTGTAATATTTTTAGATATTCCATAAATTATTTCAATTTTAGATTACTGATGGCATCTTTAATGTCCATCATTAATGCATCAGTTATATCGTATGGTTTGTTGCTGATTTTAAAAATTTTATCTAAAATTGAGCTATAATAGTCAATTTTTGATTTTTGGTCTTTTATTATGATATCATAATTTTGAACTTTATTGATCCAAAAGTTGGGAGTATTTGAATTATTATCATTTTTATTAATAGAAGGAAAATCTGATGAATTTAAATTTAATGATTTATCTTTCGGAAATAAGATATTTTTTGCTTGTATGAATGAAATTTTATTTTTAATTGCATGTAATTTTATTTTGACTTGATTTTTCTTTTCTGAACAATTTTTCGAGTTTGTAAAATGTGAGTCGTTATCGCAGAAATTACAAATGGGTTCCATAACACAATCATGGGTATCGTCATCGGTAATGTCCTTAGTACATTTCATACATTTGACTTTTTTGGATTTACAGAATTTTTTGATGTGTCCGTAGTTGAGACACTTACCACAAAATTTGATCCTTGGAATAAAGACATTAACTCTGATCTTGACACCGTAAAAATAAATAAATTTTGGAAGCTCATTATTTCTGAATTCGATTTTTAAAGTATTTGAATTTTTTAACGTTTTATTATTAAAATCCCAAATTTTTATTATTTCTAGGTTTGTAATATTGCAATCACAACTCACATTTTTTGAAATTTCATCTATATCGAAGTCATCCAAAAGACCCTGTAGCGGCTCACGCATTGCAAGCAACAAATTAATTATGTGTTTATATAAATTGCAATACATTCACCACCACAGACACATAGGGTTTACGCATAAGATATCTCTTTGCGTAACGTATTTTCTTTCGCCATCTAACGAGATGACATGTACACAAAATATAATCGAACACTAAATTATATTTTGTGACATTTGCCCCATCTTGTTAACATTATTTTCCTCAATCTAAACTTGAGTGATATTTCTCTGTGATTCCATCTCGTGTTCAATAGAACATCAAATTTTGACATTACGATTTTTCTCGTGTGTCAACACGAGTTGTATTCCCGACAACACAAAATAAAACATCTTCGCGAGGACGATATTCATCGCCTGGTTAGTGGCATAGCTATCTACTTTTTTCTTCTGCTTGGAATAGGTCGCAAGACATTTTTTTCTCTAAAAATAAAAAAATTAAAAAGTCTAATTAATATAATAATAATAATCGTGATTTTTACGGAACAGTGGTGGGCAATATTTCCGACTGGACTTGTCCAAAATCTGTAATTAATAAATATATAAATACACAAATAAATTAATAATTATAAAGTTTTAATCAAAGTGAGTGTGTCTTATTTACAAACATTGGGTGATAAAATCACATACCGTGGCGTCCATATTTGGGCATAATAATTCAAAATTACGTGTATCGTGGGACGATACTCGACAATTGGTGACCCCGACGCCCGTTTTTACGGGACAATCAAAACATTTCAATATTTAAACTTATATTATTACACTTGGTGCGGTAGATAAACCCACACCAAGTACAGGGTATGTAAAAAATATTTTTTTTGTGAACACACGTAAAATAGAAAAACTACTCCATATTTTCTTTTTATGTGGTTTTCTTTTTCTCAACACACGAGAGCACGGGACACATTTCAACACACACACACCCACACAGGATTAACCGACGCAGTAAAATTGTGGATGCCTGGTACATAAATTTTGTACCAGGTAAAGCGGTACGTACCTTATTATTCATTTTAAAAATCAAATCCACGTCATACTAAAACCATTTTTTTTTCTCCGTTTTCTTCGTGGTGTGTCGTTTATATTTTTCGGGCGGCGAGCAATTCACTACAACAATCAAGCACAGTGATTAGAACATGAAAAAGTGTACTGTGTGACACAGTTCAGACAGGGTGATAACCTACTCGCAGGCGATACCATATACATGTGGTTATACAAATACATTGGGATTTTCAAAATATTTTGGCATTTCGGCATAATGGAAACATCACCACAATTTCATTGGGAATAATTAAATTAACCAACAGGAACGGTAATTCAATACAGCGACAACGACCATACAGTAACGGGAACTAAGAAGGAGAAGAAACCATCATCAACAGCAGCAGCGGTAGCAGTAACGACGAGAACAAAAGCTAAATGTTCTTTTTATACAAAAAACAAAAATTTTTATTCATTCTTTATTATATACATTCATTTTTGAATAGATCAGAATTTATTTGTTTTCAAACACAAAGTATCAATTGTATACTTAAAGTAAAATATTCTTTCTATTTTGTTTTTCAAATTTTAAAAATTCGTTGTAAGTTGCTCACCACTTGCTCGGGAAAATTTTACATTAACAGAAAATTATTATTATTTTCTTTATTCCAAGGCTGTTAAAATTTCATTAGTGATTATTCAAACATTTTTCTCACGTTCGGTGGTTATAGACGTTTACTATTTTTATTTATTATTATTATATTTTTTTTCTTTCCAAAATACTTTATTGAAAATTTCAACGAGCCCCTCCAATACGTAGTGGCACGCTCGTCCCGTAATTGGAGGGTATCTCGAGGCTTAAGGGCCCAAAATTAATTATAGCCTTCAGCAACAAGGTACCCATTCCTATATTTTTTTTATTTTTTGATTTTGGTATTTACTTGCAAGGTATCCATCCCTTTGTTTATCTTTCATATTAAATATTTGGTGTCTTGACTTCTTTAAGAGAATTTAGCGAATTTAGCTAAAATGGTCAACGGTGAGGGAAAACAAGAAAGCTCTAATGCAACCCAACAAATGGATACAAGCACGCAAGATTCCTTGGAGATATCAGCAACAAATAGCAATTCAGTCAAACTGCAACCATTCTGGCCACAAAAAGCCCATAATTGGTTTTTGTTGGCAGAAATACAGTTTAATCTCCAAGGGATTAAATCCGAGAAACAAAAGTTTTTGCACACATTAACCTCTTTATCACCTGAAACATGTGATACTATTTCGGATTTCTTGTCGAGCCCTCCACACACAGACCAATATTCAGCTTTGAAAACAATTTTGTTGGAGCGATTAGCGCCATCGTCGGAGAGGCAATTGGAGTCACTCCTCTCGGGCCAAGACATCGGTGACCGTAGGCCCTCCGACGCGTTACGTCAAATACGCACACTGGCAGGAAAAAATTTTAACGAATCAATTATTAAATCGCTCTGGATAAGAAAAATGCCAGAAATAATTAAAATTGCCCTTATCGCTCAGCCAGATTTGATGGGAACTGACGCTCTGGCTCGTTCGAACACATAAATATCGGCCAACAAAATTTAAACTTGTCCCAGGTGGATAGACAATCTCGTCCAACGGTACGCAGTGAACGGGTTCCATCCAGCAATCAGAACGATGGCTCATTAGTAAAGAGAATCGCTCGGCTCGAGGAAAAATTAGAGAATCTATTCCGAGACCGATCAAGGGGATCACACGGATCCTCTCGTTCACGTTCACAGTCGCGATCCCGCAGTACCAGCAATTACTGTCGCCGCCACGGCAGATGTTGGTATCATGTGAAGTTTGGGCCCGCAGCAAAGAAATGCGTTCCGCCTTGTAATTATAATTCGTCGAAACACTCGACGGCTCAGCACATCGATAATCTCGATGCTGAAGCGTGTAGTTCAAAAAACTACCAGAACACAGGGTCGGGACCGCAATAAACCATAATTATTGTACTTCTCGGTTATTCGCTTTCGACCGAATAAACCGAATTACCTATTTAGTCGACACTGGCGCTGACCTTTCAGTTATTCCAGTTTTTAATTTCAAAAGTGAATTCAATATTTTAAAACGAAATTCAAATCTAGTTCTGTCGGCCGCCAATGGCACTAACATCCACACTTACAGCACAAAGTTGCTTCAGTTGGATTTGGGACTAAAACGAACCTTCACGCATGCTTTCATATTAGCTGCTGTGAATCGTCCCATCATTGGCGCCGACTTCTTGTGCAAATTCGGACTATTGGTTGATCTAAAGAATAAACGGCTGGTTGATTCAGCGACAAAGCTGTCAATCAATGCCAACATGGTTCACGTCGACACACCGACCCCGATCCATTATTCAATCACCAACGGCTACGGCACTTTGCTCAAAAAGTTTTCTCAACTTACAGCAGAGCCGAATTATAAATTGCCAGTCCGACACAATGTGGTCCATCACATTGTTACAGCAGGACATCTGCCTGTATCAAGACCAAGAAGACTAGATCAAGTCCGCCATAAAGCCGCATTTACGGAATTTCAGCATATGGTGGAATTAGGGATTTGCAGGCCGTCTGCATCTCCTGTCGCTTGTCCATTACACATGGTTAAGAAAAAAGATTTCGATTGGAGACCATGTGGGGATTATAGACAGTTAAACACTGTGACTATACCGGATCGTTATCCGATTCCTCACATTCAAAATTTCTCTATGCACTTGCATGGATGTAAAATTTTTTCGAAAATCGATCTCGTCAGAGCATATCATTTGATTCCCGTTTCGCCTGAAGACGTTTTTAAAACGGCAATAACAACTCCCTTTGGCCTATTCGAATTTACTCGAATGCCATTCGGTTTACGCAATGCCGCTCAAACGTTTCAGCGTTTTATGAACGAAGTCGTTCGTAACTTAGACTTTGTTTTCGTCTATATTGACGATATTCTTGTGGCATCGCAAACTGAGGAACAGCACAAACTCCACCTAGAACAACTCTTCCAAAGGTTAACTGAGTTTGATGTTCACATCAATAGTTCAAAATGCGTCTTTGGCGCATCCACTCTTGATTTCCTCAGCCACAAAATAACCCCTAATGGTATTCTGCCGTCTGAAGAACGAATTAACGCCATTAGGGATTTTCCAACTCCAAGCTCAATTAAGCACATTCAGCGGTTCATCGGTATGGTAAACTACTACCACCGATTTATACCAAAGCTCGCTGAGATACTCGCACCAGTTCACAGCCATTTGGTCGTACTTCTACGTAAACCCAAAACATCCAAGAATTTCTCTTGGACTGACGAATGTCAACAAGCATTCACGTTACTTAAGGCTAAACTTGCGAAATTAACACTGCTGGCACACCCATTGAGCGATTCGAAACTAAGTTTAACTACTGACGCATCTAACACTGCCGTTGGGGCAGTACTGCAACAGTACAATAACGAATGTTGGGAGCCATTGGGATTTTTCTCAAGGAAACTTTCGGATGCTGAGAAAAAATATTCCGCATTCGATCGGGAATTACTCGCAATATATCTGGCAGTGAAACACTTCAGATATTTTGTCGAAGGTCGGGACTTCACCATTTTTACCGACCATAAACCTCTGACTAGAGCAATTCAGTCTAAAACTGAACGTAATCCGAGGCAAGCTCGCCATTTGGATTATATTAGTCAATTTACCACGGACATTCAGCATGTTCACGGACATGAAAATGTTGTTGCAGATACACTCTCTCGCACAACAGACAATGAAACGGCCGCAGTCGAGACACAATTCGACTTAAACAAAATTGCAATTGCACAAAAAGCTGACCTAGAACTTCAGAATTTATTTTCTGGTTCCGAATGTCGCTCCGGTTCATCAATGCAACTGGCGCTTTTTAAATTGCCTGGCCTCGAAATCATCTGCGAAACATCAACTGGGTACAATCGCCCATTTATCGTAGAATCACTGCGTCGAACTATCTTTGACACTTTACATAACATTTCGCATCCTGGTGTCCGTGCTACTCGTAAGTTGATTACTGCTCGATATTTTTGGCCTAGTATGAACAAAGACGTAAGCCATTGGGCTCAGTCATGTTTATCCTGCCAACGTGCCAAAGTTCAACGGCATACTAAATCATCCCATGGACAATTCCAAATACCATCAGGTCGTTTTGAACATATCCATATAGATATAGTAGGACCACTTCCTCCATCTAATGGATATACTTACCTGCTCACCTGTGTCATTCACTCGATGGCCCGAAGCCTATTGTATGACTAACATGTCAGCTGCAACCATTGCCCTGACTTTTGTCAACAATTACGTTTCACGATTCGGCGTGCCCCTTAATATCACTACTGATCAAGGAACGCAGTTTGAGTCAAAGCTTTTTACCGAGTTAACAAAACTCCTTGGCTCACATCGTATTCGTACAACGGCTTATCACCCTAAAGCCAATGGCATGGTCGAACGTTTTCACCGGCAACTCAAAGCCGCGTTAATGGCCAGAGGGAACACAATCAATTGGTCTTCGGAAATACCCATCGTATTACTGGGAATCCGAGCAACAGTAAAAGAAGATCTGAAGTGCTCACCAGCTGAAATGGTTTATGGACAAACCATCAAGCTACCAGGCGAGTTCTTCGTCGAAAATCCTCTTTTACCTTTACCAACTAGCGACACAGTCATCGATCAACTCCGTGACACAATGCAAAACCTTATCCCAAAATCAACTCGGCAAGCCAAACAAGATGACGTTTTTGTTCCCAAGTCACTTGCCAACTGTGATTTTGTGTTCGTAAGAACGGACAAGGTTCGCACAGGCTTATCTCCTCCTTATGAAGGGCCGTTTAAAGTTATTCGACGCCTTCGGAAGCAATTCACCGTGTCAATTAATGGAAAAAACCAAACCATTTCAATTGACCGGCTCAAACCGGCTTACGGCATACTATGTTCCACTGATACGAAATCAGTTTCTCGACAACATAAATCAGTTCGTTTTCAGCCTAACACTGAACTTCCTTAAGGAGGGGTACTTACTTGCGGGGGAGTCCTGTAGCGGCTCACGCAGTGCAAGCAACAAATTAATTATGTGTTTATATAAATTGCAATACATTCACCACCACAGACACATAGGGTTTACGCATAAGATATCTCTTTGCGTAACGTATTTTCTTTCGCCATCTAACGAGATGACATGTACACAAAATATAATCGAACACTAAATTATATTTTGTGACATTTGCCCCATCTTGTTAACATTATTTTCCTCAATCTAAACTTGAGTGATATTTCTCTGTGGTTCCATCTCGTGTTCAATAGAACATCAAATTTTGACATTACGATTTTTCTCGTGTGTCAACACGAGTTGTATTCCCGACAACACAAAATAAAACATCTTCGCGAGGACGATATTCATCGCCTGGTTAGTGGCATAGCTATCTACTTTTTTCTTCTGCTTGGAATAGGTCGCAAGACATCCGAAGACATTTCTCTAAAAATAAAAAAATTAAAAAGTCTAATTAATATAATAATAATAATCGTGATTTTTACGGAACAGTGGTGGGCAATATTTCCGACTGGACTTGTCCAAAATCTGTAATTAATAAATATATAAATACACAAATAAATTAATAATTATAAAGTTTTAATCAAAGTGAGTGTGTCTTATTTACAAACATTGGGTGATAAAATCACATACCGTGGCGTCCATATTTGGGCATAATAATTCAAAATTACGTGTATCGTGGGACGATACTCGACAACCCTTTATTGTACCAACAACTTTAATATATGCGTTAGGAATAAATGGTTTATAATCTTTACTCAGTAAAATAATGTTAATCGGATCATCTTTATGAATACATTTATTTGCTATGTTATATGCATTAAATTCTACTCTAGCTAGTTTTTTATTAATTTCTATTATATCTAATGGCTTAATATTGTTTTGTAAGAATATTTTTGATAATATTATTGATAAACATTTTTTTGGGTTTTTACTACTAATTAATACGTAAAAGGGGCCTTTGTCTTTGTTGTTGTATAAATTGACCTCCATTTTGTTATTAAGTGTATTAGCATTATTGGCATTTTCTGTAGGTGTATTCAAATTATTGGTTGGTAAATTTTGGGGATTAACGCTTAAATTATTATTATTCTTATTATTAAGTTTCACCATTTTCGATAATTTTTCGTAGAAATTATTTACAAGTTTTCTTTTTTGCTTAGAGCAATCATCACTGAAGCCCAAAAAATCATTGTCTTTATTATTTTCTTTTTCTAGAATCAATGGAAGGCGAGTGACGCCTTCCACCTTAGCAACACTGTCACTATCCACTGTTTTTCTTTTTTATAGTTTATAAAACACTAAATTAATTATAAAATCACTCGAAAGAATGTAAAATTATAACACCAAATATAAAATCAACAAAATTAATTTAAAAATAATAAAATAACTTTATTTAATAAAATTTTAAGTCAAAACACACGTGCAGCTCTGACGACGTATTTCGCTTGATGATGAGTTTTAAAATCCTAAGCGCTTTATACTAACCAAATCTGTTAGAGGTATATTCGTTCGCGGGGAAGTTAATTATAAATCTGATTTATCTAGAGGAGGTTTCGTGAATAACAGCCATTATATGCGAGGAGAATACGATACTTTGTCCACGACTGATAAAAAATTGTATTTCATTATCAAATCCTTTAAATAAACCTAAAATAATTTCCGTCGACATTTTGACGTCTCAGTTTAACAGCTGCATTTCTTGACGCATAGTGATCCGGATCAGATCAAAATTTACATGTGAAGCAACAACAACATTTGATCCAACATTCGTTTTGGATCACAAATGGTGATCTAAAAATAGTTGAACAATATTTTGTAGTTGAACAATATTTTGTAAAGACAAAGAATATAATGAATATAGTACGAGTATGAAGAGGCATTCAAAACGAAACGAGACAAAAAAATTGAATTTTGGTGTTTGTTTGTTTTACGCATTTTTGTGTCGTTTCATGAGACATGATCTGATCCGGATCAGATCAAACGTCAAGAAATGCGGCTAATAATGAAAATGGCAAGAGACTACTAGATAAAATTTCAAAAATGAAATTTTTACTTGGTAGTAGTGAATAATGGAAGAAGGGACTACTAGATAAACTAGCAGTGAATAATGGATATCATTATGATTGAAGAAACAAACGCATAATGAGTATATTATACGTTAGTCGTGGACAAATAATATTATGCAAAATACATGTGCATTTCGTAAATTTACAGTTTTTGTGTTGAAGGCGAGAAGGCATCTAATGGCCATCTCCTATAATGTGTTGAGTTTGACTGAAAGACAGCTTCCACCCATTACATCGAATTTATCTTACTTGCTTGGTGATATCGGCGGCATGATTTCTGCGGCTTAGTCAGGTAGGGGATTTTGGTGTGGATAAGGTACCACACAGTAAGATCTAGTTAACCGCCTAACGAACATTGTGAGCACATAGCTCAAACTTCGGATGATTTTTTTTGGTGGGGCTAAAGCACTGAAAACGTGAGCTGCCAATTGCAACTCGGAAAGGAAGGATGAAAACAGTAAAATAAAATTGTTTGACTTAAGTTAGCATGGCTACCCTAAGCTTTACAGTGAGAGAAATGGATAAAATTTGACCACTGGCCGTGGTTATAGTGGCCATTGGTCCCTAACCGTGTGTTAGTTTAGTAAAGACTGGCGGACGTTGTCGACAGAAAGGCGGGTATGGTGGTTAACACCATATGTTCCCTTGACGCCTCTTGCGAGGCTGTCGACGGACCTCCGACCAGTCGGTCCCCTTTAATTAGTATGCATTTGATTTTTATAAGATACTTACCAAAAAAAAACTACTCTAAAAGAAAAGATAATTTGTAAACGTGTAAACTTATGAAAATCAAAGCTTACTTTTATGAGTTTACAATTTCTCGATTTGACTTACTACTAACATAATATCGAAATATTCCAAGCTCATAAAAGTAAGCTTTGCTTTTCACAAGTTTACACGTTTATATATTATCTTATTTTTTAGAGAATCAGGGTACTGGTTAACGGAACAAAGAAAACACCAATTAATTTAGTCTTAAAATTAGTTTATATTTGTACGTATTTTTATTTATTTTTTTACTGGAATTTCCACGTGGAAAAAACTTCAATGCTGCAGTCTAAACACCAAGAATCTGACTATCACTCAATAAAATGTTGGTAAGGTTTTTATACGATTTTTCTGGTGATTGACCAAAAAAAGTAAAATTATTTTCTACATGGATCAATCAACCGAAAAACGCATTCTTACCCCCTCCAATACTTCATTGGTAAGGTAATATGCAAAAATTGCAAATATTCGGCACGTTTTCTTTCTATGTGTAAACACATGAACTACCCAAATTGCACACAAAACAAAAAAAAATTGAATTCAACTTGGTTTCAAATATCCGCAGGTGAATAAACGCTAAAGAAAGTCAAAAAGAAAATTAATGTACAGACGCTTGACAAAAATCGCGTGTGCAACAACAAAAAGAGAAAAATGTATTTACGATCATTTAATGAAACCTGAGCCCACACTTGGATCTGCAGAAATAAATCCATAAATAAACGTAAATGATTCGGATGGGCACGCGCCACTAGAATTAATAGAATTTTACGTTCATTTGTTGTACAACCAAATTTCATACAATTCAACTAACGTAATTAAAATGGGAACTGCACCCGGGCATTGTCATTGGGATTTTATTTGTTTTTTTAGAAGAAAACATCTACAAAGGTGGGATGCAGTTTTCTTAGTTTATTTTCTTGAAAATTGGGTATATTTTGTAACGGGGATGACAAGAGCCCGTTACAAACCTTGCCTTCATTTAGGCGATTACCAAAGTTTTCTACCATGTATTTAAACGTGATCGATGCAACATCTGGAACTTCATCATGTATGTTCATCATGTTCATCAATCCTCCCTCCATCGACGTAACTCAACAATTCATGTTACCTAGGATTTACCAATTACGATTAATGGAAATAAAAACAGCAAAGTTAAGTTACCAAACCCGTTTATTTAACCAAAGAAAACATTCGAGATCGATAGTAAACTAATTTGGATAATCTTTCGGTAATTGAAAATAAACTTAGGTAATTATATAAAATGAAAAATGATAATTTATAGGATTGAAAATTTATACGAACATTAATTATGTAACTTTAATTTGGAAAAAAACTAACTGCGTGAGAGCCTTCATACTAACTTTCGCAATAGTATGTACCACTAAATTGTCTGGACTGTAATAGATTGTACAACATTCACAACCTAATTCGCGGTTAACGGTTTGTACGCCCAGGTATCCAATTTATTATATGGCAAATTTACAAAAAATTTACTCACCCTTCAAAGACTGCAAAGCGCTCCGCGACGTTGAAGCTGATAGAAACAGTCCCTACTGGCCAAAGCCCAAGGACTCTTAATGAAATTAGTTCACTCGGACGACAAACTATTATTATTATTTTTAGATTCTTCGATTTCCAATCACGAATTGTTCGAAATATATTTTCTCTCCTTTCCACTAATGCAAAGGCTCACACACTCACAAAAAACACTAATTTTCAGAAAATTTCAGAACAACAATAAATAAATATGAGAGCAATTTAACTATAAGATTATACTTTTTTTTTTTTTTTAATGTTGCCAATGACTTTATTCTTGAATATTTCTACATAAGAAACTCACAAGAAGTAATCAACTCTTAAGCTAAAAATTATTACATATTTTAAGTCTTAACCAATGTTAATACTTATTGTTAGTGCTCACAATTTAATTAATTTAGACTATACTTATATCGAATTAAATTTACAGGTTCACAGGTTCATCAGTTCGAGTGGATCTGTTCTTCTCAGACGTTTTGAGTAATATTTCGAACTGAATTCTTTAATTGTTTCTTAAACGGTTTTAATCCCAAGGTCGTGATGTATGTTACTATTTCGAATGTACCAAGGAACATTGGTAATACTGCGAAGTATTTTCGCTTGAGTTCGTTGCAGGAGTTCTCTGTTTGAAGCGCTGGTGGATCCCCATAACTGAATACCATATGCCCATATGGGTTTGATTATCGCTTTGTAAAGTAAAACTTTATTGGCTAATGACAACTGAGATTTTCTTCCCATCAGCCAATACATTTTGGAAAATGTAATTTTTATTTGGTTGCGCTTTGTTTCAATATGATTTTTCCACGTTAACCTTCTATCCAGATGCAAACCTAAGTATTTTACCTTCGTTTGTTGAGGAATATTTTTATCGTTTAATTTCACTAGTGGGCAGGTGCGTTTGTTTAGCGTGAATGTGATATGAGTTGATTTGTTTTCGTTCACTTTTATTCGCCATGCCTTCAGCCAGTCCGCGACTTTGTTTAGATGATTCTGTAATTCCTTTGAGGCAATTTCAGGATAAGTGTGAGACACCAGGATGGCCGTGTCATCGGCAAATGTTGATATTAATACTTTGTTGGTTACAGGTATATCAGCTGTGTACAACAAGTATAATATTAGTCCTAGAACGCTGCCTCGCGGGACACCTGCATTAATATCATTTAAGCAAGTAGTTGCGCTGTTTTGTTTGATCATTTATTGCCTTTGAAGAAGATAGTTTCCCAAAACTGAGTGAAATTTCTTCGGTAGAAGCTATTTAATTTTGTAAATTAGTCCATCGTGCCAAACTTTATTAAAAGCTTGGACGATATCCAAAAAGGCAGCAGCACAATATTTCTTTTCCTCGAAGGTGATTTTGATTGCATTTACAATTCTGTGTACTTGCTCTGTAGTACCATGTTGGTTTCGGAACCCAAATTGATGGTCTGGAATAACGCGCCGTTCTTCTAATATTGGTTTCAATTTCGTTAGTAACATTTTTTCAAATAGCTTTGAGATTGTGGGCAGCATGCTTATTGGACGATATGATGAGATTTGCGTTTCATTTTTCCCTGGCTTCTGTATCATAGTAATCAAAGATATCTTGTTATAGCTGGGGTAGCACGAAATAATTATCTTCTTCGTGTGGGACGAATACTGTTGCTAGATGAGCAGCAAAAGCATTGGCTGTTTCTTCATCAATTCTCGCCCAATTTCCAGTTGGTAGTATAATCGGTGGATTCGAATTTGTTGGCCTTTTTAAATTTGTTGTTGCCTTCCACAAAGAATAATCTGTCCTCTCGGTTGCCGAGAGATCACTTAAGTAGTTCTTTACGCGCTGGTTTTCTTCTTCGCTCAAAGCAAATCTTAGGGCCTTAATAGCTCGATTTAATTTCCATTTCAATAACGGTGATTTTGTTTGCTGCCATTGACGGCGAATTTTTCGCTTTTCCTGGATTAGTTCCTTTATATTAGTGATGGGCTAAATCGATCTTTTTTGTTGAAAAACTTATGAGAAAATAAACAAAACAGAACGAAAAAGATCGATTTTGCACATCACTACTGTATATTATGTGACAGTTTATTAACATTTTCCAAACTACTTATGCCGGGTGTAGCCCTTTTAGCAGATAATGTCATGACATCTTTTAGATTTTCTGCCGCCGCATCAATATCAGGTGGTGTGATCAGAGGAATATTAAGTAAACACTTTTGTTCGACTAGCCTCCTATATTGATCCCAATTAGTTTTCTTGTTTGTAAGACGGTTCGGTATTTCGTTCCTTAGGACATCAGTACTCAATGTTACTAGTACTGGTGAGTGATCAAAAGACAGATCATAGCAATCGGTGGCCTTAGCGTATGTACGTGGAATGCCCTTAGTTACACAAAAGTCAATTAGATCAGGAATTTTCTTTTTATATGTGGGCCAGTAAGTTGGGTTACCGTCAGTTAAATAATCCAGGGACTGTTCCTCTATAGCATCATAAAGTTGTTTGCCTTTCGGCGATGTTAATCTGGAACCCCAATGAGTATGTTTAGCGTTGTAATCACCCCCCGCAAGAAATTTATTACCCAGCTGGCTGAAATAATCCAAGAACTGGAGTTTTTTTATAGCATGTTTTGGAGGGCAGTACACTGCCGATATGACGCAGTTTCCAGACCACTCCTGCAGACAGATGCTCGTTGATTGTATATGTTCTTTCTCATATTTCGTAAGCTCGTAGTGTTTTAGTCTTCGCTTAATCAATACAGCAGTGCCTCCATGTGCTTTACCATCAGGGTGCTTGGTGTCATAAATAGAGTACCCATTAATTTTGAAATAGCTATTTTTGGTGAAGCGTGTTTCTGATATTAACATTATGTCAATGTTGTGCTCAGTGAGAAATGCATGTACCTCCGCTTTATGTTGTGCTAGGCCGTTTGCATTCCATATGGCTATTTTGATGATGGTCATTTCTGGCTTTTTACGACTATCTGCATCAGCGTGCTCATATTCTGCATCATTAGATCCATGGTTTAGATAAATTGGGCACCCTCTATAATTAGCTGTGTGATTTCCATCGCAGTTGCATTTTCTCACTTATACTTCCTTTTATGCTTTATTTATTGCAAACCTTTGAATTATGGAGTTCACCACATATAACACACACATCGTTTAAAGTGCAATATGCTCTAGTATGCCCATATTCTTGGCACTTAACGCACTGTACCGGCCCATTTCTTTTCCTGGGTTCCTCGATGGTAACCCTTCTGTGCAGTAGATATTTTAAGTCAAATATTGCATGGTTGCCTTTAACCTTTTTATTGTCTGGTTCTAATTCCAGACGAAACAATGGCTGAGGAACCTTCTCCCGATTAAAAATATTGGTAATAGTTTTGCACTGGAAACCTTTTTCAGCGAGAGCAGCTTGAATTTCGTTTGCATCCACGTAATCTATTCCTTTTAATACAACAACCAATCCTTTTTGGCTCTTTAGTTGATACGTGTAATAATGTTTACCAACTTGGTCAAAATGTTTAATTAACGGTCTGTAAGCATCAATATTGAGCGGTTGAATTTTTGTTTCTTTTATATCTCCTATCTTTTGATCCCGGAAATATAAAATGCACCTTCAGTAATAATCTCGATCGTTTTAGCAAGTTCTCTATTTGATTCTTCCCTCAAATAGATTGGTGGCGGCTTCTCAGCTTTTGAATTTTTTTCGGGCGTCGGCTCGTCAACAACCAAGCAAGAATACCTATTACCATGCGTTAATTCAACGCTAGCTAGGTTAGTGAATTTATTCGCGTTTGCACTGGCCGCTGATCTAGGGCTTCTGCTTCGTTTTGATCGGACAGTAATATACCGGTCTATTCCCGTTTGCACTAAACACTGACCTACATCACTGTTTATTTTATTGTCATCTGATGTCGATGCACTGTCATTGTTTGTTTTATCGTCAATATTTGGCGACGATGCCAATGTTATTTACACCAATGTTATTTAAATTAATAATTTCACTTTGATTTAAATTGCCTGGTAAGGTAATTTTTTGAAAATTTAAAATTTGTTGTCGCTTTGGACTATGCTGCACTTTTGTATTTTTATTAAAAATATTTGAGATCGTGACGTTCGGTGGCAAATAGCTTGTGGACATCGCTGTCTGCTGATTTGGCCCAGCCTTTTTTACTTGAGGCGGAGGTGAGGACATCACGATTTCACTTATTTTTCACATCACAATATGTAAAAAAATAAAAATAAAAAAAAACGATTTTTACTGCTGATTCAACTTTTCACACAAGAAATAAGTAAATTATTTAAATGTTTACTCGGTGGTAGCAAAATTGCAACTGAGATTTTACTAGAACACTATAGATTCTAGGAGTTTTTTTTTTCACAACAAACAACACTGAAATCCACACGGTTAATATACTTTCACGCCATGAGGAAATAAAGGTCAAACTTCATAATCCGTTCTCGAAATTCCGCTGACTTTTTTATGATGACTATCCCGTATCGGTTTATACGGTGGGAATTCCAAAGCGGCAACCCTGGTAGTTAGCGAGAAATCACGCTATAATCGAAAAAAAACAGGGTTAAGGCGATTAACCCACGATCCACAACACCACGTGGTAAGTCCAATTTCACGGTCACGAGTGAAGGCCAATGACACTGGCCCACCAACAAAATCCTCAACTGTAGTTGGATTTTTGGTGTTGGTATTTGGATTTACCAAAACAAATTGGTTTCAATAACCAATAATATACTATAATTATGTAGTCGATCGTTTGATATTGAATGATCATTGATTGCAGTAATTTATTATTTAATGACACCGGATCAAATTTGAAATCATAAACATTGAAACCACTTTGCGAAAATATAGGGGAACAACAACGTTGTATCAATTCTATATTACAGTCTGCCACACAACGTTAAAATTATTCATGAACAGCTTTCCCACATAAACTGGATTTTAAAATACTGATGAGTCTTCCCGAATTTGACGTAATTACTAAAAATAATATTGTACTAACAGCGCCAAGCCAAAATCCACGATATCAAAAAGTCGTCAACATCGATATAGATCATTTTTGGAAAAAATGATTTAGATGCTCTTTTCTTAGCTGCAAACGAGAATGGCTTCTTTAAGTCGGAACTCGGATGTTATCAAGAGTAATTTTACCTCACAACCATTTTGGGAATCACTTAGACGATCAAGCGCGGACAATCTATCCTCAATTAGAAAAACGAAGTTTCCAATTTACAGGTGAAACTCTCTCTCACAATTCTAGAATAAAATAATTTTTGATGGTTATGAAACAATAGCTGAATATTTAGAACCCTAATATTGTATTTAAATGGATTGTGTAAAACCAAAAAGTAGCTACGTTACAATACTTAACAAAAAAACATTTTTACCACCGCCAATACCGTTTACTCAAACTACTTCTGCGATAAAAGCTGCAACTAATAGGAAAATGATGAAATATGTAATTTTGCTTCTCTGTTTTTAATGAACAATCGATGTTCATACAATTTTGATTGTCCTTCAGTGCAAAGTGTTTTGAAAGACCGAATGTGCTCAAGTACCGCAACATACTTCACCCACAAGTAATGATGAAAGAGCATGCCAAAAGAACACATACCTCGGTAATTTTTATAAAAAAATTAGGCCAGTTCGTATTGCAGCCCGAAAACAACGAGAATTAATGGCAGTTATTACACTACAGGAAGGGAATGAAGACATAGAATGGATCGACGAAGAATATTTAAATTTAAAGATTCCGAAACTATTTCGGAAAATAAATCTAAAGGAGATATCACAGTTTTGCTAATGGATGAATACTTTGGCTTGCAATAGGAGGCTGTATGATTAAAAGTCGGCGGCCAACAAGGACTATTGAACTTGAACTTCTTTATTATAAAAAAGATTTGTTTATTATAATCTGTTGTATTAATCTTTCATATATTATTGTTCAGTGCTACAAATTTGTATTATTTTTACTCTACGTCATCCTGCCCTGCTATGTGTTGGATATTTGTTGAATGTTGACCTATGAAATCTAAGTATCGGAATTGTCGCGGCGAATATATCTCTAGCTTCTGCGTGAATGTGAACGTTATTGGCTTGTGGTGTGTAAATATTGTGAATGTGCAACCATCTATCGGCCATCCATCTGGCGTGTATCGCCAGAAGTTGTCGATCGTACGCGCTGTATCTCGTTTATGCGGAATTTAATTTTGATGAATAAAACTGTAATGGTTACCAATCGGCTTTTTCGTTATGTCTTGCTGCGCTGTTATATTATGGCATCGATTGCTGTGTCCGATACATCGACCATTAGTGCGAAACTTGTTGATTCGCTCAGTTGTCTCTTAGACAATTGGAAGGCTTTTATGGCCTCTTCTGACCACTTCTCTTCCCGGGTATCATTTTTCTTACTTCCGTGTAGATACAGGTTGAGTATTGCTTGATTTCTACTCGCAATTGGTAAGAATATTCTATAAAAATTTATCATCCCTATGTATATTCTTAGGTGGTTAATCGTTTTTGGCCTTGGTATTTTGTTTATTTCATCGATTTTTTCCGGCGTTTGTTTTCTAATCCCGTCTTTGGACACTCCTTGAACCGGTAATGGGCATGGCATAACCGTGGAGCGTTGCTTTTACTTAGTGAATTATTATCTGTGGCTGGGGCATTGGTTTTTGACCTGCTGTTCAACTGACTGCGTGGTCTACTGTTGACTGTATGAAATCGTTCAATGTCTCGCTTTTCCATTTGATCTATCCGTTTAACCAGTTCACCGATTTGGTACTCCAGGTTGGTTTCTAGTTTTGACGGCATGATTCGTGCTGGTTCTGTAATTGCGGATATGTTTGATTGTATCATCGTTTCGTGTAGTCGGTCCGCTAAACCTGATAATTCCTCTGCTGTTAATGATTCAGCTGTGGGTGACAAAATTTCCGTAACATGATTTCTGTACAAGTTGTGCTTCCGCCGCTAAAGTTATTTTCACGCGAATAATTTCCAACTCTACTTTGCCTGTATGGATAACGGTTAAGTCTGGTGCTGTTAAATAACCTTATTGGTATGTACACCAAAGTTATTCCATACGTCTGTTCAACTATGCTAATGCAACATTCCCTAAGCAAATGCCTGTCAAACGCTAGATTAACGACCAAACGTTAGATTAACGGAAAACTCACCAATTTTAAACTTCTCCATTATTTCTGCATTACATGGTTAACTTTAATTACAAAATGAAGTTAAATGTAAATCGACAAGTAATAAATAGTAGGCTTATAACTTATCAACAAATATACCACAGCAAAAATAGACCCTGTTTGGTTTTGAATTTTATTCTCGTTTTAATAAATCGTTAGGTTAATTTCGTTTTGTAAACATTTAACTTACCTGCAATCTGTACAACTAATCAAAAAATCAACTAATCAATAACCTTGGTTACTGTAACTTCACATGTTTATATGTGTACTATACACATACAGAAGAATACAATTGTTAACTAAAACCGAATTTATTAATGCATTAAGTTAATGTATTTAACTTCCCAGAGAAAAAATTTTATTTGCCACTTGAACGAAATATTCCATGTTTTTCATTTTAATATTTCAATAAAAATACGAGTTGCGTGAAATAAATTAAATCCAAAACAATTTCACGATAAAGAATTAATTTGGTTTGAGAGCTATAAATCATTAAATGAAATTGAAATTAGTCTTAAAATAATAAAAATAAATAAATATATAACTGAATATTGCTATTAAATAAACGTTTGTTAAAGGAAAAAATAGGAAAACATAAAAATTACAGAAAATTTAACGATTTGTGAATAAACAAAATTATGCCTTTAGGAAACATAAACATTTATTAACGTTGGAATATATATGTATATTATACATATTTGGAATTTGAATGTTTAGTATTTTTAGGTATGACACTACGTGTCATACATCACCAACTTAAAGTGCCAATAAAATTGTTTAGATCGACAGTGGCAAGTGTTGGTAATATCAGTTATTAATTAATTTTAACAGCTTCTTCCTGTTTCTTCTGTGAAGTATTTGTTATCTCGAAAAAAATATGACTTGGCAATGGTATGAACTGGTTTGAAATAAAACCCTTAAAAAACAATACATTTGATTTATAAATAAGCCATTTTAAAAAAATAATGAAAATTTAAAAGGCCAAATAGAAGCTTGGGATATAGCTATAAAATGTTTTATGCGTATATCCGCTTGATATTGTAATACCGAAGAGTACAAAAGTAAATTGGATTTCGTATCAAGGACTGGGTGTATAACATGAAACGGTAAAACAGAGTTCATCCCCAAGCCATTTATCAAAAATTTCACTTTTCGCATATTATGTTTGCTAAACATGTCTTAATTAAATTTAAAAACCAATCATATTTGTTTTTCTTATTAGACAATATCATAATTTAATTATCACTGAATACAATATTCTGGTGCTGTTACCTCTTTTGGCCTTCCGCTGTGCTGCGCTCATTATCAAAAAGATTTGGGCGATCATGTTTAAATTTACCAACCAAAAGACGGAGAGTGTCATGGGATGTTGTAGACTCGCTCACAGCTATATCCATAGTCCTTTTGTTCAGCATGAACAGGATTAAACATACCACACAAGAGAAGGGTTAACATCATGCCTACTCAAATTAATAATGTATTGTTATATGTACCAAATATGCAATTCTGCATATAATTAGTGTAATTCGTAGGTAAAATTTGTTGTATATGAATCAGAAAAAATGGCTAAAAAATAATCTAAGGCGTTGTTTATTATTTTGTAAAAAAATATAAACCTGCTGTTGAGTTGGTATTTCATCTATATATTACGTAGCCTAAACGCCCAGTTACAATGCATCCGTTCCGCTTTTCCGGCAAAATTAAAATTTGACATATTCTATATAATTTACATGAATAAACGGAAAGGTTTGTTACAATGAGAATCCGACGGACACACAAATAATAAATATTCACAATAATGGTTATCGAAATATTTATTGAAGAAATAAAGAAATTCCCCGAGCTCTATAACACAAAAAAAAACCAATTGTACATAGATTCGAAAAGAAAGCAAAGAATTAGGGGCAATTTAAATGAAATAGGAGTAAAGGTGGCGCTGTTAACTGTAAAGGTGGCGCTGTTAACTGTGATTAAGAAAAAATACGCTTCTATAAAAATTAAATTAAAAATAAATTGTAGAATTTAAAAGATATATTGATAGTTTAAATGATAATTGATAGTTCTATTTATTGGTTAATCAAAAATTTTGTAAAGATTGTTAATCCTTTTTTGGTAAAAATCCATTAATTTAAAATGCCGTATATTAACACGCAACTACGTCAGAAAATAAATGTCAATATCAAGTGCAATGAGAGCTATTTCGAGTGTGATGAATGTAAAAAAAATTTCCATCCACAATTTAAAAACATCTATGGACAGCATATTACCCGACTAGCAAGTTCTCCTAAGTGGAGTTGTAGTGTGAATGCCGAGGTGAAGTGAGACCAAATGTCGACGACACTCTACCTACTACAGCTGTGACGTCCTCTCCTGCAACTGGTTCTACCGGTCAATCGCTTGAAACATCTGCAACAATGAATGCTGGGTTGTCTAACACGAGACAATCACTTCCCTTGCAGTTCAACTTCAAGGTATTTTGAACACTGTAAATAACCTAGCTAAAATGTTTGATGAAATGCAGGAAGCGCATATTAAATTGGACGCTAGAGTCACAACCAATGAAACTAATATAAAAGAGCTTCAACAAGAAAACTTGATACTAAATCTAGCAATTTGTTGATAATATTCCTAGTGTACTGGAGGTGAATTCACTAAAAGGGAAAATTAATGAAATCCAAACAACTCTAGTTGATACTTCTAGTAGGAAAAGGATAAGCAAAACGGCATCAAATAATGTACATGGCAATTCTTCTTCACTCTTTCTGAAAATGGTTTTTGTTGATGAATCATCTAAATTAAACATTAACGCAAAAATCAAAGAGAGGAAGAAACTTTTTGCCAACGAAGTTGGACATAAAGTTGAGGACACTAAATAACTTTTTGTGAGAGAGCAGTTAACAACTTATAAGGCAAATCTTTTTCGTCAGGCACTCAACTTTAAAAAATCCAACAACTATAAATTGTTGTGAACCAAAACCAATAAGATTTTTCTTAAAAAAAAACGAAAACACTGATGTCAGCATCATCAACAATACTGGAGATTTGGAAAAATTATCAACACTGGAAAAATTGGATTAGCAGGGTCTATAACATAACATCACTTAATTAAAACGCAAGTTATTATATTTTGTCCACGACTAACGTATAATATACTCATTATGCGTTTGTGTCTTCAATCATAATGATATCCATTTTTCACTGCTAGTTTATCTAGTAGTCCCTTCTTCCATTATTCACTACTACCAAGTAAAAATTTCATTTTTGAAATTTTATCTAGTAGTCTCTTGCTATTTTCATTATTATTAAATTGAGACGTCAAAATGTCGACATAAACTATTTTAGGCTTATTTAAAGGCTTATTTATTTGATCACAAAATTCAATTTTTTATCGGTCGTGGACAAAGTATCGTATTCTACTCGCATATAATGGCTGTTATTCTCTCAGATGATTTACGACACTCGCCTATCGGCTCGTGTCGGTAAACTTCATCTTCGTAAATAACAGCTATCATTATATGCTTGTTGAATAATATACTATTGATATTTTATTTACAATAATTTTTTGTTTATTTTGATCGATTAATTTTTTTTTAATGCATTTTTCGCTGTTTTGTTGTCAAACTGGGGTAAATTTCATTTTCTTAAATGGAGATTAATTTGACAGATAAAATGGAACGATGGAAAAATAGTAATAGATATTTTACGGGCGTTTACAATGCAACATTCAATAATTGTGTAGAGTTTGGTAGTATATTGTATTGTAACGTACGAAGCTTACGAAATAAATTAACTTAGATTGGATTATTATTACATAATCTACCTTTAGGGGCAGATGTTCAAAATTATGTGCGAGCACAACCAAGTTACCAATTAACTTTTGAGTGGACTGTATTCTATTCACCGCGTTTTAATAAAATGAAACAAATTCAAATAAAACGTAATTACATAAATAATTTCAACGACAAACTTTATTTAATTTATTTTTAATATTTTTTTGATTTAATTTAGAACGAGAATTTATTTTATCACATTTACTAATAATTTAATGGCGACTCTTGGTTGTGTGTGCACATAAAAACTCTTCACGACAGCTTCAACTTCTACTTTTTTCGTTCCTTTTGTACATAGCATCGTGTTTTAACAATTATATTACTCTCTTTCCTTGCAATGTATTTATCTCTTTCATATAAAATTGAGCTACTATTCTAAAAATCTAGTACAAATATTGGTGATACCCAAGTATTTTTATATCCGAAAATTTTTGTATTTTTCTGACATTTCGCTGATTTCATCTCCGATTCTTTTCCGAATTAATGTCCGACTTATTATAAGATTTCCTATGAAAGTTGGCCAAAAAACTCGGAAAATGATGAAAAGAAAAGTTAGGTTATGGTACGACAAATTTGTGGGCGGGGCTTATAATATAAATTTTGGCGCCAAAATTTCACTTTTGAATTTAAATCTAGCTTTAATTAAAAATATATTTTTTTTAAGAATACTTTTTATTTTTATTACATGTATAAATTACAATATTACATTTATTATAATATATAAATTTTAACTCCACCTGAGTAAATACATTTTTCTATCTTCATTTACTGCGTGCATCGCATGTTCAACTTCCTGAGGTGTTTCACGTTGGAGAGCTGCAGTAATTTTAAACTTAGTCCTTTTGTTTGAATAGTCAATAATTTCGGTTGAATCTTCTAATTTCTGTAAAGAAAAAAAGCGTTACAATATTATATTGTATTCAAGGTACAAGACCTAGTAAAACAAAAAAACCAACCTCTGTCCCACACAGCAACAATTTTGATTCAATTAAACTTTGAATATGCTTTTGTAACATTTCATTATTTAACTGTAGCGTTTCTTGTATATCCTTACGTCATCACATCACATGTCTCAAACAACAATAGGACAGCCATTTGAAAAGTTTGCATCGTAATGATACAGGGTTTCTTGAGGTATGAGACTTTTAGTTCATCATGACAAAAACGGTGTAGCCACGTAAGTTTTCGTCCACAAAAATTTATATGATGAGGTATCGCAAATGTAATTGGTATCGATGTCGAATCAAGTAGTGGCCAGGCGTCTGCTTGTAACACTTTTATTGATAAATTTATTCCTATTTCATAATTATTATCTTTTACACACTATCAGTTTCAGTCGATTTCGATTTTTTTAATAAACAGACACATGAACTATTTACGTATAACGCAATCGTAATGGCGTCTACAGAAAACAAAAAAACATTTGTACTTCAACGCTACATGTGTTAAAAATTTGAAACACCATCTTTTCAGCATTTTCAATTTTTTCGAACGAAAACCGGAAAAGATTTTATAACCGATTCAAGTTTTCAGTTTTGTTATACTTGGGTAGTTACAGCACAACATAAATTTTGTTTACATAATATGTCAAAATAAGAAAATATTTACACAACCAAGGTACTTTTGTTTACATTTTGTTCTTAAATTATTACATTTAATTAATTATAATTTTATTACAGCTTCACGAAATGAATATCATATAATTGGTTTACATAAAGTTTACAAGATAAGTTAAAATGATTTATTTATAAATAAGATGAATGACAAATTTTCCTTCCTTTCAGATGCATCACATCATTTCAGCGCGCTACATATTTCCGATTCGGAATGGATAGTTGGATAGCCAACATGATTGGATCTCTTATTTATTGGGTTGTGAAACCAGTGAATCATTTTTAATAGCGCGTTAAATAGTGTAAAATTGATTTAATAAATGAGTTTAACTTGAGTGAAGCTGAATGTGTATTCTTGACAGGGTGTTTTTATGTTACCTATATATGATTATTTGTTGCTATCGAACATACTCCCCTCCAAAATTTTTAATTTTATTTTATATCAATCGTTTATGGGTAATCGAAATAATTTCGTGATTGGCCGCTTAAATGTAGTTGTTTTGGTTTGAACTGTGACCACCCGTACTAAACCGTCTGAACCTGCATGTAGTTCGATAATTCGACCTAATAACCATGTACATGGTGGTGAATTTTTATCATACAGCAATACAACATCGCCAACTTGAAGATTTCGATTTTTTTGTTGCCATTTGGTTCGCTGTTGCAATGTGTTAAGATACATGATCGAATAGCGTTTCCAAAACGTTTGTACTATTTTTTGTGTTTGTTCCCAACGATTTAGTCTTGTTGTTTTAATCTCCTCGTAGTTAGCATGGGGTAAGGCAGTGATTGGTCCCAATGTAAGAAAATGTCCCGGTGTTAACGCATCGATATGGCATGTGTCTTCGTTTGTAATGGTGCATAAGGGTCTCGAATTGAGAATTCCTTCTATTTGTATCAAAATAGTTTGTGTTTCTTCGAATGTGCGGTGAGCGTTTCCAATGAGTTTAACTAAGTGAGTTTTGACCGATTTCACAGCACGTTCCCAAATGCCACCGAAATGGGGCGAAAGTGGCGGAATAAAATGCCACACGATTCCCTTGTTGGTTGCAAATTCATTGATTTGGTTTTGAGATGATGCTGTAGCTACTGCGGAATAATACTCGTGTAGCATTCGTTTCGCTCCCACAAAATTTGATCCATTGTCTGAATAAATCTCCGTTGGCACTCCCCTCCGTCCAACAAAACGTTCTAAAGTATTTATAAAAGCTTGTGAGGTTAATGATGACGCTACTTCGATGTGTATGGCTTTCGTAGCGAAACACACAAATATTACGATAAACCCCTTGGAAAGCCTTGCGCCTCTGCCTACTTTAGATGCAAGTAGTATCGGTCCTGCGTAATCTACGCCGATTATTGAAAATGGTCGACTGGGTGTTACTCTTGCTTCTGGTAAGCAACCCATTTGTTGTGTAGATTTTAACGTAGAATATCTGTAACAAGTAACACACTTCCGAGTTAAGTTTCGACACATTTCTCGCACTCCCAAAATCCAATATCTTTGTCTTGATAAAGCGGTTAAAAGCGAAGGTCCTGGGTGTAAATGTTTTTTATGTAAATGGTTGAGTATTAAACAACTAATTTGATGATTTTTAGGGAGAATCAACGGATGCTTAATATCATACGAACATTCTGAGTTTTGTAGGCGACCTCCAACTCTTAATACATTATTCGAATCCAGAAATGGTGCCAATTGCTTTATCTTCGAATTTAATGGCACATGTTTATATTTGTTCAAGGATTTAATGTCCTCGACGAATTCAGTTTGTTGAACATACCGAATTATTGTAAGTTCTGCGTAATTTAAGTCCAACACTCTCAATTGGATTGCCGATCTAACTTTCTCTTTGAAATTATAGATGAATTTTAGAATATAAGCTGTTATACGTATTACCTTTAGCCAAGTTGAACATCGTGCTAATAAACGTGATACTGGATGTGAATTGTCAGAATTAATTGCTGCATGGAATGTTTTCATTTCGTTACTACGGGCTTCTTGTACTGTTTCGAACATTACTGATTTTGTTGGCCAATTAACCTCTGCTTCAGCTAACCATGTAGGGCCATTAAACCATAATTCGTTCTTAATCAATTTATCAGCCGGTACTCCTCTCGTTGCTAAATCCGCTGGATTTTCACTTCCCTTGACATGTCGCCACATAGCTTCTGGCATTAATGTGTGAATCGCACCTACTCGGTTGGCAATATAATTTTTCCATTTACGAGGGTGACTGTTTAACCATGCCAAAACCACCATTGAATCGGTCCAAAGCCAAATAGGTAATTGTTGATTATCGTACGCGTATATCACTGCTTTCACGAGCTTCGCTAGCAGGTGTGCTCCACAGAGTTCTAACCGAGGTAGACTTATTTGCTTTATTGGAGCAACCTTAGATTTTGCAGTCAACAAACGTGTTAAATATTTTCCATTAAATTTAGTTCTCACATAAACGGCAGCCGAATACGCCATCTCACTGGCATCGCTGAAGCCATGCAATTGTACATCATCAGTACAATCCCCACTAAACCGAGGTATTCTTATTTGGTTTAGTGTGTGAAATTGGTTGTACAATTTCGACCATGCTTCTTGAAGGTCTGTTGTTAATGGCTCGTCCCAAGATACCTTCCGCAACCATAAGGTTTGCATAAGAATTTTAATATTTATTATAAATGGATTTAACCAGCCTAAAGGATCGAAAATCCTCGATGCGATTGACAAAATATTTCTTTTAGAGCAAGCTGTATGTGGCATGTTAGTAATTTCAAATGAAAAATTGTCTTCTTTAGGATCCCAAAATAAACCTAGTATATGTGGCATATTACCTTCTTCTCTGATTTGTGTCGTATCATTCGAATCATTCAAAGATGTGATGTTTGAATGCCATTTTCTCAATGAGAATCCGCTCTCCGAGAGCACTTGCATAATATTTCTCTTCAATTGCCAGGCCTGTTCTTCAGTTGCAGCTCCCGCTAACAAATCATCTACATAGAAATTTTTCTGTATAATATTTGATACCTCTGGATGAGTTTGCTTACAATCTTCTGATATTTGTTGTAAGACGCGGATTGCAAGAAATGGTGCTGATGAAGTTCCGTACGTTACCGTCAATAATTCGTAATGGATTATTCGATCGTTAGGATTTTTGCGCCAAATGATTCGTTGGAGTGATGTATGCTTTTCGTTTACCAAAACTTGCCTATACATTTTCGCTATATCTGCGCATAAAGCTACCTTGAAACTTCGAAATCGTACTAATATTGTCCATAAAGTATCTTGCAATCTAGGTCCCACTAATAACTTTTGGTTTAATGATGTTCCGGTCGAGGTTGGAGCTGATCCGTCAAATACTACTCTCAATTTTGTCGTCGCACTTTTTTCGCGTAATACTCCATGATGTGGAAGATAGCAAATTTCTTTTTCACAGCCACCCGATTCATCCTGCATTGCTCGCATGTGACCCAAATTGAGGTATTCCTGCATGAATTCTCGATACATTATTCCAAATTCTTGATTCCTACTCATCTTTCTTTCCATAGCTATTAGTCGCTGTAAGGCCATTTTATAGGATTCTCCCAATCGAGGCGAATCAGGTTTTAACGGTAATTGCACAATAAAACGCCCATCTTGATTTTTTGAATACGTCTCCTTAAAATGAGATTCGCAAGCTTTTTCTTCAGCGGTCCAAGGAATTTTATCGAGTATTTCTTCCTGTTCCCAGAATTTTTGTAGCGTTTGATCCAGACTGTATTCATCAATAATGGTCATATGGAAGCTATGTCGACCTGTCAATTGTTCGTTATTACTACTAATTGACATTCCCGCAATTACATATCCAAAGATTGTTTCTTGGGCGATAAGATTTTTGGTCACTTGGATTTGGTTCGGCTTGAGGATATGGAAGAAGTAGTCTGCTCCTAATAGGATGTCTATTTCACTTTTCTCACTAAATTTTGGATCGCTTAGTGGACAATTTGAGAGATGTTTAATTTCACTGATACTGATTTCACTATTCGCCGTTAACGTCGTAATTTTAGGAAGTACGAACACTTTTATATTTAGACTTTCACTCATTTCAAATCGTGAATGAATTGTGAGTGATGTACTTCCCATGGTTGTGACATTGGACGTGGCAATTCCTTCTATACGTAGACGACAACTGTTAAGACTTAGATTCAACCTGTGTGCACAAAATTTGGAGATAAACGAGGCTTGTGACCCTGAATCTAGAAGTACTCTGCAAAAACTAATATGTCCAATTGGATTTTTCACTTTCACTACAGCAGTTGGAAGGATAGCACTTCCAATATTGCTTGTATTAACGATAATTGATCCTGATGAAACGGTGCTTGCTTCTGGTTGATTAGGTACTGATTTCTGCGATATTTCCGTGCCAACTGTAACAGTATTAACAACTGGGTTGGTATCGTGCAAAAGAGTATGATGTCGACGAGCGCATTTTAAACAACTCAATTTGCTTAGACAATTAATAGCTCGATGTCGATCTGATAAACAATTAAAACAAAGGTGAAGCTTTGCTACCAATTCACGACGATCACTTGGATTCATGCTTTTAAATTTGTCACAATGGCATAAACGATGTGGACCCTTGCAGTGTAAACATTTTGCGGGAATAGACGATACTGGTTCTAATTGATGAGATTTAATTGCACTAGCTTTCGACGAACTTTGCTTCACAGGTGCACATGATTCTAGTGCATCACATCTGTCACTTAGAAATTTTGAAAATTCTTCATATGAAGGGTAATCTTTATCTACCGTTTTATGCGCCCAGGCCTCTCTTGTATCTGGATCAGTTTTATTCAAAAGAATGTAGATGAGCCACGGATCACGTTTTGTGGCTTCCCCGCCTAACGCCGTTATCCCTCTATTTACCTCGTCCGATCCATTGTACAGCTGTCGCAGTTTTTTAACAGATGATTGTTGCATGGCTGGTTGCTCCATAAACGATCTGATCAAAGAACTTAAGACGAGTTTCCCTTTGTCGTATCTTTCACATATTTTTTCCCATGCTTGAATATAATTAGCATCAGAAACCGTTATGTGCTTTATTAATTCGGCCGCTTCACCATCTAATTGACCCTTCAAATACTGGAACTTCTGTACATCGCTGAATCCCAATTTGTTATGGACAGATGCCACAAATATATCCTTGAAACTTGGAAAGTCTTCGTAGTTCCCTGAGAATTTAGGTAATCGTAACGTCGGCAATCGAATAGAACAATGAGGCTCTTCAGTTGTGTTCTGAATAGTTTGATTTAAGGACGATGTGTATGATGATGATAGCGTAGCTAAAAACTCGTTTTGTTCGCGTAACAATCGAGACATCATCCCCTCAACTTGACTGCGCTCCTGATCGATTTTCTCCTTCTGAACTGATTGCAGAAATTTGGCCTTAACATTGAAATACTTAGTTTCATATTCAGCTAGCTCTGATTGAACCTCATGTTTTGCTAATATAGTTTCGCACTCCATAAACTCAGAAAACGCCCGCTCTAAATATTCTAGTCTCATCGCAATCTCAGTTTGCGGCGTTTTATCTGTGATTCTGTCTGCGAAGGTCACTAATCGGGTTATGCTGCTTTTTGCTAGTCCACGTTTAGCAGTAAACTCTTTAACCTCCTTATCTGACATTCTAACAGAATATTTTCTCCCTTTATTTTTTTTTTGTTTAACTAAGTATAACGTCGACAAATATTTCACTAACTTTTGATTTTGGTATGCAGCCTATACACAATACAACCTCAAGTAAACTAATTTGATTCTTGCTAAATCAACCGCAACGATTATGGAAACACTATTCAATACGCTAAAATAATACTTGATGATTCTTGGTTTCACTTACCACTTTTGTTTCTGTGTTTTGCATCAGGATCCTTGCTGCAATTTTAATCACTGGATATGCCACTCCCTCGCTGGAGTTCAAATTCTGAGATTCACACCCGGAATTCAAACTCAATAATAATACCTTCTCACTGGAATCCAATTACCAAAATCTACTATATATGTCACTCCCTCGCTGGAATTTAAATTCCGAGTTTCCTACCCGGAATTCAAACTGAATAATGTCACCTCACTGGAATTCAAATTCCAAAAATTCACTGTAAATGACACTCCCTCGCTGGAGTTCAAATTCCGATATTCACACCCGGAATTCAAACTCAATATATTTATGATATCTTTCTTCGCTTGAATGATATTCACGAAAATGGCGTCTTATCGTCTTCGACCAACAATGGCGTCACCTCGTGTTGTTCAATGAATGATTATGCATATACGCAATTACTGTAAATTTTGGCTTCACTCTGTCGAGAATGCCGTATATTTCACTTCGCTGTTCTTTGTAGTACCGCAGATCCGGCTCGAAGGACCAAAATTATTTGCGAGCACAACCAAGTTACCAATTAACTTTTGAGTGGACTGTATTCTATTCACCGCGTTTTAATAAAATGAAACAAATTCAAATAAAACGTAATTACATAAATAATTTCAACGACAAACTTTATTTAATTTATTTTTAATATTTTTTTGATTTAATTTAGAACGAGAATTTATTTTATCACATTTACTAATAATTTAATGGCGACTCTTGGTTGTGTGTGCACATAAAAACTCTTCACGACAGCTTCAACTTCTACTTTTTTCGTTCCTTTTGTACATAACATCGTGTTTTAACAATTATATTACTCTCTTTCCTTGCAATGTATTTATCTCTTTCATATAAAATTGAGCTACTATTCTAAAAATCTAGTACAAATATTGGTGATAGTTACAGCACAACATAAATTTTGTTTACATAATATGTCAAAATAAGAAAATATTTACACAACCAAGGTACTTTTGTTTACATTTTGTTCTTAAATTATTACATTTAATTAATTATAATTTTATTACAGCTTCACGAAATGAATATCATATAATTGGTTTACATAAAGTTTACAAGATAAGTTAAAATGATTTATTTATAAATAAGATGAATGACAAATTTTCCTTCCTTTCAGATGCATCACATCATTTCAGCGCGCTACATATTTCCGATTCGGAATGGATAGTTGGATAGCCAACATGATTGGATCTCTTATTTATTGGGTTGTGAAACCAGTGAATCATTTTTAATAGCGCGTTAAATAGTGTAAAATTGATTTAATAAATGAGTTTAACTTGAGTGAAGCTGAATGTGTATTCTTGACAGGGTGTTTTTATGTTACCTATATATGATTATTTGTTGCTATCGAACAGTAGTGCTGACTGAAACATGGCTTTTTCTAATAAACAATTTTATAATTTAAGTGATTACATTTCATTTCACTCGGTAAGGTTAGATGAGTATGGGGGTTGTTCCATATTTGTTAAAGGAAAATGAAATACAGTACTGTTTCATGAAGAAGAATATAATAAATCTCATTTTATTATGGTTCACATTCGGGACTTAAATATTAATGTGTGTGCGATTTATCGTTCACAAAAATGTAGTATATATTTATTTTTGGAAAAGTTTGAAATGATTATTTCAAAATTTCCTAAATGTATTATTATTGGAGATTTCAACATCAACTTAATGAACTCGGATGATGTTATCCTGAAATATAAAGAGATTGTTACATGCCATGGCTACGTTTTACTGAATAAAGCTGAAATAGAATATTCAACAAGAGTTAGTAATACAGGGTCGACTGTTACTGACCATATTGCCACAGATCTTAACTCTATAGAATATGAGTTTTACTTAGAAGACACTTCCATATCAGACCATAAGCTTCTGTATTTTAGATTCAAGAAAGAGTAAAGTTCAGAATTGTTAAATAGAAAAGTAGTAAAACAAGTTGTTAATTATGATATGATTGATAGAGATTCTTCATGGGACGGAATTTACAGTATTGGCAACTTTGAATCTTTGAACAATAAACTTACAAATCTCGTAAAAAATAATACAATTGAATACAATCAAACCAGAAAAATAGATTTATTAAACCGTGAATGACTGAAGACATATTTAAACATATCAGGCTAAGGGAGAAATTTTACAAATTAAAAAGAAGATATTCCAATTCTGAGTATTGTACTCAAAAATATGAATTTTATTATAGACTTGTTAAGAAGAAGATTCAAACGTTCACTTTCATTCTACGGAAAAATTTTAATCAGTTTGTACTAAATAGGCAACCTCGAAATAAAAATATTGAATTGAAAGTCGGTGATAAAATTATAACTAATGAAACTGAAAATGCCAATTTATTTAATGAATATTTCATTAACAATATTATTAATTTATTTAAAAATATGCGATTTCCAAATATATCAGTTTTCGATTATATTCAATATAATAACACACATAACTTTTGTCTGGAAAATGTTACTGTTGGAGAAATTGTGAATGTAATTAAAAATTTAAATTCTAAGGCAGCCACAGGATTCGATGGTATATCAAATAAATTTATTATAAGGTATTCTAATAGGTTAATAAATATATTGGCTCGACTTATTAATACGAGTGTAAGTAAACGAACTTTTCCTGAAATTTTAAAATGCGTCAAAATATTTCCAATTTACAAAAGCTGTTCAAACTAAGAAATTAATAATTACAGACCAATCTCCATTCCAAACTCGTTGACAAAAATATTTGAGAATGTAATAAATTCAAGACTAGAGCAGTTTCTTGAAGCTAATAACGTAATATCACCGAATCAATTTGGGTTCACAAGAAATGCTAACACAACTGCCGCTTGTTTGCACCTTACAAATCAGTTAAGTATAGGAATTGATAAAAACAAATTTGTATCGGTACTTTTCTTGGATTTAAGCAAAGCATTTGATGACACATTCAATTTTTTGATAGCTATTTAAATAAAAGGAAACAATTTGTAGAAATTAATGGAAAGCAAAGTGATACAGAAATCGTAAGCCTAGGAGTTCCCCAGGGCTCCATATTAGGGCAAACACTATTCAAAATATTTATAAATGATCTGGTGATGATAGACATTCATGGAAAAGTACAGATATATGCTGATGATATTGCCATAGTTTATAATAAAGAAAATTTTTCAAATTTATTCAGTGATATGCAAAGAGATTTGCATCAGTTAAATGTATGGTTCAATAACAACTTAATGCTACTAAATGTTAAAAAAACTTAGTACTTGATTTTTGAAAATAGAAATTTGGAAGAAGGTTATATACTTTCACATACACTAACTTAAAACGGAGAAATACTGGGTCGAGTCAGATCATATACATACTTAGGTCTAATTTTAAATGCAAAATTAAAATGGGATCTGCACTTGGACTCTACCAAAAAAAAAAAAAAATTACGCCATATATCTTTATTTTAAAAAAATCAAAAAGTATACTACCTCAGAAATTACTAATAAATATATATTATGCTTATGTGTATAGCCATATAATGTATTTGAATCCAATATGGAGTGGAACCACAAAAAACTAATTGAAAGAACTCTTTATTTTGCAAAAAAGGGCCTTGAAATGTGTTCTAAATGTACCAATAAGGACGCCATCTGTAACTATATTCATTAACTTTTTACCCCTTTATAAAATAATTGAAAGAAAATTGGTTACTTTGATGCATAAAATTGCTAACAACCTCATAAAACATAATCTTGAGATAATTAGAACGAGTGATGTACATCATTATAATATAAGAAGCCTTTCGTTTCTGCGCGGTCCTCAGCATATATGTTCCTCAGCATACAAGTTCCCGGAATAACCACCGTGTGGCGCTCCCATCGTTCCGATTTGAGTTCTGTTTTTTTTGTTAAGTTGGTACATTCTGTTGTTGATATTCCCTCTAAATCTTAGCGCCATAGCTTGACATTTGCAAAAGTTACGTAGTCAAGAGTACATCTACTCTGTGTGCGTTGGTGATTGTTCCATTATTTCCTCTCGGCTGCTGAAACGCGTTCCCCGTAATGGTTTTTTAACTCGATTGAACAGAAAGAAGTCACAGGGAGCCAAATCAGGTGAATTCGGTGGCTGTTGGATGGTATTTGTTGCATTTTTCGTCAAAAAATTACGAATAATGATGGCACTGTGCGACGGTGCGTTATCATGGTGCAAAATCCACGAGTTTTCTGCCCACAATTCTGGTCTCTTTCGGCGAATTGCTTCACGTAAACGTATCATAACGCCCAAATAATACTCTTTGTTTACGGTCTGGCCTTCTGGCAAAAATTTATGATGTACTACACCGTTGTAATCCATGAAAACCGTGAGCATTGCCTTCTTTTTTGACTGAAAACGACGTGGTTTTTGTTTGGTGAACGCCATTCACTTGCCTGATGTCTGAATTGCGTGTCGTTCTCATAAACCCACACCTCGTCTCCAGTAATGATCCTTTTGGTGAATGTGGGATCGGATTCAGCCTCGCAAATCATGTCTAAAATTGTAAATAATTTCTAAAATTGTAAATAATCGCCAACACACACAGATATAGATGTACTCTTGACTACGTAGCTTTTGCAAATATCAAGCTATGCCGCTAAGATTTAGAGGGAATATCAACAACAGATGTACCAACTTAACAAAAAAACAGAACTCAAATCGGAACGATGGGAGCGCCACACGGTGGTTATTCCGGGAACTTGTTGATCAAGGTTGTATACCATATATAAGCGTCGTTGAACGGCATCTATCGATACTTAGGCTAATACGCCCACAATCACGGTCCGTTAATAAATGAAATGGCTGTGCACCCAGAGCTCTGCGTTACACCAACCTAACTGTTAAAAAATAAAAAAAGAATGAAAACAAAAAAAAAAAAATCCGCTCGTCTATCGACAGAAACAGATCGGATTTATATATACATATATAAGTGGATCAATCCAACCCAATTAATTTGATTTTAAGCTTACAAAAAAAAATTAACACAAATGAGCAATAATAAATATGGTTGTAATAATCTTACAGACATTTTAAACAAAAAAAATTTACTTTTAAGCGAGCGACCACACCTGCGTCCCGGTCGTACTCGCTACCGTTATCCTCTCACGACGAATTAACGGTACCCCTTGTTTTGTTTTCCCTCTGGCGGTCCGGATCTCCCCCTTGTTGGTGCCGCTCGTCGGTTGTTGTAATTGTAGCCACTAATTGTTGTAATTGTAGTAACAATTGTAAGTGTCGCAATTGTAGTCACTGATTATGGACACTGGTGGGGTCACGAATCGAGTTTATAATTTTCACCGATGGTTGTGATTTATCCGATCGAATTGTGAACACGAAGCCCCAAAATGTCGAATACTTTTATTTTTTGAAATAAGTATATTTCGACCACGGGGATAATTATGTATACAGCTATACGAAATGGGTCTATTTTAACCGCCTTTGTCTATCGCCCGCATCGACGTACCACTATTTTCACAATTTTTAGCTTTTTTTTTTGTTTGTTTATTTTACTTTTTATTTCGCTCTTCACTTGTATTCACAAAGATCATTCCCCGACTGCCTTCTTTTTTCTGTTTTTTTTTTTTTAGAATGACAGATTATTCATGGCATAATCCCAAGGAAGTACAATAATTAATTACTTTTAATTGTGTTACTATGGTGGTAGTTTATAAGTATGCAGTACACAACCAGGTCGTAACAGAGTTTAAAATTATTTAAAAAATTGGCTATGAAATATATTACGGATAACAATATAATTTAAAGTTTAATTTAATCTATGACAAATAATATCTTGCTATTTTACCATCTATCCAGACACTTCCATTAATATGTCCTTTTCAAATGAGCCCTTTAAGACAACAATAGATATTAAAAATTTTAATAAACGAAAAATTTTTGTGAGTGAATTAAGAATATAAAAAACATGCATGTTAAAAATAAAAGTAGATAATCAGAATCACTATTGTACTATAAAATATTATAAAAATAAAAAACACATTATGTATAGCGTTATGCTAATTATTTTCATATATTTCCACACAACGATTCTTTGAGAATCATTGCAGATTTTGCTAAAAATGTAAAAATGCGCTTGTAATAAAGAAAACTTGTAACATATAGAAAAATAAAGAAAAAAATGTTTCTATTTGTGGTATGGTACATATTTAGTTTTTTTTTTTTTTTTGGTTTTTAATCTATGCAATCTGTTCTGGGGCTCAAGGCACTCCAGCCTCTTTCGCAGTTCACTTTTACCGTCCTACCTTACGCGGTAGTAGGGTCGGCCCATGGATTCTGCACTTTCAACAGGGGGTCATTGATGTGTTCATCTTCATCACCGATCGTAATCAGATGATGACAAATCCCTTTAGCATCTCGCCCCTATAGGGTACATAGTTAGTTTGTTAGTATAATTTGATGACCTGAAATAAAGCGTTATTGTTATTGTTTTGTTATATTACAGCAAAAAAAAAATGGAATTATATAAGAGACAAGTATGCCCGAAAAAAACGCTGTTATCAAAGTGTTAGCGGATGAAGATGACTCTTCATCTACTTCTAGTGGCAAAAAACTACACAATGAGTTTCGCGCCACTTTAAAACAATTACAAACAATTACAAAAAAAATTAAAAGTTCCATTTCGTCATTTTCCAATTCATTGGAAAATGAAGATGAATTTTTTTTACAATCCATCATGTTCCATCACAATCCATCGGTTGTAGTATGAAAGAAATGAGACGGGTATGAAAGAAAAAAAAAACGGGTTTAAAATAGAAATGCTGATGAAGGCATAAGATGCTGTAACCAATAGTATAACGTGAATTCTTTTTATTATTTATTTTTATCGATTGAAATCTGTAATTTGAAATATATTTTATTTATTTCTTAACCGCCAATTCAAGTTTTATATGTTTATTCGAGAGTACTGGAATGGTACAGCCCTTCATTGCAGAAATGATTTTTCAATAAGTCTCTTAAATGAAAAGCAAATTTCGTAGCGTTTCTCGATCCCAGTCGGACCAACTGCAACTCTTCGACGTTCCCTCTCCACTAGCCCTCAAGTATAATGTTGGGCAATATTTATTGGCGGAATCATTAAGTTTTATGAAATTGTGAAGTGCAACGGCGGCCAAAACTATATTACTAGCATTCTCTGGATATATATCAAGTGTGTTTAATAAAATCCTCCAACGAGCCACAAGTATTATTTACAGAATATTTTTTATATAAAATAAATAAATCGAACAACGATCCTAAATCCTCCTAGTCATCCATTTTTAATATTTTTTGACAGCTACAAATAATTTAAGATAACAGAACGGATGCATTGTAACTAAAGAACGGAAAAGACGGATCGGAAACAATTTTGGCAAAGCAGGACGGAACGGAACGGATGCATTGTAACCGGGGCTTAAAATGAAATAACAATATTAAAATTTGTCACTATTAAATTAACTCACATTATCTTGTATTATTATTGTTTGTATTGTATCCATTTTGCTGATGTTGGGTTGATTATCAATTTGTTATTATATTATTATATTTGCATTTGACAGCTGATTTGGATTGTTAAAACAAAATTCATTCAATTAGTTCAAATACGTTACATTTGGTTACATGTAAATTATAACGTTAACTATGTTAGTCGACCAGAGATTTCGTGTTTACATTTTAATCGAAAGTTTCTGTTGCAGATTAATATTGTTACGTTTTCGCCTTGTCAATCAAGGTTCATATCACTGGATTGTGAATAAAACAAAATCAATTCAATTTATCACCAACGAATTTATTTATGTCACACACTGTCTGTCTTGTGCTAACCTATTTATTATATATTGTACTAATAATTTACTAACTATCGGTCGCATTGGTGTCTGTAACCGGGTCGAGTCTGTCCCAACTAATAATCCTATCCAATCCTTCGGTTTTGTTATATGTGTACGGGTATATGGCATGGGCCCGGGAGTCCGGGAGATCCTGCTATGATGATGCTTGGTCGTACACTCACAATAAATCATGAAAGTGTAATTTCAACTTTATTTTATTTAATTTTATCTTTATTTTGTTATAATGATGTTTTTTGTAATACAGTAGAATCCGTTTATACCAAACCATGTATATAACGAACAAAAGCTTATAATGATCATATAGTTTTGTCATATAGTTGTGTGCCTTGAATTTGCACGAACACTTATTTTTTCTTATACAATACAAACAAAGAACTACGTTTATAAACGTAAACGAACATTTGATTAAAATGAACAGCTGGCTATAGTGAACAAAATTGTGTCCCTTGAGTGTTCGCTATAAGCGAATACTACTGTAATTATAATTATAATTATAATTTTAGCTTAGTAATTTTAGATTTTCTTAATTATTTTATCAGCTAAATTAATGAAAGGCGAACAGGGGGAAATTTCAACATTAATAATTTTTAATTTAGGTTTAGAGAGCCCTGAGTATCCGGCCCTGGATTCCAGAGAAATAATCATCTAAAAATGTAGTTAGATTGTGTTGTCTTTTGTGCCGTCTATTTACTAACTATCGATCGCATTGGTGTCTGTAACCGGGTCGAGTCTGTCCCAACTAATAATCCTATCCTATACTTCGGTTTTGTTATGTGTAAACGGGTGTACGGTGTGTGGCCGGGAGTCCGGGAGACTTGCTATAATGCTTGGCCGTACACTCACAATCAATCAATCAATCAATCAACGAATTTATTTATGCCACACAAAAATTATAACAACACTATTTACTAACGATAATTCACAAAATCACTTTAAATAATGTTTTTTACACAATTTTACTGAACACTTATAAATTTTATTTCGCACTAAAACACTTTTTAAATCACTTTTTAATTCCTTTTTATAATCTTTACAAGTTTACACTATCGCGTTCCAAATACTAATAATCCAATTCGACTTCGTTCGCCTTGTAACCAAATGTACCGGTTCGAGTTAACCCTCTCATTCGGAACACCGGTTAACAGAATATCCAGGCCATTCTTCAGCCGCAGCATTTTGCCGGTCGTGCTCAGTCGAAGGGTGGGTTAACGCTGAGAATGACCTGGACCTTGAAAGCTGCATAACATAAATTATCTCATCAGCCGAACACTCCACTCACACCTTACATTTCGATCATCTCCTGAAAATTACAAAATTTAAACACACATTTTTAATTTTTTTCAAAACATTATAACTAAATTATATTTATTAATAATGAACAACATTTTTATCGGTATACACGCAATGTTTATTGCCCAAATTCAATATTTTTCCTTTTCCCTCCCTTCGTCCCGAAATCTGGTCCTCTCCGACTTTCGATGACACGGTGAGCTCGCCGTATCGCCAATTCGCCGTTTCTACAAATAAATAATTAAATAATACCCTATGCGTGGGAGATTAGAAAAAAAAATAATAACTTTGTCTTAAACAGAATTAACAAAAAAAAAATTAATAATAAATAAAAATGTTGGTCATCAAAAAAAAAAATACCAATAAATTAATAATTAATAATAATACATAAATTACGACATGTGGGGGTAGGTATTTATCGCCACCTTTGGAGCTTGCATCATCAATGCCAGTGTCCCCTATTTTGATCTGTACCATGCGGTACCACGGCAATCTCCTTACTCACGCTCGGGGCTGTGCCCTCGTCTTCGTGGTCACCAGAGCTATAACTCGCCAATACCCGTCTGACACGGACTCCTGAAACAACACAAAAATAACCCCGCGTGTCGGACACGGGTTCTCTTGCCTTGGTGTTTTTTTTTGTTTTTTTTTTTTTGTTGAATGTTACACACACAATAATAACTTTATAATATGTTTTAGTTTTTAATTTTTTTTTCTGTTTGTTTGGTTTTTTTTTTGCACACAATAGTTATCCGATCACACACAATGGCCACAAGAGTACCTTTTTTTTAGAAAGGTATTGTCTTTACGTTTTTATTTTTATTTTTAATTTATTTATTTTTATTTATCTAATAATTTTAGGCTTATTCTTACCCGTGTTTTATTTTTTTTTCCCCTTGTGTTTTTTTGTTTATCGTGTCTCCGTATTTGTAATTTTTATTTCTTTTCTCCTGAATTGCATCCACACGCCATCAGCTCTCGATCCAAAAAGAATTATTTTTTTGAAGTTTATGACAAACCAGCAACAAAAAAAAAGTAAATAAATGTTATGTCATCCAATTATTTTGCCATCTGCACTAATGGTATGGTAACTTTATCCGGTTCAGTCAAGACTTGAACCAAAATTTGTTCACCACTAACATATATGGCGCCTTAATGTTGCTTAATTTATACAGTCAAAAATTGTATATTAACACTATGCCGCCCAAGATGCTTACATCGTTACATCGTGGGGAAGACCCACACCACTGAGATGTCTCATACGCCGGGCATATTAATAATAAAATGAAAATATTTACTTTAATGAATAGGCACATCGTGTAATATTTAAACTTTAATGTCCTTTAAGTGAAAAATTCCCAAATTTTTCCCATCTGTATTAGATATCTGGAAGGCGACATTTCCCACTCGGCTTTGAATTATTGCCGGGATGTATTTAGGTGCCAATTTAGCCGAGTACTGTTTCGGAGCAGCACTTTGTACAAAAGTACGTACAAACACACGTTGTCCAATAGCTATGTCCCGATGGTTGGCTCTTAGATTATATTGCCTTTCATTTCTTAAGTATGCCGTTTTAAGATGCGCCACTACTTCCTCCCGGACTAGGTTAAGTCTAGTAGATTTATGGTTAATAGCGACATCATTATCTTCATCGCACTCTAGCAATTTTTTTAATTGATAATCAGATCCATGGCAGATTTGATGCTGCCCAAACACTAAAAAATGCGGGGAGTACATGGTAGACGAATGTGTGACGTTTCTTAAGGTAGCAGCGATTTCCGAAATATGCAAATCCCATTCACTGTGATTTACTGGGATATACGAACGAATAGCCGCCAAAATTGTGCGATTGACCCTCTCGGATGCATTACTCTGGGGTGCATGATATGGAGTTTTAATGTGTTGGACATTGTATTTATTTAAAAGATTAATAAATAAATGTGATTGAAATTGTCTCCCATTGTCCGTTAATATCGTTTCTGGTACTGAAAATACATTGAATACTTCTTGTTCAAGATATTCAACCAAAAGCAAGGCTGATGCCTCTCTTAGCGGTTTTAATAGGACAAACTTGCTGTACCGGTCTAAAATAATTAATAAATAAACGTTGCCTCGTTTAGAACGGGGATAGGGCCCTAAAAAGTCCATGTACAGAAATTGAAAGGATCTACCCACTGACAAAAAATCCCCCATATTAGGTCTCAATGCGTAATTCGCAGCTTTAGACATTTTACATACCTGACACTCTTGCACATAATCTCTGACGTCTTTTGACATTCGGGGCCAAAAGAAGTGTCGTTTAAGTCGCTCTAATGTTTTCTCGATTCACATGTGCGCTGCTGAAGGAGGTGCATGTGCTTTGACTATTAGTGATGTTGCCAAACTGCGTGGTATGAATAATTTCCAAACGGGTAAATCCGTATATTGGTACCGTGTACTGAAATTTGGACAGATTAAAATTTTTCCATCTCTCACCTGACAATTGGATTCCACATTATCTAAATTTTGTAGAGTTGCAATTTTTTCAAGGTATTCGGCATCTTGAAAGGCTGGAGAATTCAAATCAATATGAAGTATATCATCGGCATTATTACGGTCGCCATCAGGTACAATTTCCTCACAATAAACTCGCGATAACGCATCTGGAACTATATTATTAGAACCTTTACGGTGCTCAATCTGAAATTGAAAGCCTTGCAGCTTTAAGCTCCATCGAGCCAATCGTCCTGATAAGTCGGACTGACTCATCAACCAACGAAGACTAGCATGGTCTGTAATGACAGTGAAATTGAAGCCTTCAATATAAGGACGGAACTTTTTAATACTTAACACCGCTGCATAACATTCTAATTCAGTCACGCTGTACTTTCGCTGAGTTGCATTTAATTTATGCGAATAGAATGCAATGGGGTGTTCCTCGTCATCATATCTCTGGAATAAAACACCGCCTATACCCGTAGAAGAAGCGTCCACTTGAATAAAAAATGGTAGCTTATAATTTGGGTGAACCAGTACTGGAGCTGTAGTTAAGGAACGCTTTAGTTCATCGAAAGAAGTTTGAGCAGCCTCAGTCCACGATATTTTGCCTTTAGATTTGAGAAGATCTGTGAGAGGCGCAGAGATTGCTGAAAAATTAGCGATGAATCGACGATACCAGCCGCTCATCCCTCAGAACCGCCGTAATTGTTTCAAAGTTTTTGGTATCGGATACGCATTAATGGCAGAAACCTTCTCTGGATTTACTCGCATACAGCCACCTCCGATGATATGACCTAAATAAGGTAATTCTGTTAATAAAAATTTGCTTTTATCTATGTTAATAGTTAAGTTGGCTTCGTTTAGGCGTTTCGCTACCAGCGTCCAATAACTTCAGGTGATCCTCAAATGTTTTCGTTGTGATGAGTAGATCATCAAGATATACAAAGATGTTGTCCTGATATTGGTGTGGAATCACCTTGTGCATTAATCTGCACATACTTTGAGGAGCGTTGCAAAGCCCGAAAGGCATTACTGTAAACTGGTAAAGGGGCCTACCCGGAACAGTAAAAGCGGTTTTACATTTGGCATCATCGTCGAGAGGAATTTGCCAAAAGGCATCCTTCAAGTCCAAAGTGGAAATGAAAGTGGTATCTTCCAGTCGACTCAGTAGTCCCTCAATTAAAGGCACCGGGTAGGCATCCTTTACAGTCACCTCGTTTACCTTTCGGGCATCGAGGCACAATCTCACTTTTCCATTCGGCTTAGTCACAATAGTTACTGGTGAGCTCAATGAGCTCTCACTCTCCTCGATAACCCCCAGTGATATCATTCGGTCCAACTCTTTGTACAGCACTGATTGTACGGCGGGTGATATTGCATAATAGCGCTGCTTTATTGGATTAGCTGAACCTGTATCAATTTTGTGGGTTATGAGATTAGTTCTGCCCAGACCTCTGACGCTTGACGGCGGAAACAAAGATATTACCCTATCGAGATCTTTCTGCTGGTTCAAAGAAAGCTTATGTTTGGTTGTTTCTGATGACGCTGAGGATTTGACACCATTTTGGCTACCAACCACCTCATTAACCTGTAATTTAATGCCGAATGTATTAAAGAAGTCGATGCCTAAATACAAATTTTGAGACAGATTGGGAGCTAAATGTAATCGCATTTTTTTCTTACTGTCATTAAATTGTACTTCAACATTTATATGTCCCAATATGCGTTCTTTTACGCCGCTCGCCGTGGAGACTGTGGTAGGAAGATGATGGAATTTAATACCTATCCGAGACATGAATTCTTCGCAACCTTTGCCTAAGACGCTTATATTAGCACCTGTATCCAAAAGACCTTTAACTTTGTGACCATTAATGAGAATGTTTGTATATGGCCTTCCGTCTATTTCTGAATTAATAACAGTAGCACACACTTCCCGACCTATCTTTTTTTTAAATTTAAAATATTGCCAAGATCGATGAAATCTACTGACTGTCCTGCAAGGAATAGAATAATGGGGACGATTTAATAATAATTTCGTTGATTCCGACGGTAAAGTTCGGGATCCGTATTGGTTACCACATCCTGACTTGGATGATTCGGGGTCGAATTTGGGCGTAGAAATGACTCCCGATTGGTCCATTTCCTCCCATCGGAGTTTCCCGAAGGTTTGACCTTGCAAACCGAGCAGTCTGGCTTAAACACATCATCCTGTCCACATCCGAAACAGAACACTCTGTTGATAGGAGTACCACAAAGCTTAAAAGTATGGCCTGGAGATTTGCAATTAAAGCATTTTAAATTATTCCTATCTGTAGAATCTACCACCCTTTGAGAAGAATGCATGTTATGGCCTCTTGTCCTATCTAATGCACAAATATCGTTATTATCGCTTGGATTACTTACTGAACCCATATTTAATTCGTGATCAGCTGCTTGGCAAACGACGGAATTTACTTGGTTTGTTGAACCTGAGTTAACAGGGTTATGGGTTTCTGAACTGAAATTACGGCATACTTCATGTATTTGGTTTCGGGCAGCTGTATGAAGCGGAATAAGTCCCTCTGGATTATACTTAATGTTTTTCCACAGCGTTTCGAGAACCTGGCATTCATGTGTTAGTTCTCGTATGGATCGGATATTCTTACTAGCTAAAGCTACTTTCAACCCTGGACGCATATTGTCCATTAAGGTATCAAGAATATCTTGATCTGCAATCGGATTACGTGATTGTAAGGCAATTTTAAAAATGGCATCTTGAAATTCATAGAATGACTCTTTCGGGTAGCCTTGCTTCCTCTGGTCCATAAAACGTTTAATATCCCTATCCGAATGACATAGGCAAAATCTATCAGTCATATCTAATTTAATTTGCTCCCAGGCCACTTCCACTGCCTGATTTCGTTCCAAATATGCCCAGTACCATTCGAGAGCGTCACCGAAAAGACACCTAGTAATTTCTTCACTAATATCATTTAAAGGAATACGGCAACGTTTCGCCATATGTTCAATCCGATAAATGAAACGCTCAATCGGGATGTCGTTACGCGACCCACTAAATTTAATGTTCCATGATTTTAAAATTTTTGAGATCTGTTCTGTCGAATTGTAATTTTGGGCAGGGACTTGATTAATATTTGGTAACAGGTTTATTTCACTCGAATGACGTTGGCCCTGATTGTATTTAACATTATTACCCTCGTTCTTTAAAGTTATTAAGAGATTTTCAATACCCGTTACTATTTCTTTGAGATCACTTGTTTCTTTAGGCGTTGGCTGATCCAAAGTTAGACTTCTTGAGTCCGCTTGGTAGTTACCAATGATTGGAAGGTGACTTGGTCCTGGATTATTTGGAGTGCTCCTAGGAGGACTGAAGTTTGACAATTCGTCAAAATTAGGCATATAATTCCGATCTCTATTGAACCTAAGATTCCTATTATTATCTCTGTTCCTAACCACAGGAGGAATTTCCGACATGTTATTTAGTGCAGCCTGGTTTTCTGATACTGTGGTTGTATTATGGTTAACAACATTAGAGGATAACATTAAATCGACATTTCGATCTCTATTGAACCTAAGATTTCTATTAATATCTCTGTTCCTAACCACAGGAGGAATTTCCGACATGTTATTTAGTGCAGCCTGGTTTTCTGATACTGTGGTTGTATTATGGTTAACAACATTAGAGGATAACATTGAATCGACATTTCGATCTCTGATCATATGCAATACTTCTGTACATTTATTCTTAAATACTTTAATTTCCTCTGTCATTGTATTTAACTGAGATAAGCGAGCGAGCCTTCCTTGTACGTGAAGTACACGAGTCTGGTACTGACCGAAATCGTGGTTTTCCTCGTTCCCTAAATTATCCAAACTAGTTGCCACTCTATTAAGTTTTAAGATACACATACGTACTTCATGCGCCGGATTTTTAACGGCCGCTTCATGTGGAGTGTCATGCATTAGAATAGGAAATCTTTGTTCTTCCTGAATTTGGGCTCGTAAAATTTGTTCGTTTTGCTGGGACTTTACAATGTGTCTTACATCGAACTCAACTTGAAGCTCGTCTTTACTAAGTTTTGATATATCCATCGTGACTTATAAAAATGTTTAAGAGAAAATTTAATATAAACCTCAACCAATCGGTAGAGTGACAAAAAAAAATATACGCGTTGTAAGCGGGAGAAAACAATATAGTTTTAACCTTAATACCTAGAACCCAAAATTTGTTAGTTAATATAAATAATTCAATATAATATAATAATATAAATAAATTAATCAAAACTAAAAATATAATATAACAAAGAAAATTAATAATAATAACGATTTATGACAAATAATATACGTATCAATACACAAAATTTCAGGAGATGATCAAGCAAGCATGAATGAGTCCTTGCAACTGATGAGTACGACTATTAGACTTCAGAGTAAACAAAATGATGATTTATTCCGGACTATTAACATTTAATTCTATCAGCCATATATACTGAGATATATCTGCGTCCGTACTAAACTTGGGATTACCATTGCCATTATATTTATCAAATAACGTCATCGAAACACACCGTGGAAACCAATGCATAGTTTACAAGCATTGCCAATCAAAACACGAGTGTGGCGAACATTACGAAATTCATGGCAATATATTATAACAAAGTTAATTGCTTCACTCCAGTCATATTTGCAACCGCACAAAATTTCAAAACCGTTGGTCGATATTGGGGTAAATATGACTAGACAAATTCAAAACACTGGGAAAAAAAACGTTGAGAATTGAAAATTTGCAAAAGATATTTTTCTTTAAAAAATTGAACTTTATTAATTCACATGCTGCTCTCACTTGAGTCAAAACGAAAATCGAATTTCCGGATGCAAGTATGAATGTGAACTTAAACGAATAATTTTAACTAACGACAAAAATGTTATGCACACTATAATAAAAAAATTGTAAAATTACCTAAGTTGTCCTTAGTTTTGGGCGCCACTGTAACCAAATGTACCGGTTCGAGTTAACCCTCTCATTCGGAACACCGGTTAACAGAATATCCAGGCCATTCTTCAGCCGCAGCATTTTGCCGGTCGTGCTCAGTCGAAGGGTGGGTTAACGCTGAGAATGACCTGGACCTTGAAAGCTGCATAACACAAATTATCTCATCAGCCGAACACTCCACTCACACCTTACATTTCGATCATCTCCTGAAAATTACAAAATTTAAACACACATTTTTAATTTTTTTCAAAACATTATAACTAAATTATATTTATTAATAATGAACAACATTTTTATCGGTATACACGCAATGTTTATTGCCCAAATTCAATATTTTTCCTTTTCCCTCCCTTCGTCCCGAAATCTGGTCCTCTCCGACTTTCGATGACACGGTGAGCTCGCCGTATCGCCAATTCGCCGTTTCTACAAATAAATAATTAAATAATACCCTATGCGTGGGAGATTAGAAAAAAAAATAATAAATTTGTCTTAAACAGAATTAACAAAAAAAAATTAATAATAAATAAAAATGTTGGTCATCAAAAAAAAAATACCAATAAATTAATAATTAATAATAATACATAAATTACGACATGTGGGGGTAGGTATTTATCGCCACCTTTGGAGCTTGCATCATCAATGCCAGTGTCCCCTATTTTGATCTGTACCATGCGGTACCACGGCAATCTCCTTACTCACGCTCGGGGCTGTGCCCTCGTCTTCGTGGTCACCAGAGCTATAACTCGCCAATGCCCGTCTGACACGGACTCCTGAAACAACACAAAAATAACCCCGCGTGTCGGACACGGGTTCTCTTGCCTTGGTGTTTTTTTTGTTTTTTTTTTTTTGTTGAATGTTACACACACAATAATAACTTTATAATATGTTTTAGTTTTTAATTTTTTTTTCTGTTTGTTTGGTTTTTTTTTTGCACACAATAGTTATCCGATCACACACAATGGCCACAAGAGTACCTTTTTTTTAGAAAGGTATTGTCTTTACGTTTTTATTTTTATTTTTAATTTATTTATTTTTATTTATCTAATAATTTTAGGCTTATTCTTACCCGTGTTTTATTTTTTTTTTCCCTTGTGTTTTTTTGTTTATCGTGTCTCCGTATTTGTAATTTTTATTTCTTTTCTCCTGAATTGCATCCACACGCCATCAGCTCTCGATCCAAAAAGAATTATTTTTTTGAAGTTTATGACAAACCAGCAACAAAAAAAAAGTAAATAAATGTTATGTCATCCAATTATTTTGCCATCTGCACTAATGGTATGGTAACTTTATCCGGTTCAGTCAAGACTTGAACCAAAATTTGTTCACCACTAACATATATGGCGCCTTAATGTTGCTTAATTTATACAGTCAAAAATTGTATATTAACACTATGCCGCCCAAGATGCTTACATCGTTACAGCCTTTTTATATACACAAACCAAACTTCTAGAAAGCTCATGACTTTTCCAGTTAGAATAGCGTAGAAACATTTAGAACAATTTTATCATGGAAAATTCCATTTTAGTACAGTTAAACAATGAGCTATTAATTTAATTTATTCTATTACACACTAGGTTTCACATTTCGATGGCAGTTCCTCACAATGGCTGATTGTTACTCGCCTTACTGTCGCATCCATACCGTTAAATTTAAGTTTCAGCTCGAAGTTATCGCCACTCAATATTCCTCATCCAAAATCCAACACAAAGCTATTCATCCTCATGAAGTTCGTTCCCAAAATCACCTCGTCCACAATGTCTGCGACCAGAACTTCGTGTGGGAAAAGAGTTTCGCCGATCCTTACGCTAACGATATTTTTCCCTTTTATCATTGCACTCTCTCCATTCGCCATTCTTAATTTCAAACCATCAGCCAGCTGCACAGCTCCTGCGATCAAGTCTTTCCGGACAATTGTGTGGGCTGCTCCGGTATCCAGCGTAATAATACAATTCCTCCCATCAACATCGCCCTTATTTGTTACGCTGCTTCCGCCTCGTACTACACTCGTAATAGGGATGAACGTTATGGGGCAACCAAACAGCGAGGCTAGCTTCGGTTCCTTCAAACTGACTTCTAACCTTTCCACTTTACCGACTATAGCTATCTGTTCATCCGATTCCTGCTCTCCTCTTAGTGTTCTTTCCACAGAAGTTGGTGATCCGTGCCTTTTTCTTCTTGCTTCCAAACAATCTCGCGAGACGTGGCCAATCCTGTTACATACCCAACATCTTAGCTCGCTGCTTCTAGATCTTTGTCCCGACCGTTCGGCGTTTGCCCGCATAAAAGGTGGCGATCGTCGCTCTCGTCGATGTGACCCAACTTGTCACATTCCCAACACCTAAGCCTGCCGCTTCTAAATTTTGGTACTGTCGCTCTATCTACCCTTTAGCGTCTAAATTCATTTGGCGCCTAAATAATGACGGTCTGGTGAAGTTCTGCATAGCCTCGATTGTTAACGCAAACGCAACGGTTTCCGCGAACGTTGATTTAGGTGACAACATCACCGCCTTGCGTGTCTCTCGATCTCGAATGCCGTCAATGAATGCGTCAATTTTTAGCCTTTCCATATAATCGGCTGACGTACTGGTATGTGCTTGATGTACTAATCGCTCGATTGCCGATGGAAATTCCTGTAGCGATTCTCCTCCCTTTTGATAGCGGCTTTTCAATTCCATGCGATAGATTTCCCGCATGTGGTCACTGCCGTACTTCCTATCCAGCGCCTTCATAATTTCGATATAACTGTTGCGATCTTTTTCCGGAATTGTTTGTAAGGCCCCCGCTGCTTCACCTTTAAGTGCCACTATTAACGCTGCGTTAAGATGTTCATCATTCCAACGGTTTTGATTGGCTGCCGTTTCAAATTGAAATTTGAAAATACCGAAAGATGTTGTACCGTCGAATGTTGGTGGCTTTAATTTGATTGAGTGAACGGTCTGAACGTTATCTCAAGACGTTGAACCTCTGATTGTAATTTATGTTATAGGTACCCGTTGAATCTCCATTTGCAATTTTTCTTCAATATGTTGCACCTTCGTTTCTAATTTCTGGTCAACTTGTTGAATCTCCATTTGCAGCTTCTCCACTTCGCCGTGTATGTTAGTTGATAATTCGAGAAGTTTATCGTCGATTCTCTTATGACCATCTGTAATTTGGTCTTTAATTTCTTCTTGTTTCTCCATCCGGTGTTTAAGTTCTTCGTTTGACTCCAATTTTTCTCCAATTGTTGCTCGTTTAGTTGTTCCATTTCGTGGTTTGACTGTTTAATTTCCTCCATTTGTCCCATCATTTGGTTTCCTTGTTCTACTGCTTTCCTTCTTGCGCCATCTCTGCTTCATAGCAGCCATTCACTGCGACAAATCGAAACTTCCAGATTGTTATTGTGTTGTTTCGACCGACGGTTGTTTATCTCCTGTCTTCTGTACAATTGACGCATCCGTTACTTCTACGCCAAAATGATGATGGTCAGCGTTCTACCCTTCCTTATCCATGGCATCACGTAGTCGCGCTTTTGTAAGCTGCTTTATTACCATCAGTGGCCAAACCCCGTTTCTCAAGTTCTCTCTTTAATTCTGCAACTTTTAATTCGTTAAGAATCATTTTCTTTATCTTATTATTCACAATCCCACCACTGTCACCAATTGTTACGTTTTCACAAAGCAAACTTTCAATCACTGGATTGTGAATCAAACAAAATCAATTCAATTTATCACCAACGAATTTATTTATGTCACACAAAAATTATAACAACACTATTTATTAACGATAATTTACAAAATCACTTTAAATAATTTTTTTTACACAATTTTACTGTACACTTATAAATTTTATTTCGCACTAAAACACTTTTTAAATCATTTTTTAATTCCTTTTATAATCTTCACACTATCGCTTACCAAATACTAATAATCTAAAAAAAAATTGTTTGCATTAATAAAAATATTTCTACGAGTTGAAAAGTGAATAAGGAGACAGGCAAAGAACAGCATTTTAGCCAGACGTAATAGCCGCCTTATGTATCAATCAATGCACATATGTATGTGTGCCATCACAGCTCGCTAAGATTATAATCAAAACCTGCGAGAATTTTCTCTCTAGAAAGCCTGCTTGTTTTATTAGTACGCAGAAACATATTTAAAAATATGCTTGTTAAGTGTATTGGTCATTACGCAAAATCATATAAGAAAAATTTAGTTTTTTTATTTTTCACCAACACCACTTATAGTTAATATCATACACTAATTAACATAATGTATTCACAATTGTATATATTCTCTCAGTAGTATACAAATACTACAGTATACAAATGATTGGACTTTCTCCAGAGAAAGTTTTCCAAGTTTTTGATTACAATATTAAACTCTTTGCGGCCGTATTAAGTTTATACACAGGTCGTGCTGGTCGGAATTAATTTTCGTTGAATGAACAGTGATACATAATATGCAAGAATATGAAGAAAAAACCAATTATAATAATTCTTTTTTTAAATATTTAAGGAAGCAAAAATGCCTTATTATGTGAGTTGGAAATATTCTAAAATAATTTTCGGACGATATTCTGAAAAATGATTTTTATACGAAGTTCTGGAATATGGTCAAGTAGGATGGAACTTGGCTATTATTTGTTGTTTTTGGTTCACACTTTATTCGAGAAAATACATTTTCGATTAATCAATTAATGGCCTCCGATTAACTGGACAGTAGATTAATCGATTAATCTATCGATGCCCTACTAATTATAATTAAACACATTTGCGACCAAAATCGATGTCCAATATGGTTCTTTGCTGCGGTGGCTGAGACTAGACATACGACCGGAAGGTTAATATTCAAAATATGCGTGTACTTTCTCTTTGTTTCAAATATATTTCAATTTCATTTGTTTGAATAACTTACACTACACATGCATAATTGGTGTTCCTTTTGTTCGTATGTAATTTTCGTTTTCAAAAATTTTAAAAACGCTTGCTACTGTGGACATAAGTATATAGTAGATATTTTCACAAGAAAATAAAATAAAGTAGGTGGTTTTTTTAATTTTTTTCATACTCGGGTCAAGATGATTTTGAAACGCCGAAAGTTGTTGTATATTGCATCTGTATGCGTAGATTTTGTGTTGATTTTTATGTTTATGTAACTTGATTTTCATACAATTTTTTAAGTACTCCTACCGCAAAAGACGTTTTCACATCAAAAAAGAAATAAAAAATCGATTCGACTAGGACAGTGAGGGGGTGGGTGTACTATGTATTCGGTTCGGAAAGTAGTTTTCTCAGAATTCTGAAAATTTTTAGAGAAAAATAAAAGAAAATCGAATTTATTTTAAATTCAACTTAAACTTTCAGATCGGAATACAAAATAGGCATTTGGAAATTTTTTTAGTGTAAAAATGATTGTGAAGGAAGGTTCATCTATTTAAAATTAGATTTGTTATGCTTTGTTTATTACAAAAGGCATGTAAATTTAATATTTTTCTTTACTTCCAATTTTATGAATTACTGCTGAATACTAAAATGCAATTATAAAAAACGGTTTGCACAGTAGCTTCTTTGACCCATCGGTGTGCAAATTGAGGAAAATACTTTTATTACATTTGCATGTCTAAAAATACAAAAAAAGGTTGGGGACATTTTTAAGTGTTCGGAACAAAAATCAGTACTTCGACTAAATGAAATACTTCAACCGTTTCTCATACGGTTATAATAATTTACAATTAATCATTGTAAGAAATTTTTCGCCATCAGTTGCTCTTAAAGACTTCTTTTAAAGTTATTGCCAGGGAATTCTGAAAGAAATCGGTAAAATAAACTTGAATTAAACTAACTGTTTTGACCCTTTTCCTTAAGAGTAAACATATTTATTTTTGTTAAAGTTACGTGGACAGACATTCTTAAAGTTAAATTCACGTGTTTCTACCTACTACAAGCAGCGATTAAAATATGTACATGTGTGGTTAAATGATATTCTTCGTTTTACTGAACCTAATCAAATAAACAAGGGAAAATTAAAAGAGAAATATTTAAATGTATACCCCTTAAGGAGGAATAATTTGTGTAGAGTTTTCCCCTTATAGAGCGTAACATAATACTATATACACATTTTTCATTGATAACATTTCTTTTTTCTTTTCATTATTAGGCAGGGATTCAAATAAAAATTTAAATTTTTGTTCGTGCGGTAATTCTACTATTTCTTAAATTTAGTTATTTGATTGTAGTAAGATAAAATATATGTAAGTGAGAGAGAAATACTAAAATTATTCTAAAAGAATTAATTATTACGAATGGATTTTTTTTTTTCAATTTAAATTAAAATTTGTTTCGTAATTTATTCGAAATATTCTGCTTTCGTTTGTTTGTGTTAAGTAATATGTAAATTCCGACTTGGTTATTGCTAAAATGTGCAAAACATGAAATAAAAAACATTTTCATACTTAATTCGTACAAACATTCGGTAAACATACCGGGTTTCCAAATTTAAAGGGAAACATTTCTGGATGTGTTTAATTTGGATATGATTGTTTAATAAAAAAACATTTTGCTAGAATCCTGTTAAAGTCAATACGGTTTTGTTACATGTGGTTGCAGAATTACATTTGAATTTGTCTATTTTCACTAAAATTATATTTGTTATATTATTCAACGAACGTAATATGATAGTTATTACTCATGCTGATACAGTTATTCGAAGGAGTACCATTACACGTGACTGGAATAAGTTCTTTCTAAAAATCTTTTTCTAAGTTTGCTGCTATTTCTGAATTTTCTTGTTCATATTTCTTCATTTAAAAATACGCTAGCGAATATTTATGTTTTCATTCATTCATTCAGTGATATTTTTAAGTTAATCTGCCTAAAAATAATGAATTTCTCCATTGAAATTTTTGCTACAAGATAGTTTATCTTCAACTTTTAACAGAAAGCTGTTTACCGCACTTTTATCACAATAATTTTTATTAACAAACTTTATCAAAACAATAAAGGCTGTTAGAATTTAAAATATACAAAAATATTTAAAATAATTAGTACAGTTTAATTTATGTGATAATAGGAATATGAGAAAGGAAGAAAGCAAAATATATTTATAAGGTCATCAACCAGGTACTTTATTTACATAGCTGAAATAAAAACAAAACCTTATTAAAATCAATAAATTGTTATATTGAAGATGACATGACATGATGATAGTGTAATCGGACGGACATCCTGGTTTCTCCAGACATGTTATAGTTTTTCAAACTTCTGTAGGCGTTAAAATGTTACTAAAATACATCGACAAATATATGTATATTCAATTTGGTGCTGAAGGCGGAGAAAATTATCTGGGTTGGCTAAGTATGCAAAACTAGAATTTTCAATCTATAGTTTTTGATTTATGGTATCCACCTTAGTACCATTAGTACCAATAGTGTTTCAAAATAATTCTTGCCGATGGGCCATGTTTTACTTTAATAATTCTGATCCCAGCCCAACTGGCTGTGAAATAATATATAAAACTTTAGGAACAATTTATAGGATCTGCAAAATATTTCAGATATAAAGATTCACTAAAATCAAACAACAAATATGCTTGTTTCATTTGATGCAAGGAGAAAATAGGCTGAATCAGATAAATATGTAAAATTAAATTTGGCGAATAAAATTTTTGATTTATATTGACCAAAACATTATTGGCGGTGTTTCACAATATTACTTTAAGTTGGCTCTTATTTTATTATATTTAAGAAATCCGAGCCGAAATGATATGGCCCGAGAAAGTCTTCAGAGCGTAAAAAATTCGGTTTTATATCAGGAACTACTTAAAGAATCGGCTTAATAACTCAGATATAAATTTTCACTTATATCCGTTGAAAAACGGGCATACTCAATTTGGTGCTGGAAATGTAATAACGACTTGGATTGGTTACGTACAAATGTAAAAACGATTTTAGGCCTATTCCACTAACACAATTACACTAGAGACAATTTCACTGCACACAATTCCACTGGCACAATTCCACTTGGCACAATTCCACTGGGCACAATTCAACTTGCACAATTCAACTTGCACAACTTAACTTACACAATTCAACTTGCACAATTCAACTCGCACAATTTAACTTTTTGATAATCAAATGCATTAAGGGTAGGAAATCGCGCGCGCGATTTACCACCCTCAATACGTTTGATTATCAAATAGTTAAATTGTGCAAGTTGAATTCGTTTAATTATAAAAAAAAGTTGAACTTAAAAAGTTACCTATAAAGAAAGAACTACGGACGTTAAAGCAGTGGAATTGTATGCAGTGGAATCGTGCCTATCGAAATGGTGCTAGTGGAATAGGCCTAGAATTGTAATAACTGCAGCAATGGAAATATTTTTTACCATTGCTACCTTAACCATTTTTTTTTTAAAGGTACCCCCTTCTTTTATTATATCTTAGCTTATTTAAGTTTAAATAACACCAATAAAATATTACAGTATGTGTTTGCATTTCCGTGTAACTGTGCAAGTTGTAGCGCAAGTTAAATTGTTCCTCAGTCGAATTGTGTCAAGTGGAATTACGTCTAGTGGAATTGTGCTAGTGGAATCGCCCGGTTACCTAAAAAACAAATTTGTTTTTGGCAAATCTAAGTTTTTCATTTATGATTTACCTATATCATATAATTTATTGAAGTCTGTTTTAATTAAGAAGCTCCTGCAGTTATGCACCAATTCAGTTGAAATTTGATATCTGACTAAATTATTGATCAATACCAGCATATCCAAGTTATGAACCAAGGTAGCGGATTTGAAACTATTCTAGAAGAAATTTCACCACACGTCTATTTTGTAACTAGTGTATGAACTTTGCCTTCAAACCAATTTCATATAACACACAAACAATTTTTTTTAATCAAATAGATAACATATTTTAAGTGTTTGTTTAAGTCGAAAACTATATCAGCATAGGAACCAAGCGCAAATTTTAGAGAGAAAAAAATTCGATATAAAACTTTATTTAAAAAAAAAATTGAATGCAACCAAAACTGCGGTAAAATCGTGCATGAAACCAAATTAAAAAACTCAATATATTAGGGAAAATCTTATTAGTACGTATCGAGGATACTTCTAAAATATTAACAAGTCATTTTTGTATTTTTAAACCAAAATAAATTATCCTGTATATTTTTCCACAAATATACATAGGTTATGCGTGCAAAATTTGCATTTTTATTTCTATGTCAGCTACCAAAGAAAACGCTACATACATACATATATAATTTAAGTATACGACTGGATTATTTGTGATTACATATTTTAAACCCAAAAATGATACGTGTGCTAACGCTTGCTAAATTAATTAGTCAATTCGTTGAAGAGAATTTTCTGTTTATTGAAGGTAAAAAAATCTCACACTTTTCTTTGTAATTTCATAATAAAAAGTCTTACTTAATGGGAAACATACAACCGACAAAAAGACAAAAGAGACAAAAGAGAACTAGAATTTCGTTGGACCCCATACACTTTCGTGGATAAAAAAAAGTATTGGTGGATCCGCTGGGACAGGCGCTAATTTTTCATTTAGAGTTTGAGAATTTGAAACACCATGAAACTTTAAAAGAGTCAACATTAAAATCAGACGACGTTTTACCGGAACTGGGACTTTCAAATACAATTTCTGTTGCATTTCATTGGAAAATTGCACTGCATATCATAAATTAACTTTATTTAAATAATACGTAGAAGCATGTCTGTTTGACAGCACATACCGTTATAACCGCAAAAGTGTTAACAAAATTTGGCGCACATTGGCCAAACAATGTTTTAAACAATCATATTAAATACAATTTATTCTATTTATTTTTAAACACAAAAAAATTAAAATCGTGCCAACTAAAAGTATCCGCGCCTAATCTTTATGCCCGATTTAGATGAAGAAAAATGTTTGCCTTGCAAAAAAGAAGAGATTAGTATATTACAATTTTCGTTTGAATGACAAGAACCAAACATAAATATGCAAAATTATGTTAGCGTTTCTTTTTTGTTTTTTTTACCAATTGTTACTAAAAAAACATTAAAAATAAATATGATACTATAAAATATACCCGACCCGACTATATTTTTTGATATTTTATAGTAACAAACAAACACAAACACAATAAAGCTCGTATATTATGAAAACCTATACGATGACCAGAAGTCAAATGTTATAGTAGAAAAAATCAAATCAAAAGCAGTTTTCCCAAATTTTATTTTTGTCACTACCAATTTTATTTATTGCTATAAATTTTATTTTTGTCACACTTCTGATAAATGTCAAAAAATATAACATCCAATTATAAGCCGCCAAAAGATTATAGCATCGCCATTTTGGTTTACATAGTCCTTTCTCATTTTAACTAATGGATATTTTTTAGTCCGTGCAGCTCTATGCAAGGCAAACATTTTGTTCGTCTAAATGAGTGTATTTACACTTGGTCTCAGGAATCCGGGCTCTTTCTTCGTATTTCCCTCCTCTATCTGCAAAACCGGTTTTATTGCCGCCATGTTGGAGATTAATTGTTAAACCAAATTTTTTGTATTTTTCGGGTTTCATCGCACTAACACAAACCAAAATTAAATATAAAAATTCTCAAGGACATATAATTTTTGTTTTCGTATTATTGGTTAGTTTGAGTGTGTCTTTTAGAGCGTCAGTAATAAGAAAATTAAATAATAACTAAAAACATTTTATAAATAAAAATTATGGAAAATCAAGCTCCAGAAGGTTGGACTCGTGAACAGACGTTACGTTTAATTCACGAGTTAAAGAAATAATCGTGCCTCTACAACCCTGTAGATATTAATTTCGTCAATAAAGTTCCGGAGCAAAAAGTTTAATTTAATTAACAATCAGTTAAAACTAATTAAACCGTGTGTGACAATCAGTGAGATAAAAAAAAATTAAAACATTAAAGGCTCAGCTGTATAAGGAAAAACAAAAGGTGACAAATTCCAAAAGAAGCGGCTCGGGAATTGATGAAATTTATGAACCAAAACTTTGGTGCTATAATGAGCTTTCATTTTTATTGTACAGTGCTGGTAAAAAAAAATTGGGCAAACAAATTTATTGCAAATTGGAGTATTTTTTTGCTAAAATTACAAAACTTTTAAAAGCAATTGGTTTATTGTTTCATTTTAAATACATGTATGACGTAATTTTTTGAAAGAAAAAAATTGACCTGCAATTTAGGGGCAAAATACCGAAAAATTTCAAAATATTCAAAATACGTTGATTGGTGTTAAAGTAATGTAATAAATTAAACACTTTTTTTATTTTTTTGTTTGTTTTTTATTGATTTATAGAAGTTCAATCTTTCATATTAATATTTTGTTGGACCGCCTTTTGCTTTTATTACACCGGTACAACCCCGCAACTGATGTGCAAAAAAATTGGGCAAGCAATTATTTTTTTACGCCTACCGTTCTTGGCCGTCATTAGGGTGCAGATGTTTTATTCCTGTAATTTATTTTTTGAGTATAAATAGTGCATATTTTGTAAGATTAAGTTATTCTGTAAGTGATCCTAGACAAATAAAGAATAAAGTGCAATTTTAGTTAAAAAAATGGGAAAAGTTAGTGACCAGTGTAAAAGCAATATGTTGATTTTGGCGCGAGAAAATGTAACCACGCGTGAAATAGGTGAAAGATTAAACATTCCTAAAAGTACTGTCGCTTGGAATATTAAAAAAAATCGAGAGATGGGCGGTACACAAAGAAAGAAAGGCTCTGGAAGGCCAAGAAAGACAACGCCAGTGGAAGATCGTTTTATACTATTACAAAGTCGTCGGAACCGTTTTAAAACTTCATCGGACATAAGACATGATCTTGAGCGAGCAACGGGAAAAAAAATTTCAGCCGGCTCAGTGAGAAAAAGACTTGTAAAAGCTGGTTTGAGAGCACTTAAACCAATCCAGAAGCCTGAGTTCACATTACTAGTGAAAAAAAACGTTTGCTATGGGCCCAGGAGCATGTTAATTGAACTCCAGAGATGTGGAATGACGTGATTTTCTCCGATGAATCAAAATTCAAGCTGCATGTTGGAGTTGGAAGAATTCTCGTAAGGAGAAAACCTGGCGAGAGACTTAGCAACGAATGTCTTTTAAGACTTCCACCGAAAAAAGAAGGAGTTATGGTCTGGGGATGCTTTTTTGGAAATGAAACCGGTCGATTGTGCTTTCTTAGTTCCAGCGTTACAGCAGCTGTTTATCTGCAGGTCCTTCAGAACGAATTTGAGCCTTCTGCGTTAAAGGTTTTTGGCGAGACTTGCAAATTTATTTTTCAACAGGACAACGCTCCGTGCCATACCGCCAAAATTGTGAGTTATTAATTTTGAATTGTAGATAGACAAATTGGTTTTCAGATAAATATAAATAATTTGTTAAAAACTTGTTTTTTTTTCTTATCTCTTCATTTAAAGGTAAAAAAGTACTTCGAAGAAAAAGTATCGATGTGTTGAGCTGGCCTCCGTATGGTCCAGACTTAAATCCAATTGAAAATGGTTGGTCTATAATGAAGCTAGAAGTAGCAAGGAAGCGCCTAGAATCGATTGAAGCTTTAAAAAGTTTGTTGATGATGATTTGGGAATCTATATCTCCTGCGACTTTGAAAAATTTATCAAATTCAATGAATCGGAGGTGTATCGCTGCAATAAAAGCAAAAGGCGGTCCAACAAAATATTAATATTAAAGATTGAACTTCTATAAATCAATAAAAAACAAAAAATAAATAAAAAGTAAGTGTTTAATTTATTACATTACTTTAACACCAATCAACGTATTTTGAATATTTTGGCATTTTTCGGTGTTTTGCCCCTAAATTGCAGGTCAATTTTTTGTTTTAAAAAATTACGTCATACATGTATTTAAAATGAAACAATAAACCAATTGCTTTCAAAAGTTTTGTAATTTTAGCAAAAAAATACTCCAATTTGACGGGTGTGAAGTTTGTCCCAAAAAAATACCATGTACGTATACAAATCCAATAAGAATTTTCAAATCCAAATGTGTGTTAGTAATTACACTGTAAAATTTAGTATGTAAAGAGATAACTATAGAATATTGAAAAGAGATAATATGATAAACTTATTTTCAAATTCGGTTCATATAAGTTTTTTTATTATTACTTAAATGTGAAGTTTTATGGACTATGTGCTCTAGCGGAGAAAAGTGAAATATGTGATAAGTATATGGAAATATTTTCTATTTAATTTTAATTTTATTTAGTTAATATCTAATTAATTAATTTGTAGTTTAAACTGTGATTCTCGTTTACTTGATTGAACCAATGTAATCTTTTTGAAACATTTATGTTTTTAGTAACATTAGCTTAATATCAAATTTCTGATATTTTTAACAACAAATTTTTGGCATTTAAAATTATAAAATATTACGAACTGAATCAAACATACCAAAATGACACTTTAAACTGCATATTGGATTATTTTGATGCACCATTCTTTAAAATTTTAACAGCCTAATGTTTCATGAACCAATCGAGCCATAAGCCATTTCCAAACGGAGGGGATGAAAATGTTTAGTAATTTTTTGAACGTCGTATCGATTTTATTTGTTTGAGTAGTTTACGAATCGGTCAATATCAGATATCCTAGAGTTTGTCGGGTAATGACCATACATACAAATGATAGCCTAATGTTTCGTGAACCAATCGAGCCATAAGCCATTTCCAAACGGAGGGGATGAAAATGTTTAGTAATTTTTTGAACGTCGTATCGATTTTATTTGTTTGAGTAGTTTACGAATCGGTCAATATCAGATATCCTAGAGTTTGTCGGGTAATGACCATACATACAAATGATAGCCTATTGTTTCGTGAACCAATCGAGCCATAAGCCATTTCCAAACGGAGGGGATGAAAATGTTTAGTAATTTTTTGAACGTCGTATCGATTTTATTTGTTTGAGTAGTTTACGCATCGGTCAATATCAGATATCCTAGAGTTTGTCGGGTAATGACCATACATACAAATGATAGCCTATTGTTTCGTGAACCAATCGAGCCATAAGCCATTTCCAAATGGAGGGGATAAAAATGTAATAAATGTAATAAATAATTCCCAATCCTATACATTCCCACAAAAATTTGTACAATTTTTTATTTTTATTCATTTGAATATTTTTTTATTGTTTTATCGACCCTTCGTTGTTAAAATATTCAGTCAATAGTTGCCTGACAGATTGACCAAATTTTGATTTATTTAAACGGGCATCTGCCGTCTGTTGCGATGTATCTTCTTGCGTTATTATATTTTGCAGTTGCATTTCGTCCCTGTACCACTAGCTTTTGGTACATAAGAAATTGTGTAATACACAACAACACTGGACAGTTGTTGTTACCTTGTTTTGCGATTGCTTAATATTCCAAAGGCATCTTAGTAAATTATTTGATTGAAATTTGAATTTACTGACATAACAAAAAAATATTGGTTCGATTAGGGTTAAAAACAAATAATTTTTGTTTATGTTTGTGATATGACGCGCAATTGTTAAATCGTAAATATATTTTAATTATTTTGTTGTTTAATGGTTTATTACTTATTATTCTTAATTATTATTAATAGATCAACGTATTTTTGATTAATATCTAGTAGTTTTATTTAAATTGAGGTTTTGTTTTACTACTGTCATAAAAATTTGTGTTCCATTGGACGTCTGTTGATCTGCTCACAAGTACTTGGCAGTAGCAAATTGTTTCCAATGGAACACAATGATTATTTGCACCATTTACCTAGCGCATCTAGCGGAAATATACATATATAAAACTTGATAAAATATATTTTGCTATCTGGCGTATTATGAAAACTTTTTATCCAGCGTTTTTTCAGCGTTCTTTTTCGTTGTTGCGTGAAAAGATATACAGTGAAAATCCTGAAAGCCGGAAACTGACGGGAATAAAAGATTTTCCGGGTTTCAGGAGTTTTTCACCTTTAAGGACTTGTAATTTTATTTAAGCAAAAATGTCTATTTTGATAAGACATGATCTTAAATAAGAAAAACCCTGGTTTTGATAAACAATTTAAATAAAAATACATACCATTTGTAATATGTAAATACATATTTCATATATTTTTAATTTATTGCAACATATCACATTTATTATACATATTATGTACATATGTACATATATTTGGCTTGCATATATACATTGTACAAATGTATACAAATATATTCATCACATTTTAAAAATCATAAATTATACATTTTGTACATAAAACATTTGCTGGCGTTTGTTCGAATTAATTGTTCATTAAGCCTGGCATCAAATCACGAAGAATACACCTTTCAGCATAAAACAAATTTGTCCAAAGTGGGTTGTCTCATACGAATTTTTTTTTGGCAATAGTTTACCATCTTGAAATTAATTGTTTCTGTTAAATCAAAAATATCATTATTTCCAGCATCCAAAGCGTATTGTCTGACTGTTTCAAGTGCCGTAATAGCATCTGCAAGCGTTGGAGCAGGACAACTTGGTTCGCAGTTATCCTCTGCAGTCTCCTCCGACATATCAAGAAGTTCGAGGATTTCGTTGAGATCGATAGTATCGATTTCGGTGATTACCTGATCGTCCATGACAATGAATCATTCAGCCGAATAAATGTTATTACCATACATATTTATTATTAAATTGTCGATTTCTGCTACTAGTAAATTCATACTTTCTTCATTATGTTGCAAATTTTGCACCGAAAATCCACAATTTGCAAAACACTTTTTGATCGTGTCCGCCTTAATCGCATCATTCGCTTCTCTTAAGAAAAGCAAAGCCTCCAAAACGTTGAATTGTTTTGTTAAGTCTGAGACTTTGCCACAATCATTCATTTTTAATAATAATTTGCCGAGCATTAATTTCCGATAATTTAACTTCAGGCTATTTATTATCCCATTATCCAGAGGCTGTAATATTTCAGTCGTATTGGGTGGCAAGTATATGAGCTTAACGGGTGTTAAAATTATTTCTGGTTGACAAGCCGCGTTGTCCAGAAACAATAATATTTCTCTATTTTGCTTTTCCATGGCTTGATTAAGGTCCACAAGATAACGCTCGAAAATATTGCTGGTCATCCAAGCCTTTTTATTCGCGAAATATTTTACGGGAAGCTTGTTTACATCAAGGTTTTTGAAACTTCTTGGCTTCAAACTTTTCCCGATAACCAGTGGTTTAAAAGTTGTTCCATCAGCGAAAACGGTCAGTAACACCGTTAATCTCTCGTTAGAGAATTTTCCCCCGCTGTATTTTTCTCCTTTCATCTGTAGAGTTTTGTTGGGTAACATCCTAAGAAACAAAGCCATTTCATCACAGTTTGCGATATCTTTTAATTCATAGCCAGCTGTGATCCCGGCTAACTTGTTTTTCCAATCAGAAACTTCGTCCATAATAACATCGTCCGATTCACCCGTGCACACATTAAATGCAATTCCACGTCGCTTTCTAAAGCATCGTAGCCAACCGTTCGATGGTTTAAAGCTGTCAAGTTTTAGTGCTTCGGCGAATTTAAGTGCTTGTTGCTGCAATATGGGACCCGAAACTGGGAAATTTTTGGCACGTGCAACGCCGAACCACTCAAATAAAGGTTCTTGAATTTTAGCGTATTCAGTGGTACGTTTTTTTTTTTGGTGATTAATTGATTCTCACGACTTTTAAGATATCTTTCGCTTATGATGCCTTTATTTTTTATAGCATTATAAATTTGCGTTTTTCCGCAACCGAATTTTCTGACAATATCTTCTACTGTGGCACTATTTTTTTCTCATTTCAATTGCTTCATATTTTTCTTTTAAATTTAGATTTTTAATTTTTTGTTTTGCACTCATTTTTAAACCATTAAGAACAGACTACAATTGAAAGAAACTCATGTATTGTTTAGAGATGGTAGAGGCATCGAGTACAATACAATGGCACAATGAAAGAACAAAGGAAATTTTGACATTCGTTTTTATTAAATTTTCGCGTCCGAGGATTCCAAAACTTTAAATTTGTACTGAGTGAGTGACGAAATTACGTCCGCGTCTCAGGAGTTTTCGTTATAAAAATTATATTTTCTATGAAATTAGTTTAACGGGGATATTTTTGAAATTTTTTTATGCCTCTGTAAAGGTACCTCAAGTGATTTCCGGCTTTCGGGATTTTCACTGTAAATGAAAAAGACGTGATGGAAACCAAATGAAAAGATTTTTTTCATTCCGTCATAGAACGAGAATTGAACCCGTGGGGTCAAATATATACGTTATCATTAATTTGGCTATTGTTATATTTAAACCAATTGCTGTATCATCTAGCGGAAATCTATGTACTCGATAAAATGTGCGTTTACAGTGTATCTCACTATGAAACCAGCATATTCAGCGTTTTTTACGATTCTTTTTCATTTGGACATCGAGAATTACTTATTGTCGTTGTGTGAAATGTTATAAAGGAAACAAAATGGAAATATTTTTTTTATTAGGTTTTTTGATAGAACGAGAATTGAACCCCTAGGGGGGGGGGGGGGGGGTCGTTTGTGATATTGTAAATTAATGGTAATTTCGTGGTTAAATTATTAATTAATAAAAATCCAAACTTTATTTTGTAAATCCGTCAAAATTATTTTGTAAAGTCGCTATATTGGTTTTTGATTTGATTGGGAGTCCAATGAGTGGGAATAAAAATGGATAACTATTTTCAACATCTGAGGCTGGAGCCGATGATGATGCTATTGCGGTTGTGACAAGAAGCAAAAAAGGAAGAATAACAACCAAAAAAAGAAGGTGCGCGATTAAAGATTATAGGAAAACTCGGCAAGAATTTCGCAATATGCCAAGCCTAATGCAGGAGCTTAAGCAAAATTCTGCCGATTTCAAAAATTTCATACGTATGGATGAGGGAGGATTTGGTAAATTAAATTAATAAGACATTGAAAAAGAAGACACAGTTATGAAGAAAGCAATAAATCCGGAGGAAACGCTATCAGGTCCTTAAAATTTTTAGCCACCGTAGAAAACTTTATGGAACTGGGCTACAAATTATTAATTAATAAAAATCCAAAATTTATTTTTTAAATCCGTCAAAATTATTTTGTAAAGTCGCTATATTGGTTTTTGATTTGATTGGGAGTCCAATGAGTGGGAATGAAAACAGTAGCAAGTTGTCAAAATCTTTCCTCTCCAAAACAAACATTTAGTTGTGAGGCTAAAACCAAACATTTAAAGGATAAATATTTAAAAGTAAATTAAAACATTAAATTAATTGTAAAATTAACTTTCTATTTAATTAAATTCAATCTGTTGTTTTATGAAACTAAAATTAACAAAAAATAATATTTTATTTCAGTTTCCGAAAAGCGAACAAGAGTGAGTGGTCAACAATTGCTGTTGATTGTTGATTACAGCATCAAATGGCAATTTCCACACTGCTTATGTGCTCTTGACAGCATATAGCATTTCGACCATAAAAAAAACTGTAATTATAAATGCTTCCATACTGCTAGGGCTTGCAGATCTTTAGAAAATTTAAATTCATTGTCGATGTGTGCAATGGTAGGATTAGCGATGGTGGAGTTCTGCAACACTCAAATTTTAATTATATCCTTCAGCAACCACGGATGAGGGACGAGTAGACAAGAAAGAAGATACGCAACAACTTCAGTAACAACGGCAAGCAGCAGTTGCTATGGTTAGTACAAAATTTGGGTACCCGCTTGGGAACAAGATGATGAACGAAATCTCACCCTCAACCGCTGATGGAAAAAAAAATCCTTACAGTTTTTCAAAAAACTTGCAGCACCAATGAGGAACGCTGACTAGGAGAGATTGTGTTTGTCTTGTGACTAACAGCTTGCCATTAATTATTAATAAAAAAAAAATGTATACCAACAAAATAGATATACTAACTATCGACTACTTACTCTCAATGTCCAATTTAAATTTAAAAACATCTAGAAACAGATTAAAGCGAACTACAAATTAAAATGGTCAAAATAAAATACATTTTAAAGATTTTCATTTTGGTTTATTAATTAAACAAAAGGTTAATTTTGAGGAAAAAAATCTGTGTAATATTTTTCCATAGAATTACAAAGAGGACAGAACCTAAACTTACATAGTCAAGAAAGTTCAAAAACCAAGATGGCCGACAAAATAATGATGGTCGACAAAATTTTAATGGGCGACCAATTCAATTTCCAGTTTTCCAGTTCCTTTGCATATATTTTTTTAAGTTTTAATATTTATATTATAAAATATCTCTTCCAAAATAAACAAAAATATTTTATCAGTTACAGATAACAAGTTGTAATTTTAGTACACAGGTTATTAGGGTGCTTAATTAATATAAATAAATTAGTGTTACAAGTGTACAACACACCTAAGTATTATTATATTATAATAGTTTACAGTTATAATGAACATAAAAATAACAATTTTTAACGTAGCTAAAGTATTAAAACTTGTAATAAACTTTTCTCATATGTGATTTTCTTCATTAAGCTTCCTTAATATTGAATATAATGGAACGCCTATGTGTTTTTGTTTTCGGCATATAGTCATCATGTCGATTTATATGAGTTACCAAAATAAGATTTTATTGCGAATGAAACTTGAGATTTGGACTTTAATTACAAATTAATGAAATAATAGGCCCGATTCTGCCTTCCAAAATTTTATGTTATGTTAAGTTATTTTTGTTTTTCCAATACAAATTCATATAGGAAGCGGGCAAATAAAATAATATAACATGAATTATATCGTTCCAGAATCGAGAGCCCATTATCTACTTATTTTTCATACACTACATTTTTCTATTCTGTTGTAGTTGATGGCGTTGTGGTGAGTGGTGTTTCAATTTTGTATATTGACAGCCAATATTTCAATTTTTCGTTTTGAATTTAAGCGAGAATTTGGTCTGTTTATTAAAGATAACTGGGCTACATTTTTACAGGAATTTGTTGAGGTGGATGAATAAGATAGTTGAAATATGTTGGGATCAAATGGTGTTTTAATGGGTAGGCAATAATTGTTTTCCGGAACCTCTTTCTCTTGCACTATTGTTTGAAATGAGAATGAATCTGGTACAGTGGAATAAAACAAATCGGAGAATTCTGTTGAAATTGAGGAATGTTTATCTTTAAAGGAATTAAATGCAGTCAATTGAATTTAGTTTGATAAAGGTTCAGAAAAACTCGTTTTTGGTTTATTATAAATGTAATGAATGTTTCTGTGGCGTGGAAGTACATAGGTATCTTGATCTTTTTTTGAAAAAGTAGGGTAATCTGTTGAATTTGAATATGGTGATGAACAGTAAGTGGCAATAAATGTAAAATGAATTGTAAACTGAAAAGTAGGTATCGTTTGAATACATGGATAGGATAGAAGTGGACATACTGTTATACTTTGTGTTTTTTTGGAAGTGTATGTGGATCTGTTGGGGATGGGGTAAAATCTGACATATGGTATAAGGTTTGTTACCTTTACGTCTGTTTGTAATGGAGTAATGCACATGGAGTAATAACTGTTTAATATTCTGTTGGGGTTGCAAAAAATTCACCCGTTATCTCTCTCTAATTTTTTCTGACAACTGATGGAATATCTGTAACTTCAATTCTTCGAAATTTTCTTCACATTGATTTTTTTTTAATTGAAAGCTTAGGTATCGACAAAATACATCCTCATTTGTTAATTTTTCCCGTTTTGGTCGCTGGCCAACTAATTGTTTAGTAAATTTCAAGGCCTCAATTGCTTCATTTTGCAGCTGTGTTGATTTTTTGCTCCGATCCCCCTCCGAGCCCAATCTGAAAATCAATCCCAAAAAAATAATCCTGACATGTTTGGTGATCCTTCTTGCTACATCCACCGGATATTTTTAAAGCCCTTCAGATGGCTAAGCGGACCGAGTTCAAATTGAGGCCTTGCAACTTTAAGAGCCGTAACAGATGGGATCACCAAAAATATTAGAAAGAAAACTCCCTATTACAATAATTTATAATCATTAAAATGATTTTCTCTTTATTTTTTTCAATTTTTTTAGTGTTTTTTAAAGATCTTGGTGAAAAATGGTCGTACAGAAATAGAAAAAATAGCATTGTAAAGATTTACGTCTCTAGTTTCGAGATTTTTAGTAGACATTTTGTGTGCGGTACCGTTGTCGCGCAATCACAAGAAATAGCGCGAGAAAAAAAATTTAAATTTTTTGTAACGCATAGGCCAGTGAGCCTGTTAATTAAGAACTTTATCCAAAAATCATTTTTAGAATTCCATTTTCATCGCGCATGTCAAATTTCACTAAAATTGGTTTAGAAATAGCAAAGTTCCAAATAATTTAAGTTCCATAATAATTAATACAAAGTTCCATAACTTCATCTAATTTTCTGTCGTCTTATGGGATAGTATTACAAAAAAATCTTTCATCGTTAAGGATTAACAAGTAACTAGTACGTGTGTTATACAATCTGTGGTTATTATATATGTGGATACATTTTTGTAACTACTTAAGTGACAACATGTGTTTGGTTGATTATGAACGCAGTTATATCTTTCGGTTATTTTAGTTGATATGTCTAATCTAATCTCTGTCTGTTATACTCCCGGTTCTTGATATGCCCGAGCTTCACCTGACATTATCCCGTTTAGGCCTGTGTTGCTAGAGTTAATGTTTGTTTATACTTACGTAAATTTTCTGCTTGTAGACTGTTGACTGCGGATTATTCAGATGAGTATAAAAATACAAGTTATGTCTTTAAATTCTGGTTTTAAACTTTTTTGTATTCAATTAAAATTTTGGCTTATATACAATTTTGCGTATATGTGTTACACCAACAATTTTGGTGTTAACAATTTTTGTTATAATTTTGATGATTTTTCATTACCCTTATTTTTATTTTCGATTTTATTTTTGATTGTAATAATTTTATTAAAACGAATTTGCTTAGTATAAGAGAGAGCTATTCATATGTATATTAAACCAGAAGTAAAGAAAGACTTACATTTTATTTCGTACGCATTTAGTGGGTATCCCCACCCTCGATGTCCCACATTCACACATATAACCCATCACCACCAATCTTCTCTATCACACAATTCTACCAACGCAAGACGATGCAACCATCATACGTAGACTTAATCAACAAAGATCAATCGATGGGCAAGGACACAGCAGCGCGGGTCGATTCACTCATTCTTGACGATTCACTGTATATATCATCGCAGCACAGTGGGTTAGTATAGGTACCAATAGCATTCGAAGTAACACTGTATATATCTTCGCAGCACAGTGGATTAGTATGTTGGTACCATGTGGTTGTCCACAAGGTATATGGGTTCTCACACACTTTCGCAGGCCTCATGCCACCACTTCTTACATATTCATTAGGCACACATAAATACAATACAATTCTACAATACAAACTATTCAATGCAATGCAATCCTACCTGATTTATATATTTTCACGCCACTTGACACTACTCCACGACACGTCCTTTCACAACACTAGTTTTTATAAAACTAACTGTTCAAGAAGAATAGTGGAAAAAGGAAAGTAGGCTGGCCAATTTCTATATTTCATTATATTAAAAGGCATTACCCGATATACAATAAAAGACAAGACATAGGGGTTACCCGAGGTACAATAAAAAACAAGCCAGTACCGAGGTTATTCAAGAGATGTCGTTTACAATATATTTAGAAAAATTCAAATTTATTTCACTTAGGTTAGATTACATTAGTTAGTGTTTTTTCTTTGTACATTGACTTTCTGCACGTTTCATGTTTATGTGTACATTTTCTTAACGCCTGATATCTTAATGTTTAAATAATATTTTAATGGTTTAAGTTCGCCTAAATGAATGTTTCTTATTACAAAAACGTTCTCATTTTGCGAATTATTTATTTTACACAATATCAATTTCTATTATGAATTCATATTTGTGTCATACTACTTTATTTTTGTAACTTGTTTATGGGTTAGCTAAATGTGTTCTGTACAGATTAATTTTTATTTTTGTTTGAGAATTCTTATATAATGTATGTATAGTATGTTTTTATTTATGCGTTATTATTTATTTACAGACAAACTTCCGTATTTCGAACTTCTATTAATCGAATTTTTCCTTAAATCGAATTTATATGTTGACAGAAGGATTAAAAAATCTATTTCTTTAGTCATTTTCCCTCTATAAATAATAGAGGTCTTTAGTCAATTTCCCTCTATAATTTAAAAAAAAAAAAAAAATTCTTTCTCATTTCTTCATTTTATAGTTTCTATCTGTACTATCACTACTTCATTAAATCTAATAAGTAAGTACATTTTCCAATTGGAAGATATAATTCCAACTTCTTTTTATCTCTTTCACACACAGACCATTGTATATTTGTTTGATGTACCGGTTGAAATACTGGAGCGCTATTTGAGAATTCGATTCGAACGTGATCGAGTCTTCGATGTATTAAATTCCTATTTGAATTCAATCAGATTCATTAGTGTCTTATTTAAATCAAATAAGAATCTTATACATCGAAGACTCGATCACGTTCGAATCGAATTCCCCTTCACACTGGCATTAAAAATTTAAGTTAAAATTTTAACAGTTTCATATTCATTTAATAGTCAAAAACACAAAACCATCAGATTTACCAAAATTTCAGTAAATCTAAAAAGCTAGTTAATATGGTACCGCGAAAACATTTGTACCTTAGTGTTCCTGTGGTATCACAATGGACCGTCACCGGTCTAAGTGTGCGTAAGCAGCCACTCCAACCTAACCTAACCTAGTGTTACGCAAATACTCGAACTCCCCTTAATAGCAGATGTAGACAAAGGAATGCGCAAAAAAGTAGCTGTTGCCAAATTCGGGATACCACAAATTACCATACCCAACAAATTAAAATATCGATATCAGTGCGTTTAATTTGTCGAAAACTAAAAAACGAAGTAAAGTGTAAAAATATCAGCAAATTGATAGCGCAATTCTTGCGTGGCTGCATCAAGCTCGTAACAAAATTTACCAGTAGGTGGCCCTTTAATCAGTCGGAAAGCCCTGGGATTTGAGAAAAGGCTCAACATTCCTGGTTTTAAGGCTAGCAGTGGATGGTTGGATAAGTTCAAATATCGTCACAATGTTGTATTTAGAAGTGTCAGTGGAGAGAGTTCATCGGTTAGCGTAAGCTCGTTTACCGAATGGTTAGCGTAAGCTCGTGAACCGATAAATGCTTCGATGGCAAACGGAGAAAGAATCGCATTACGTGTCTTGTAGGATCTAATATGTCGGGATCTGAGAAACTCAAATTATTGGTCACAGGGAAAAACAAAAATCCCAGATTGTTTCATGGAATCATGACTACTCGAATAATAAGGAAAGATTGGTTGACTAAAACTGATCAAATGTTCGTTCGCCAGAAGAGAAGTCGTCTTGTTTGTTGATAACTGCCCTTCTCACCCAAAAGAAGTGCAATTAAAACTAAAATTCATTAAATTGGAATATTTCGCACCAAATATGACACCTGAGCTACAACCCATGGACATGGGCATAATAAAGAGCACAAAAACACACTACCGGAAAAGAATATTAAATACAGTGTTAAACAACTAGATGATAGTAAGCCAAGAACCATTAATTTTCTAAACGGTGTAAGAACAATTACTTCTAGTAAGAGCACAATAAACAATTGTTTCCGAAAAGCCGGTTTTATAGAAAATGATGAATGGGAGGACGAAGACTTCGTGCCACTTGCCGATTTGAGAAGAGAAATCGAAAGTGAAAATCTGGAACTCGATAGATACAGTTCTACGCTTAATAAATGTAGAACTAGGAGATTTCCTTCATTTTGATGATGATGTTTGAGCTACAAAATATCTCGATGGCGAAGCAATCAGCACCGTCTATCAAGCCGGACGATTTAGAAGAAAATAAAGTGGAAAAAATAACTCCTAAGCCAACATTTCAACAAATAAGAACATCGCTAGAAACTGTGCGCACCGCTATTGAGCTGCACGGTGAAGTTTCTGATGAAATACATTACTGCATTTACAAGATAGAGCAATTTTGGAATCAATCGACATTATGTACTAATATATTGTACTAAACAGACCAAAAAAATCGATTTTTTCCATCAAACAAACTAGGTTCAAATGATTCTCATTTGCAGTTATTAGTTAAAATTTTGATCAATCTGCCCGGAAAAACGGTTGTATGGATCAATTTGAAAATGTACAGGGCTATTACAGGTAAGCTGTAAAAAAACCTGGCAACATTAGTCTTCTCATCAATATTTGTAACATAACGGTAGATTTTCTAAAAAAAAAACATGAAAAGTCATTTTTTAGTTCTTTTTTCAAATTAGCGTTGAGGATGAAAAATTTTCTTTTCTCAAATAATCATTAAAGGGTCTTGTAGGAAATTTAATGAAGTTTTAAAAGCTTCCCTAAAATTTACTGTGCAATCCTTGGTTGCTGAGATATTATCGATCAAATAAAAAAGGATCATTTTTCATTCAAAGTCAGATATTACAGGAAAATATTGACGTAGGGAAGCCAAAAAGAAATTAAATTGAAGCCTAATTAACAGGGTAACTGACTTATGCCTTTAATAACTTCCAAAAAATTTCCCGAGACCGTGGATCCTTAAAAAAAAAATTACATTTTTTTCTCGCGGTATTTCTTTTGATTGCGCGATAACGGTATCTAACAAAAAATGTCTGCTAAAAAATCTCAAAACTAGAGACTTGAAGCTTTAAAATACTTTTTATCTATCGCTGTACGACCGTTTTTCACAAAGATACAGCTCTTCAAAAACCCCTAAAAAAATTGAAAAAAATGTTTGTTCTTTTAATTTTTTGGAGTACTGTTATATTCGAGTAAATAAATCGAATGAACCAAAAACGATAGTTCATCATTGCACTATAGTTTTGGTTCATATTGTTGTGAAATAATTAACTAATTAATGCCCAAGCCTAAGAAATATGGCAAGTAAAATTATAAAATTAAATTACACCAATCACAAAGTATGTAAATATGTATATATAAAGCATGTACCCAACACAAAAACATACAACAAACAAAAAATAAAAATGAATAAAATGTATACTACATACGTATATAATTACTATTAAGAATGTTTGCTTATAAATTTACGAATGTAATTACCGTTAGTAAAGTTATAAGCAAACATTCAGGCAAAGCATAAGAAAAATCCAAGATAAAAATAAAATATAATAATTTACATATGTAACTCTAGGCAAAAAATAAATGCACTTGAAATAGGTAAATAAAGTATAGGAATTCGCGAAGTAAACAAAAATTCAGTAACTTATAATAAAAACAATATTAAAATAGCTGATTTTGCTACACAATGTGGCAAAATCAGCTTTATTTTGTGAAATTAAAATTCAGCAAAATTTATGAAATTATTTTGTTAGTGTAAAACATTAAACCAATTTGGCATATCAGTACAAAATTGTTAATCCAAAATATCAGTTGTAAAAATCAGTCCATCGATCAAAGAATTGTTACAATAATCATCGCTCTATTCATTCTATCGAATAAATCAGTTGTCAGTAATATACAAATCAGTCATAAGTAGAGCCCGGATGTTCATGCAAATGCATATTTGCTGTCGTTCATAATGTTTAAATTTTATAAACATAGAAATTCGAATCACGTGAAACAGATTATTTTGACATCATTATAATTTTACATATAATTGCATATTGCATGTAAATACATATTTCTAGCATTAATACATTTTTGTTCATATTTCGCCGATTTATTAAATGGTGTAATGGAGAGCGAACATTCAAAGAGGATAGATGTATGTTGTCTTTTCTCTTCACAATTTAATTTAATTTAATTTTTATTTTTTATTTATGTGTTGTTAGTGTGAAGTGTTATATTTATACTCTATATACATATACATTTTTATTTTAATTCTAATTAAATTCAATTTTAGTGAAATAATAATTAAAGTGTAAGTGAAATAATAATTAAAATGTAATTTTGGAAAATGCAATCCACCGGGATGCATTTATCAGGCAGATTTTTTATTTATAGATAAAGAAATCAAAATTCTTGATTTCTTGATTAAGTGCATGATTTTAACTTTTGTGTGATTGTACATGGAATTTGATTACTAAAATCTAATAATTGGATCGTATTAAAATTGATTTTATCTTAAATTGATATACGTCGTAGTTAATTTCATATATGATTTTATTTTTACGCATACTTGAATGTGTTCTTGTGTTTTATTTTATGTACAATCGACACAAATATATTCTTGAAGCTTGATGCACGGCAAAACCAACAAAAATGTTTATAGAGGCCGTCTCGTTCGCTCTGTACACAGATCCTATCAAGAAAATGTACTATTTATTATTGGTTTTTGTCATAATATTTAAACAATAACAAAAACAGAGAGACATTTTTTTTGGTTTTGGTATAGTCGTCAAAAATATTTTCCTGTATCTTGATACATAGAACAGGAATGTTTGTACAGATACTCACAAAATTGAAGGCACAACACATTAACGAACTAAAAATCAGTTTTATTTTAACGTTCTATTAAAATAATGATTTTTAATTTGATTTTACACATTTATTTTTACGCACTGTTTTTATTTACTGTTACGCATTTATTTTCATACTGTATGGAAAATTCCATGAGAAACTACTCTTCTTCGTTTTTTTCTTAAATTTGCGTAAACGTAACATTTCTATAAGTAATACTGCTTGTGCCTTCAATTTTGTGACCCTCTGTATGTTCGCTATAAGGATATTATTTGTACATAATATAATGAAAACATGATACGTCTCCTTCTACGCACATAGAAGATTATAAGATACATAATATAAGAGACATAAGATACATAAGATTCTGTTATTTTTATTTTGGTGTTGTTTTCTCTCTTTGTGTTTTTTGTATTCATGAGACAACTATTGTGTTCTTGATAAAACATGAACTACACAAACACAACGAAAATTTTAGTGTATTCGACTCTAATAGGATTCTTATAATTCGTATAATCGAGTAAGTTTGAGTCGAATCGGAAACCGCCTTATATAATCCATATAAAATAGTTTATTTAGGTATGATTATTATTTTTTTTTACAGGGTATTATAAACTGCATTAAATTAAATTAAATTAATTTAATTAATATTAAAAGATTATACTAAAATATATAAATAGAATACTAATTTAGAAATATTAATTTTCAGTTGAATTGAGATTTGGTTTGCAACACATAATGACGTATTTATTTATGCATGCCAAATTTCGATTAAACGAATGTGAGCAACGTGGAATTATGTAGAAGCAAATCAAGAGGCTAAATGTATTGAACTTAATTATTAACTTATTGGATTGAAGTTTAGGTTGCAGTTTTCACATACAAACGTCAATATTACTCATAGGGTACACCGATAAAATTTTTAAGAATATAATGTTTCTATTACCTTTCATTGATTTATTATTTTACTGACTTGTATTTTTAAGTGGTGATGGTAAATGATGTGGCGGAGATCTCTTTAATAGGTGAATGATGCTAATTGGATTTTTATTTAGGTAGTCTACTATTTTATAAGTTTTAAATATAATTTTAAAATATTGATGATGAATAATTTTAAGTTGCGAAAATGACTAATGTGAAGGAAACCATTCGAATATGTACATTATCAAACATAAATATTTGAACAACGATAACATTGTAATGAATGTTTCATTATTGAAGACAAAAATAAAAATTATTTTATGTTAGTATTTTATTAAAATTAGGAATATTTTTATTTTACTTAAACGTAATAAAATTATAAACAATAATCCTTTTCAACTGTGAAATTAATAAACAAAACAAAACTGGACACAAGCTCACACGAAATAAGTATTCGAACAAATCAATGTTATATTGTAACGGTCGATCTGGTAATGAAAAATAAAAACAAAAATATATGCGGTGTCACCCGGTGTGGAGAAAAGCAGGAAAAAAAAAGAACCAATGAACTAAAAAATTAAAATGGAATATGATCGAAAATGTGTAGAGAGAAGGTAGAGAGGGTGGGATGTTTTTTTTGGTCAGTTAGTAAAGTAAAGTTTTGGGAATCGTCTCGTGCAGTGAATAGAAAATAAAATAAATAAGGCACAACAAATAATAAAAAGGAAATTATAATGGAATAATAAATATGTAATAATAATTTGTACAGTTTTTCTTATTTAATAATTATAAAAGGAAAAAAAATGGAAAATTAATAATGTATATAAGTACTTATGTGTTTGAATTAAAACCAAAAAAAAAGAAGTGAAAATAAAATTTTTATTTTGGTATACACTAATTTATGGTGTTTAGTGGAAAAAAAACAGTATTTCTTTTATTTGCGAGTGTCAAATTCCCACGTTGTCGAGTGCATTTTCGGTGTGTGAACTGCACATATATTTTGTCATTCGATTGAGACGCCGTTATTACTACGATACGAGATATCACTATATGCGTGTGAGGTCTGAGTTACTAAATTTATAACATAGAAAAAAAAAATTGCCAGCCGTTATTCTTGAGTTAAAATTAGTTCCGGTGCAGTGAAGCTGTATACTATCTATCAAAATATAAGCTGCAAATTGTTAGCTATTTCTACGTTTCAATAGTGTTTGAGCTGCGCATTACATACACAATACGTAAAATTATACGTATGTTGATTTTCAACTTGGCGCAGTGGTGGTTTTTTACCGGTCAGCTGATTATGAGTGTTCCAGCGGTATAATGCAGTTATTCAGGTGTGAATCGATGTTGTTGCAGCCGGGAGGAAAACAATTGAAAGAACCGTGATTATTTATTTCAATTTATTTATTTATTTTTATTTTTTTTTCATTATCATTCACTTATACATCATTTATTTTTGTGTAAATTTAAATTTTTATTTTTTTTATTATCATTCATTTTCTTGAATTTTCGCCATTTATTTTCTTGTTGTGTTCTATTTGTACTAATTTCTTCTTTTCGTGAAGAAATTTGTTTTTTCTTTCTTTATTGTATGATTAACCACCATGGAACAGTAGAGTAAAGTGAAGTGTTGTGTGGATTGGGAGCATGGAGCATCGTGACGCGTGGAATGGAGTTTTATTATTATGGCACATGATGCAATTTTTATTTCTGTGGCAGCGGTTGCAATTCTTTAAAATGAACCCCCCCTCTAACTCACCCAAGGTTGATAAACAAATCTAGCATGTGCCACCATAGCAACTAAGCCGTTACAATATCTAAATAAATTATTACGAATTAATAGTTGCTTTTTATTTAATAATTTATGCTGAGACCCTTAGTATATATTACCGATTGAAGTCGCCGCGGTACACTTTCAACTAACCTCTGGAGGGTCTCAATCGGTATACTATTCCACGATTACTGTAACAGAGATTGGTCAGATTTATTGCTTCTTTGTTCCTGTGGTAACTGATTATTTAATATGAACCAGAGATTCTCTATAGGGGTTAAGTCGAGCGACTGAGGAGGCCATTCCAATAACTGTATCTTCGATCTATTAAAATATTCCTTAGCTATATGACTCGTATGCTAAGGATCATTATCCTGCTGCATTACAAAATTTCTTTGCAAATTCATTTTTCTTGCGGAATCTCTCAAATTTGTTTAAATTATGGTAATGTAAACTACCAATCCCATGGTACGAGAAACAACCCCATACCATAATGCTTCCGCCACTATGTTTTAATGTTGGTTTAATATTGCGACGCGCGTTCTCCTGACCAGGGATTACCCATATATATGGACGTAAAATATTCAAATTTACCAAAGGAACCAAAATATTCAAATTTACTCTCGTCCGTCCAAATTATTTTCTTCCAGAATGACGAATGTGGCTTACTTATGTACTTCCGTGCAAACGCTAATCTTCTTTTATTTTTTCGGTTTTTCTCTGATTTTCCCTTTGAATAATTGCTTTCAAGTTTTGCCGAACTAATGTTCTTTGTATTATACGATTAGAAACATTTAAATTTAACTCGGAATTAATCACTGGAGCTGATTTTGGAGCGCAACTTTCCGCTCAGTCTGCTTAATTAAAAGTCGCGGGCGTCCACAACGTTGCTTATTTTTTGTTGATCCTGTTTCAATAAATTTCTTTTTATGACACTGATGCTACCGATTGATACTCCATATTGTAGGGATATATTTCGATACGTTTCTTGTCGTTGCAATGCTTTTATTATCGATTTTTTAACGCTTTCATCTATTTCTTTTGAGAGAATTTTGTTCGAAAATAACAAAAAATATCTTACGCTGAAACCAATCACTTTATTATTATTAAATTATAATTTAAATTAATCTTAGTGAATGTTGTTGCTTCGTTCAAATATTTATGTCGACTGAAATATTATACTACTTAAATGAACTGCGACGTACGTTAACTAGGATAAGGGAAATTCCCTTTTCATATGATATTGTAAACTACATTGCATTGAAAAAATATTTGAGGTATTGATGAAAATGATTGTTTTATCTGTTTAATTTAATTATATCGAAGTTTCATGGTTTGTTCAAATATTTATGTCGGATAGTGTAGCTGATATAAATTATACTTAATTATATATAATTGTTAGATCGTCTCCAAGCTACAGAAATACTCCAAGCATCCAGCAGTTATATAGCGTAGAAATTGTATTGTCTTGGGATAACTATTTTATTTTATTTATCACTAACTAATTTTTATAAGTTAATTTCTATTAATTAAGTAGTAATGATATGGTATAATGGTAATTATTAATTTAATTTAGTTTTCAGAGATACCTGGAAAATTCTATTTGAGCTTTATTCGTAAATATCCTTTATACATGCAGTACTTAATTAAATTATTGCTACTGTAGACTTTTTTTGCGTCGTAACATGATCAATTTTTAAATTATATTATGTAATTTTATAAATAATTAACTTCAACTTTATTAATTTCTTTTTTTCTAGATCTTTAGGAAATTGCTGATTAGTTTAAGTTTAATTTTATGGTTAGATATCTATTTTCAACCTTTTATTTTTAAATCTAGTTGCAGTAGTTAAACAATTATTTAACAGACTATCTACAGGATAATGGTAGCTAATGAAACAAGCGCTGTGAATTTAAACCGTAAATTAGTAATTTAAAATTTTTAAACATTCTTTTAGAATTTTTAGCTTATAATTGAAAGTCTCCATATGCGATTTCATAAAATGTTAATTTTTGTAATACTCGTATGTAATTGTGTGTTTTGCTCATTAATGTATATTAATTAATTTAATTTAAAGAATATTTAAAGGTTTCTCTTCCTAATTAGCTAATAAATAATTCAATTTTTCAGGAGATAACATAGTTTCAGAATCAATCATTAATATGGGTATTAATTAATCCTGAATTTCAGATTTAAATTTTAGTTTGGTGATTTATTTATTAATTTGGATTGGTTTTCAGGGTTGCCTGGGAAGTTGTATATTAATTTTATTTGTTGATTCTTGATTTACTTATTGTACCGATCTGAATTATTAATGCGAGATTGTTGTGTTACTGTAACATTATCATTTTAAAGTATTTTTATAAATTTTATAAAATTATTGAATTTTAAGTATTTATTTTCTTTTCCTGATCGGTAGAAATTTATGATCAGTTTTAAGTAAAATTTTATGTTTAAATGGTTTTTAACGTTTATTTTAATTCTTGTTGCATTACGTAATAATAATTAATTAATTAGATATAGAAGGACCATGAAAAGGAAATAAGTGCTGTCATTGTAATCATAGCTTATAAATTTTAAAATTTTCTTAAATATTTTATCAGGTGAATTAATGAAAGGCGGACAGGGGTGAAATTACAACATTAATAATTTTTTAAGTCCTAATTTAGATTTAGGGAGTCCTGAGTATCCGGCCCTGAGTTCCAGAGAATTAATAATGTAGTTAGATTGTGCTGTCTTGTGGTAACATATTTATCATATATTATACTAATAATTGAAAAATTATCGATCGCTTAGGTGTCTGTAACCGGGTCCAGTCTGTCCCAACTAATAATCCCATCCTATCCTTCAGTTTTGTTATGTGTAAACGGCTGTACGGTGTGTGCCCGTACATTCTAATCAATCAATAATATTTCGTCGATTTATTAAATGAGTTTATACCAAATATTGTTAATTCCCAGTGAATTCCAAGTTTTATACGGAAAATGTATAGTTAAATGTAATTTTGCTGCTTGGGTTTTTGTTAGGTAAATCACCCAAATGTTAACGTATTTTAAAAGTGTCAAGTTGATTGTGTTGTATGTGCCTAAAAAATTGTTTTAGAGAAGCATACATATTTTTCCAATATGCCAAATGAAAATATTTCTAGTCGGTTATAATTAGGTTTGCACGAGATATTGGTGGTGGTGTTATGAAGAGCGATGGTAAATACAGTAATACATAAAACGAATAATAAGAAAATATGGGTTTCAATTGATAAGACGAACGACATGTTGGGAAGGTACATAGCAAATGTTATTGTTGGAACATTAGACGAGGCCACTTTTGGAAATCATCCGTTCTTATTAAACGTCAAGCAGCTAGAAAAACCAATTCGACCACAATTGCGCAATTTTTCGACGAATCAATCAATATTTTAGGTTAGTAAATAATCAGTTTTAAAATAAGGAGTTTTTTTTATTGATTTTTTTTTAGATTCACATTTTTCGAAAAACAATGTCTTATTGTTTTTAAGCGATATACGATGAAAACCGGCAAGGGCTTAAAACTATTATACACAAGTATTATCCACGTGACTTGAATAGTCCATGGACTAAATAACATAGCAGAGACGATCAGGCGCCAAAACCCAAACATAAACCAATTTGTCGCAAGTGTTTACAGGGTATTTTTGAAAGCTCCGTCCCGAATTTTAATTTCTAGAGAAACTGCTGAAAATATTTCTCTACTACCGCAGCCAGTCCTAACACCATGAGGCACATGCCTTGAGGCGGTAGGCTATTATTCGACACACTTTCACAAAATCAAAGATGTTTTTGAAAATTTACGAGATGATGGTACAACGTCCATTACCGAAGCGAGGAAATTACTTCTTGATACCAAAATTCAAAACGAATTAGTTTATATTTCAGAAAATTTTGAATTTTTACCAAAAGTTATAAAAAAACCTGAAAGTAGGACATTAATGCTTTAAGGGTCATTGGCAAAGCTAATTGTAATTGAAGCAAAGATAATGGTTAAAGTTTAAAGGCCCAATTTCAGAGAAAGTTAAGTCTAAATTTACCTCGGTGTTTTATGAAAGAAATTTGGATTTACTCTAGCTAAAACAAATTAATCAAATTATTTCTGATTGAATAAATGTATCCCCAGAGAATATGAGGTTGTATAAATATGCCAACTTAAAATCAGTTGAAGTAGAAAGAAACTTTTCAAAATATCAAGCTTTACTGAGTGATCGCTGTCAAGGATTTAAATTTGAAAACTTAAAAATACATGTTGTTGTTGTTCATAGTAACATTCATGAATAGGAATTTTTTTAAATCAACTATTAAATTTAATTAATTTGTCAAATATATATACTTTCGACTGAAATAATGTTAAATTAAATGAATTTTAGTTAAACATTTTAATTATTTTGTATTGATTACTTAGTCTTCTCTGAATTTTTATAAGAATTGATTTCTGTTTATATGTATATATAATGTACCTGAACTAATAAACAGTCTTTATTTTATAACGAAAAATTACTTGAAATTTGCTTGTTATTTTTTCAAATTTCTAGTCCATATTTCATGATATTTTATTGCATATTTACATACATATTTTACGTGTTTTTCGTGTATGAACATCCGAGCTCTTATCGTATAATAGTCACGAGTAATTAACTGTAAAATCAGAATTACGTGACTAAGGATAAGGAGTCACAATGATAACCATCGAAAGATTTGTTAGTTAACAGGGTGCATTGTTGTGATTTTTACCATTAGTATCTATGAATATCATCAGAAAATCTTTTAATTCGTAACACTAAATATTTAATGAAATTCACGAAATAGTTTAGTGAATTTAATTGTTTTATTATATAGTTCACTAAATATTTAATAGTTCCAAATAATCATCGCATCTTGCATATTACAAAAAATTTGATGATTTTCATAATAAATACATAATAAAATAAATATGACGTCATTACTTTTTAGTAATATATTTTGTTAAATTCATTGAATAATCTTATGATATTCAAAATATTAAAAAATTACTAAAGCAGGTTTCTGCTAATCATTTTTGGTCTGTCTGGAGCAAGTTTTAGTTTTTTCTGAGTTACAGAGCGTTTTTTTCAGTATATTTATGACTAGTGTGAAGTTTATGACAAATTGACAAAAAACCTTACAACAGCAAAAAAAGTGTAAAAGCAAGTACATATTACACTTTCTACACAATCTATAAGAAGATGGCTTCATATATTTTGTCATTTTTTGACAAAATTGTGTAGCTTACACTTGCTACAGTAAAACTTCCATAAGTTGAACTTTTATTAGTCGAATTATTCCATAAATCGCACTTTATTGTGGCAGGAGCCACAATTTGTATTGGGAAGGAATTTCTATATATCGAATTTTCTTTAACTCGAAAAATTATTTTGGCAACTAGTGATTTGACTTATAGAAGTTTCACTGTAATTCGAAAAAAATTTAATTTTACATTCAAAAATTTTGAAAACTAAATAAATGTGGTGAGTTGTGTTAAAGCTCGAAGGTAAAATACTAAATAGTTATACAGAAGTATGTTTTAAAATTATAATAAAAATGAAATTTTTGTTAATTTTCATAAGGCATTGAAATACAATACTGTAAATATTTTAGCTCATAAGAAACGTAAATAGAAACATTTATTAACCAATGACATGTTTCCTGGATTTGAGTATGCCATCACATTGGTATGCATTTAGTGGATAATATAAAGTAACCGCCATATTAACGCGACCCTCAACAAACAGGTGGTCGATTTTACAATCAGACATACACTAAAATTAAGTGTAGTGTATTTTCGAAGGCCAATGACAGGCCATCGTAGAGATTGTTCCTTGGATCTGAGTATGCCATCACACTGGTATGCATTTAGTGGATGGTATAAAGTAATCGCCATATTAACGCGACCCTCAACAAACCGGTGGTCGATTTTACAATCAGACATACGGTAAAATTATGTGTAGTGTATTTTCGAAGGCCAATGACAGGCCATCGTAGAGATTGTTCCCTGGATCTGAGTATGCCATCACACTGGTATGCATTTAGTGGATAATATAAAGTAATCGCCATATTAACGCGACCCTCAACAAACCGGTGGTCGATTTTACAATCAGACATACACTAAAATTATGTGTAGTGTATTTTTGAAGGCCAATGACTGTCCATCGTAGAGATTGTTCCCTGGATCTGAGTATGCCATCACACTGGTATGCATTTAGTGGATAGTATAAAGTAATCGCCATATTAACGCGACCCTCAACAAACCGGTGGTCGATTTTACAATCAGACATACAATAAAATTAAGTGTAGTGTATTTTTGAAGGCCAATGACAGGCCATCGTAGAGATTGTTCCCTGGATCTGAGTATACCATCACACTGGTATGCATTTAGTGGATAATATAAAGTAATCGCCATATTAACGCGACCCTCAACAAACTGGTGGTCGATTTTACAATAAGACATACACTAAAATTAAGTGTAGTGTATTTTCGAAGGCCAATGACAGGCCATCGTAGAGATTGTTCCCTGGATCTGAGTATGCCATCACACTGGTATGCATTTAGTGGATGGTATAAAGTAATCGCCATATTAACGCGACCCTCAACAAACCGGTGGTCGATTTTACAATAAGACATACACTAAAATTAAGTGTAGTGTATTTACGAAGGCCAATGACATGCCATCGTAGAGATTGTTCCCTGGATCTGAGTATGCCATCACATTGGTATACATTTACTGGATCTGAGTATGCCATCACATTGGTATGCGTTTAGTGGATAATATAAAGTAATCGCCATATTAACGCGACCCTCAACAAACCGGTGGTCGATTTTATAATCAGACATACACTAAAATTATGTGTAGTGTATTTTCGAAGGCCAATGACAGGCCATCGTAGAGATTGTTCCCTGGATCTGAGTATGCCATCACATTGGTATGCATTTAGTGGATAATATAAAGTAACCGCCATATTAACGCGACCCTCAACAAACAGGTGGTCGATTTTACAATCAGACATACACTAAAATTAAGTGTAGTGTATTTTCGAAGGCCAATGACAGGCCATCGTAGAGATTGTTCCTTGGATCTGAGTATGCTATCACACTGGTATGCATTTAGTGGATGGTATAAAGTAATCGCCATATTAACGCGACCCTCAACAAACCGGTGGTCGATTTTACAATCAGACATACGGTAAAATTATGTGTAGTGTATTTTCGAAGGCCAATGACAGGCCATCGTAGAGATTGTTCCCTGGATCTGAGTATGCCATCACACTGGTATGCATTTAGTGGATAATATAAAGTAATCGCCATATTAACGCGACCCTCAACAAACCGGTGGTCGATTTTACAATCAGACATACACTAAAATTATGTGTAGTGTATTTTTGAAGGCCAATGACTGTCCATCGTAGAGATTGTTCCCTGGATCTGAGTATGCCATCACACTGGTATGCATTTAGTGGATAGTATAAAGTAATCGCCATATTAACGCGACCCTCAACAAACCGGTGGTCGATTTTACAATCAGACATACAATAAAATTAAGTGTAGTGTATTTTTGAAGGCCAATGACAGGCCATCGTAGAGATTGTTCCCTGGATCTGAGTATACCATCACACTGGTATGCATTTAGTGGATAATATAAAGTAATCGCCATATTAACGCGACCCTCAACAAACTGGTGGTCGATTTTACAATAAGACATACACTAAAATTAAGTGTAGTGTATTTTCGAAGGCCAATGACAGGCCATCGTAGAGATTGTTCCCTGGATCTGAGTATGCCATCACACTGGTATGCATTTAGTGGATGGTATAAAGTAATCGCCATATTAACGCGACCCTCAACAAACCGGTGGTCGATTTTACAATAAGACATACACTAAAATTAAGTGTAGTGTATTTACGAAGGCCAATGACATGCCATCGTAGAGATTGTTCCCTGGATCTGAGTATGCCATCACATTGGTATACATTTACTGGATCTGAGTATGCCATCACATTGGTATGCGTTTAGTGGATAATATAAAGTAATCGCCATATTAACGCGACCCTCAACAAACCGGTGGTCGATTTTATAATCAGACATACACTAAAATTATGTGTAGTGTATTTTCGAAGGCCAATGACAGGCCATCGTAGAGATTGTTCCCTGGATCTGAGTATGCCATCACATTGGTATGCATTTAGTGGATAATATAAAGTAATCGCCATATTAACGCGACCCTCAACAAACTGGTGGTCGATTTTACAATAAGACATACACTAAAATTAAGTGTAGTGTATTTACGAAGGCCAATGACATGCCATCGTAGAGATTGTTCCCTGGATCTGAGTATGCCATCACATTGGTATACATTTACTGGATCTGAGTATGCCATCACATTGGTATGCGTTTAGTGGATAATATAAAGTAATCGTCATATTAACGCGACCCTCAACAAACCGGTGGTCGATTTTATAATCAGACATACACTAAAATTATGTGTAGTGTATTTTCGAAGGCCAATGACAGGCCATCGTAGAGATTGTTTCCTGAATCTGAGTATGCCATCACATTGGTATACATTTAGTGGATAATATAAAGTAATCGCAATCAATAATTAATTATTAATAATAATTAATTAGTAATTAATAATTAATAATTATAATTAATAAATAATAATTAATGATTAAAGATTAATTACAGCTAAGATTCATGCTATTTGGTAAACAGAGAACAACGTCCTTGTACAGTCGCATAAATTTGTTTTCAAAAAAAGTGTAGAAAAACTTCACACCTGCCGCATAATCATAATATACTTAAGTAATTACTTATTAGACTCAATGTATACGAGGGACACCGGGTTAACTTTATTATGGGGGTTAGTTTCTAAAATATCTCCTGCCAAGTCATCATGTATTTCCCATGATCCAGTTTTTCTTTTGATGTAAGCTACGTAATGGCCTGGGGAATTACGAATTCGTGAATGTTGATAGTGAATAATAGCGACCAGTGAAAGATTTATATTTCCCAAATTCAGGTTGCATGTGATTTCATTAATTTTAATGCTATATGTTGTATTGGGATTTATAGATTGAACATCTAAAATTGCAAATCCATTCCGGGTTTTTATTTGCAATTCCTCGGGATTCTCGATGGGTTGTTTACAATTCTTACAATTACTTTCATAAAATTTAAATGAGCTTTCTATTTGCTTCAAATCTTCCTCTTTAAAATTGACATAGTCAATTGGAAAATAGAAATTGTCCATTTCGTGTGGCATTAAGCAAATTGGACACTTGAAACTCAATTGTATCGACCTTTTTAAGAAGTACTCTATATATTTTGAAATGTTGCACACACAATTATGTTCAATACTTTCAGAAAATTTTGTGATATTAAAACACTTCAAAATTAAATTAGTTCTTTTTATATTAGTGGATTGTTATTGTGTGAATGGATTTCCATTTTTTCACTATTTTGTGTGCTTTTGTTACTATGTAAAATTTTTTATAAAAAAGAAAAATTCTTTATTATTATTTATTTTTTATTATTTTAATATTTTTAGCTTCCTTATAGTAACAATCTGTTTTATTTTTTAAAAAAATCGATTTCGGATGCTTTCGCCTTCCTTTCTCAATTTTTAATTTAATATTAATGATTAATCTGTGGATTGGTCTGCTCCATATCTTATAAAATGACTAATAAACTCAAAAAATTCCGAGTCAATTGTTTTTGTTTTAGGTATCAAGTAGGCATAATCTGATAATGCCGCAAACATTATCTGCGATAAAGAATCGAAACCGCATGTAGAATAAATGCTTATTTTAAAAGTGTCTTCATTGATATATGAAAAACTATTTTTTAAAAGTGGGATAATAAATAATTCTGATTCAGTCCAATGCACAATTTCGGATTTGGGATTCTCCAACAATTGTTTTGCAGAATATCGTTTTATCACTCGCTTGCCGATGTGCTTGGGAAATTCGTATAATCGTACCTTTTTATTCCAATTTTCAGAATTCTTTATATCATCTGGCTCTTCATCCGAAAGGTTCGTTTTTAAAGACTTCCTCTTTTGGGAATTAGGTGTTGGTCTTAGAGCATCAGAAACCGCTATAGAATTGACTAAAAGTTCGGTTTTGTTCTTTAATAAAGCTACGAATCTTCCGATTCTTAAAAATTTATTTTCCATGTAAATATTTTTAACATGGCTAAACCACAACTCAACATTAGAGTTCGATAAACGCCCTTCTATATTAATAAATTTGGAGTAACATGTACTCCATAGCGGAAGATAAGCTAAATAACGCTTTATTGTAAAGGCTAAGAATTCTGAACAGTAGAACTTATTTATTTGTAAGTTTCGTTGCTCAATATCATTATTTTTAGTTTCTAAATTTTGATATAAAAACAAAAAATTTGTATAGAACTTGCTTTGGGAATAGTGAGGTTTGTCATTTTCAAATATAATATTTTCACACTCCTGAAAATCGGCTTTGTCAGAATCATTTGCCGATATATTTTCATGGCAGTAAATATATTTCAAAAATAATGTAAATTTATTATAAGCTTCAACTACAGCGTCAGTTTTGTATTTGTTTGAACAAATAATACAATAAACTTCGAATATTGTGTATACTTGTTCTAATGTGTCGCAATTTGGTATTACACAAAATATGTCTAGGACAAAATTTTTTGTAATTTTATTAATATTCGGGATTTTTTTTTAAATCTGGATTGATATTATATTTATAAAATGAGTGCAGCAGATAAAAACCGATACAATATTCTTTGCGGGAACTTTTTTAGTTTCCATACAATTGTAAGTGTGTTCCATATAATCTAACACACTCATGTTATTGAATGTATAAAGAATGGCTTGAATATAGGCCCAAGTCCAATCTACTACATACACTAAGGGCAAAGCTATTTTCGGAATTACCGCCATTTCTGATTTGAATTTCATTAAAAATTCGGATATTGTATTTGTATCATGTTTACTTGATATTAGTTCAGCTACCGGGACAATTGTTGTACTAACTTTTACTACACATGCATAATAGAGTATTTTCTTGCAATAGTGTTCTGTGTGACATTTAGGTTTCCTGACAACGTTTCCTGTTGCATCCAAATACATTATTAATGGAGCATATTTTGAAATAAGATCTAATTGTGATCTTCTCAATAATGTCACAATTAAAGGCAAGGAAATACAATGGATGTATTTGTTTGTTACCTCTAATTGTTCCATATCCCACCGGCGAATCAAATCATACACATCACAATCTTGTAATAAATCGTCCCTTTTCAACACTTCTGATCTAATTTTTCGTAAAATATCGTTTGTGGTCAATTTCATTGTGTTTCCACTTTTAATCAAATCTAAATCAGAATTAGCTCTGATATCTAAACTCACATTATGGGCACTATTATATTTTAATTTTTCTTGTAAGAGAAAACGTCGTTTTCCACGCACCTGCTCAAAAACCTTATTTCCTTCATGGGTATCACATTGACCTCCTGTTACATAGATACTCATTTTGTTTTGAGTATCAATACTAAACTTGTATCTTTGGGTGTGCGTTGCATATTTACACCGACCACAAACAATTATATTTGTTTGAAAAGTGTTTCTTTTTCGGATAGTATCGAACGAAACAACACAGGAATTTTTGTAAGAAATTAATGCGTCTGATATTATTAATCTTATTTCTTCCTTCGATTTTAATACCGCGGAGGAACCAAGCAATAATTCCGCTACAAAATTCCATTTTACTGAAATTTTCGAATTATTATGTTTCGGATACCCTTCAATTTCGATTAAATTAATAATGTCGATATCGAATTTAATGTCCCTTAATTCATTCGAATGAGGTACAATAATTAAAATTTCAGGTTTTTCTTTGACAGCCTCACAATCAGAATTCATTTGAATTGCTTCATCCATATAAATATTAGTGTCACTGACAATAGAACTGTCCTTTCTATTTTCAACCTCGTCAACTATAATAGAATGAAAACACCGTTTTTTAAGTGTTCTACGCCAAATCAAACAAATATAATTTCGATTTTTCAAAGAATTTTGCAAATTTAGTTGCTTACAAAGATTTTTCATTAGGGAACTATCAGCCTTTGTTAACATTTCCCCTACAATTGATAGTTGCTGTAACGCTGTTTCCAAAACATCTTCAGAAATATAATTTTTTTTTCTTTTTATGACTATATTTGGCCGACATTTTACCAACCATCTTGTTTAGATAATTAGTTTAAACGAATCAGACGAAATAAACTGATTTAAAGAGGTCTTATTATTGGAACAAGAACAATTACTGCTTAACGCAGAAACAACAAACAAAACTAGAACCGATATAAAAGAAATCCAAACGCAAGCCGAGGTCAATATTTAAAAACGAAAATTATTACTAACAATAAATTTGAAGAATGTCCAGATGAAAGCGAGGGGTCAATATTCACAAAAATTTCCAAATAAAATAATTTCTAAAGGATGTCCAAAGAAAAGCGGGGTCTATAGTTTTTAAAAAAACTTTTTATAGCATACGAAAACAAACACGATAAAAAAACACAAACGATAATTCCTCTACAAAGTCAAAAAACGTATTAAAATAAAACGACCAAAAATTTTCCTTATATACTAAACCAAAAAAAAAATTTTTGTCTCTTTCCGTTGAAATATAGAAAAAAAAAATAAAACTGATTATTGAATTATAACGGTTTCGAATACGCTAGCACACAGATTTAGCGAAGGTTGTGTTGTAAAATCGACCACCAGTTTGTTGAGGGTCGCGTTAATATGGCGATTACTTTATACTATCCACTAAATGCATACCAGTGTGATGGCATACTCAGATCCAGCGAACAATCTCTACGATGGCCTGTTATTGGCCTTCGAAAATACACTACACTTAATTTTAGTGTATGTCTTATTGTAAAATCGACCACCGGTTTGTTGAGGGTCGCGTTAATATGGCGATCACTTTATATTATCCAATAAATGTATACCAATGTGATGGCATACTCAGATCCAGGGAACAATCTCTACGATGGCCTTTTATTGGCCTTCGAAAATACACTACACTTAATTTTAGTGTATGTCTTATTGTAAAATCGCCCACCGGTTTGTTGAGGGTCGCGTTAATATGGCGATTACTTTATATTATCCACTAAATGTATACCAATGTGATGGCATACTCAGATCCAGGGAACAATCTCTACGATGGCCTGTCATTGGCCTTCGTAAATACACTACACTTAATTTTAGTGTGTCTTATTGTAAAATCGACCACCGGTTTGTTGAGGGTCGCGTTAATATGGCGATTACTTTATATTATCCAGTAAATGTATACCAATGTGTTAGCATACTCAGATCCAGGGAACAATCTCTACGATAGCCTGTCATTGGCCTTCGAAAATACACTACACAAAATTTTAGTGTATGTCTTATTGTAAAATCGACCACCGGTTTATTGAGGGTCGCGTTAATATGGCGATTACTTTATATTATCCACTAAATGTATACCAATGTGATGGCATACTCAGATCCAGGGAACAATCTCTACGATGGCCTGTTATTGGCCTTCGAAAATACACTACACTTAATTTTAGTGTATGTCTTATTGTAAAATCGACCACCGGTTTGTTGAGGGTCGCGTTAATATGGCGATTACTTTATATTATCCACTAAATGTATACCAATGTGGTGGCATACTCAGATCCAGGAAACATGTCATTGGTTAATAAATGTTTACGTTTGTAATGAGCTAAAATATTTACAGTATTGTATTTTAATGCCTAATGATAATTTTAAAACATACTTCTGGGTAACTATTTAGTATTATACCTTCGAGCTTTAACACAACTCACCACATTTATTTAATTTCCAAAATTTTTGAATGTAAAATTAAATTTTTTCGAATTAGCCTGTGTAGCTACACAATTTTGTCAAAAAATGACAAAATATATGAAGCCATCTCCTTATAGATTCTGTAGAAAGTGTTAATACTTGCTTTTACACTTTTTTTGCTGTTGTAAGGTTTTTTGTCAATTTGTCATAAACTTCACGCTAACATATTTATGTTACAAATTACTGTTGGAAAAATATTTATGTTGGGACAGTTTTAATAAAAAGCGTTACTAATTTTGATCATTTTATTCAAATTTAATTTTTAGCCTGCCCACATTTATTTAATCTTCTGGGAATGCTCTCAACCAAACTAGAAAAAAATTCTATGGGTACTCCACACTTCAACATCTCATCCCATAATTTTTGCTTGCTTCGTCCAACTGGTCCATGGTATATTCCGCTTCAAATATGCCCAAACATTTTCATTTATGTTCGTTGCGGTGGCCAATTTATGCGTTGCTGGTCCAAATCATTTAAAAACTTGGTCACTACAAAAGCTTTATGGGTAGGGGCATTATCCTGCTAAAGTATAATGTCAAGTCCAATCATTTTTAAACCAGCTACCAATACTACATCATTCAACAGTTCCAAATAACTCATTTGGTTGAGTTTTTCAGTCCTACTCCGGAGTTGGTTATACAACCAGAAACCATAAGATTTCCTCCACCGCCTTGACGTTATGTAGCTTAAAAATACGGCGTTTGTTTACCTTTTCTGGCTCCGAATAGTAAAATGTATGACCCCAAGATCCGTCTACTGAAGATTCGTCAGAAAACAGGACGTTTCTCCAAAATTGGGGGGCTTGTTTATGTGCTGCTTTGCGAACAACTGCCGTTTTATCTTATTTTATTTAGAAATATAAAACTTTTTGGTGCATGTATAGGGCCTTTACTCCGGTTTCTTTTAAACGGCGAGAAATTGTGGGATAGTATGAAGCTTTTCATTAATTCCCAGAAATAATACCCTTATTCGATAATATATCGATCAACATGTCACTGAAATTTCAATCCATTAAACGTTATAAAATATCAATTAAACGTCACAAAAAAAATTTATATTTAAAAACCTACTACCTAAAATAAATTTTTAAAATATTAACGAAATTATTTGTAACCAGCAAAGTAGTTTAGGTAAATGTAGAAATTTAAATTCCACATTACACGGTAACCTATTCATTTTGTTTAAAAGTTACCTAAGGAACAATTGTTGGAATTTGGAACTTGTATTAACAGAGCCTTCTAGAGTATAGAGCCATAATCAAAATGACGTATTTTTTAGAAGCTTTTCTAGTGGTATAACTTTTCACTGATTTACATAGGAATCCATAGTAAAAATGGTGTTTTTTAGCTTCAAGTTTTTGAATGAAAAAAACAAAAATATTAAAAAACGTTTATACAGTGCAAGACGGTTATATTGTTATTAAATAAATATTAATTGCAGAAATAATAAAATTAAATGTTTTCTAAAATATATTTTTCGAACTTTCATTTTGAAAAATACATCAAAGTTGGCTCTGACGAATTAAAATAATACTTGCTAAATTTATCTATAGTTTTACTAGTGTACGTAAGATGTCTAAAATGTTAACAGAAAAATACGAAAAAAAGTTATTTAATCACAAAATTATCACACGTTCCTATATTTTGTGAATTTGTTTTGCTTTTCCTACAATTTTTGAACTTGAAATTTCCCCAGGTGGTAATTTTTGGTACAATTTTACCAAATTTTTACGGCCATCACTGCCATCTATGTAATGTATATTGACTTAATGACCAAACGAATCGTAGTGACCAAACGAATGACCAAACGAAGCTTGTACTATATTTCAATTTGACCAAATTTTGGTCTAAATAAATCAATTATTACAAGAAAATGAAACCGATTTACTTAAACGACGTTCATATGTGTTGAAATTCAAACATTTATGAAAGTATTTCAGAAATTATAATTAAAAAAATTTGTAACGTTTTCATTTAAAAATTTGTCTTAGAAAAAAAAAGTGATTTCCCATATGTTTTGTGTGTTTTACTATGGAAAGTTTGGTTTTTTCCTCGTTTCTAATTCCCTTATAAATGCTTGGTTTTTTAGACTAAAGGTTCAAACACAATGATATCCGTTCCGTTCCGCTTGATTTTTTCGACCAAATTTACTCTATAATTTTGAATGAAAGGCTGAAACTCTAATAAAAAGAACGAAGGAAAATTAAGCGAATATCATATTATGAGAACCTTTTAAATTTTTGCCAAAGCGAAACATCTGAATAGAAACAGATAAAAAGTAAACGGAACGGAACGGACATCATTGTGTTTGAGCCTTTAAGGCTTTGGATAATCAAGGTTGCTTTGGTATTAACCGTACAAAATTGTTTCTTCGAAAAGTTTGATATTACCTCGGAAAACAGTTAAACAAATTTTGTTTACTGTTTTTTATTAAAATGACTCCACGCAAAGCTTTAATTGACAAATTAATTATTTTTTTAATTTAAAACAAAAAATCGTCGGTCCATTTTTTGAGAAAATCTGTTTAGCACTTTTCTCTTCCACTATGACCCCTTCCATTCTAGACTCGAATGAACCCAAAAGTTAGCATAAACCGCTGTCGATAAAATTTCGACCAAAACTATCAGTATTTTTGAGAATGCAAAAATAATAAAAATGTTTGACTGGAAGGAGGTAATAACGGAAGGACGAACACGACATTTTTCTAATCGATGTTTTGGAAGTTCTGGTAGTCAAGAAATACGAAAATCTGGAACAAAATAATAGTAAATTACATACCGAGGCGGAAAGTATTCCATTCATGTCGAGAGCTTTAGTTTACCGAGAGGCGTAGCCTCGATGTGAGCTAGTGTTCGAGACGGGAATGGTACTTTTCGCCGAGGTTTGCATATTTTAAAGAAATAGCATTACGCTTTCTGCTATTTTAAACTTATTAGAAAATATTTACAATAACCTTAAAGCTAGGAAATTTACGTCTTGCATTTTCATTGACTTAGCAGCCGTGGTTGATAGCGCTCTTTTGCTTCTTGAAGATTACTTATTCAATCGAAAATATTACGTTCAAATGAGAAATTGCAAATCTGAAAAACTATTTATAAAGTGTGGAGCAGCTCAAGGCTCTATCTTAGGTCAACTATTACTTACTGTTTATTTAGCAAACTTCAACATTTTGCGGATGATGCGCTAATTACATATGATGCTTTGAGTAGAGACGACCTACATTAACAGATGGAAACCAATTTAAAAATCTTAGATGGTTTTTTTCTTGCTAATAAGCTTCGCCTTAATAAATCTAAAACTAAATTCATAATTTTCTCTCTAAAGAAAAAAACTGTTTGACGATGATATTAGGAAAATTTCTCTGTATTCGGAAAAAGAGTAGATAATATTTGTTACATAGGACTGAATCTTTGCTATAACTTAAACCGAACAGCTAACATAACCTCCATACAGCAAAACCTTGCGAAATATATTGCAAACCAAGTTGCATTAAACTGCTACTTTTCAATGTGAGTGAATTTTTTCCTAACAGTTCCTAAAAAATTACAACAACAATGTATTTGCATTAGTACTGGTGAAAAAATAATTCATTTAGGCGAAACTCGATTTAAAAATTTTTTAAAAAAACGAATGCGACAATTAAATATTCTATTAAAAAACACCTTGATTTATCATAAAACATAAAAATTCATCAATAGTAAAAAAAAAAAAACAAATTATTAAGTATTGACTTACAATATTGCACAGTAGCATTCCTAAGTAATACGAACAACTTTCTAACCGTTTAGCATAAACTTCAGTCTTATGGTCAGAATCATTAGGTCAATAGAAATATTTGTGCAATATTTCAGAAATATCTAATGGGCCTTACAGGGGTCGTAGAAGCATTCCTTAGCAATACCAACTACTTTCTAACCGTCTATAGCATCAACTTCAGTGGTATGGCTAAAACCTAGTTAATTCTGTGATTTAACTGCGCATATTTATCAATGAAAATAAATAGTTTGTTTTAAATTTACAATGAAACGTTCATATTTTTTTATGTTTACTTCTTGCTTCAAATAATTCCTACTTTACTTCTTCTTAAAATATAAATCAAAAATTTTTAATTTTTTGGTATCTTCATTTGGTTTTATTTAATTATTGTGAGTTATTGCGATTGGCATTAACTGTCCAGTCTCATTGAAATAAGCAGTTTTTTAAAAAACTACTGTGATTTATTTTTCCGTGAAGAACATACAATTTTTTTTCCAGTTATTTGTTTCGTTTTTCGCCCTCGCTCTATTTTAACGCATATTTTTTGTGTTTTATCAATATTTTTAGGTACGCACTTTTATTTTTTTCCGTAATTTTCCGTTCATTCCTGTTCATTCTCTCAAAGCATTCATAAATATATAAGCCGTTGGTATCAGACCAATTTTAAAAGAAGCTTAATTTAAGGGGGATACATTTTACGATTTCCCATAAGAACCCATGTTAAATTGAACATTTTTGTTTAAAATTTTATGAATGAAAAATACTCGTAACAGAAAATATTTTTAGGTTTATATTTAAATCAAAACTTTGAGTATAACATATTTTGAAACCAATAACTTAAATTTAGTAATTTGATTAATATAATTAAAATAAAATTGTACAAATTAACTTTTTCTTTCTATCGTCCAGTCAATATTCAGGTTCTTAATGAACTTCATAATACTGCCAGCAGGTACGTGATACATACCATCAATGCTTATTGCTCCCCCTCCTAGATGTTTACTACAGCATGTAGTTCAGCTAGAGAGACGGTAGTATTGGAACCCAAGGACTTCTACAGGGCTGTTCCACTCCCTATATTGCTACCCCTGCCCCGTCTTCCGTTTAGTTTTACTCTTACGAGTTGCTGGGAAGTGGAAATCACCTATAGGTTACCCACCAGGAAGGCTAAATTCAACTGGAGGGTGCCGCATACTTTGGACTGATTAACCAATCATATGCTTCTTCGATTTTTATTTTAAAAGATAAAATAAATTAAAACTTTACATTAGTTAAACACATATATATATTTATGAACAAACACATAATAAGTAAGCCTTTAATAATGTGAAAGCGGAGGCAATCAAGGAGGGATTGTCATTTTTGGAGGTGGACGTTCCTCTGATAGGGTTAATCAATTATATGCTGGGAAGCAGCAGTGTTAGCTCGAAGTTGGGGGACTCCACCTTCAAGAGGCGAGTAACTAGGGGAACTCCGCAGGGGGGGGGGGGGGTAGGGTTTGGTCCCCTCTTCTCTGGAACATAGTGGTAAACGGGTTACTACTTGAATTGGAGAGAGAGGGTATTGAAGTTATCGCGTACGCAGATGACGTAGCTTTAGCTGTTACCGGGAAATTTCTGGGCACGATTGTAGACGTAATGAAGAATGCGCTTACCATCGTTACGAAATGGGCTGGCAAATGTGGACTTGGTATTAACCCGTCCAAGACAGAGCTGGTACTCTTTACTAAGAAATACAAAATCCCGGGAGTTGTCCCTCCTACCTTAAATGGCACAAGACTTGCTTTTACTGATAGAGCTAGATATCTGGGCATTATCTTGGACAGTAAGCTTAGTTGGAAGCCCAACATGTTGGAGAGAATAAACAAAGCTACTATTGCTTTGTACTCCTGTAGGAACGCCATTGATCATAGATGGGGTCTGAATCCGGAGCTGGTACACTGGCTCTACACCGCCGTAGTGAGACCTGTACTCATGTACGGGGTGGGTGTTTGGTGGCCAGCTCTGGACAAGGTAACTGAGCGGGACATTGAGGTCGACACCGACAAGTGCCTTAGAGGTTGTGTTGCACCTTCTTCCGGTCGACATTTTTGGCAAACAGATGGCGGCAAATACGGCTGTACGACTTGCAGCTGTCTCTCAGTGGAAGTGTCTTAGTATAGGACACTCTATTATCGTCAGATCGTTGAAGGATGAGCTGGCGAATTTTGACTACATTAAACCTACTCTACGCTTCGAGAAGCGATTTCGGACCTCCTTCCATTCAATGGAATCCTGGAGGGATAGACCGTTATCGGAAACCGAAGCGTTGCAATTCTTCACAGATGGCTCCAAGCTAGACGGCAAAGTAGGAGCTAGAGTATTCTGTGACAAATTAAATGTAAATATTTCTATTCGTCTCCCTGATTACTGCAGCGTGTATCAAGCTGAAGTCGTAGCGATTGAGGAGGTCTAGACGTGGTTGAAGCATAATGTGTTATCCTCAGACGATATCACAATCTATGTGGACAGTCAAGCGGCGATCCGGTCGTTAGAATCGGTGTCTTTGGCGTCACGGGTGGCGTTGAGTTGTCACTCATCTCTAAATGAAATGGGTGAGCATTTCAACATCCAGGTAGTCTGGGTCCCAGGTCACTCGGGCGTCATGGGGAACTGCAGGGCAGATGAACTTGCTAGGCATGGTACGACTCTCCAGCTGCAACCGGAAAGGGCAAGTCTGGGGAGGCCTATCACAGCGCTGAGACAAGCACTTGGGAAGCAGGCGCTATCCTCAGCGGGGGAAAGGTGGTCTAACACCCTCACCTGTAGAGTTGCAAGACAAGTTTGGCCAAAGCTGGACTTGGGGCGCACTAGGGCATTAATATCCTTACGCAGACGTGAATTAAGAACGGTCGTAGGAATTCTCACGGGACACTGCCTTTTTGGAGAACATGCAAGAAGGCTGGGTCTGGAGGCTAATGACTTCTGCAGAAGCTGCTTGGACGAAGAGGAGGAAGAGACGTTGGTCCACTTCCTTTGCTCGTGTGCAGCATTGGCTCTCAGAAGGCACAAACACTTAGGTAAGTTCAGGATGGACTGCCTCTCGGATCTCGAAAACATTAAAGTGCGGGACGTCTTACGCTACATAAGTAGCTCGAAATGGTTCCAATAGGGGTAAAAGGGGATACATCCTGTGGTATCACAATGGACCGTCACCGGTTTAAGTGTGCGTAAGCAGCCACTCCAACCTAACCTAACCTAACATAATAAGTTTAAAACAAATTAAAATATCTTTCTTTTCGTAATAATTTAATGAATTTTAGGAGACCGGTTTCGGATTACATCCATCGTCAGTCCAATTTTAACTACTGAATTATCATGTCATAGATTTTGTTTGTTTTTGTATTTATTTTATCGTTGAGAATGTATGTGTTGTGACGATGCTTGTAGATCTCCAACTCTTCCAAACGGTCCATTAGATTGCTTTTCTTTAATGTATGTAATATTTTTAAATTTCTGTTTATATCTGTGAATGTGTGTTGTTGGGTAACTAAGTGTTGAGCGTAATTTGATTTGAAGGTTGTGTGTGTGTTTGTATGTTTTGCTTCTATTGTGTGTTCATTGAATCTTTGTGTGAATGTTCTTCCCGTTTGGCCGATATAGAACTTAGGACAATCGTTGCAAATTAATTTGTAAATACCGCTGTCGGCAATACGGTTTTGTTGTGTTAATAATTTGTTTCCAAGTTTTTGTGATGTTTTGTGTGCTATGTTGTAATTGTATTTTCTAAACGTCTTTTTTAAAATATGGTTTGTGTGTTTGTGTAGTCTATAGCGATGTATTTGTTGTTTTTATCATCGGTTGTGTACATTGAAGTTAAATGTTTTTGTTGAATTTTATATTTTATTTTAGAATTGATGCGGTGTATCATATTAGTTGTGAATCCGTTTTGTTTTGCAATATGCATGATGGTGTGTAATTCTTCAACATAATCTTCGTCGCTCATGGGAATGTTGTTGAGCCTTACTATCATATGAAAATTACGTAACTTAAAAGATACTCAACAACACAGCATACTCGAAACATCAAACGAACCTGTAAATTCAATAAAACATAAATTTTACAACAGGATACACAACCTAACAGATATCCAGTTCAATATCCCTGAAACTCAAATACTTGAAAAAGGCTTAAAGCATAATCTACCAATAAAAAACTGCAAAAAAACACAAAACAGATACCTGTTAGAGATTGAAAACGCAATCTTAAAAGCTGAAAAACAACAACAAGACGACATTCGGACACTTGTAATTAATGAAATGCTGGATAGATTTGTTTTTTTTTTTCAAGGGTTTTTCCTTTAGCGCCGTATTTTAGCTTGTGCCAAATGGTCAAAAGTGTGCCAAATGGCCTTAGTTACCAGTGGTTGCCAAGAGGAGGCAGCACGTACACTTGTGAATTGTGAACAGGTTACCCCTTACACAATTGTACCCATCACGCAGCTGCCTAATATATGAAAAGGACACCGGACGTGAAGCGCACCCTACTTGAAGGTTACGGAGCCGGTAAATGAATCTACTCCATTTGCCCCCCTCCCCTCCCCAATAGACGCCAAACAACCTTTTATCCCCTTATATAAGGTTCGAATCTTATGCTGACAGCTTGTATATCTAGGAATGCTTTGATTCTCTATAATTAACGTTTATTATTTTGCGTTTTATAATTTTTTACCCTTTTTATTCCGTTATTTTGATTAAATTTTGCTTTAGTTTGGTGTTATTTTGTTTTTGAATCGCCTGCATTGCGGTGGAAGTACATCTGTATTTTTTTTTAAAGTATATTTTATTATTTTATAGGTTGTTTAAAATGAAACCTAAACTCAATGTAGTTCATAAACGCAAAGCAATTAGACCGCAGTCTTACAAAAACCTAAGTTAATTAAATGAATTTACTTTGATTGATGCCCTTAATACTGTTGCTAAACGTAGTTTATGGCAAACTCATATACCACGAAGTAGGGATCCTTTACTTGGAAAGATTTGTTCTGAACTGAGTATAAAATATTTCGATGCCAACAGACGAACAATTTATAACTTGTCGTATCTTAAAATTAAAAAAACAGACCTAGCATTGAAAGAAGTCGCACAGTTGTCTACGAAATACCTTTTGAAGAGTTTGATTATTTAAAGAAATCGGTAAACTTATTCAAGAATGTGTTGTAATTGAAGAATTGCCTATAACAATTGTTGAACCGGCTGGAAATAAATGGATTTATCGAGGCACAACAAAAATAAGCTTTAATCTTAACCGGAAATCCTTGCGAATTATTATTTAAAACGATTAACATTAATAAAAAGGGTAATAGAGTGCAACAGCATGCGATTTGCAAATACAGAAATCATCAGCAAAAATATAAACTCAATATATTTCCAAAGGAAAAAATGCAGATTTTTACATTGGGAAAAGATATGATGGATCATGTTATAATTAAAGAGTTTTCTAAATTACGAGAGTCAAATAGGGATATAGAACAAAATAAAATGTCACACGAGACGCCCAATGGTCTTTACTTAAAAAATTTAGCGACAATTGACGTAAGTTTGTTAAAATCAAGAAATACCGAAACTATCGTGAAACCATCTAATTTAAGAAAAGCTAGATCTGAGCGACAACAAGAAAAAAAAGATGTAGTAAAAGATTGTCAAGAATATGTCGACTTTTCCCAGAGGCCAACAAAAACAGATATGTGTATTCGGCTTCTATTCCATTATCTATAGTTATGATGAGCAAAAAAAATAAATAGTTGTTACTTGAGAGAGACGGAGATGTGCAAGCGGTCTAATCCGAAAACCAAAATGTTGCGATGGACATAACATAACAAAACTTTTTTACTACGCCTGCGTAATTAAAGTTAATGGTTGCATAATGCCAATTGCAAGTTTTTTGTAGAATTACGAGGAGAAATAGATCTGGCGAAACCAAAACTAAGATCCAAAATATTTTGTTACTGATTGGTCATGGGTTTTTATTAACAGTTTTTTGAAAGCAATACTACAACTACCACTCGTTCTTAAAACATTATCTATGATTTAATTAATTACAACAAAAAAATAATAAATTTTAAAGGTATTTTTATAAGTTGCTGTGACTTTACTGCGATATTAGTTCGTCAAATTAAGGCCAAAATACCTGACTGCAAAAAAACCACTAAACAAGGTTTTAATTACAACAAAAGATTTATTTCAAGTAGATGGCCTATTTGAAATATTATGTGCTGTCTACTGTTCTAAATACAAGACCAGTACTTTTGTGAAAGGCTATTAAAAATTCATAAGGTTGGTGGAGGAAAAAACACCCATTCCCGAATTATGGAAACCCGAAGAGATCAAAGAAGATCAAGATGAAGATATTGACGTTACTAATGACTGTGGTCGGTTGCCATATTAACAACGATATTTTGACATCATGATTGAAACTCAAAATAAAGGTTATCAAAGCGAAAGGAAACATTTTGCAGGAAAATGAATGTTTTGCAAACGATTTTGTTATATTTTGTACTTGTCGTTATATGGCTTACCTACCTTTCTGGGGAACTATTTTATTGCGTTACTTCAAACCGCAAGGAGGTAGAGTACCCAACGCAAATATTGAAAATTATTTTAATGTTATTAAAAATAATTTAACTAACGCAATAATCTTAAATTAGGAAGATTCCTAGACATCATTAAGGAAAAGTCATATCACTTACAAAATGCATCAAATTTAGCTCCTCTTTCAGCTTAAAAAAAAAAGAAATAGAAAGATGGTCGTTACAGAAAAATGTCAAAAAACATTGTCAGCTACACCTAAAAGTTCCAAAGGCCATGATGAATTAGATCATATGGAACATAATTTAGAGGAAAATTGGAGAAAACCGTTGAAAAAAAATCCACGTATTCAGGAAGAAATATATTTGAACAAATTTTAGGCAGCCGAAAATTAAAATTAAAGGAATGGCAAATAAATTATTACGTGGATAAAATTACCGCTAACGGTTATTGTATAAAATTATTTAAATATAATTTTCCCGGGCTAAGAGAAATTAGTATTGACAATTAAAGTTTTTGTTCACTAAATGAAAACCAGTACGTTATACATGCTGCTGCCACCATTTTAATTAAAGAATCCCACCATATTTTTTTTGGATATACTTATATCTTTAAAAGTGTTTACTTCAGAAGTACCATATTCGATTAAATCACAGCCCGTAATCGTTTTATGCCGCGGGAAGGATGTAATTAACTGCTAAAATAATAATCATTGGGTCTCGATTATAATTAATGCCAGTCCGTTGATCATTTATGCTGTGGAAAAATAAACAAATAATAAACACATCCCTGAGATTCATTCATCGGGCAAGAAACCATATTTATCAGCTTTGGTTCAGAGAATGTTGCGGATAGATGTTTGATTTGCTTTGATAATATAAGCAACCTTTTTGTAAATTTATTGCACTGCAACATGTGTAACAGAAAGATGTAAGAAAACTGTAATTTAAATATAGTTATGATAGAACCAAATATTTGTATATTCTGTACTTAAAGCTCACATTATTACTACGGTCAAACCTCTTTTATCTGGAATTCGATCAACCGGAAAATCTAATATCCTGAATTTTTTTCGCAAAGTAACTTGAATCGATTATCCGTAAAAACAGATGTTTACCAATTTTTTTTTTTCATTTTTGAATTTTGTTTTTTGTGTAGAACTAGAACAGATACATATCGTTGATGTCAATTCACAATTACGTAACTAAAAATATTGAAAAAAAAGTTTACGTATCTAAAAACGTTTAAAAATGGTCGTACAGGACCCTTGTCGATCAAGTTGACCAATAGTAATAACTTGTAACGATCAATATAATTTTACTGTTGGTCACTTTCATCGACATTGTTCAAGTACGACCAATTCTAAACGTTTTTGGATACGGATTTTTTCTTTCAATAATTTTAGATACGTAATTGTGAATTGACATCAACGATATGTATTTATTTTACATATACATTTTAGTAAGTCCCTGAAGTAGTATAACTTAAATTCATACTGAAATAGTGAGTATGCAAACATGTATTATGTATTTTTTCAATAATTTTATGTCTGTAATTCTAATTATGTTTCAAATTTAATTTTAATTAAGTCTAATTGTGCATAATTTATATCAGTTACAACATAAATGGCGCCACCTAACAAAAAAATACTGTTAAAAGAGTTGGAAACGTTTTGAGTATTAAAGATAAAGTTGATATAATTAAGGCTATAGAGAGTGGAAATAGTGTCAATATGTTAAAGGCAGAGTTTAAATTTATCGCTCTTTAAGAGCTCTTTATAAAAATTTTCGCTCTTGCTCCCAATAAAATTTTTTTTCAGTTTGCTTTTACGCTCTTACCCTCTAATGATAAACACAAAAAAAAATTATTTCGCTCTTTCTAAGCGATTTAAAATTTTATTTTTAATTTTGCTCTTAAAACAGAGAGCGTAAAAGCTAAAAATATCGCTCCCAACCCATTCTACAGAGCCATTGTAGAAAATACATTAGGGAGCAAAATTTTTTGTAACACAGGAATTGCTCTTTAAATATCAATAAATAAAGAAAGTTTGATAAACGATATTTAGATAAATTTCTGGAATATGGCCAATTGTGATGTAACTTGGCTGTTCCTTAACCGATTTTAGAGAAATTTGACAAGCGCGTTGGAAATGGGATTCTACAATGATTTGTAGATGAAGTTCTGAAATATGGCCAACTAGGATGGAACTTGGCTATTCCTTAACCGATTTTAGAGAAATTTGACATGTGCGTTGGAAATGGGATTCTAAAATGATTTTTGAATCAAGTTCTGGAATATAGCCAATTGTGATGGAACTTGGCTATTCCTTAACCGATTTTAGAGAAATTTGACATATGTGATGAAAACGGGATTCTACAATGATTATTAGATGAAGTTCTGGAATATGGCCAATGGGGATGGAACTTGGATATTCCTTAACCGATTTTAGTGAAATTTGACATGTGCGATAGAACTGGGATTGTAAAATGATTTTTAGGTGAAATTCTGGAATATGGCCAATGGGGATGGAACTTGGCTATTCTGTAACCAATTTGAGTGAAATTTGACATGTGCGTTGGAAATGGGATTGTAAAATGATTTTTACATGAAGTTCTGGAATATGGCCAATTATGGTGGAACTTGGCTATTTCTTAACCGATTTTAGTGAAATTTGACATGTGCGTTGGAAATGGGATTCTAAAATGATTTATGGATAAAGTTCTGGAATATGGCCAACTAGTATGGAATTTGGCTATTATTAACCGATTTGAGTGAAATTTGACATGTGCGTTGGAAATGGGATTCTAAAATGATTTTTAGGTGAAGTTCTGGAATATGGCCAGTGGGGATGGAACTTGGCTATTCCTTAACCGATTTTAGTGAAATTTAAAATGCGCAATGGAAATGGGATTCTAAAATGATTTTCGGATGAAGTTCTGGAATATGGGCAATTATGGCGGAACTTGGCTATTCCTTAACCGATTTTAGTGAAATTTGACATGTGCGTTGGAAATGGGATTCTAAAATGATTTTTAGATAAAGTTCTGGAATATGGCCAATTATAGTGGAACTTGGCTATTTCTTAACCGATTTGAGTGAAATTTGACAAGTGCGTTGGAAATGGGATTCTAAAATGATTTATTGATAAAGTTGTGGAATATGGCCAACTAGATGGAACTTATCTATTACTAACCGATTTTAGTGAAATTTGACATGTGCATTGGAAATGGGATTCTAAAATGATTTTTAGGTGAAGTTCTGGAATATGGTCAATGGGGATGGAACTTTACTATTCTTTAACCGATTTTAGTGAAATTTAAAATGCGCAATGGAAATGGGATTCTAAAATGATTTATGGATGAAGTTCTGGAATATGGCCAATTATGGTGGAACTTGGCTATTTCTTAACCGATTTGAGTGAAATTTGACATGTGCGTTGGAAATGGGATTGTAAAATGATTTTTGGATAAAGTTCTGGAATATGGCCAATTGTAATGGAATTGGCTCTTTCTTAACATGTTTTAGTGAAAATTTGTCATGTGTGATGAAAACGGGATTCTACAATGATTTTTAGATAAAGTTCTGTAATAAGACATATACGGCCAATTAGGTTGGAACTTGGCTATTTCTTAGCCGATTCTGATGCAATTTGACATGTTCGTTGGAAATGGGATTCTAAAATGATTTTTCTAATTCCGGGGTCCTACACTAAAATTAGCGTGCTGTCACCCATTTTTTCTTATTTTCTTTTGATCGCGACTAAATTTTCCGATGACCATAAACATGTCAATATAAGTAATCTATCATAATTATTATTTAATAATTATTATTGTAACTCATATTAATATATTTAAATATATCCAGTTTCCGTAATCCATGCAGCTGTCGAGGTTTATCTGCTGTTGGCCATATTCCATAACTTTATCTAAAACCTATTTTAGAATCCCACTTCCAACGCATATATTGAATTGCATCACAATCGGTTTAGGAATAGCTAAGTTCCATCTAAATGATTCATATTTCAGAAACCCATCTAAAAATCATTTTAGAATTCCATTTTGATCGCACATGTTAAATTTCATCAGAATCGGTTAAGGAATAGCCAAGAATCATCCTAGTTGGCCTTATTTCAGAACTTCATCTAAAAATCATTTTAGAATCTTATTTCCAACGCACATGTTACATTGTATCACAATCGGTTAAGGAAGTATGCCATATTCCAGAACTCTAAAAATCATTGTAGAATCCCGTACCCATCGCGCATGTCAAATTTCTCTAAAATCCAGAACTTCATTCATCCCATTTCAAACGCACATGTCGAATAGCATCACAATCAGTTAAGAAATAGCCAAGTTCCATCCTAGTTGGCCATATTCATCTAAAAATCATTGTAGAATCCAATTTCCATCGCGCGTGTCAAATTTCACACTCAAACCGGTTAAGAAATAGCCAAGTTCCACCATAATTGGCCATATTCCAGAACTTCATCCGAAAATCATTTTAGAATCCCATGTCCATTGCGCATTTTAAATTTCACTAAAATCGGTTAAGGAATAGCCAAGTTCCATCCCAATTGCCCATATTCCAGAACTTCATCTAAAAATCATTTTAGAATCCCATTTCCAACGCACTTGTTAAATTTCACTCAAATCGGTTAAGGAATAGCCAAGTTCCATCCCCATTGGCCATATTCCAGAACTTCACCTAAAAATTATTTTAGAATCCCATTTCCAACGCACATGTCAAATTTCACTCAAATCGGTTAAAGAATAGCCAAGTTCCATCCTAGTTGACCATATTCCAGAACTTTATCCATAAATCATTTTAGAATCCCATTTCCAACACACATGTCAAATTTCACTCAAATCGGTTGAGAAATAGCCAAGTTCCGCCATAATTGGCCATATTCCAGAACTTCATCCGAAAATCATTTTAGAATCCCATTTCCATTGCGTATTTAAAATTTCACTAAAATCGGTTAAGGAATAGCCAAGTTCCATCTCCATTGGCATATTCCAGAACTTCATCTAAAAATCATTTTAGAATCGCATTTCCAAAGCACATGTCAAATTTCACTCAAATCGGTTAAATAATAGCCAAGTTCCATCCTAGTTGGCCATATTCCAGAACTTTATTAATAAATCATTTTAAAATCCCATTTCCAACGCACATGTCAAATTTCACTAAAATCGGTTAAGAAATAACCAAGTTCCACCATAATTGGCCATATTCCAGAACTTGATCCAAAAATCAATTTAGAATCAGATTTCCATCGCGCGAGTCAAATTTCACTAAAATCGGTTAAGGAATAGCCAAGTTCCGTCCTAGTTGGCCATATTCCAGAACTTAACCTAAAAATCATTTTAGAATCCCATTTCCATCGCGCGTGCCAAATTTCAATGAAATCAGTTAAGAAGTAGCCAAGTTCCATTCAAATTGCTTACATTCCAGAACTTCATCTAAAACTCGTTTTAGAATCTCACAATTGGTTGAGGAATAGCCAAGTTCCATCCTAATTAATCATATTCCAGAACTTCATCTAAAAATCATTTTAGAATCCCATTTCCAACGTACATGTCGAATTGCATCACAATCGGTTAAAAAATAGCCAAGTTCCATCCTAATTAGCCATATCCCAGAACTTCACCTAAAACTCAATTTAGAATCCCATTTAAATCGCGCGTGTCAAATTTCACTAACATCAGTTAATGAATAGCGAAGTTCCATCCTAGTTGGCCATATTCCAGAACTTCACCCAAAAATCATTTTAGAATCTCATTTCCAATGCCCGTGCTTCTGTTCGCTAATTAAACAATCTGGCTTTCTAAAGAAATTCAGAAGGTTTTGAATGTAACCGTTTGCTGTAATAACAAGAGCAAGAGCAATATAATAATGACGTTTTTATTCATCAGAGCAGAGCGTATTTATTTTCTCAATATAGCGCAATAACAAAGAGCGAAAATATGATAACACAAACGCAACAGTGGAAGAGCAAGAGCCTTATAATAAAAATAATGCTACAGTTCTTCAGAGCGATATTTCTTTTTTTTACAATATCGCTCTTTATAAAGAGCTTTTTAATAGTTTTTATTAGCGCTCTTGAACAAAAATGAAGAGCGAAGAGCAAAATGAAATCCCATTTTAAACTCTGGTTAAAGGAAAAGTATGGGGTAGGAGCTTCAACAATCTACGACTTAAAAAAAAATAAGGACACAATTTTTAAATTTTTTATGGAAAGCATGATCGTAAAAGGAATGATTGATAGAAAAACGCTACGAGCAGCCGAAAATCCCACATTAGATAACGTAATCTACTTATGGTTTAAACAATGAGATGGAGTTCCTATTTCAGGGCCATTAATTATAGAAGAGGCTAAATATTTTCATAAGAAGCTAAAAATTACCACCCATTGTAATTATTCATCAGGGTGACTTCAAAAATTTAAGAAACGACATGGAATACGGCATCTTAATATTGTTGGAGAACGACTCGCTGCCGATGACATTGCTGCAACTTTGTTTGTTGAAGAACTATCAAGACCGGTTGAAAAAGAGGATTTATCAGCCGAGCAGATATATAATGCAGGCGAAACGGGCATTTTTCGGAAATGCCTCCCACATGGCAGATTAGCTGTAGGCGATGAGGTCAGACCTCCTGGCATTATCATATTTAGCGTGGCCAAGGAATTGCTAGTGATTAAGTGAGGAAAAAATAAGCGAAAAATTATTTTAAAATAAGGTTAGATTAAGTGGTATAACAAAAATCAAATTAACCAACCAACTATGATAATCTTAAGTTATAAATCAGTTAAATATTAATAAATTTGTTAATAAAATAAGTTATTAAAAAAAAAATCCAAATTTTTTTTTTTTTGTTGAGTTAACGGTATAATGGACGTTGATAAAGAAACTCAAACTGTGTTATCGAAATACCTCTAATGAAAGGTACTAAATCATAAACTGCATATATAGTGCTATATAAAATTAATAATAAATTAACTACTGACTAGACGAAATAAAATATAATAAATGAAATCAAAAGATTGATTAGAATTTATGTAAGTGTATAATCAATATAGTACCTAATAATTAGTGACTAGAAAAGTTTATTTATAAAACGACTAAATACATAGTTAAGTGAAAACAAGTCTTTAAAGATAGTAATTCAGAATCTTAAATTGGTATAATTTTGTTTTGGGCAAGAGACCTTAGAATTGTTCAACGGCTGTTAAGGTTATTATCAAACCAACTTCTGTTTGAGTGTTATAAACAGTGACAGTGACAGTTATAAACTTAACACTGAAACAAAAAGATGTAAAACAATAAAACAAATTAAATTATAAATAAATTAATATCAAATAATAATTATTAAATATAAATAACTCAAATGCATAACATTAAATTGAATTAAAGATCTAACATTCAGAAATGATAATATTGGCGATCAGTTTATTAATACTGTCATATACTGGTATTATGGTTTGCATATACTCAAGCCATGCAATATTTACGTCATATCAATCATCTTTTCAGTTCATCTTTAACCCTTTCAGAGCAAAATTTACACCATAGGCGAAAAAAAATATTTTTTATGAATTTTATGCAAAGTTTCTGCTTAATATTTACAGAAAGTTCTGGTTTTGGGCTTTTTCACCACCAGGACCTTGAAATTGAGCTTTTAAATTTGCTTTGAAAAAACAATTATTTTATTACGCATAATTTGCCATCTAACCTAGAGACTTCATGGTAAGGGTGGTTGTCAAAAAACAATGAATGGCAATTTCGTAGATAAAAAACATAGGGAAGTTCACTTTTACCACAGTGTGCAAATATTTTTATACCCCTTGGATAAGGCTTTCGTTTGATATATTGTTTCACATTTAAACGGAATTAGTTGTTCATCTATTGCCAGAGTTTGAACTGCGAGATTTTTATCAACAAAATTCAAACTAACTCTCAATTGGTAAAACCTTTTGAGAGACAATGCATTTTTGGCAAGTTTAAATCCAAAACTTACGTCCCAATATGTTGATAACCGACACTATTTAAAATTTCCCATTAATATCAAAATTCCAAAAAGCTTAACTAGCTCGTCTGGGCTGGATTCTTTATTATTTTGAACTTTGGATTCTTTTGCTTATAAATTTGTGTACTCGGTTATCTCAAAAAACATTTGTCTAGGGATATAATCAAAAAATATTTATCTGGCGAGGAATCGGTTACTTCTTCCTCAAACTTACATCTTCGCCATCTAAGCTAGATTTTGTTGTATATGTCTGCCTTTTACCAAATCCGATAAAACCAACATTGACATTTTCTATTATTATATCCGAACCTAACGGATTTCCGGTAGCTAAAGCTCTTGCAGTTCCACCATTTGAATCTCATAGATTATCAATGTTATCCACATCTAAAATGGTTTCTTCGGTGCATTGCTCATTTGTGATTCTCATGTTAACATTTGATGTTGTTTTGTAGGTGCAGTCCGTTGCATTTTAAAAACTTTTGAAACCTTCACCACAAACCAAAGAAACATTTTTTAATTAGCAAATTTAATTCTAAAATTAGCAAATTTAATTCTAAACAAATTCCATAAAGATTTTTGCACCAGTTAAGGAAATTTGTACCTAATTGCGGACCGTTATATTTAAGCACCGAAATGAGGACTCATCCATTGAGTAACTTTGGCATTAAATGAGGACACTATTTTTGCCAAATAAAAACATTTTTTGCACTAAAAAAAAGTTTTCCAAAGAACCTCACTCGTCGAAACCACTGACACAAATGTTAAATTACTGTTTGAAATATACAACATTCAGTAAATTTAGGTAGTTTCCCTTTTTATATTTACTTGAATTCAGCGATGTACAGCAAATTAATTCTTAGCAGATTTAAGTATTTTTAAAATTTGCTGCACAAAGCTAATGTCCTTAAGTGCGGTTAAATCTATTGAAAGGGTTCAGCTACATTCAACATTGAGTAAGGTCAAAATTCATTTTTTATTTAATTTTTCCTACATATTTTCTTTTATAAATAATATTCATTAATTTTCTTTTATAAGAATTAGTATTTAGTTATTAACAGGTAGTAGGTGTTTAGGTAGTTCTAGTTATATTTGGTTTTTTTATACCTCGGTTTATTGTAAGATTTTGTTTGAGAATAAACTCAACATATTATTTCGAATTTTACAAACTAATTACTCAGTTTTAACTACTTTGCTAAAACTAATCATGAGAGGCTAAAGCCACAGGTAAGCTGGGGAAAATAAATAAATTAAATGAAAATCTCAAGATATTGATTTTCTTAGACATTCTGTTAAGATAAAAATTGGTCACATTTTCGAAAAATCTGGGATTAACTAGGTAAACCCCAATAACTTTTTAAACGGGTTGGCATGGTTAATGTAGACACACAGGCCTGCCGACGACAAGTGTGCTGATCGTTGAAAATCTTGAAATATCGATTTTCTTAGGTATTAAATAAATATATTTCATTCGGATATTATTATAGAAAAATATTTTATATTTTAGTCGCCCGAATGTATACTTTTTAAAACGCGTACATATGTAAATTTGTTGTTGTTGTTTATTCTAGTTTTATTTTAGGATAAACTTCATTCGCATGTACATTTCGGAAGTCCCACCACAACACCCTGAGCCCTAGCCGGAACCAAACTGACCACCCGAAATCTCTACAGGAATATTCTGTTGACATACTACTCTTCAAACTGGTGGTTACAAACACCAACCATTTTCCTTTATTCCAATCGAATGTTACCAATATCACAGATGGTATAATATGAATTGATTCTGTTGGTTTATAAACTTAAGTATAATCTGATTAGAAGTAATAATGTTATAATTACTAATAATGATGTAATCGAACGCGCTAGCAGATCTGCAGCTCATTTCCGTTTAATAAAATATTTTTATAAAATATCTCAAAGTAGGTTTTGTCTATCGTTGCCTAAAATTGTTCAATGACCTTGTAGATAATTGATAGTCTATGGTCTATTAGGTATCTTTAATTGCTTTATTGCTTTCTGAGTTTATTCAGCAATATAGAATTAGCTATATTATTCTTTGATTGATTAATGTTAATTAACAACTTTGTATTAGTTTAGTTGATTTATTTAATTTTTATATTATGCTACTGTATTCGTCGAAATTATTGAATTACCACATATGTTGAAAACGATTTATATTTGCTTATTATTAACTAGGCGGTACAGCCCGTCCTAGGACGGATACAATTTTGTGAATAACTTTAGTGTTTTGTGAATAACTTTAGTTATGTAATGTTTTGCTAAAGATATTACACCTAATAGTGATGTCCAGCGGCCGCTGCCACAATTAGCATTTGAACATTTGATGTAAAAGTAGTTCGAGATTAAAGGCTTTTAAGGATGATTTTACCTTAAATAAACCTTAAACCAAAGAGTAAGGGCTTTTAAGGATGAATTGGTAGTTGTTAACTTGCTGTTAACTTGGTTTGATGGCTGCTAAGTGTTTTTTATAGTGCAAAAAAAAAACTGCAAAAAAAAAATTTCAAAAAAAAATCATAATAACCTTTGAGCGTTACACACAAACATGGGTGCGGTCAAGAATTCAGACGCTGCGCAGTTTTGGCTGCAAGTCGAACAAAAATTAAGATATGTATGCAGCCACTGCAACGCATCCTGTCGGATTAAAATGCAGAAAAAAAAACAAAAACTGCGCAGCTATTGCAGCCACTTTAAGTAGGATGCAAAAACTGCAGAATGTCATTTTCCATTTCTTAATCCTAATTTATTTTCCAATTCAAATAAAATCAAGATGGAGGATGATGTTGATGATTTTTTTTTTTTTTTTTTTTTTTTTCGTCCCTACCCAAAAGCGGCTAGCACTACGACCTAAAAGATCTTTTGTGCTGTTGGGTACTGTTACTCCAGGAGCTTCTCCACCTCTCTAATAAAGGCGAGAATGCTATTTATAGAGGCCAATTTACATTTCTCCGGGGTCAGATACCTCTCTTCAAAATGAATCCACCTCCGTGTGCACAGAGCAACACACTCACATAGTATGTGTTCTGCGGTTTCTGTCTCTTCCAAACAGAGTCGGCACTCCGTCTCTGTGGACAGGTTCATTTTGTTCAAATGATATCTCAGGTTACAGTGACCTGAGAGAAAACTCACAAGTTTCCTAATATTTCCTTTGCTGAAATTGATCGCCAAATTTTTGTGGTGAAATGGTCTGATCAAAGATTTGGCTTGTCTAAGGCCGGGAATACAGTTCCAATAAGTCAAGCACTGTATTTTTTCCCATTTACACTGTGTAGGTTGCAGAAGCCCACGGGATACCACAAAAAGGCTCAGGGCCAATGAGTGTAGTCGACGAGCCTGCCCGTGCAAGTTCGTCGGCTATCTCATTTCCAGTGATGCCCATGTGACCAGGCACCCACCACAACCTTACTTTGTTTTGACAAGAGAGAGATTGTAGCAGTTTATAACAACTTTGAACCGACTTGGAAACCAAGCAGTTAGAAGCCAATGCTTTCAGTGCTGCTTGGCTGTCAGACAAAATGTGGATGGATGCGCCTTTAAGACCTTTGGTCATAATAATAGAGGCGCAGATTTCGATGGCGTGAATTTCGGCTAGAAAAACACTGGGGTAAGTACCCAGTGATTTCGATATTTTGTGATTGGGTCCAAAGACACCAATGCCGACTCCACTATCCATTTTTGATCCATCAGTGTACCAGACTAGGCTGTTAGGTTCCATCTGCGGTAACCCAGTATCCCAGTCTGTTCTATCGGGGATTGTTACCACGAAATTCCTGCCAAAGCAGAGTTCTTTCGGCATAACGTCCGGGACACTAAAGAACATATTCAGGTCTGGAAGTTCATTCAAAATGTCCAGGTGACCCATATGGTCATCATGACTGTATTGATTCGCGAGCTTCAATCTAGCTGCACAGGTAGCAGCTGATTTTTTGACGTGGATATGAAGTGGAGTGAGCCCGATGAGAGCTTCCATTGCCGCCGTAGGGCAGGTGCGCATAGCACCTGTAATTCCGAGACATGCTAGTCTCTGTAATGAGGTCAGCTTGTTCATAATAACTTTTTGCTGTACCTTAGGCCACCAAACTATTGCTATGTTGATGATGGTCAATATCCATTGTAAGTTATCACAACACATTTTAAATTTTAATTTAAAATGAAAAAATTATTATTTTTTTAAACTTCTTCGTAGCATAGAATTGGAATACTTACTGGATTCGGAGAATGAAGTGTTGTCCCCAAGTGAAAACTCTGTAACAAAAAAGTAAAAATTGATTTCCATGTAAATTAGTATTTTTCTAATATTATTTTATTTGTGCAGAAACATATGGAGTTCAGAAGCGACAACCCTTCGTATCGTGACAAGACTAGGGATGGAAAATGATTTTATTCAAAGGGGAAAAAAATAAACACACGTTATGGAGCAAATGTATCGAGAAAATGCGAAAAAGTCGTATCAGCTTTTCCAAATTCTCCTGAGGACGCAAAGAAAAAATTTAGTAACTTAGTAGTTACTTATAACAGAATCAAAAAGAGAAAACGAGAGACTGGACGAGGGCCGTTGTTTTGGAAACACTACGAAATATTTGACGCCATAACATTGTGCCACCAGAAGGGTTTGTGTTCGATTCCTCTAACAACAGAACAAAACGACAAAACGAAACTGACGACAGTGTTATATCAATTCCTGAATATTCAAGCGTTCCAAAAACCAATAAACGAAAGAAAAATAATGATAAGTCCGAATTATTGCTGTATTTAAAATAAGAAGATGAAAAGGAACAAAAAAGGCATGAAGAGCATTCAGAATGAAAAAGGAAAAAATGAGCTTGAAAAGGAAAGACTTAAATATTTAAAGGAAATGGTAGACATGATCAAGAATTCTGGATGATGTTATCATTTAATGAAATTAATATTATGCTATAGTAATAATATAATGCTGTGAATTAAAATTTGTTGAATTTTTTTATTATTTTTAAGAAACTGAAATAATTTATTTTTTAATAAAGAAAAAAGTATAAAACCCATTTGGTTGGTCTTTTACATATTACAATATTTAATTACAATATTTCAGTTAAATATTTTCTTTTTAGCTTAGCAGCGTTATCCAGGTTTGATGTTTCATTATTTTCTAGGTTATAATTCTCAATCTCAAGTTCGGTTTCAAAACAATTGTCATTTGGCTCATTTTCACTAAGTATAAAATTGTATAGAACAACGGCTGCTACCACAAAATATTTGGCATTAGTGACCTTTGAAATGTTTAGATACTTTAGTCTTCTAAACCTAGACTTCAACATGCCGAATGCCTGTTCGATCACTGTTCGATTGGAACTTAGCTTTGTATTAAATTTGTGCTGCTTTGAAGTTAGTAGCCCGTTATCCTTATAAGGCACCATCAGGTATTTTTTGAGCGGGTAGGCTGAATCGCCGAGTATATGGCAATCGACATCTGGCAAGTTGATGTTTCCTCCTCAAATTTTTTAAATATTTTGCTACTGGTAAAAACGCTGGCATCGTGGCTTCTACCAGGCCATCCAAAAAATATGTCGTGGAATTTGAGTTGGCTATCGCAAATGGCCTATAAGTAAAGAAAATTAAAATTTATAAAAAACAAATTAAAATTATTAACCCACTTGTAGTATTAGAGAATGAAATCCCTTTCTATTATAGTAGCTGGCAGCATCTACGCAGGCGGTGTAGGGATGGGAATGTGCATTCCGTCAATACACCCGATAACATTAGGGAAACTATGGGTTCCCCGTAGTTTATTAAATTTCTCTACAACAGATTTTGCATCTTCCCTTGATGGCCAATAAATAAAGTTGGACGATATTTGTGTGAGTCGTTTGCAAATAAACAATACAGTTGATATAGCGTATCCTTTAGACACGCCAAACCTGTCAGCTATGCCTCGGTAGCTACTTAAATTGCAAAGAGTCCATAGAGTCATTAGAACAGATATTTCTAAAGTCACTCTTGGACGTCTCGATGCTGGTAGTATACAGTTCTCCAGTAATAGTAAAATTTTCTAAAAGTAAAATAAAATTGTTTCAATACCCAAGTATTTTTACTTTCGAATTTCTCGTCATTTATTAGACTCTAGTTCGAAACTAAGATTCGAATTTCCTTAAGTTTAAGTTTCGAGTTATTCTAAGAATTCGTATGAAAGTTGTCGCGAAAATTCGAAACTGGACGAAACTCAATTTAAAAAATTGTTTGCATGTATTTGTGAATAAAGAATAAAAAAGGCGGGGCTAATTTTGAGCATGTGTATGTATAAATGTCAAATTAGAAATACGGCTATTTTTTTTTTTTTCGTAATGAAACAAAAGACAAATTCCAATTTGAAATTAGTTTTATTAAAATATTTTTTCATGTACTCGTACATATGTAAGTTAAGTTTATACTTGTAGTTTAAACTAAAAAAATATTTTTTAGGACTATGTCCGCTTTATTTAATAACCAACTTATGTATATCTAACTAGTCTACATTTTTGCTTTACTTTATATAGTAATAAAAATATGCAAGTGTATTATGTTTAATACACGTGCATTTACATATTTGATGATTTGACTTAATTAATAAAATATGCAAATGTATCATGTTAGTACACGCGCATTTATATATTTGATGATACGGCTTAATTTATGTTAGCCGTAACTTGAACCTTTGATATATGCGCATTCCATATTTTGCTGATGTGATTTCCCATAGAATGCAATGGCATAATTTGATGACATGGCTCTATCTTGTACTTAACTCCTCCCCCTTTAAAAATCCTCGTCTCGTGGATTAAAAGTTTAGTTGAATTGGTTGTATCCCTAGTGGTGTCGTTGTCTGATTTGCAGTGCCTTCTTTTGGAAGCCATACCATTTTCTTCCGTTTTTTGTATCCAATTCGTGCAATGAAGATGATAATTGCCATTGTAATTGCTGTTATGATCCCTATATCTGTTGCGTTATTGTTCCGGTAATCTACGGCGAGTTTGTCTAGTAGACCTATGTTCTTTTGATGTAGATTGTGTAGATACTCCAGGTTAAGTTTCACCCCTCTTTGTGTGATATTTGTTTGCAACATAGGTGGAAGAATTTGTGATGTTTTTATCTCCTTGTTGGTGAAGGTCCATCCTTTTATTTCTAATGTTTCATTTTGATACTGAATCAAGAAGTTTCCTTCTAGATGTTTGTCCGAACTATTGTGTGTTATCGTACCGTTGAAATTGTTTAAAAATATGGTGTTTTCGTTTACAGATTCGATTATTTCTTTCTCGTTAAATGAGAACTCACATCCTGCATTGAACCCTTTCATTAGTTGGTTTATACAGTGGTCTTCTTTTAATTCTTGTATCTGGTTAAGCCCACATATTGTGACTTCTCTTCTATTTTTGCATTTGTCAATCATGTCATATACTTTATGTTGATTTATTAGAATTTCGTTATATTCTAAGTGAATCTGTTTATTGTACTTGATGGTAGACCTTAATTTTACATGGTGAAATTCCTCTCCGTTTGTTTTTGGTATGGAGATGACGTATAGGATTATCGTGTTCCTCATTAGCATAGCTGGTTCCGCGTGTTCTATGGCTTCAATCTCATTATAATATGGTAGGGTTTCTATTTCACTCACTAATCGACTGATTTCTTCTTTATCCAACAGATTTGAATTAATTATACCTCCCTTGGCCAGTTGTGCTGCTCTTACTATTTCCTTCACTTCTTCTTTTAGTAATTGAAGGCGGTTAAACATTGTTTGTTGGAATACTTCATTTGTACTTTCATCTAGGTGTAGCTGGATTTCGTTGTGTTGTTTGAGGATTTGTTGAATCTTCTGGGTAATGGCTGTGTTTATTTTATATTGCTCGTTGTTGTTCTCTACTATCCTATTTTGACTGTTGAGTATGGTATCCCAGTCAGTTGCATCTGGTGAACCTGCAATCCATTTCCACGCTGAGCCAATCCAATTGATTGAACGCTTGGTTTTTTGTTTGTGGTTCTTAAGTTCTCCTAGTAGTTTATTGATTTCGTTAATCTGATATGTTAACTGAGGTTTAAAGATGCTTGCAGGGCTGATGTCTTTTATTTCTGATTGTATTCTGGACAGGATATCTTCGTAACAGCTAAGATCAATTTGGTGGATTATCTTGAAATTGCCACTGATTATGTTTCCATTCCCTTCTCTTATAGAAACTATTGGGGTGTCGTAGTGATAGATATTTAAGAACGTTACCGTAGTCCAAAGGCTCAAGCTGGAAAGAAATGAGCTTTACTTAGTTATGTTTTTTATATGTGTTTTGTGTATTCTTCTTCCGGATTTGGTAGTCACTGTAACTTTATTGTCTTTTGCTACAGTTTCCTTTTTAAATTTAGGTTTATTTTTGCCTTGGATTTGTTTTATGGCTGTGAATATTGTTTCTCCAACTTTGTATGATTTAGGTTCACTTTTCTTCGTGTTCTCCCTCTGTAGTTTAAGTTTTTGGCTATTTTTTATCCGTTCCAGAAGGTCTTCGTTTATTTTTTCTTTGTAGTCCAACAAGTTCTGGTAATTAATGCGTTGTACTCTTCCGAGGAATATGTCGCACGGTTTCTTCCCGATAACCGAGTGTATCGTGTTATTGTACCTGTCGACTGCAATGTTAACCAGTTCCTTTATCGTGAAATCTTTGTATTCTGATTGGAGACATCTCAGTATTTCAATGATGGTTGAGTGGACTCTTTCAACTGTGCCGTTTACTTCGCTTTTATTTGTTGGCGTTAAGTACACCTTTATCCCGAGTGTTTTTATGTAGTTTGTTATGATGGGGCTGATGAAACTTGGTTCGTTATCCATCACTAACATTTTTGGTGCCGTGAAGTAGTGTAGTATGTTTATTAATTTATCTCGCAAGTGTAGAACCGATCGATCCTTAATATGAAAAAATTTTGCAAATTTGGAAAATTTATCCACACATGTGATAAATTTTTCGTTTTTTATTTCCATAATATCGATGTGTAATATTTCCGATGGGTACGTCGGTATTGGCGTTTCCTGTAATTTAGGCTTGTTTGGGTGCCGATCGTATTTGTTCTCGTTGCAAGTTTCGCACTCCTTTGTGTATTTTTTTATTAAACTTGCCATCTGTGGGAAGTAGTATTTTTCGAGAATCTGTTCTTTATTCTCTTTCCAATTTCGATGAGCTCTTCTGTGTTCCTCCTCGATAATTCTGAATTTGTTTTCCTCGTTATTTATGTCTTCCACTATTCTTCGCGTTAATCGTATCTTGTAGTTAACGAAGTCTTGTTGGTAGATTTCCTGAAGCATTTGCATATATTCTTCCGGGATTTTTATACCATTTAGTAGTGTCGGGTGTAATTTTTTCTTCAAAATTTTCCTTAATATATCCTTGTTTATGTCGGGTAATGCGATGTAGTGCCGATGGTAGTTACTGTGAGGTTCTTCGTAGATGTACATATCGTCGCCTCTCGTGAATATTATTTGAGTTTTAAAAACGTTTATTGGCGATTCGCAGTGTTGGATCAGCTGCGTTCCATCTTCTTCCGCACTGTGTATGGTATCGCTACTTGATGATGAAATGGTGTTCACCTCCAATTTTAGCCTTGATAAAGCATCTGCAACCTTGTTAGTGATGCCCGGTTTATACACTAGTTCGTAATTATACTCCTCAATGCGAGCCTTCCATCTCTTCAATTTATTGTTATTATTTCGGTTACTCAAGGCAAATGTCAGTGGTTGATGGTCGGTGACTATCTTAATCTTCTTTGCTCCGTAAAGATAGTTTCGGAGACTGTCCAAGGCCCAGACGATTGCCAACATTTCCTTTTCGTTCGTTGCGTAATTTTCTTCTGTTGAATGTAAGGCCCTTGATATGTATGTGATTGGACGATCTTTGCCCATTTCGCCTTGCGACAGGACTGCTCCTATGCTAGCATTTGACGCATCCGTCGTTAATATAAAGGGTCTATTGAAATCTGGAAATATGAGTAAATCCGATGATGACAATAGTTCTTTCAGTTGTTCGAAAGCTTTTAGTTCTTCGTTGCCTAATTCAATTTTAATTTTCCTTGAATTACTGGCTTTTACTTGAGCATTTTCTCCTCTTGTTAGATTTGTGAGGGGTTTTGCGATTTTTGCAAAATCCTTGATGAACCGTCGGTAATATGAGGTTAATCCGAGGAATCCTTTTAATTCCTTGAGGTTCTCCGGTGGTTTGAGTCTCCTAATTGCTGCTACCTTCTTTGGATCTGCCTTTATGCCTGAATTGGTTATGATGTATCCCAGAAATTCTGTCTCTTTTTTTAGAAATTCTGTTTTGTCCAGGTTGACTCGAAGGTTGGCATCTCGTAATTTATTGAATATTTTCTTGACATTATCTAGATGTTCCTCCTTTGTATTTCCTCCAAAGATGATAATATCGTCAATGTAGACGTAGCAAATCTTTCCAATAAATTCTTTGAGTACATCGTCTATCATTCGTTGAAAGATAGCAGGCGCGTTCTTTAGTCCAAATGGTAATCTCAGGAATTCGTATTTTCCGTTCATTGTGGAAAATGCGGTTTTCGGAATGTCACTTTCCCTCATTTTTATATTATGGAAGCCGGATGTTAAATCAATTGTTGTGTAATATTTAGAGTTTCCCAAACTGGCGATTGTGTTGGTTATGTCCGGTATCGGATATGTGTCCGATATAGTTAAAGCATTTAATTTCTTGAAGTCTATCACCATGCGGTATTTTTTTATTCCTGACGCATCTAGTTTTTTCTCCACGATCCATATTGGTGAGTTGTACGGACTCTTTGAAGGTCTGATGATTCCATCTTTCAGAAGTTTCGATATTTGTTCGTCTACTTCGGCCCTCATGTTTATTGGATATGGGTAGGTTTTTGTGTATACAGGTTCCTCTGTTGTTGTCTTAATCTCCGCTCTCACATTTGTGTCGATAATTTGTTCATCGTTGATTGATCCGAAAAGTGGTAAAAATTCGCTGATTATAGCTTTTAATTTTAGCTTTGTTTCCTTGTCTAAATGGTTGTCTCTGATTTCAATGTTGTTGACTTGGGTTGAAATTTTCTCCTTCAATGGGATGTCGATGCCTGGAGAGATAGTTAAGATATTTTGTCTTCTGTCTATCATCGCCTCTACTTTTTTTAAAGTATCATCCCCAATTATACCGTCGAATGAGGTGAGGCCTGGTAGTATAAAGAAGTCCACTTGAATATTATTTCCAAATTTTTTGAATATAGGTGCGGTTATTTTCCGTTTTATTTGTATATCACCCCCGGCTGATTTAACAGTGAATGGTTTGTTTACGGGCTGAGCACCTTTAGCGAGCTCCTTTTTTACGAAGTTTTTGTTTGCGCCCGTATCTATGAGGAATTTTAGTGTTTTATTATTGTGGCACTGGTACTCTAGGTAAGGTAGGCTAGAGAGGCCTCCTCTATAAAATTTATTTCATCATCTGCATCTGAGTCTTCGTCCTCATTGTCATCGTAGTTTCTGATATATTCTTCATACGGCTCTTCATCATTCTCTTGTATCAGGTGAAATATTCTTTGTTGTTTCTGATCTCTTGCGTTTATATCAGAGCTTTGTTCCCTCTTGTAGCTTGGGTTTGGATAATTATCTGGTCGGTTCATGTAATTGATCTTCTTGGTTTTCATTGATTCATCCACATCCATCGGTGTTGGTGGCTTTGGATGTTGCGGCCTTTGTGGTGTTCTAATATCTTGTTGTTGTTGATTTATACCGTATCCAATGTTCTTTTGTTGCAGGGATAATCTGGGAAGCGGCTTTGGTGTTTCGTGATGGCGTTTATTTTGTGAATACATTTGGTTAACAGGTATTGTGACCATGTTATTGAAATTTCTGTTGTGTATTGATAGGTTTCGGAAATTGAGATTTTGGATTTCTAAACAGGACGAATACGCTTCAGGTAGAGTTGCCGGTCTTTGGATAGTGAGCATTCTTGACAATTCGGCTGATAACCCTCTTATAAACACGTCTAATGCACGGTTTCTATACATCTCGGTTAGTACTCTCATTGTGTCCATGTTGTAATTTTCTGTTTTCACCTTGTTTATTATAAGTGACAATTGATGATTTACGTTTGCATAAAATTCATCTATGCTTCTATTTCCCTGCGTTAATTTGCTAAGCTGATGTTCCAGCGTACGTTGGTCTCTCTTATCTGCATAATGGAGTGACAGGCAGTTCTTAATTTCATTCCAATTTCCATTGAAGATGTTATATGAAATAAGCGCCGAGTCTGCGGTCCCTCTGATTTTCTGACGTATACTGTGGAGGATGGCGCGATATATAGGTTTCTCCTTTACTACTTCATAATCCTCTAGTATGCTTTCTACACTGTTTATCCATGATACGTAGTGTAGTGGATTGCCGTCAAAAATCTGTAGCTCCTTCACGCAATCGGGGAGTTTGCTAATTTCCTTTAAGTCGTTTTCGTTTTTTGGCCCACTTGGTGCAATATTGTTAACGATGGGTTGTTCCCGGGCTTCTAGGCGTTCCAATCTTTATTCCATTTTGCTCATTAAATCAATGTGGGCATTGACTGCTCCGGTCAATTGAACAACGTTGGCTTGTAGTTTGTCGATCGTAATCATTGTGGCGTTATTATTTATCGGGTATATTTTAGATTATTTATGAGTTTTTGTATTATGTTTGGATTATGATTGATATTTATTAGTTTTAATAAATTTGTATTAAAATTAGAGTATTCAGGAATTTTTTGTTATTAAATGTTTATTTTTTTAAACAAATTTTATGATTATTATTATTTATCGGTTTTTATAATTTTGTATTATATTTCGTACAAGTATTATAATATATTTATTGAATTTTTCACTTACAGTATTATGATTTTCATTGGTGAGGATTTTTCCTATGGTAGAAATGATGCAGGGATTTGAGTTTCCCTGGAGATATAAGCTGGAGTGTACACTATTTTTTGGTTCGGATGATTCGCAGGTTTCCTTTTTGGCTACAAACGTTGATCCTTGCCCGTGGCCTACTAATGGTGCGATTTCACTCACGTTACTCTATATATCACTTTTTATTATAAAATTACTATAGGGATAGTAATTTCTATGTCACTTTTTTTATTAATTTATTATGATCTACTGTTAATAATAAATTTTTTATTGTGATAAAAAGGATTTTTTATAAAATTATTATGATCGACTGTTAATAATAATTATTAGTTACACTTTTTTTTTTTATTATGATAAAATTATTATGATCGACTGTTAATAATAACTATTCTGTATAATTAGTTATACTTTTTTTTATAAAATTACTATGGGGATAGCAATTTCTATGTCACTGTTAATAATAATTTTTCTGGTTACACTTTTTTATTATAAAATTACTATTGGGATAGTAATTTCCATGACACTTTTTTATTAATTTATTATGATCCACTGTTAATAATAAATTGTTTTATTATGATAAAAAGGATTTAATTATTATGATCGACTGTTAATAATAATTATTATGGTTACACTTTTTATTATAAGATTACTATGGAGATAGTAATTTTTATGTCACTATTTTATTAATTTTATTATGATCTACTGTTAATAATAAACTTAATTTTACTGTGACACTTTTTTAGGATAGCTTTAAATTTGTTTCGGCGCCAGTTAAGTTTATACTTGTAGTTTAAACTAAAAAAATATTTTTTAGGACTATGTCCGCTTTATTTAATAACCAACTTATATCTAACTAGTCTACATTTTTGCTTTACTTTATATAGTAATAAAAATATGCATATAATATAATACACATTATGTTTAATACACGTGCATTTACATATTTGATGATTTGACTTAATTAATAAAATATGCAAATGTATCATGTTAGTACACGCGCATTTATATATTTGATGATACGGCTTAATTTATGTTAGCCGTAACTTGAACCTTTGATATATGCGCATTCCATATTTTGCTGATGTGATTTCCCATAGAATGCAATGGCATAATTTGATGACATGGCTCTATCTTGTACTTAAATTGTATGTGTATATTCGTAAATAAATGTAAAAAAAAATTATTTATTTAAAACAAGTCAAAAAACATTTACTAAGTTAAAATAAATTGAACCTGGAATTATCCTAATTACATAAGTACGTATGTAGATAAAGAAAATGGCGTAGGAGTCCTCCTTTGAATGCACAGTAAAATAAATTGAATCAACATAATTTTATTGATTTTTATATTTTAATTGAAAATCAAACACAATCACAATTTATTGGTATCAATATCGAGTCTCCAATTATTTTTTAAACACAAAAAATTAGAATTTGTAAGATAAAGTGAATAACAAACGTAAATTTTTTAATCACATTACAACGCAGCTATAAACACTATTCTATACTAAACTATTTTATGCTGAACCAAATTCTTGTTAGTATGTATATTATACATACCAATACTAATCACAATTCACAAGTAGAATAGTTATCTTTCGATTATTTTCTCAAAAATCGAAGGAAAATACGGTAGCTCAATTTTTAGTTTCGTATTGTTATACTTGGGTATTCATTTGATGATATTTTGCAGAACATTACCTGAAAGCTCCGTTTCGTCATACGGAAATGCGATCGAAACGTGTCATCATCGTACTGGTGCACATTGTCTACGTAGTTCGTAATTTTAATAACATTCCTCGTTATTACGAAACGTTGTTGGGAAATTAATTTAATTAAAAGCTTCCTTCTTCTATTTCGATAATTTATTGTTCGAGCATTATGCGAACACATAAAATTCCTTTTTTTTTTAAAACTAATTCAATCATTAAATTAATTATAATTTTCTCCATTTTTGATCCACAAACAAATAATTACAAAATCTTCTGTTAAATAAAATAAAGTGAAACAAATGCTGTCAAATTGCTACACTGCAAGCTGGCTGCAAGTCGGTTTAAAATGCAGCATAAATTTTGGGCATACTGGCTGTCTGTCAATTTTTTTGTGCAGCACGGACTGCTCAGCGGCTGAATTCTTGACCACACCCCATTTCTGTTTAATTATAGTAGTAATTATTATTATTTTCTCAAACAAAAATGTGTGTTTTTTCGGAAAAAAATAGCGAATCCATTAATTGTAAAACACAAATTTTGAACTGCCACGACCTTTTACAGATTTATATGATTTCCAAAGAGTTCACCACGAAATTTCCATATACTCTGGAGTTGTATTGCTTTCCTAAATTGGACATATTGTGTTATCGGTATCTTATTTAGTTAAAATATAATTTTATATTTACAAAAATGTCAATTGCTTCTAAATCTACAAGAATATGTGTATATCCCCAAAATACTTTTTACAAGTGATAAAAAAACTCCTCTTGTCTTTTTCAATAAATTTGTATTAAACGCTGTCGTTTCTTTATAGGTCAAGCTTTTTCCGATATTTCTTTGTCGTTTTTAAATATTAACAATTTGGCTACATTCAATTCGGTGCTCATGAAGAATACAAAATTTCAGGTTAGATATTACTTATGTTCAAAACTAGTTTGCTTTCCATTTGCGGCTTTACCCAAAATATATACATGTAGTACTCGAAAGTACTTAAAATATGATAATGGAAAGTGCCTATTGTTGAATCTCATTCGTTTCGTCTAATTTTTTCCTTTATTATTTTGACCGTTACTAACGATGTTTGTCGGGTAATTCTTCGTGCTTAGCGGAAAGAAAATTATTGCATTTTTTATGAACAAAGTAAGCAAATTATTCACCAAAGATTCAATTAAGAAATAACCCTGTTATTTTACTTTTTACGAATAATCCACTGGTAAACATAATATGTTTTACCCTCGCTATATTATTCAAATGTTTCTTAAAATTCATATCCGTTTTTTTTACGATTTAGTACATTTTTTATAATGATTCACTTCTTGGAGTTTACCAAAGCTTTACACAAAACGATGTTGTTGAACTCATAAAAAAAAAATTAATATTTTCATAAGTTTTAAAGGTTATAAAAATGATTTTAAAAAAATTGATGGAATATCAAGCGGATATATTAACCTTCAAACAATTAAATTTTTTAAATTGCTCGCATAAATAATTTCTGTTAATTTTATAAAGACAGCGATTTTTTTTTTTGAATGAATCAATACGAATTAAAATAAAACAATAATTTTTTTTAGAGTGTAGGACTATGTGATATCCTGATCTTAACGTAATATTCATAGAATGTGACTTATTTTGTCATTGAATCAGGTTATTAGTTGATTTCGTCACTAAAATTTATAGATTGTTGTATACGAGTATTTAGCACACAAGTGACAGTAAATTACATTCATATGTATAAAAATTTTAAAATTAGACCAATACCGATTGCAACTAGATTAGGTAAGTATACTTGGTTGTTGTAGACAACCGAAGCTTACAAAGTACAATGTATTATTTCTTGCTTCTTAATTATATTTCTTTAAATCGTATGATTTATAATTATTACGGTGTGATTTATATGGAAATTATAAATCTCAAATTTTGTAAATTTCTTATAAATTATGAACACGACGTGTTTTTTAAACTAAACAAAAATTAATATATTAAAATGATTGTATTACATCAGTATTTCATATGTGATTGTAGAATTGCTAATATTAAAGCAAACACAATAACATATATAAATGAAAAAAAAAAAATTGAAATATGTAAAAAATTTTAGGGCAAGTTTTGTAAATTTGATTGTTCGTTACAATAATTTATCAGAATTGACTATTTGGATTAGATGATTATTTTAAAGTTGTATCCTATATAGAGTAGAGGTATTTGATGATTTGATCGGCTTTATGGTTGGTGTGGTTTTCTGTCAGCATTTATTTTATGAAAATATTCAAAACGGTTGGGTTTGGTTAAAAGCCACATAATTTAGACCGTATTAATGATGACGTCTGAAAAAACCGTCTGTGATTATAATTATTGAAATAGAAGTCAAGGTAAGTATGAATACATATTTCAAATTACTTTAAACGGACTGCTTTGAATATGTAAATAAAAATAGTGTTAATGACTTTCAAAACTGGTTCGGAAAACCTGAGACTACTAAAATTTTTGTTTAGGTAATATATAAAGAAGATATAGACGTTTAAAATTAACTGAAACTAAAAATAGCTGTTATTTAATTCACCTTCGTAGTGAATACAGTGATTAAAAGACATTTAAATACAAAAAAAAATAAAAAATCAACATCACAATTTGTTCCCATAGCGGAAAATTTAGAGAATGTTGGGGTCACCAAAACATATATTGAATTGTACTGAATACCGTCAACTATTTAAGATTCATTTAAACAAACAAAACATTTTGGTTGACAAATCAATCATGTAGCAGCACACCGCAATAATAAACGCAACTTTTATAAAATTAGATATAACTTGATAAGTTCAATCTTAGGTGCGTTGTAACAGGAGATTCTTTGCAAACCAATGATATATGGCAAGACAATATTCGACTGAAAAAAATTGATTTTGATCTTTCTACATTATGCTGGATTTGAGAGAGGACCGTATCTAGAGTGAAATCTGATGCATCTGTCGTCAGAATAAATGGTTTTGTGAAGACTAGGTAAGCTAGTATTTGGTCTGTAGCTAGAATGTTTTTAAGGTTTTCAAAGGCCTTTATATAATCTATATCTTTTATGTTAAGAATCTTATCTTTTATTAGATACTTATGAACCTTCTGTAGTATCCTGATAATCCCAGAAATTGTTTAATTTCCTTCGGATTCTTCGGTAATGGCCAATGTATAATCTTTTGAATTTTGTCCGCATTAGGTTTGACACCTTCTTGCGTGATTATATGGCCGAGAAATTCAGTCTCCTTTTTCAGGAATTCACACTTATCTAATTGGATTTTAAGATTAAAGTGTGATAACCTCTTGAGTACTGTGTTCATATTCTGTATATGGTTTTCTAAGTTGTACCCTGTTATAATTATGTCATCTAGGTATACATGGCAAAGGTTCCCTATTCAGTCCTGTAATACATTATTCATAGCACGTTGAAATGTGGCAGGACCATTCTTTTTTAAACCGAAAGGCATTCTGAAGAATTAAAAATGACCTTTGCCAGTTGAAAACGCAGTTTTCTCCCTAGATTTTTCTTCCATTGGTATTTGGGGGAAACCAGATTTTAAATCCAATGTTGTGAAATGTTCAGATTTTCCCAAACTGTCTAATATTTCTTTTATTTGTGGGATTGAAAATTTGTCGTCTATCATTTTTTCATTTAATTTACGATAGTTTATTACGATTCTAATTTTTATTTTTCCCGAGGCGCCTGGTTTTTTTGGAACGACCCAAATCGGAGAGAGTAGGGACTTTAAGAGTTATAAATTATTCCGCTATCTAGTAATTCTTGTATTTGTTCTTCGACATCATTTTTAAAATGATGTGGATACCTGTATGTTTTCGTAAAAACAGGGTTTTCGTCTTTAGTAGCGATTTTGTGCTTGATAATTTTTGTTGATGACAGTTTTTCATTCTGTCTTAACAGCACTGTTTGGTTTTTGAAAATTGTTTCGATTAACATATTTTTTTCTTTTTCAGTTAAGTGTTCTAACCGCAATAAACTTTTGATAGTTTTTCTATCGATTACCTCACTTTCGTAAACCGGGATTGGTTTTATAGTTTCGAAGTTATTTACTTGTAATTTTAACTTTGGGAGTTTTTCTGGTGGATCCGGACTATCCGTCAATACCCTCAGAGTTGTTTTAAAATTATCTGCATTGTAAAGAGCAGATTGAATGGTTATATTGCTGTTTACGTTACTTACTGAACTCTGGTACCAGCCATTCACCGTTTTCTAATGTATGGTACTGTAACTATATGGTTGTAAAAATGTTTTTTCGGATAATAACGATCAAACTTGAAAGCTTGATTATTTAACAATATTGAGTTCGACCTATAATCAATCTTGGCATTCAATAGAGCCATTGATTCTGAACCCAATACTCCATCGAAGAATTTATGAAATTGTAATTCATAATATGTTTGCACGGGGGTTAGCCCCATAATCTTGCAATACATAATCTTGCAATACAAAATCTTACATTACAAAATCTTGCATTATAAAATCTTGCATTACAAAATCATGCAAGTACAAAATCTTGCATTACAAAATCTTGCATTACAAAATCTTGCATTACATAATCTTGCACCAAAAATCTTGCATATAAGAATTTCCCGTACATTTATAGAATCGCGCGCGCGATTCTATAAATGTACGGGAAATTCTTATATGCAAGATTTAAAACTACACTGTGTTATGATATGAATATAATTTAATCTAATCAAAGTTGCATTTTCCACCTCATAAACATATATAAAAACAAAAGTGGGTCAAAAGCTACACGTACAAGAAGCTGGAGTTTATAAGATTATAAAAAAGTTGTCAGATGAACTTATTGTAGCAAAAGCTCAAATCGAAAAAGTGAAATCCGGAGAACGCCTTCCAAAGAAAAGAAAAACAATAATTAAAAATAAAAAAATTAAACGGATTCTTAAAAAAAGGGAAAAAATCTGTAAGACTGATTTTTTAAAGAGAATCGCGCACAACATGATACTTTTTTAAATTGCCATATAATTTATTTTATGTTATGTTTCTTTATTTTTAATGTTGCCTATTAATTTATAATTTTATTTTATTTTTAATAGCCATGTATGTGTTTTTAATTGATGAAATTAAAATAAATAAATACTCGAAAATCACTTAAGTGTGTATTTAAATTTATAATTGAGAATTTATAAACTTTTAGGAAAAGCAAGATTATGTTGAAATTAATAATTAAAACTGCAAGATTTTGTAAAGCAAGATTTTGGATTTGCAAGATTTTGGATTTGCAAGATTTTGGATTTGCAAGATTTTGTAATGCAAGATTTTTATTAAATGCAAGATTTTGTACTTGCATGATTTTGTAATGCAAGATTTCGGGGCGCTCCCGTTTGCACGGGTATGTTTTTATCTAGTAAATAGATTTTGAACTTTTTGTCAATACTATGTGTGCCTAGAATATTTGTAACTATTGTGTTTCGTTAAGAATTTGGAGTGATTTTAAGAAATTCGTTTGATATGATACCGCCGGTATCGATTAACAGTGTTACTGTGCGTTTTAATTGATTGCTGTAACACCGTAGGTATGGAAGAAAATTTGATTTTAATCTTCCGTGTAGGAGATCAGATCTATCTGAAAATTCTCCGAATTTGACTCGGGATCCTCTTGTGAGTAGTCTTGTAAGTTAGTGGCACTTGGGGAGGATCTTGTGTCTCCTGTGTGACCTCATGATTGTTTATAATATTTTTGTTAAACGTATTTCTTGATCTCATTGACAGATCTACGTCCATTGGGATGGGCTTATCTTTTACCGAGTAACCCCTTCTTTCGCCCTGTGAGTTAAATTGGTTGTTTCGATTTTGAAACACATTTGCCTTTGGTTGGCCAGTATTATTTGTATTTTGTTTCTGGGAAACAAATTGGCTGCCGGGTTGACTTGACCTTTTTGCACTGTTTGAGATTTGCTCATTGCAACTAAACTTGCAAAGGAAGGCGTACGCTTATTCGACGTCTTTCGGTTTCGCTGCTTGAGCGTACCCGAAATATAGTTATTTTAGTCCTGAGATGAAGGCAGCTAATGCATCTTCATCTATGAAATTACTAATAGCAACCCAAGACTCATTACATAATTTATTTTGTTTTGATAATGCTTTAATATTCTGCACTATCTCTTTTACTTTATTGAAATATCCGTAAATGCTCATGGTTTCATTTTGCTTAGTCGCCCAAAATTGCGACTTATAAAATGAAAGTTCTTGTCGATCTCCTAAGGCCTCAAACAAGATATCTTTCACTTCTTGAAACGTTTTCGGGTTTTCCGCAAGACAAAGTATGTATTTTGCTTTACCCTCTACTTTATTATTATCAGTTTTGCAAGTACAAGGTAAACTGTTGTTCCGGTTCTAATGGTTGAAACACGGCGAGTGTATCCGCTACTGTCTTCAACCATGCCGTTAATTGCTTACGATTTCCATCGAAGCTGGAAGGGAGATCCAGAACTTTCCCCTGTTGACAACCTCACGAGGTGGTTCCTCTAATGGTTGTTCAACCTTTTAATTGAGGTACGCCAGTGCCTGGTCGTGCTCATTTTGTTTTACGCTTACTCGTTGAAGTTTTTCATTGATTGCATTTAGTGTTTTCAATATTTGATCCATTTCTAGTTCTGGACATAAATTTTGGTCGTCTCATGAATCGGTGAGGCGAGAATTACCGGATCGTAATGGTATTAGTTATTGTGTGTGTGGTCGAATGCTCTTTTATTATTCGTGCTCTTCATGCTTTTTTTAGTTTTTCGTATAGTTATTTTGTGTTCTTTCTTCCCCAAGTATTTTTACTTTCGAATTTCTCGTCATTTATTAGACTCTAGTTCGAAACTAAGATTCGAATTTCCTTAAGTTTAAGTTTCGAGTTATTCAAAGAATTCGTATGAAAGTTGTCGCGAAAATTCGAAACTGGACGAAACTCAATTAAAAAAATTGTTTGCATGTATTTGTGTATAAAGAATAAAAAAGACGGGGCTAATTTTGAGCATGTGTATGTATAAATGTCAAATTAGAAATACGGCTATTTTTTTTTTTTCGTAATGAAACAAAAGACAAATTCCAATTTGAAATTAGTTTTATTAAAATATTTTTTCATGTACTCGTACATATGTATGTGTATATTCGTAAATAAATGTAAAAAAAATTATTTATTTAAAACAAGTCAAAAAACATTTACCAAGTTAAAATAAATTGAAGCTGGAATTATCCTAATTACATAAGTACGTATGTAGATAAAGAAAATGGCGTAGGAGTCCTCCTTTGAAGATGCACAGTAAAATAAATTGAATCAACATAATTTTATTGATTTTTATATTTTAATTGAAAATCAAACACAATCACAATTTATTGGTATCAATATCGAGTCTCCAATTATTTTTTAAACACAAAAAATTAGAATTTGTAAGATAAAGTGAATAACAAACGTAAATTTTTTAATCACATTACAACGCAGCTATAAACACTATTCTATACTAAACTATTTTATGCTGAACCAAATTCTTGTTAGTATGTATATTATACATACCAATACTAATCACAATTCACAAGTAGAATATCTTTCGATTATTTTCTCAAAAATCGAAGGAAAATACGGTAGCTCAATTTTTAGTTTCGTATTGTTATACTTGGGTCTTTGTTGAGATTAGGCAACGCCACTACATAAAAAGCCATGACAAAAAAATGTGTGGTAGTATGTGTTAAGGGGATAAAGATTTTTATTTTCCTATGAAACGTAAACAAAATACTATGGGATTTTCAAACACATTTTTTTATATCGTCTCTATTTTCAATTTAAATAAATATTTTTATTTACAAATGTAAATAATTTGATATCAAATATATCGAAATGTAAATTGTGAACAATTTTGATTGAAATTAATAATCATTTATTAAGTAATTTTGCATTTTTATAAAAATATTTGTTTCTCAAAACATCGTCGTGCTTCGTGTTCCTCTAAACATTTCATTTTCATAATAAATTTATTATGATTAGAGGAACACGAAGCATGCCGATGTTTTGAGAAATAAATATTTTTATAAAAATGCAAAATTACTTAATAAATGATTATTAATTTCAATCAAAATTGTTCACAATTTACATTTCGATATATTTGATATCAAATTATTTACATTTGTAAATAAAAATATTTATTTAAATTGAAAATAGAGACGATATAAAAAAATGTGTTTGAAAATCCCATAGTATTTTGTTTACGTTTCATAGGAAAATAAAAATTTTTATTCCCCTCTTTATATTAGTGATTTGACTTTTTTAGACTGATGTCACGGCTATTTATGTAGTGGCATTGGATTAGGGTTTAGTATACGAATGAAATTTTTGAAGGGATACGAAGATGACGATGTTTGAAAAAAAAAATCAATTACTAAAATGCAAAATTGTGTATTAAAATTTTATTAATTTCAATTATAATTGTGTACAACCTGCAATTCGATATATTTAATTTTAAATTATTTATATTTATAAACAAAATTTTTCTTTTAAATTGATAATAAAGACGATGTAAAATCATAGAAGAATTACTATAGAAGCATATTTTGTATGGATGAAATTTACCAACATAATTTATATTCGTATTTCTTTGAGTTGTTTTTTGTTTTTAAGTGGGACTGAAAGGTCTATATAGAAATTTGATATCATATTGCCTCTTTCTATTATTCTTTGGCAACAAAAAATAAAAGTAGATCTCATTTTAATAGTGTGTTGGTTGTGTACACACAACACACTTATAATTTGTTTGGTTTTTTACGAACCTTTTACATCGAGTCGAACAATTTTTTGTTTCTCATAAGAACCAATGTAAAATTGATAGTTTTGATTATCAATTTTATTAATGAAAATTCATTTAAATGAAACAAACTTTTCCTTAATTTGCATCTTTAATATGTTAAGTTTGTATAAGTTTGAAAATCGTAAAAAAATTACTTCTACATTTTCAATTAAAATGAAAAAAGAAACACTTTCCATTTTCTACCACCACAAACAAACCATTAAATATTTGTTTCGAAAAATAAATTTTGGTATAAGTAATTCTTCTATGGTAAAATAATGAATTTGAAAATCCCATATGATTTTGTTTACGCATATGGCATTGGAAAAATGTATAAAATGCATGTAGTAGTTAGCAAGATAAACAGAAAATAAAGGAATAAGAAAAAAGAGTTTTAATAATAGGTACATACATATGTATGTGACGCTATACGTAAAAAAGGTTTCGTAAAACATCATTATCAATTTCAAATTAAACCTCAAACATTACTTCTTAGGCCTTTACTTTTTTTGTACTTCAATAATGATATTATTGTTGTCATCAACACTGAAATGTTGTTATTCGCGAACGATTTAAGATTATTTCGTTCGTCGATTGTGTGGCTTCCCAATCTGACGTAAACAACATTGTAAATTGGTGTCATTTCAATAATATGGAACTAAATATTACACAATGTTGTGTACTACGAATTAAATGTAGAGAGGAGTTCAACGGTTATTCTTACAAAATGCAGGATTATACCCTCACATTTCATTTATCAGGGATTTGCAAATTATAATGGACTCAAATTTCTCATTTAATATTCATATAAATCAAGTAATCAGCAATCCTTACATGATGTTTGGATTTGTAATGAGAACTGGCTCTAATTGTAGTTCTTCTAAAACTTTGATAGGCATTTACTATGATCTTGTTAGTAGTAATTTGGAGTATTTAACATCCCTTTGGAATCCTTATTACAACATTTATTCATACAATATTGAAAGAGTACAGAAAAAGTTTACACTATTTCTTTATTATAGAATCAATTATCTAAATGAGCCTTTGCCACGGTTCAACATTATACCTCACTTCATAATAGACGGATTATAGATTATTAACAAAATGATTGTTTCCAATCTAGCAGATAAACCAAATTTTATATCTCCGCAATGGTGGTTTGGCGTCTATTGGAGGAGGGGACCAAAGATGAGTAGATTAATCTACCAGCTCCGTAACCTTCCAGTAGGGTGATCATCACGTGAGCTGTTCTGGTCATGTATTGGGCAGCTGCGTGATGGGTACAATTGTGTAAGGGGTAACCTGTGGCAACCACTGGTAATCTTGCCTGTGGCAACCACTGGTAACTAAGGCCATTTTCTCACATTTTTGGCCATTTGGCACACGCTAAAGTACGGCGCTAAAGGAGAAATCCTTGACAAAAATCCCTAATCTAAGGTGGAACAGCATATGCCGATGGATGAATGGCTAATAGGTTAATCAGTCCAAAATATGTGGAGTCTGGATACCAGGCACCCTCCAGTTTTATTTAGCCTTCCTGTAGTGAAGCTGGATGACCTACAGGCGATTTACAATTCCCAGCAACTCGTAAGAGTTAAATTAAACGGAAGACGGGGCAGGGGTAGGAATATAAGGGAGTGGGAAAGCCCTCTCGTCTTTCTAGCGGAACTACACGCTGTAGTAAACATCTAGGAGGGAAAGCAATAGGCCCAGATAGTATGTATCACGTACCGGCTGGCAGTATTATCAGGTTCATTAAGAACCTGAATGTTGACTGGACGGGTAATTAAGCTGGGTCCAGCACAATGGATCTTTTAGGTCGCAGTGCGAGGTGGCTGATCGCCCACATGCCCCGCCAATAGTAATAATAGTAATAATAATATCTCTGCAATGCTTTATCTTTCACTGTTCCCACTTATCGCACTAATTTTAAAAATAACTCTCCATTAATTAGACTACAAAGGACGCACAATAATTTTTTTAACTCAATTGATTTGTTTTCGTTCGGGTCTCTCAAAACATTTAAGCTTAAGATTAATAATGATTTATTTTCGTAATTTACTATTATGTATTTACATTTATTATTGTTGTACTATTGAAATTATTATTATTGTTTTTCTTTTATTTATACTATATTGCTAATATAGTACCCTGGGTGCTAAATTGCGATAGAAACCACATTTCAAAAAGAAAAGTGAAGAACTATGATAAGAAACTCTCCATTATCAAGATACAACAAGCTACTGCTTCATTAGCAAATATTGGAACCGATATAATATCATCCAAAGATGTCAGAATAGGGTATTAAGGAAGATCGTTGTTGAACCTTGGTATGTCAGGACAATGACCTTCAAAGTGGCCTTCAAGTGAACCTACAGTTTTCAATAAAATTCAGCGAAATGCACGACGTGAAGAAACATTTGAATATTGAGGCAATTAAGCTCTTAAACAACAAGGATTTAGTTCGCAGACTTAAAAAAACCAAACCTTTCAAGTAGCTGAACTGAGGAATATAGAAATAAGTTTAGCTTTCTGTTAAGCATCAAAAGAGGTTTAACGCACATTCACTTGAGCACAGCTAAAAATCATACAGCTGCTAATAATATACCTATTATCAGAGCCCTCAGTCTGTATATACATGCATATGTATAAGAGCGGTAATGCTTCGTCATTTTCTGAAAGTGCTTTCTGTAAGAGGTGTAGTTTTTGTGTTCACGGATTAAAGAATTAAAGAAATTGGTATAACCGGTTTATGTCCGAAGAGTAATTCATATGACATAAATTTTGTCGTAGGTGTAGTGCGTTGATGCGTTGTAGTGTTTGTAGTGTAGATGCGGTATAGTGTAGAAGGTAAAAATAGCAAAAGATAACCAAGTATCCCAATTTTGTTCGTCTGACTGAGTGTAAATTCTTAAATATTCTGACCAAGTCCGGTGAGAACGGTGCCAGGCTCCGTTTGTTCCCGGATGGTATGCTGATGAATTTAATTTTTTTATTTTTAATGGCTTACACAATCCACTAAAGAGGTCGCTCATGAAATTTGCTCCTTGGTCTGACAATATTTGTTGCGGAACTCCGAAGACGAAAATTAATTTCTCGACAAATACGCGAACTATTGTATCGGCTTCTTGATTATTGGTTGGAAATCCTAAAGAAAATTTGGTTAAGTCGTCTTGTATTGTCAAAATATATTTATTTTCTAGGTAAGATGTAGGAAGAGGACCGACTATATCCAAGAATATTTTTCAAATGGTTGCGACGCCGCGCCATAGATGTTATTTGCATGGGCATCTTAGTTAATTTTCCACATTTATTTTTTTGGCATTGTTGACGTGAATAATAGTATATTATTCAATAAGCATATAATGATAGCTGTTATTCACGAAGATGAAGTTTACCGACACGAGCTGATAGGCGAGTGTCGTAAATCATCTGAGTGAATAACAGCCATTATAGGCGAGTAGAATACGATACTTTGTCCACGACCGATAAAAAATTGTGTTTTATTATCAAATCCTTTAAATGAACCTAAAATAATTTCCGTCGACATTTTGACGTCTCAGTTTAATAATAATGAAAATGGCAAGAGACTACTAGATAAAATTTCCAAAAATGAAATTTTTATTTGGTAGTAGTGAATAATATAAGAAGGGACTACTAGATAAACTAGCAGTGAATAATGGATGCCATTATAATTGAAGAAACACACGTATAATGAGTATATTATACGTTAGTCGTGGACAAATAAATTTTTTAATTCGAGAATATACATTTTTAAATTGGTAGTATCTTTCCAATGTTTCAGCTGTTCGGAATACACCTTGATGACCTACTGAATCGCAAAAAGCGTCCCATAGAAAAGGTGGTCCTTTCTTTAATAAATTTTTTAAGGGTTTTGCGATTTCCTTATATGTGTTTATAAAACGTCTGTAGTATCCAGATAATCTCAAGAATGATTTGACTTGCTGAATGATCAGGTTTGACACTACCTTCTTTTACTAAGTGTCCCAGATTTACAATTTCTTTCGACAAGAATTGGCCTTTCTCTAAATTAACTTTTAAATTATAAAGCAATCAAAAACGGACTCTAACTTTAAAGTGGGATCTTTTAGATTAAGCCAGTAACATCTAAGTACACCAAACATTTAATTCCATTTAGTCCACTTAGAATATGATTCATCATACGTTGGAATGTTGATGGTGCTCCCTTTAATCGGAATTGGATTCTTTTAAAATGAAAATATCCAAGGGATGTGCTAAACGCCGTCTTCTCTCTATCGGAATCATCTAAACGGATCTGATAATATCCGTTTGCGAGGTCTGTAATAGTAAAGTACTTTGACTTGCCGAGATCACCCAATATATCAGATATATTCGGTGGGAATACATCGTTAATAGTGATGTTGGTTAGTTTACGAAAACTTACGACAATTCGCCATTCCTTTCCTTCTTTTGTACCCTTTTTTCGAATGACGATAAGAGGAAAGTTCCACGGACTTTTGCTAGGGAAATTTGGGAAAGGAAGTTTGAATAGTATCTAGTCGATTAGTTACGTTATTGGACCACGAGTTTAACTGCATGACTTTGAATTCGCCTAAATTTTGTAAAGGCAGATCTAATTTTTATACTTGTACATCATAATCGTTTGTATTTACAAGAGTTATAGTCGTTTAAATTGTTTTGAGACCTCATTTGGAATACTAGTAAGAAGTTGTGGTTAACTTCAATATAGTTGGCTGATTGTTAAATGGCATTTCAAAACTATAATTAGGAAAATCGATTTTACATTGGTGCTTGAACAAAAACTCTTTTCCAATAATACCAGCACACGAAATAGGAAAGGAACTGGGGACGATTTGAAATATTTGTTGAATATTTATAGAATTTGAAATTTTGATAGCATCACAACCTGCTAAGGTTTCGATTGTTTCTTTCGAAATACCCTTTACATCACACTTTCTGTTTGGATAACACAACGTATCGTTTTTGAAAATTTCGTGTAAGTACGCCGTTGTCAGCTCCTGACAACTAGATCTAGTTGAATATATTTTCTATCAAACACTCTTCGGTTGATTCATTTAATGGAATAATGATTTGAGTTTGAATAATTTGGTGATTTATTTGATTCCAAAGAAGATTGACAAGATTTAGTAAAAGAATTAGAAATAGGATCTAAATTAGGATCAAAAGAAACGATTGACTGATTACTAAAAATATTTGAACTATGGAACTCTGGATTTAAATTTGATTTCGAACACTCTATTTTGGAATTTCTTGGATCCGAACTGGAGTGCTCGGTTTGGTTGCTTGAACTCACCCCATATTGTATCCCAAAAAGGAAGGCTGTTCATTTTTGAATGTTTCGGAACTTAATTTTTTCTGCGAGTTGACATATTGAGGTTTCCTGCAAGAACTTATAAGTGTTTTTAACTTTATATTATTTAAATTGTTAACAGATTTGTTAGATGATGGAATGGTTTTACTAGCAGAATTAAAGTTTGGTACCGTTATGGATTGGGTCATAACTCAAACAACAACTTCTCTACTCGACCTGCATATGCGATGACACTTTCATTTTGATGTTGACGAACGTTTTTCAAATCATGCCACGAATCGAACTGTTTATTCTTTATTACGTCATAAACTTTACCTGATAATTTCAAGCGCGTTTTTTTATTCGCTCCGGATAGCTGCTATCGCGAGCCGTCATATAAAATGTCGCTCCCGATAGCGCTCCGTATAAATAGGTAGAGCCAAATATTTTTTATATGAAGTTTTTGGTAAATAATTGAATTAAAAATGAGAGTTTGATGTTAAATAAGTTTATTTTACCAATGAATAGCGCGTCAAATTTAAATTTAGACTTCGAAAAATGACGGCTCTCGATAGCAGCTATCCGGAGCGAATAAAAAAACACTACATTCGTTTTTAACAAATTTATAATTTGTTCATTTTTCTGTATTTGCTAAACTATCAACTACTACATCATAGCATCTCATAAGTTTATGCAAATTTCCATCAAAATCCGGAATTAGTTTTAGTGCTATTTCGATATTTAATTTAGACAAAATTTGTATGGGATTATTCAGAATCGATTTAACATCTACCGTTTTAATATCAGAATGTGACTGATTAACAGAATCTAAGGATAACGACCGTCTCGGTTTAGTAATGACGAGAGTGCGCAATATTAAAGTTTGAATATCGTCATTAGATTTTAACATTAATTTAAAATTGAATTAGTTGAACTGTTAGATGTACGGTAATATGAACGATAATAAAAATACCGAAATTCATAACAAGAATATGCAATTAAAAATTCTACCCAATTATATCAAGATATTTATTTACCTACTTAGGTAAATTTTAGTAAATATTTTGTTAATTTTCCCGCTTTCTTACGGATCAAATTTTGCAATATAATTATTAAAAATTGAGACTTAAACAGTTTAAACACTAACCTTGTAACCTTTATTCCAGATTTTTGTATCGGTTGAACAACGCGGTGTATAATCCTTTTTATAAAGATGACAGAATACTATATTTTCTTTATGGTTGGTGTTGCATGGATGAATAGTTGAAATGATAGCCCAGAGAATTGATAATATTGGAGTTTGGTCATATTGATAACGATGAAATAATCCATATAATGATAATGATCGACCAAATTGTTGTTGTAAAATTGTATTAGTAGATAATGGCGATGAGATAATAATATTTTATTTATTGAGCAGATCTCTAGCACGGTTGTCATATCCAATTCTTTTATTAATTTTCCGTTGATATTGTTCGTGGTTGTTGCGAATTTTATTCATAAACAGTTGAGCAACTGATCTTTAATTACGTACATACATAGCAAGATTTACAATATTTTGGTTGGATTTTATTCATAATTTACATCAACCATTTTATCTATACTTATAAAGATACATTTTATAACTGAATAACACTTTACGGTTTAGGTTTTAAGTTTTTATAGATTTTAGTATTATATTAGAAATTCGATTAGATTTGTATTATATGATGCAACATCTTTGTGTTTTATGTTGATTTAGCAATAAGCGGATTGATTTTTATGCATGTGTAACTTTTAACAGATCTTTCACTTCACGGAATGTGTTCATATAATTGTACATAACTGTTATTGTACCACTATCAATATGATGGTTTTATAAAGCACATTTTCCATTTTTTTTTTAATGTTTTTATCACTGATACGTTATATCACCTATGTGTTACATAAAAATTTACAGATTTAACGCTCAATATCGCGGGCAAATCCCTCCGATGCCACCAATTTTATTTGTTGTGAATTGCTTGGAAAATTATAGAATAATTAAAACATCGCGAATTTCTCTTTTACTTTTAATTTTTTATTATTTATGAATTTCAAATAAATTTATGTTTATTAACAATTTTATATGTATATTTAATTTTCATTTAAGTATCATACTGATCGCAATACTTATACTGACCACACTTATAAATTCCCCGATCCCGAGAGCTCTGCCTATCTTAGTTGGATTGAAAAATGCAGTTTAGAATTCACAAATAAAAAAGTTTATCGCATTTGTGAAATTCATTTTCTGGATGACCATAAAGGTAAACGGAAAATATTTAATAACGGTATTCCTGAATTATGTTTAAAGTATTCCGGCGAAAAACATGAAATCCAAGTTCCTGAAAGATATTTTTTTTTTTTTTAATTTAAAATAAATTTTATTTATTTATTTTATGTAATTACAATCTAGTCTCCTGGACTAATTAGCAATTTGTTTCTGACTTAATCTACTAACTTAAATTAATCTATGGCTTCTTCCCATTGGCATTCCATAGTGTTTGGTAAATTGATGTAAACCACATCTTTGTTGTGGATTTTAGATCAGCATAATGCTGCTTAAACTGACAATCACACCAGCTCAAAAGGTTTGGTTCTTCTAAGTCTGCGAACTAAATTCGTGATGCTTAGGAGCTGAGTTGCCTCAATGTTCACATGTTGGCGGAGCCTTTCTTCATGTCTCCGTGCATTTTCCTGGATTTCATTTAAGATGAGGTTCATTTTAAGGTCCCTATGAAGGTCATTTTTCCTGACATACCAAGGTGCATCAACGATGTTCCTTAATACCATATTCTGAAATCTTTGGATGATATTTACGTTGCTCTGTTTGGTACAACCCCAAAGCTGAATACCATAAGTCCAAATCGGTTTCAATATTTGCTTATAAAGTAGAAGCTTGTTGTATGTTGATAAAGAAGAGTTCCTTCCCATCAGCCAATACATTTTTCTGTATTTAAGTCTTAATTCTTCACTTTTCTTCTTGACGTGTGCTTTCCATCGTAGTTTAGCATCCAGGGTCATGCCGAGATACTAAGCTGTGTTCGCATGCGGTATTATTTCCCGATTTATGGTAATCGGAATATGTTCGATTCGTCTGTTTGTAAAGTTGATGTGAACTGATTTAGCTTCATTTAGTTTTATTCTCCATCTTTTTGTCCATTTATATATTTGAGTTATAGCTGATTGTAACTTCTGTGTTGATTCTTCGTTGCTTTTTCCAACAGCTAAGATCGCCGTATCATCTGCAAAAGTTGCCACTGTGTTGTTTTCTAATGTAGGAAGATCATAAGTATATAGTAGGTCTAAAACCGGCCCTAATACACTGCCCTGTGGAACTCCTGCATTGATTTCTTTCAATTCAGAAAATGTATCATCTAACTTAATCCTGAAGAACCTATCTTTCAAGTATGATTCTAGTATCTTAGCAAATTGCATTGGTAGAAGATTCCTTAACTTGTGGTTAAGCCCTTCATGCCACACTCTATCAAACGCTTGTGCAACGTCTAGAAATACTGTTGAACAGACTTTTTTCTCCTCTAATGCGTTCTCAATTATACTGGTTATTCTGTGTACTTGATCAATTGTTGAGTGTTGGTTGCGAAAACCGAACTGATGATTTGGGATCAAGTTTTTACTCTCGATTATCGGATTTAATCTTTTTACCAGAAGCTTCTCAAAGAGTTTGGACATGACTGGCAATAGCGAAATTGGCCTATAAGACGATGTTATGTGTGGTGGTTTCCCAGGTTTTGGGATCATAATTACTTCTGCAATTTTCCATAAGCTTGGTACACATTTGATTCTAAATGCTGCATTTATAAGATTGGTGAGTTTCACCAGAGCTTTCCTTGGCAGTTATTTTAAGATTTCTGCAGTAATAAGATCGTACCCAGGAGCTTTTTTCGTATTCATATTAGCTGTTATCTCACGCATGACTTCTTTTGGTGTTGTGGGTAGGATTTCTTTACTTTCTTGCACAGCTTGTTCAGTTATTATTTCGGCTTCCAACGTTTGGTCTTCATGTGGCTGGAATATTTTTTCGAGGTGTTCGGCAAATTCTCGAGCTTTGTCTTCATTATTTCTAGCCCATTTCTCACCTGCTATTTTTATTGGGGGAATCTGCATTATTGGTCTTTTGATTCTTTTGGTTGCTTTCCAAAGAGAATAATCAGTACTGTTATCATTAGTTAATTTTCTTAAATAGTTGCTGATTGATTCATCTTTCAATTCTTTGATCTCTCTTCTTAATTGTTGAGTGAGGTTGTTCAAATGAGTTTTATCTTGGGGGGCCCTTGTTTGTTGCCATACTCTTCTCGCTCTTCTTTTTTCTGCGAGGAGTTCCCTAATTTCCATAGGGTAATTGTTTCCCTTGATTTGCGTTTTAATTTCAGGAGTATTTTCCCAAGCTGATTGCTGTATATCGTTTACAAATTTGTGAACTTCTTTGTCTAATTGTTCTTCAGTCTTTAATGGAACCATTAAGTTAATTTTTTGTTCTAGCGATAGTCTAAAGCATGCCCAATTAGTGTGATTATTTACTAGGAAAGGGTTTCTTTCTTTCTGAATGATTTTTTCACTTAACGTTAGAAGTATTGGTGAATGATCAGAGTTTAAGTCGTGACTTTCATCTACTTGTACATAATTTACAGATATGTTCTTTATTATAAAGAAATCAATCAGATCTGGCACTTTGTTTGGATCAGTTGGCCAGTAGGTTGGTTTTCCAGTTGAGAGGGCTTCACAACTGCATTTTCTGATAGCTTTTAGGAGTTCTTTTCCCTTAGTCGTTGCTAATCTGGATCCCCAGTGGACATTTTTTGCATTAAAGTTTCCTCCAAGTACAAATCGTTTTCCTAATTTACTGAGGAACTCGAGATAATCTTTTTCTTTCATTGAGTGCTTCGGTGGGCAGTAAATACTAGCAATACAAATAGAACTACTTTTGGATTTGACAATAACAGCAGTTGCTTGTATTTCTTTCGTTTCATATTTTAACTCCTCATAGTGATGAATACTATTTCTAATTATAACAGCACTACCTCCTTTAGCAGTGTTTCCAGGGTGAATAGTGTGATATATTTGATAATTTTTAAATTTAATGTTTGATTGTCTAGTGAAGTGTGTTTCCGTGATGAGACATACATCGATTTTTTCTGTGTCCAGGACCACTTGCAGTTCTTGATGATGTTGCATCAGTTCATTGGCATTCTAACATAAGATTCTAAGATCTTGGGCCATTTTTCTGTTTAGGGATGGCTCCCTTAGTGCTGTACTCTAGTTTCTGTAATCGCTCATCAAATGTATTTAGTCTGCTTAAAATTAATTTAAGTGTTTGACTTATATCGTCATTTTGAGCAGTTTTTCCTGGATTTCCGTTGCTCATCATTACTTGAGCATAAGTCATTTTACCAAATTGTCCTTGAGTAGTTCCCGACACTCTACGATTTACTTCGGGTCGGTTCATCTTAACCGCTTGTTTCCTGAATGAACTTGGATTTTTAGCAATCACGTTCTTATTTTTGATATTTTGCAGTTCAATAGCAACGCTGCATCCTCTGTAGTTAGCCGGATGGTTTTCTCCACAGTGAACGCATTTAGGTTGAACATTTTGGGCTTTTACACAATCTTTGGTATGATGTTTACCTAAACATTTGACACACCTAGGTTCCCTGTTGCAATATTTTTGTGTATGTCCATAGGCTTGACATTGTTTACATTGTGGTATAAGCTTAGACCTTCTTAGAGGCTGAATAACCACTTTGCACCCCAATATGTACTTAATTTGATAAATTTTTTCGATATCTTCATCAGTATCGAAGGTCAACATAAACATGTTGAGAGGTACTTTGCCTCTCCGTTTTAGCTTAATCGATGCTTCAGTTGCCTTAAATCCTTTTGCTTTCAGGTCATCAATTATTTTATCTGGTTTACACGTAGAGTGTAAGTTTTTAGCCATGACCCTAATTGGTCTGGTTTGTTTATCTTCAAACGTGTGCCAAGCACGTTTTTCTTCATTTAACATTTTTGTCAATTTTCTGTATGTTTCAGCATCTTCTAAGTTTATTTTGATGGTGTTTCCATTCATCACCTTTGCATTAAACTTATCAGTAGCAGTTATGGTTTTTATTTTTTCATAGAGTACATCGTAATCTTTGACTTCATCTATTACTATTGGTGGTGGTGGAGGTATTTTTTTTGGTTGTTTCTGGATAATATTTGGAACATTATCCTTTAATTGAGGTGGGGAGGGCGTATTATTCCGTCTCCTTTTTTTCTCCCACCTTTAACTCTAATCCACTCAGTTTCTCGAGCTAGTTCTTCTTCATCCGTATGATACTCTTGTGGAGTTGTATTCTGGTTAGGAGTAGAACCGATGTCCTCCTTTGGCTTAAGAGCTTTAACTTCGTTTTCAAGCGTCTTCATACGCTCCTGCATCCATGCAATTGTAACATTCAGTTGCTTATTTATAATGTTGGCTTCAACTAATGCATTATTAGCTTTACACAATTCATTGTGAAGCTTTTCTTCGTTTGTAAAACGAGTGTTGTGGCTGCTGGCCTCAATGGAGGGACTACCGCCTCTTTTCGGAGAATACGCGACTTTGTTACTCCTCTGGAAGGGATGTGAATTATCCTTTTCTATTTCACTCAAATGAGCTTGTTTATTCACCAACATGTCTTGGGATTGGTTAAAATAATTGTAGTATAGCAATGGCTGGTCTCCCCCAGAATCCATGAGACCGACCTCCGAAGAGGGTGGATTTACCTGAGCAACAGGTGTACCACCTGGGGTATTAGTTTCCTTATTTGTTCTGCTCATTGCTCATTTATAGTGTATTGCACTCGCCTCTAGTATTTCGCCGATGCTTCACATCGTTGCCCGGGTGTTACCACGTGGAGGTATACTAGACACATTTGGTGGTTTCTACATAGTTGCAGCGTTGGAATATTGTTACAGCTATCCACGGTGAGATTAATTCAAAGAAAAAAAAAACACAATACTTACGCTACAACCTAATAATAATATAATAAAGATAATAAATATTTTGATACCTTTGTTGATTAACTTTGTATTTTAAAAAAAAAACAATAAATCTGTTGATGATTCAGAATCCGATGGGATCTTCTAGTAAAGTAATAAAATTGGATTCCCCTTCATGGACAGTACATAAATCAGAACAGTTGTACATACACATATATAGGTAGATTAATTCGTTTTGATGTTATTTATATAGGAATTCCCTGCTACGCATATTTCTAAAGTAGCGAAGAGTTTATGACGTCATACTATCGTATGATGTTAATTATTCTGAAGTATTTGTAAGTAACAATAAAAAAACCAAAAAAAACAAAAAAAAATGAAAAATAATAATAATAATAATTTCTATTTCATTTCGGTATGTGAGGCCATCGCGGCTACTTAAACAAAAATAAAAGAATTTTCAATAATATAAAAATTAATTTAAAGTATTTTTGGGAAAGTGAGTTAGTGAGCTTAAAAAAAAAAAAAAGGAAATATAAAAATTATTAAACACGGAGGAACCTTTTGGCCATAGAACAGGCCATTTATTAAGACCGAGCTGTTTCTCAAGTGTTAAAGCCTTCAATTTTAGGTGTTCAAAAAAAAATAAAAATAAAATCTGTGATACCAAGAAAAAAATTTCCGTTTTCCTCTACAAATTAATACTGCTAACACAGAATAGCGGGTAAGTTTTTTTATTGGTCATAGGGAAATTTATAATGAGCTAAACGTGTTATTTTCTTTCCTTCACTTCTTAAATAGCGGGCCTCACGTGGAGCGTTGAAGAGTGCGTTCGCGTTGAAATAAATTAAAATTAAAATAGAAATACTCGTGTGAATCAGCATAACGCGCTATAAAATAATCTTCTCGAAACACCTTATTTAAAACTTTTGTTGAGTTGAAGGGTACAACTAAAACCCATATGCCCAGAGTGTTATTTTGCTAGTGTAGCGGATCCGAAGAAAGGCCAATACGGGGCCAAGAAAACCGTTCAGTTCTTTCAACCACAAAACAAAACATTTTTTTTTGTATTTTTTTTTTTGTACATATAATTAATATTCGAATAGTGTTTTTTTCCAATAATTTCTCTTAATTAAATTTAATTTATAAGCTAAGTGTTAGTGCATATGTAGAGATCAATTAGACATACATATACAAAAAAAAATTCAGTGAATTCTAAAATTATTTAGTGAACAAGGAAAAAAAATTAAGATTACAGGATAGGGTTAATCATATTTATTTCAGCCACGCATAGAGCAACCGGAGAGTACTCGACGGCAGTTTTATGGGTGAGTTTTTTTATTTCTATTTATGTTTTTTTTTGGACCGAAATTCTACAAATTTCTATGTAGGGTTAAATAATTTTTTTTTGTTCACTCAATAAAAAAAAGAAACGTATTTTGATAGCTTGAACAGCAAATGATTTTCGGTTACATATGTATGTGACACCTACCTATACACATTAAATTAAACTTAAAAGAATATTATTCATCCCTATTAATTGTTATCATTTTATTACATATCTCAAAAAAATTATGTTTGTTTTCTTGAATAAAATTTGGTTTATTGTTTTTTTAATATGAAGTGATTAAGTGTTTTTATTTAATAATGGTGGTGTGTCGACGGGAATGATCACAGAGCGATGAATTTCAGTTTTTTGTCTGATGGGTTATTTTTGGTTTTTTTTTTCTCTCTCAACACGAAAAGTTTGTGGTACCTTAAAACTAACAGCGACAAGAACCTACCCATAGTCTGACTGCAGTCTATCCAATATATCGTGTTGGTCGGTGTTAGAGGTACGTAACAATATAGACCACGAGATACATGGCTATAGACGGTCAACCCCTACCCTATTGAGACGCACCCAACACCCCCTGAAAGATATAAAAATATTAAAACATATGCAGCGAAATCAAATGAAAGCAGAAGTGACCTTCAACTAGATAATTATTCCAAATTTAATTTTCCGACATCATCCAAATATTGAAGTGAAAATGTACCACATGTCCTTCAACGTGTGCCAGTTGTAAAAAAAGTTTAATTACAGTCCAGCGATATCAAAAAATGTATATAAAAGCGTCTACAAGTCTCCGAATTCTAAAAAAGCGTGTAATTTTTCGCTCAAATTTAATTAGTAATTTGAAGAAAAAAAATTCGAAATTAATAGAAACCAACAAAAAATTATTGTATGATCTAAAAAATATAAAATTAGAAACTTTAATTAATCGACACGAGGTAAATGAAGACACGAAAGAGTTTTGTAAAGCTTTACTGTATAAGAAATACAAGTTTACAGCATGGCCGCCGAACCAAAAGTTGATAGCCCAAAAGTTGTATTACAAATCTCCGGCAGCTTACAATTATATGCGTGACATACTGGGTTTTAATATGCCTTCGAGGCAAAGTTTAGTTAATTGGAAGCTCGCGAAACATCTAAAATCAGGTTTTAATCAACAAATTATTTTTAATTTAAAAGAGAAAGCAAAACAATTATCGCCACTTGAAAAGCACTTAGTTCTTTTATTCGATGAAGTAATGATTCGTCAAGGGCTTGACTATGATTCGGTTGTCGATGAAATAGATGGATTTGCAGATTCAGGTGACAAGCGGTCAAATATGTTGGCCAAAAATGTATCTGTTTTTATGATTCGAGAACTATTTCATAATTACAAATACGTACTATCATATTTTGCCTCTGCCTCTAATGTCAAAGGTCCCGATTTGGTTAGTTTGATTAAAAGAAATATTTCAATTTTATTTGAAATCAGTTATAGTGTAGTTGGTATTGTATGTGATCAGGGAGCAAATAATTGGCTTGCATTTAAAATATTAGGAGCCAATAAGGACAATCCTTATTTTTATGTTAACGAAAACAAAATTTTTGCAATATACTACGTCCCACATCTGATCAAATCAGTCTGTACTAATTTGATAGACTCAGATTTTAGGACTAATGATGGTATTGTTAGTTGGAAAGTGAAAACTCGACTAGATTGTGTCCCAAATTGACACCGCAACATACTATATATCGCTCAATAAATTTGAAAAAATGCGCGTCAGCTATGCAACACAGGTGTTCAGTTGGACGGTTGCCTGTGCAATAAGAACTATGGTCCGCTTCAATCAATTTACGCACGATGTACAAAATGTTGCCTTATCAACAGCCAACTTTGTCGAGAAAAAAGACAAGCTTTTCGATAATTTGAATAGTAAACTTTTAAAAGATAAAAATAAAAATAAAAGTTCTTTAGAATTAAACAATGCTGTACATGCAAACTTAATTGAAATGGTGTCTTACATTCTCGCCATTCAACCTATTAAACATAAAACAATATACTGTTTAAAAAGGCTAATTCAATCCATAAATGGCATGGATCAACTACTAGCTCACTTATCATTAAATAATCCTCAAATTTGTTTTCTACTAACGGCCAGACTTAATCAGGACCCAATAGAAAATTTATTTGGACTTATTCGCCAACGAGGTGGTGTTGGTAATCGCAAAAATCCAACAGTCAAAGAATTTAATGATTTATTGGGACAAATTATGTCCATAAAATTTCTAAAAAACTCGGTTTCGACGAATTGTGACGAAGATCCTGATGAATTGCTAATAAGAGACTTCATAATAAATGCAACTGATTCTTGTTCCAGTATCGAAGCATCGGTGGACAGCGTTACTATTAACGAAGAGGACCGGTCAATAGGCAGCACAACTCAACCAGACATTGAAAGTGAAATATTAGATCAAATATTAACAACCAACACCGAGCAGTTAATCTTTGATGATTGTTCTGTAAGATATTATATAGGATCCACAATTTTTAAGCAGCTTACAAAAAACAACTGTCAGATTTGTAAACAGAAATGGATAAAAAATGAAACCAAGAATTTAGTTATCGATTCGGAATATTTCTTATTTATGAAAAATTACATAAGCGATGAAAATTTTGGATCTTTGAGCGCTCCTTCTGAATTATTATTTAAAATTTCTAAACCACATATACTTATTTTTCAAAGGATATTTAATGAGCGGCCTGAAAGAAAAAATATAAAAAAAAATATTTTTGAGGAATGTATTCGGTTTACTGATGAAATACCAGAATATAAACAATGGTTTTCGTCAAGTAACTCATGTTCTCAACACAATCTAAAATTTTTAGATTTTCTAATACTAGTGCTTTTAAGAAAGCACACTAAGTGGTTATATAATAAATTAACCAACAAACTTGTATTCAGAAATGTATAAATATATTTATAATTATTTATTATTATTGCCTTAATTTGAATTTAAATAAATGAAAAAATGTCAAATTATTTGATTATATAGTTTTTTTTGTTAGAATGATGAATCTTGTCTTTAAGGACCGATCAACGGTATGACATCTCTAGACGTACAGCACAACCTACCCTCTTCGGATTGTTTGGAACAATATAAAGAGCTAACTTGGTTCGAGATAAAGCCATGTTATTGGTTTGCCATGACCTGTGAACATCGATTAAAAAGTGGTTGTGTTTGGAGTTTCTTATTATGTATTCTAATCCAATCCAGGTATTCATATTTAAAAAAAAACAATGAGTTCACTCTCAACTCGCAAAAGATTTGTGTGAAAACATAATGTATTCATTTAGTGATTGTAGGCCACTACAGTGAACTTGTGAACTTGTGATACATTTTTCATTCTAGTGCAGAAAGCTACGCGCTTTAAGGCCGTATTATAGTAACATTGACGATATTGACGGTCATCTCACAAACCACCATCTTGCTCCTATAGAGTTGTAAATTGCTATAAGTTCTGTTTAAATAACTATTTCTGCAGAATATGACATTTTATGTTGTTTTAAAGAATACGAATGAAGCCTAGAACTTCACCTAAAAATAATGTTAGGATACTATTTCCATCCCAAGTATCGGAGTTCATCATAATCTGTTGAGAGATTGTTAAGTTTCATCTCAATTAGTCGCATTCCAGAACTTCACTTAAAATTAATATTAGGATCCCATTTCCACCCCACATTTTTGAAATGACCAAGTACAATAATATGGTCCATATTCCAGATCTTTATCCAATAAATAATTTTAGAATGTCATTTCTATCCCCCATGTCGATTATTTTCATAATCAATCAATAAATAGCTAAGTTCCAATAGCCATATCGAATATCACCCAGAATGGCCATATTCCAGAACATCATTTAAAAATCATTTTAGAATCCTATTTCCATTACACTTGTTTTTTATCTCGATTTTTTAGAGTTTACATCACATAAAAATGTTTTATTTATAGTTAAAAATCAAAAACGTACATTTAGAATTTAAATTTAAACATACTAATACAATCACTGAACATTTATAAACATATATAGAACGTATTCTGTATGCGTGTGCCTACCATTACCATTTAAAATATATTCAAAACTAACATATTCTCATAGAATATGAATAAAAGCAGACAAATAAAGTTGTTCTCTTTTGAGAGCGTACGTTTATATACATTTTTATATAACCCCGAAACGAAATATGTAACCCCATAGAAACCATAAAACAAGTTACTCGCAGGTTTTCTTCTGTTTATTCTGTTTTCTGTGCCCATACCCCACTACAATAAATAACAGGTTCTGAGAAATTTCAAATTACCGCTACCTGCATCGGCAAGTATTTATGAATTAAACCAATAATTAATACCGACTGTAATAACTATTTTTATATTTATTTTAAAATTCATTCACATGAAAATATTTTAATACACTTCACCATTTTTTGTTAAACAGGAGTACCATTTAATCCGTTTGGGCTGTGTGATGTAACAAATTCCAAAATTCCAATCATTTATCACCTTCACTGACTCAGAAGACTGACGCATGTAAATTCACATGAAAAAGTAACTTAAAGAGGAGGTTGTCTGTAAAATGCACAAAGATTTATGAGTAAAGGAGCGCAGCATCTCCCCTGTATACTGTAAAAAAAAAAAAATTGAATTATTGATTTCCTATGATTTAATAAGTTTTTCATTTAAGCCTATATAATAGGCACTACAATTTATCATTCATCATCATTTGCAAGCTGTATAAATTGATTAAAACTCTTATAAACTTACAATGAACTTTGAGAAAATAATTAATTGATGTTGTGCTAAATCCTTGCTTTGCTACTGACCAAACAGAAAATCAATTTTTAATTTTTATCACAGTTTGATACAATCAAGGATTCAGATATGGTTTGCGTCAATCATTTTCCTGACAAAATAAAAAAAATATATTTAACAACATTTTAATGTTGGAATAAATCATAAAGATTATTTGTATATACGAGTATATACGAGTACATATGCCTACAAAAAAAAACAACAGGTAAATAATTTCTGTCTGCTTATTATTGCACAAAAACGCTTAACTCCGTTTTACATTAAGATTATTTATTATAATCTGTAATTGTAACACATTCTATAAAATATCTTACGTGTTTTAAAGTATAAAGCCAAATCTAAATGTTGTTGATTCTAAAAGTTTATGTGTTTTATTTTTTTATCGCTTTCTTAAACTTTGGTTTTGTTGTGAATTTTAATTGTCTACAATTTTGCTGATGTTGTATTGTGTTTAGTTGAAATTTTATTGTTTTTATTATTAGTCATGGTTGTTATGTTGGTCTTGGTATTGTGGAAACGAGAAAAGTATAATTGACTTAAAGTAGTATTATTTAAGATTTTATGTTTTTTTAATTTTTGATTGATGAAATTTTTTTTAATGCGGTAATAACTTACTATTTGTTATAAGTACTACTCGTATTGTCTTTATGTTGATTTATTTTTCAATTTATGATCTTGAAATAAAACAGTTATTTTATTAGGTTTTTATTTAACTATATAGATAAATTTTTTTAATGTTATTTGCTTATTTAACGTCTTCAGTGTCAAATTTAGCATATAAAACAGACCACCTAGAGATAAGGTCGTTGATATTGTACGGAGTTCATTATTCATTTGGGTAACGTTTATTAGAATTTATATAAATTTGTTTATTTTGTAAACATGTATGTACACACAAACACTTTTGACTTTCTTCTAAAAATAAAACAATACAAACGGTTCTACACAAAGATTAAACAACAACAAAAGACACCTACACGGTACGTTTCATCCTAATAAATAATATCTTGAATATTATATAATTGGAGTGTTTCAACCCAATGACCTTAAAATTTATGAAACACTGCAATAGTAATTGGAAGACAAAAAGCAATTATTTATAATCGCACGACGGAGACTTTAATGAAATAGCATTTTGCTTAATTTGTTATTGGCTTGGATTATAATCTAATTGTCTGTAAAATAAATAAACTTAATGGGTATTGAGAAGAAATTACAAAATTTCCTATTATGTACTCGTATGTATACCATCTTTAAGTTTAAGTATTTTTTATTAAGTATAAGCTTTCAAATCTATAAATAACACATAGTCTGATGAACTTTGTGAAATAAATTTGCAGTCATTTTTAGGATCTTCGATATTTTAAGTATAAAGTTGAAAATGTAATAAAATTTAATTGAATGTAAATCTGCTTTACATTACGGATGTAATCTGTGTTTTTGAAATTACGACCATTTCTTTTTTTTTATAATATACTATATTTGTTAAAATAAAAATATAAGTACAAAGACTTTTTTTAAAAAAAATATTTTTGATTGAGCGTACCAAACTCTATACAAAATAAATTTTACAATCTCAGCTTGATGTGGAATTTTCAAAGTTTGTTGTAAATGAAAACAAAATTAACGGAATTTTGCAGAAGTCTACGCAGACCAATTTCGTAACAGAAGAATTTTCGTCAAATTTGCTTTTTTCAGTAATAATCACGTCGATTCAATCTACATCTTCTATTCTCAATATCTTCTATTCTTCTATACTTTTGTATGCAAATTATTAAATGTCAAAATAGAAGGAAAAAATAGAAGAATTGCTATTCCACATTTAAAAAAAGCAAATTTTTTTGATTTTTTCGCTTAGAAGACTTTTACTAAAAATAGAAGACATACAAATGCGACTTTTATGATAAAACGGCATATTTTTTATTCGATTTTTATCAAAAGCAGGTTGTGTTCTTATATGATTGTGTTTTCATTTCCGTCTTTTCTGATTAAATCAAAAAATTAATTTAAAAATGGATTTTTATTTAATGCAAAGGGAAAGAAACCGCCAAAACCGCATTGGTACGTAAGGAAATTTATTAATTGTTTAAAAAAATTTAATTAAATATATTTTTTTAGACAAAAACTAAAAATGAGGCTGAAGAACATAAGAATGAATGAGGATCCTTTTGAGCTTCCTGATAGTGTATTCCACAAATATTTTCGTTTGCAAAAGGGAAATGTTGTGACATTGATATCTGAGTTAGCAGCAAAAGCTCGCTTCCACTCAATACCATTTAAATTACAAGTTTGTAAGAATTATTTTAAAATGCAAATAGAAGGTACATATCTGAGTCTTATTTCTTAGGTGCTAGCTACTTTGCATTTTTATGGGCAAGGGAGCTATCAAGCTCCCATTGGTAGCCACAATGTGTTGGGCCTGTCACAACCTATTGTTTCTAGGTGTAGAGAAAATGTATGCATGCATTTACATCAAATAGAAGAAAAAAATTCGATTTCGAACTTTCGTTAATAAAAATAGAAGATTAGAATGACCTACTGCTGCACTGAATAGCAAAATAAAAGAATCTTCTATTTTTGATTTCTTCTATTTGATTGAATCGAAGTGAATAACTAACATTGACAACTGACTTTGAAAATTTCACACATTTTAGTTAATTAAATCAAAGCTTTTTAAAATTTTGTTTTACTAAAATTTTATTTTTGGATTTTTAGTTTGAAATTTATTTTGTATATTTTAGTAAAAACATGTAAATGTGTAACAGCGCGATTGAAATATGCCGGGATTGGAGTCAAAGTCGGTGGAGTTTCGTCTTAACTCCCACGGGCCTTATTTCATCCTTCTTAGGAATTAACGTCGATCAGTTTTATTTCCTTTCTGAAATGGCATTAAGGTCCACTGTAGAAAAGAAATATTGCGCACGATCGTAATTATCTTTTCGGGTTACCATTAAAACCCATACGTAGTAATAATTTTTGAAATATTATTCTGGAAAATAGACATTTCCATTCTAATTTTAAAAACAAATTTTCATTTTTCAGGTTCGTAATCCGTTCCAATATATTCGTCGATTCGATTCTAACACAACGGATTAAGCCAACCGGAAAACGACTTGTACCGTTCAAGACTTTGGAGAGTTTTCTAATTTAGTAAATTACTAATTATTAAAAAACATACATTTTAGAAACATGTTCATATTTCTGTGGGTAATGGAATTTCTACAAATCGTTAAAGCGCCGGTTTGGGCGATAGCCCGTTCCTATAAGGCATAAAATAAATTAAAATAACATTTGAATAGTTTGTTTGGTTTTAAATTTCGGAATTTTTTTAAATTGACATAATACCCAGGAAGAAAGGTAAGAAAAATGTCTACAATTACTTAGCCACGTTCTACCGAAACTCCGTTTTAGATGTACTGCGTTAGGGAAATCATCTTGTAGAATTACCGCGTTTTAGGCGGTTACCAGTATAGAAGTTGGCTAGTGTGCCCGTAATACACACAATGCAATTTAAACTGCTGCTGTTTGTCAATAATAATAATTAGCATTTATGTTTATTTTTACAGATTTGTTAGAGTCTTCAAAATATTAACATAAATAATTTAAGATTTCTGTAAAACTCGTTGGCTGTCGCTAATGCCGATGGTTGAAAAAACCTTAAAACTTTACCAACCCTTGAAGAGGTTTTTATCGTTAAAAATATAAACAAAGTTAATCGGTATTTTGGTTCGATTTTGTCCTCAGAATTAAGATTGAAGGAGGCTGAAAAACCGTGATTTAGATTTCTAACCGTGATTTAGATTTCTAATGTATAGAAAAAACAAAATTAGAATTTAAAATTTTATATCAAACTAAAAATACCTAATTTCACATAACGTAAAGTCCATAATGTGGATCGTTGTACCAATTGTGGATCGTCTAATTGATTTTTGGTTAAGAAAGATAAATATTTGCTTGCATTAGTTTCTGGCGGGATAGCTGACGTACAAATACAAATTTTATCGTGCAGTTGTTTGCCGCATCGGAATTTTAGAACATCAAGTGAATAACTGACTGACTGAAGGTTTTAAACTATTATAATTTATTTCCCAGTGATTCTTTAGTGATTAATGATAAGTAATTAACTATTAATTAACAAAACAAATTACTTTTTAGTTAGATTTTATTAACAAAATTTAATGAAGGATTGCATGTTTTACAAATTACATTCATGTTTCAAATGCGGACCGCGCGATCCGAATTAGGTTCTCCTAAGAATCTATTTTGTACTTAATGGAGATCTTATGCAGCTAAAAGGTATTCTAAAGTTGAGCAATGCTCTAGACGCTTTGAAGTATGGATATGACTGTTCACACGACCATTAAAATCTTTGAAGTGAGAGAAAGCGCGAAGCAACAAGTATTTTGCCAACAGAAATTTCTTTGTTGGTTGGGGATCAAAAGGCAACAATTGAGTTCCTCTTACGAACAGAAATGTTAATGAACTTGGAACATTCAATGTACATTTAACAAAATTGTAAAAATATTTCATGTGTTTTAACAACGGCGGATTTTGCAAAATGGATTTTTTGCGGATACTGTTTAAAGAGTCAGCAAGCGAAAATTTTTTCATGCCGAAAATTTGACAGGTCGACTAGCGAAACTGTAACAAAACTTGTCAATTGCATTAAGTGGCGGTAGCTCGCATTAATATTTTAATAAAATAAAATTAATTATTATTAATTTTGTACAATTTCAGACTTACTATTGCATTGGAGGAACTTCAAAAATTATTTCAATTATTAAAAAGCGTGAAATTCTTAAAGGACATAAACATAAATAATAAGAGACACAGTTTCAAAAATAAATAATTTGATATGACAATTTATAAAATCTTTGATAATTTTGTTATCAATTTACCTATATGAATGTAAATTTAAAATGTATATCTCCACAATGAGCTTCTACAAGACGATTTGCACAAAGGAGATGGATTTTTGAGATTTTCTTTAGTTTTGCGCGATAATTTTCGCCCTATTAAATTGGCACTTCAATTTAACGAAACTGAACGAACATTTCTTAAAGGTTCGCTGGGCAGTAACATGTAACGTCGATATACCGCATGGTTAAGTTAAATTTCGTGAAGGTTTGCTGGTTGGTTTATTTCCCTTCATTTTAACAATGTGTCTTGGTTGGGAGAGATAAAGACGAATGATAATTGAAATAGAAACTCATTTTATCTTTTATTCGCCATCAAATGAGAGAAACTGAGCAAACAACTTTTATTCTTGGAGAAATAGATATAAGTTCGTTTCTCGCCTTTTTTGAAAAATTTGGCCACAGATTAGGTTAAAACTGTTCAAAGAATAAATATTAAGCTCGACTACTGACTTTCTACTTGTCTGATTCAGTTTCAATCAATTATTGATTCCTTTCCAAACTCCGTAAGGCTACTTTTGGATGGAACCTCAATTTTATGTAATTCACAAAAATAACATTCGGTTTATCCTGCAGTTTGGAACAATAAATAATGGTGAATATGACTACGGCCCGTAAAAAGAATCATAATAAATGTAGCTAGGGAAAATTTAAGATTGGGGTCTGCAAAATGATCTTTAAAAAGGTATAAGGATAAGTCAGCAATATTATTGTGAATCTAATTCATAGTCTGACGAAGTGAATTTGGTTTGAGTACTACGGAAAAGTACAGTCCATTGATGCCCGGTGGACTCTTGGTTTAGAGGAGGACAAGTGGCATACCGAAGTTCTAGAAGAGTAGAATAACTAATTCAAAGAGCTTACCGGATTGTGAAACTATACTTTCAGAGCTTTGGTAAACTGCCATTCGGAACTAGGATGGAAACCTCTTCGTAAACATAGGTACTGTACTCGACTCGTGGAATAATAGTTTAATCTTAGTTCCATTGGTTTCAAAGCCAATAAGCCAATTTTTTTATCATTGAGGTTTTTGCTTCATTGAGAAGGCACCATTGCGTATTACCACGAAGAATGATGATTTAACATCGGTCGATCGCTTTTAATCAGACTTCGAATGGCGTACATATCGGAGCTAAATCTATGTGATCCTCTCCGGTACATACCACTGGATCCATGAACAAAGAAGACCCCGGAGCTATCTTTTTATAACACTTTATGATGACATCGCTCCAGATCAATAATCCAACGAAGTCGCAGAAATTAACTATTGGGAAACTGGCAAGTTACAACTAAATAATGCATTATAAAGCAAACTTAATTTTTTTTTACTTTCTTTTACTCTAGCAAAATAAAGTATAGTAATCATGAAAATTTTGGAACTTGAGATTTTTAGAGATTTATCTGTTTTGAGGTCCCCTGAGTCCGAAAAAATGGGTTTCGAAATGGTGTCTGTCTGTCAGTCAGTCTGTGTCCTCTCTACAGCCCAGATGGTTTAACCAATCGCACTGAAAGTTCAGATTTAAGCTTTTTTGATAAATTGGGAGGTCCCAGTGAATTTTACTCCAAATCAGCTAACCGGAAGTGGCCACTCCCTTGGTCCAGAAAATTTATTTTGCTAATATCTTAAAAAGTATAAGGTTTACAAAAAACTACTTAAAACAAAATGTTTCCAAAAATTAAAAACAAATAAAAAAAAAATTCTCAAAATTCTCTGTTCGTAAAAGAAAGTCGTGTGTTGGCCATACCTCCATTTTTTTTTTGTATCGAAGCGCTATTTATAAAATCAAAGCTTTCCTCATAAACATTTTTTTTTTTTTTGGAACCAAGTGCGAATCTTTGATGAGATCCGCATTAGAAACAGCAAACGATTCGCTTTAGGGAAATGAATTTGTAAAATGAATTTGTATCATACACAATAAGGGCATCGTGATTAATTTCCTTATTTTTACTTTGTTATGAATTAAATTAAGAAAAAATTACTCAAATTAGATAAAATCAAAAAGGTTTTGTTTACAAATTAATACTATTATCACAAATACAGAAATAATCAAAGGTTTAAATACCGATCCGCAATTGGGACATTTACTTTTACACATTTTTATTTTTAAAATCTCTATTCTATTTGTACCACATTCACTCCAAAAAAATCTGGTCACCTTAACCTAAAAAGCTCACCGAGCAAACGGCGCAGTGGGTAAAGCGGTTGCATCAGGAGGTAGCGGGTTCGAATCCCTATAGGGGCGAGATGCAAAAGGGATTTTGCTTCATCTGATTATGATCGGTGATGAAAATGAATACATCTATGACACCCCATCAGGCCGACCCACCTTTTATATCATCACTATAGGTTGGCATGAAACAATGCAATGTGCAGGTAGTTTATACAAAAACGGGTATATAGCCGTTCGTCCTCGATTTGGCTAATACTGCGTAAAGTAGGACGGGAAAAGTGAACTGCAAAAGAGTTGGGAGTGCCTTGAGCCCCAGAACAGATTGCTTAGATTCAAAGAGGAAAAAATAAACCTGAAAAGCTCTTTTAAAGCTTCACTTTATTTAAACCTGAAGGCTCAATTTCGTCTATTTCTGTACTTTCTGAGGAAAGAGAAGGACCTCAAGCTACAATTTTTTTTTGGTGATAATAGTCTCATAGACATACAAAATACAACAACAAAAAATGTTTCGCCAATGGTTTTTGTTTGCTGAGCAACCAATTATTTTAGCCATTTTCATAAAGAAGTCTTTCTTCAAAATATCTAATATCTTGTTGGAAGGACATAAAACATGTATGAAACGTGTAAATCGTAGAAGTGTCTGTATGAACATCAACGATTATTTAAACCAAACGAAATCCCATATTTATTAATTCTCTTAAACCATACAAAATTACAAAACTAAATATACAAATGATTGAATTTTATGGCAAGAAGATAGGTTTCCTTTGTCAAGGACAGTATTGGAAACCTCTAAAATTAAAACTAAAACAATTGGTGGGGGTCAAATTAAAATAATAATAATAATAAAAACAGCAAAAATCAAAATAAAAACATAAGAAATAAATTAAACAAAATTAACAATAAAATGATAATAAAGTACAAAGAAAATGCCAAAAAAATTAAAAAAATAATTAATTAAAAGAGATATAACAAAAGTAAAAAATAAAAATTATTTTATTTATTTTACAACCCCCAAAAAAGGTAAATAAAGTATTACGGACCATGACTAGGAAATATCGCCTAAAAGTTTCGGTATTAAAAGTTGTTATTTTAAAAAACAATTTGTTGTTATTACGAAAATTATACGCAGAAACAAACCTCACTACCCTTTGACTACTACTATAATAAAACAAACGAAGAACTCTAAAAACATAAAGATGTTGTAGCGGAAAAATTTTATTTGCAACATAAACTGGCCAACAGTAATATTCCATAACTCAAACGAGGGCCAACATAAGCATGATAAAAACTTAATAAAACAGATTGCGAACAATAAGAGCGCAACATATAGATTGCACGCAAAACAGAACCCAATTGACTTTTTAATTGCTGAATATGCAACTTCCAATTGAGGCCAACATCCAGATGTAGACCGAGGTATCTGAAGGACATAACAATTTCAATTCTAAAACAATCATTATTACAATTCAGGAAATTACAGTTAGAATGGTGATAGATAAATTCAGGCATATAATTCAACAAAGGGTCTCCAGACAATTTGAAAAACATAAATTTAGTCCTCTCACTTAGAATCATACCATGTCGATCAAACCAAACACGTAGCCATTTTAAATCATAATTGATATCGGTAGAGATATTATCCAAACATGACCCTGAATAACTTAAAGCCATAACGCCCACAAAGGCTATTATTTTTCCACGTAGACCCAGGCTAAAAATATCATTTATATAAATTAAAAAAAGTAATGGACCCAAGACAGAACTCTGAGGAACACCACAATTCAATGTAAAAGGAACACTAAAGGAACTTTGAATTTTAACCTTGTAATACCTATTACGCAGATAAGAAGGAAACCATTTTTGTGGAATACCTCTAAAACCGATAGAATTTAGCTTATTGACAAGCAAGTTACGATCAACCATATCAAACGCTCGTTTAATGTCAATGAAAACAGCTCCAGCCTCAAGCTTATCATTCAAATCAAGATGAACATCATTAAAAAATTTAACGAAGGCAGACTCAGTACTTCTACCAGATTAACTTCTACCAGATGAAATTATGTTTAGCAAGGTATTTATCTATTCGTGGTTTCATGGCTTTTTCAATTATTTTTAAGATAATAGGTTGAAGAGCAATAGGACGAAAGTTCTCTTTGAGCAAGCGATTACCTTTATGTGCGGTGACATAACAATTGAACTTTTCAAAATATCCGGGATAAGACCAACAGATAAACTGTCATTTATAAGAACAGAAAGAACCGGAGAAACAAATTCGCCAACAGACTTCAACATATCGGAACTAAAACCCAATAAATCAGTACTTTTCCGAGATTTTAGACTCTTTATAATGGTTAAAATTTCATCACTGTCAACTGGCGCAATAAAAAATGAATCACCAAAATCACAATTACCACTCGAATTACAAGCATACGGTAATGAAAAATTCCACTTCAACTCATTAACAAATCTTGAAAAATAATTAGAAAATTCATTGGCAATTAAAACAGAATCAGAAACAATAATACCATCATCATTTTATCAATAGAAACTCCTCGATAATTTGATAAAATATCATTGACCACTGACCAAACACGCTTACTATCCCCAGCACAATCATCAATCTTGCGATTATAGTAACTAAGTTTATCAGCTTTAACGCAAGAACTGACCTTATTCGAAAACTTCAAAAAAATATTCTTTGAGCCTACACAGTTGAAAAAATATTGCTTATGTAATGCAAATTGCATTACATACAGGTCCAGTGCAAGGCTATATTACAAAATGATACAAAGCTTGCATTATAAATTAGTTTGATACAATTTGCATTGATTTGTAATACAGCAATTACAATAAATTTTAGTGCAACATTCTATTAGAATATAAAGCAAATTGTAGCAGAACCGTCAATCAACTGCATTAAAATTTATCAAAGACTGCATTAATAAAATGTTTTAGTGTAACGATCGTCGATGATTCGATTTTCGTTAGCAGAATATTCACATAGAGGCTTCTGAACGGTGTTGTGTAGCCGGCTAGAGCTCAGGGTATATGGTCGTGGGGGTTTTAGAAGCATATGCGAATCTTGAATATACCGTTATTGGGGAAAGAAATGCAACGAATCAACGAACCAAGTAACTCACCTCACACTCATTCTCCCCGCAAAAACAATTACGTTTTACGACATTTCTTTAGAAAATGAAAAGGAAGTAATACATAATTAAAAAAAAAATAATAAAAAAAAATAAACATCACGTAATTAACTATTTATAATCAAGTTCAATTATAAGCTTTATATTTCTAAACTAAATCAATATCTGTTAATTAGTAAGATATATAAAAAAACAATATTATAATAATAATACAATTATTAAGATGCTCCATAGCATAAAATGGAGCATAAAATAAACTTAATAAGCAAATAAATTTAGTCCGGACTTCCAAAATTTTAAATAAACTTAAAAACTAAGAAATAATTTGAAATTTGAATTTGAAATCAAATCACGAAAACTTAAATTAAGGGAATAATATTAATAGTAATAATAATAATAATAATTAATAATTAACAAAAAAAAAAATTTATATAAAAAAAAAACAAAAAAAAACTCATCTATTGATGGCGGCTCGATCCATTTTAGCTGCATTACGCTGATCCATGATATACATACATAGGTATGTACTAATATTTATGTTATATATCGGCCAATGATAGTACATAGACAATTGTTTGTACCGCTTTTATACTTTGAGATTAACGTATAAAAATATGTCATTACTACCAATTTATGATATTTGAAGGCATACACACACAATCACTGTTATGTTTTATGAATTAAATATTGTTTATAACTTCATTTTTTTTGTGTTTATTTATTGCCTTTTATTGATGTAATCAATTTTTTTTTTTTAAACAATTATGAATTAAATTTTCTTTTATCATCAAAGATTTATATTTTTTTTATTTTATTTTATAATAACAGTTATGCAAATTTCGGATTTACTGATATAAACTTAGAAAATGCACCATATAACAAAAATATTTAAAGAAATTTTATTTTCTTACATATCACTAAATAACTGATCGTATTAAATTAATAACGATTTCATTAAAATGTAAAATGTTAAACACCGGTTATTTCATTACCGTTCTTAGATTATGTTATCTGTGATGTATATTTTTTTTTTATAAAGATCCTCTTGGACAAAACATTTTCAACCGTTTTTTTTTTTATCACTTTTTTTTGCCACAAGCCCATTCCAACATTAAATTTCCGATCGCCATATTATTTCCTGAATTGTTCATTTTTATTGTTTTAATCACAAAACAATAAATTTTCTAGGGAAGGCGGATTCGGTTGTACACTACAACAACCCAAAACTTCACGAATTCAAATAAAAAAAAAAGTATTTATATTTACATTGGCACTAAAATAATTAAATTTGATTAAATAACGCGATCCCCACGCGTTTAATTATAATATTATTTATTTAATACAGGGATTCTTTATATCAAAACAAAAATTTGGTTTAATCACGTCTGTATTTCAAAAAAATTAAAAAAAAAACAGATCACAATTCGCGGTCTCCTCGGCTATTTATTGATTTTTTTTTTTCAAATTGGTCAATACTAAATTCCAAAAACAAACAAATACAGGGAAATTTATTAAAACCAGTGGTAGTAACGACGACAATCGCGGGCGCCGTTACATTAGAAATATTGAAGTTTAAAGCAAGTTGCATTAAAAGCTCCGTAATTTTAGAGATTTTTTTTTGTTTTTCCGGGGTTGTTCTTTGTTTTTGGTGCCTTGAGCTTGAGGGTCGAAATCTCAGAGAGCAGTTTACTTAAAAACAAATTTTATGTTCATCTCATCTTCCAATGTGCTGTAATAACTTATAAATTAAGAACTGAAAAGCTTACGTTAAAACATAATAGATATTTTCGAATGTGAAAAACTAAATTATTAAAGATTTATTAAGCTGCTTATATGTCATGTAGTCGGTTTGATTTAGTGAATTTTATACCAGTTGACCAAAACTCGTGCATGATCTTATTATTCATATATACATTTAAGTCCGCTTGTTTTAGCGAATTTTATGTTGGTATAATTTTTCAATTTGAGCAGGTTGCTTTACAATGTTTAATAGTTATATTAAAAATATTTTTTAATGCAAATACTGCTTTAGAAATCTTCATAATTGCATTAAAATTCATTTTAACGCAATGATACTTTACAATTTAATAATAACTTGCATTACATGCAAGTCGTAATGCAAGGCTTGCATTAAAAATGAAAGTTATTTTTTCAACTTGTAATGACCCAAGTGTGCTAATTTCCAGGAAATTGTTCGGGCTTGCTCAATTCGGCTAGGGAGGTTCATTAAAGCACACCAAGACAAAATAGGTCATACAAAAAAATAAATCCTGGTCTTCGTTCAGCTCATCCTCATTCACACCAATAAAATAATTTTTAATTTACATATTCATAATTAAATCTGTATTTAACAATTTAAATGCAATAATAATTTATAAAAATTCCCCCTGACCTTGTCGATTTTCTTTAACAAAAAAAAAAAAAAATAAAGAAAATAACACCACTAATAATAACTAATAATAAAAACAAAATAAGTATTCGAATGTCAAGAAAAACTGTCAACGGATAGCTGCTATCGAGAGCCGTCATTTTTATACGCCTAAATTTAAATTTGACGCGCTATTTATTGGTAAACTAAACTTATTTAACATCAAACTATCATTTTTAATTCAATTGTTTAGCGAAAACTTGATATAAAAAATATTTGGCTCTACCTATTTATACGGAGCGCTATCCGGAGCCACTTTTCATATGACGGCTCTCGATAGCAGCTATCCGGAGCGAATAAAAAAACACTACAAAAGTATACGAATTTTTTTTTTTTTTTTCAAATAGACATAGAGCGTGTTTTTTTATTAGCTCCGGATAGCAAGCTATCGGGAGCACATGGGAAATTTGTATTGAAAGTTTTGCTATTATACACATGTGTCGCTATTAAACAAAAAACTAAAATTTTACCTAACTTCATGCAGTTGTATGACATTTCTTCCGAATAAAAAATCGGAATAAAACTATCTAAAAATCATCGAGAGATTGTTGAGGAATACGTTAATGTAGAAGCTGCAAAAAGATTTTTAAAAGCTGGAAAGCAAAGGGATAATCGACGAAGATGAAGATAAATAATATTTTGATGAAATGGACATGCCTGGTACAAACGTCAAGTCGATTCAAAACAAAGAATTACTGTACATATTCTACGTACAGCTTAATATCACAGAAATTTGAACCCCAATTCGGCATATTATGATCCAAAACATGTTCTATGAGGGATATCCCTGATCCAAAATCAAATCCTGAAGAGTAAATAATTTTTGTTCACTAAAGTTTAGAATTAAATAAATAAATTAATTTTATTATTTTAGAGTTGAGTTGTGTACTGGAGACCTGGAAAAATATTCTAAAGCAGAAATATTTGCTTGGGAAGCTTATGGTAAAATATTCTCGAAGTGAAAAAATCATTAAAGGACAAGAGAAACAAAATCATTCAAGCCGATATGAAAAGATGTACATATATTTGAATAATCACTGAATGTATTAAAAATAATCCAACATGTATTTATGCTTCTTATCTTCCACGATTTCCAGTAAGGCTAATTTATTAGAATCTCGTAGAATACGTACAGTAATTTTTTGTTTTGAATCGACTTGACTTTTGTACCAGGCATGTCCATTTTATCAAAATATTTTCGTCACCTTCCGACAATGATGCATCTCGATTATCGTTTTGCTTTTCAGCTTTTAAAAGTATTTTTGCAGCTTCTACTTTAACGTATTCCTCATCAATCTCCCGATGATTTTTTATTTGGAAGAAATGTCATACAACCATATGACATTTGAATTTGACATCCATCAAAATTTTAAACCAAAATGAAGTTTGCCACTATTAGGGTTGTACAAAAACCAGTAAAATTTCAAATTTCCCTTTGCTCCCGATAGCAGCTCCGGATAGCAGCTCCAGATAAATAGGTAGAGCTAAATATTTTTTTTTATATTTTTAGTTAAAAAGTTGAATTAAAAATTATAGATTAGTTTTAAATAAATTAGTTATATGTATAAATAGCTTGTCAAACATTAGTTATATAACTGAAAATTAGCTGCTTTGGATACCAGCTATCCGGAGCTAATAAAAAAACACGCTCATAGTTGCTTAACACAAAGAACTGAGAAATGAAGAAAACTAGTATTAAACAGTAACAATTTGAAATAAAAAAAAATATATGTACTAAAGAAAATTAAAGAAATTTTGAAGATTAACCAGGTGTCAATTATTTCACATCTAGATGTTTTGATTCAGTACCCAACAGGATAATTAACAGTTATTTAATAAAAAGAAAAAAACTTCTAGAACCAGAACAAAGATTAAAGTAAATACATATAAATTGTTTACTCACTCAGAACTTTTCAAACGAAGAGCGTTCCTGGTATCGAAAAGCTGGCGGCTGTTTCTGAAAATAAATAAAATTCCTTGTTTTGGCTCCAAAAACTAAATACTAATGCCAATCCTTGGACCAATGTATAACTAAGGAACTGATTATATTGAAATCACGGACTTATTATAAATCACTATATAGATAACCATTAACACCTGGATATTCACATTTAAATTAAGTTAGACAAAACTCTCCCTGATTACTGCAGCGTGTACCAAGCTGAAGTCGTAGCGATTGAGGAGGTCATGACGTGGTTGAAGCATAATGTGTTATCCTCAGACGATATCACAATCTATGTGGACAGTCAAGCGGTGATCCGGTCGTTAGAATCGGTGTCTCTGGCGTCACGGGTGGCGTTGAGTTGTCACTCATCTCTAAATGAGATGGGTGAGCATTTCAACATCCAGGTAGTCTGGGTCTCAGGTCACTCGGGCGTCATGGGGAACTGCAGGGCAGATGAACTTGCTAGGCATGGTACGACTCTCCAGCTGCAACCGAAAAGGGCAAGTCTGGGGAGGCCTATCACAGCGCTGAGACAAGCACTTGGGAAGCAGGCGCTATCCTCAGCGGGGGAAAGGTGGTCTAACACCCTAACCTGTAGAGTTGCAAGACAAGTTTGGCCAAAGCTGGACTTGGGCGCACTAGGGCATTAATATCCTTACGCAGACGTGAATTAAGAACGGTCGTAGGAATACTCACGGGACACTGCCTTTTTGGAGAACATGCAAGAAGGCTGGGTCTGGAGGCTAATGACTTCTGCAGAAGCTGCTTGGACGAAGAGGAGGAAGAGACGTTGGTCCACTTCCTTTGCTCGTGTCCAGCATTGGCTCTCAGAAGGCACAAACACTTAGGTAAGTTCCGGATGGACTGCCTCTCGGATCTCGAAAACATTAAAGTGCGGGACTTCTTACGCTACATAAGTAGCTCGAAATGGTTCCAATAGGGGTAAAAGGGGATACATCCTGTGGTATCACAATGGACCGTCACCGGTCTAAGTGTGCGTAAGCAGCCACTCCAACCTAACCTAACCTAACCTAGACAAAACCAAATCGAATTAAATTGGAAAGGAATTTCCGTTAAAACACTAAGAACTAGACAGTTTTTTTTGTTTGTTTTGGTCGACACCGTTTGTGACCTTGAACACCGTTTTCTCTTCTGCGAAACACGTTATCAAGGCAGTTTCCGTCTATTACCTGCAGGTAACCAGATGGTGTATTTACACTTCTATAACCGGCTGTAAACTTTTTTTTTATATTTCGTATATTTCCGTATATTTCGTATTTATTATATTATATATTTATAGAGTCTGGTTAGATCTAATCGCTGAAATTCCCACTGTATTTTACCAAAGGATGTAAATGAGCACCCTGCCACTGCTAGACGTACATATACGTATAGAAATCTGGTGAAACTGGATGAAATCACAAAACTATAATACGGAACACAATTAATTTTAGACACAGTACACAAGCAATTTATTTTTTTTTCCTCTGTACCTTTTAAAATATGTATGAATTATATGCAAATGGTACGGAGCGGTCAATAATGCGGTATTTTCACCGTTTACACCACTGATACCAAATTTAATTCACTTTGTTTATTTTACCGATTTTAATATTTTATTATTTTATTTTTTTGATATCACCACCAAGACAAATCAACGACATATCTCTTATCCACAATATACGTCCCACTCTATCGTACCATATTATAAATAATCTGTTAAAGAGCAACTTTATGGCATGATTTGAATTAAGGGTTGAACAAAAAAAAATATAATAAAAATCTGCCGCCCGATGGTTTATTTAATTCTCAAAAACAGACATCGAAAATCATTCATTTTTGAGTGTGCATTAAAACACATGAATTTTAAAACTCAACAAAATAAAAAACAAACAAAACACTCTCTACAAACATTTTGCTCAATTTCTGAATGTGAATAGTCATCAAATTTCAGTTCTCTTTATTCTTCTCACGTAACACACATTCAGTCTGAATGTGTTTGTGAAGAGAATCCGGTTCGTTCTTTATTATGTTGAGTTTCAGAATTCATGTGTTTTAATGCACACTCAAAAATGAATTGAAAAAACTCAAATGAATTTTTTTAGTTTGCTCAAATGAAACTTTTTTGGTAAAGAGTTATAAAACACACGAATTTTTTAAAACTTCAATATGAAGAATAAAAAAAAATCATTCATCGCATTTGGGTATTTTCTTTGAATGTGTAATTTTGTAAATCTACATTTTTAATTTATGCTTCCTTTATTCTTCTAAAAATATTTTCGCACATTGATATTAAATAAGGGAATCGGCTTTCTTAGTTAACCTTATTTGAAAACCACCGCCCAATTATACCGAAAGAAGGGGTAAACAAGTAATTTGTAGTACATATAAAATGTAGCGACATTCAAGCCGATCATAATTTTATTTTAGTAGGGATTATGGAGATTGTTTAAGTTTGCTTCGTTAATCTTTATCTTACACTATAAATAGCTTAGCGTTTCAATAACTAGTAATAAATTTAAATTTACGGGCGAATTTTGTCTTTCATTCCTTGTCCATGATATTATTCGGAGGCCGAAAATGGTAACGACATTTAAATTACTTAGGACGAAGATATCAATACTTCAACAATTAATTAAAGCTTCGATCATTGATAAGTCTCTTATTGTGGGTGAAGCATGGTATTATAGCCGATAAAACTCTTCTAGGAATAATAGTGATATGATTTTCGTAGAAAACGATTCCAACAAAGTTATTACAATTAGTGACGACGAAGGTGAATATCACGTAGAACGGATTTTCAATGATATGTAATAAAATTCTACAAATTTAATAGAAAAATGTGTTTTGTTTATTTTCAAAAACATTTAATTTCAATAATTTTTATTTTATTTAGTCTATAAGTAAATCAAAAAACAAAAAATAAATAATAATAATAAATATATGTATAAATATGTAAATTTATAAAAATATTAATTTCAATATCACATTTCGGTTCACTTTAAATATTGGGTGAATTTAAAATAATAATACTTATCACCTATTTGCTTTAATACGAGTATCTTAAATTTCAATATTCTATATCAAATTTACCATATTTACATTAGTTATCAAATAAATCTTTGTTTAATTTGATAAGGGGTATATATCTCTTCTAAGATATCTCCAGAAAGCTTACTTCTATGTGGTGTTAAGATTAAAGATAGCGCACTAAAGCACCTTTCCACGGAAACTTGCGTTGCAGGAATGGTAATGGCCATACGGCTAGCTGGTACAGTTCAGGACACTCGTATTTATTTCTCTCCCAATATTGTAAAACATTTTCCTGGGAGTGAATCTAAATTTACTTTCGCATTTGTTTTATCCGTTTCCGACAAATTCGTCGAATTCAAATAATTGTCAAAAACATTGCGGCTTTGAAATTGTCTAACGAGAATAACTGTAGTTCTCTAAATTTCATGTCTCGCTTTAAACCAGCAGAGATCTGTTTTTCACACAAGCTTAAAGATAATGAGCATTGCAGCCATTCTTTAAATAAGTCACCATATATGGTATATAATCAACTAAAAGATTCTAAAAAATGTTCCATACATTTAAATTGGTCCTCAGAAAACCCTATGTTGGGATCACTTTAACCCAGTTGCTTGTAAAAATGTTTGTTTTCCCAAATATTCTTAACTATTAGAAACGTTGAACCACATCTTGTGGCTACGTCGAGAACGGGTATTTTTTCACTGTTTAGCCTAAACAAAGGTTTCTATATTTTGTAGTCTTTAATTTTTTTATATTATTTCGGATGGAATTTATTTTTTCAGTTATATCGGGTTGGTTGATTACTGAGTTTGTCACTGATTTTATATAATCAATAAATTGCTGTGAGGTGGAATTAATGTAGTCAACGATATTATGGGAATTTAGTTTAAAGCCTAACGCTCTCTTTAAAGGATTTATAATTTCTTGAAATCCTTGGTAATCTATAATTGCTAGTTACTAATTTAACACAAGAACGAATAACTATGTTAGTATCAATTTCTTTTTTTACTGATGAGTTCTTTTTGTTGGTTTTGTTTTTTGTTATTGGTGGATTATGCTCTTTATCCGAGCTATACGATCAATTAAATTTAATTGATGGACAATATCCGGATGAAAGCTTATAATGTGTCTTGATAGATTATCTGAATTTTTTCCGTTTAATACTTTCCCGCATGAATTGATAAGGCATGTGATCTTGTTATTTTCGGCACAGTTTTTAAAATGGCGTCTTATTATCCCTCCTAAGTAAATAACAAATTTGGAAAATATATTGTATGCATTTATGTAAACAGCATAGACTAACATAACTAAGTCATTATTTATACAATTATTTTCTAAAAAGAAGATTTAGAAAAATAAAGCTAAATATCATTTAGTCAAATAATTAATGTAATCATTTAGTGTTGCAAAAAATCCCGAAGTGGAACTTCTATTTTGAGATATTATATCAAATTTTAAATTTGAATTTAATGATTAATTTGAACTGTATAAATGCGGGGATTAATGATTAATTTGAACTGTATAAATGTTAAACGATTAACAGTCAGGCGAAAATATATTTGACTGGTCGGTTAATAAATGATTTTAACTACTACTACTTTTCCAAAAAGCAATTCAGAATTTGATTTATCTTGAGACAGTTTAGGTGGTCTAATGTTAAATAGCAGGAAAAACATCCGGCGCATCATGATTATAAATAAAAAATTCCTGTCAAAATGGCACTTATATATTATGAATAATTTTGAAATTGTTTAATCCGTATGCTGTGTTTAATATTGCTCGTGCTGTAGCTGAGCTTGGTTATTCGTAGTTTATACGAAAGAAAAATTATAAAACTGGTAAATTTATTTGAATGACATTTTCTAAAGATGCGCGCAAGGAAGAAGCCGCAGAGAGTTATGCTACCATCTTTCGAGCTGCTATGATTTTACAGTCATAATATCGCCTATGTCTAATAGAACCGTTTTCTTTGATTTGGTTCAATCTGATCAAATCAGCGCTGTTACTTTGCTTTGTTCACCGGGTTTGCCGTGACCATTCACAAAAGTCTAAATATGGAAACTTCAACAAGAATGCCGTTTATGAGTCGTGTATTTGAAAGTGTTAAGTTAATCATCTAAATCTGCACCAGGTTTAGATGATTAACTTGACAGAACTGTGCGTTGGTTAAGCTCACTAAGACATGGCTATACTGAAATATAGTGGTTTGTATTTCTCGTTGTCAACAAATAAATTATAAATCTTAATTTTTAATTAAATAATTAATGTAAGGTTCCTCCTCCGAACCCAAAATAGAATAACTTAAAGAATTTTTAAACCAAAAATGTAAAATTTAAATACTGAGCGAACAGCAGCCGGCTATATCTGCATTGGTTTCTCAGGCCAATAAAAGAGGCTTGAAATGATTCAATAGAAACTTACTCGTTTTCACATAATTCTTTTGCGTGCCCGTTGTTTTTTTATTTTACATTTTTCATAATACTCTTGCTCATGCAGAACAAAAAAAATATAATAATTCATTTCATTTCTAATAAAAATCATCGAAAATCATTCATATTTGTGTGTGCATTAAAAACACATGAATTTTAAAACTCAACGTCATAAAGGACAAAAGAATCCTTGTTTCACACATTTAGACTAAATGCTTGTGAATTCATCGAAAGAAGAAAGAAAACTGAAATTTGATGAATATCCACATTCTCAACACAAATTTCATTCTTTGTTATGTTGAGTTTTAAAACTCATGTGTTTTAATACACAATTGCACACTCAAAACTGAATGATTTTCAATGTCTGCTCTTCTACCAAAAGAGTTTCATTGTGCAAGCTAAAAAAATTCATTTGAGTTTTATCAATGTGAATTGAAACATAAAACAGAAAAGAGAATTTGGATATTCAAGAAAAAACGAAAACTTCTCTAACGCGAAACAAAAAACTCTTGATATTCGTATTTTACTTTTTATGTGTGTGTGTTGAATTTACTCATTCTCAAATAATGGTACAAATGAACAATTCACTCATGAGTTTTTCGATGTCTGCTCAAAAAAAATAAAATCCTGGACCATTACAAACTGCGTAATGTTATTAGGATGTTCGCTACATTTTATACTAATTCACCTCTTTTTTTTCATTAAATTAAGCAAGCAGGGTTTAAGGTTTAAGCTTGGTATTAGATTTTCGAATGACAGAAATGTAACAAGACGATTAAATATTGTTAAAGCAACTTACGAAATTATTAAGGCTAGCGGACGGATCACTATCTAGAGAGTTTAAAAAATTGTACGATAAAACTAACGAATAAAATTTAGTAAGATCAAAAGATATGTATGGGCCGTTATTATGAGAAGAAAGTCTAATACTGGATGACAGAACTATTTGAAATACAATTAAACAATGATCAGTAATCGACAATGGAAGAACCGATGCTTTTAACAACTCCATATCGTTATTACGAATACGAGCAAAACAATGATCAATACAAGAAACACTAGAGTTAAAAACACGTGTAGGAGAATCAACCAAAGACTGCAAACCAAAAGAGGACATCATAAATAAATAATCGTCACTGCTATTAGGCAAATAAAAAATGTTAATGTTAAAATCACCTAAAACAAACAAATTTTTAGTTTTAATTACACTTAAGAAGGACGAAAACTCCGAAATGAAATTGGCTACAGAAACAGACTGAAGACGTTAAACACCAACAATAATGAAAGTATCATTATTAATTTGTACTGTTAACCTAAAGATATCAGCAGACTCTAAATTGATTGACTCAAAGGAACAGTTAAGATGACAATTATAAAAAATACCAACCCCGCCCGACCGATAATTATTATTGCAACAAGTAACAAAATTATAATTAGGAATGTGGAACAAATCCATTTCATAGTCATAAATACATATTTCCGATAAAATAATTACAACCGGTAAAGTACCAAAAGAATTTAAATGCGACACAATTTTGTCAAAATTTTCGCGTAAACTTCGGATGTTCTGGTGAAAGATTAAAAACTTTGAGCAGCTAACTGCTGCAGTATTAAAATGGTCAGAAGAACTGAAACTATAACAACTATTATCTAGATAATCATGACTACTAAAAGCATCACTGCGACCCTGAATAGGTATGTTTTGATTAGAAATTATAATAAAGAAAACTTTAAATTACCGAAAAACTTCAAGGTCGCATAAAGCATTGATTTTACGAGTATGTAGATCATTATTACTGGTTTTAACAAAAACTGTTCCTTTACTGAACTAAACACTGTTGAATTTTTTCAGATGTTTTATTCTCCACGCCTCAGAATAAATTTTCTTTTGGAAAAACACATACTACGATTAATGTAAATATTTTTGTTTTTGTCCGCAGAAAAACCCAAATGTTGTACTGTTAGAGTTTTACACCCCTTTTTTGCCTGCATGATGACATCCTTAGACGATTTCCGCAAAAATTTTACTCGAAGAACCATCTCATTGTTATTTTTACCTTTAGCAGATGTAATTGGTGTCACACAATCAAGATCGCTTTCCAATAATGACACACCCAAGCAGGTTTTAAACATACTTAAAACGGTGGTTGAGGCTATGTCCCCTTTATTATACGGAAGGCCAACAACATCGACGCAATTTATCCCCATCTATAGGTTAAAAAAGAAACATTCAACATTTCATTGGATTTTTGACAGGTAATTTTAACAGGTAGACATGTCTAAATAAATGTAAAAACACCGTAATATCGTAGGTACTTCAATATATGGTACTACAAATGCACTTGATATATTTCTACTATCCCAGAAATAAATTCTCTAGTTATAGAAACGCTTAATGCTGTACCATATAGTTGAAAATACGTTAAGGTGCGTTTTATGGAAGATGTGAACAATTAACTTTTATGAAGTTGTACGTCTCCAATCCTGTTTTTATCATCGTACTCTGAAATAAACTATTAAAAATAAAATCTTTGCTGAAGATATTCTGCAACCTTTGTGAAGTTCCATTTACACCAAAAAAAATTTGACGAAATTTCTGTTTAATCCAGAGTTTCAAACCAGCTCCGGTCCAGTCATTTTTCGGATATTTTATCTTTATATTCCTTTCATGCAAATTAGAAGACTTAGGCATGTGAATGGTCAATGCGGTTTGTATGGTCAAATAATTAACGTGCCTGTTTCTGTTAATAATATGGTTAAATCTCTTCCAAGGAATATTGATAACGACTATTGTATAAATGTACATATTAAACGTAAAAAAATCATCGATCTAGCTACTTACATGGCATTGTTAATAAATGTACAGTTAAAAGTTGGCTACAATTTTTAATTTTGTCTCCATTGAATACAAGTTATGATATTAAAGTTGATGATTCATTCTTTAATGAAAATCAACCTCACGATGAACTTCAGCAATATTATGTCAGTATAAACTTGTAAATTAAATTATCAGTAATGATCCTAAGATTTCAACAACATGACATGGCACCAGCATTGACATTTATAATAATCACTGTGAATGGTTCATTCATAATGGAGTGTCCAAAAGGTGAGTAACATTTATTAAATACAAATTAAAACTACTGCCTCTGCCTCTACAACATTGCAAATTCGATTGTAAACATTTAACGCTAAATGCATTAATTAAACGATTATTTTAATCGCGATGACACCATCAATCTCTTGGGTTAGGTCGATTTTCAATTCCACCTTGGTATTATAAGTACTCCTTTTGCTTATTAAACTTATTAAAACGGTGTTTTCCATATTGACGAGACAGCTTTCATTTGGATTCTCTTTAAATTTTCTTCAGTGATAATTTGTCGATGGGGACCGATGTTTAATTGAAAGATTTCTTGTGACATTAAACGTTCTATGTATAATATTTTTCACAAGCCGCGCATTGGTCTTCGAAAACAAGATATGGATGGACACGACCTCAAATTGACATTTTTTCTAATTCAACAAGGTAACTGACACTGAACCGAACTGTTATATAATAAAGCGTTTAGCTTTTACAATGTTAGGTTCCCGCTTTCGACCCTATATTAACCTTCTAGTGGGCGCGCATTTTATTTTAACACGAGCGAGCGCGCGCCGTAAATTTTACGTCATACAGTTTACAACAAATATTCAGTATTTTATGATAACATAGAGTTTGGTAATTATTAATAATTAAAGAAAAATACTATTTAAGCGTAAAAAATATTTTATTTGCAAAACTATTAATAAACAAACATAAATAAACAAAAACACAAGAAAAACAATTTTTTAGTCAGAATTGGACTCATTTATATTCGCACAATCAACACACATAATTTTTGTTAAAGAGTGAAGCTTACATGTAAATGTCTGACAATTGTTGTATTTCATTGATACTGAGGTTTTTTTTCTGTTCTGTGCGCGCACGAACGACATGTACTGCGTTTTGGAGCTTGTTGTTCTTCTCGAACTCTCTCTTTAGGCATTCCATAATTTATTTTCAAAAATGCCTGCACATTAGAAAATTCATTAGAAAATTAATAAGTTCGCCGTAAATTTTACGACTGCGCGCCCGCTCGAAGGTTAAATTTGCAACGGACAATTTAGAATTTCGAAAAAACTGACGAGAAAAAAATATTAAAACAAAAAATTAAAGCTTAGAAAACACGTCTGACTACTATGCTGACTACTAGCTTGGCTACTATGCTCGTTCTCCAACAAAAAAAAAAAATTAAAATAAAATTATGCTGTATTTACGTGATATCTTGACGCCGTCAGAACAAAACTCTTCATATCGGATTTTAGTTACCATAAGCCACTCGTAACTGATGTACCTATGGTAGGGGACGTAATTTATGAATTAAATGTACCATATTTGTATATAAATAAATTTCTAAATAAAATTTTTATAGTCTGTATGATAAAATAAATATTAATTGTTGAAATTTAAATTATTTGATTGAATTTAAACTTTACGAATCGTATTTCTAATGACAGTCTGGTGTTTTGATTATCGCCAAAGAAGTATAATTCTAACGCGCGTACATAAGTACACACACACACACACACACACACACACACACACACACACACACACACACACACACACACACACACACACACACACACACACACACACACACACACACACACACACACACACACACACACACACACACACACACACACACACACACACACACACACACACACACACACACACACACACACACACACACACACACACACACACACACACACACACACACACACACACACACACACACACACACACACACACTTTTTTTAATTTGGTTTAAGCCCCAATTCCACTGTGAAAAATTGACTGAGCTGACTTGAAGTTGGAAGAAGACAAAAAAAAATAATCCATCAGAGAGACAAAGACAAAGTATTTTGTTATTGTTTTTTTTTTATAGCAAATTTTATGGATACATCTTGACAGCAAACAAAAACATAACCAAGAATTATTAAAAAAAATTATGAATTAGTGTTAATTCGAGTATTTTTACGATTCAAAATAATCTAAAAAATTAATTATTATTAATGCTCACATCAGAATTATTTTTTCGAGTATTTTCGATCACACATTAGACTTTACCATAAAAATTGCAAACTTTAAAATTTCCTTAGTGTTTTGACAGCAAACCAAAACATAACCTAGAATAACCAAACATTATTAGAAAAATGAAGTGTTAGTGTTAATTTGATTATTTTCACGTTTCAAAATAATCTAAAAATTTAATTATTATTAATACTCATATCAGAATTATTTTATTCAAATTGTTTCCGTAATAAAATACAAAATTAAAAAAAATCTTTCCCATAAAACTACCAAACAATTAAAATTATCAGCGGGTGCGCGAAATATTTTTCATCGGTACACAATATTTATGCCCGATTTAGATGAAGAAAAATGTTTGCCTTGCAAAAAAAGAAGAGATTAGTATATTACAATTTTCGTTTGAATGACAAGAACAAAACATAAACATGCAAAATTATGTTAGCGTTTTTTTTTGTTTTTTTTACCAATTGTTACTATAAAAACATTAAAAATAAATATGATACTATAAAATATACTCGACCCGACTATATTTTTTGATATATTATAGTAACAAACAAACACAAACACAATAAAAGTATATTATGAAAACCTATACGATGACCAGAAATCAAATGTTATAGCAGAAAAAATCAAATCAAAAGCAGTTTTCCCAATTTTATTTATTAAGTTTTATTTTTATCACTAATAATTTTATTTATTGTTATAAATTTTATTTTTGTCACACTACTGATAAATGTTAAAAAATATAACATCCAATTATGTATAAGCCTCCAAAAAATTATAGCATCGCCATTTTGGTTTACATAGTCCTTTCTCATTTTAACTATGGATATTTTTTTATTGCGTGCAGCTCTATGCAAGGCAAACATTTTTTGCAAGGCAAACATTTTTCTTCATCTAAATCGGGCATTATGTACATGTATTAGTTGGACTGCCATAAAATATTCTCGATTTGATACTTTTTTTTAATTTCGACCTCAGTGCACTAACCCAGATACACATTTTTTGTAAGTAAAAACTTGACTGACTCCGTTGTGTGTCTCATTCACACAACCACCGATTTTATATTTTTATCTCAAGTTATTTTTACTGACAAACTTTGATTCACAGTGGAATTGAGGCATTATTGTTCGCACAACATCGCACTATTTTTGGTTTTTGTTTTATTTTTTCGTGGTCAACGGCCAACTTGAAAAAATAATATATGCAGTAGATCAAAACCAACAAAAATGTTTATACAAGCCGTCTCGTTCGCTCCTTACACAGATCCTATCAAAAAAATGTACACTATATTTATTATGAATCTATCACCAATACTTATTTGTTTTGTGTATATATACTTTCTGATTTATTTATATGCATCACTAATACTACGCCTTAACGTACTTTTTTATATCTTGAGTGTTTGTACTGTTTGGCTTGTATAAACATTTTTGTTGGTTTTGAGTAGATATATAGGCAGTAGCCTTTTTTTATACTGTAAATAGATTTAGCGAGCAACTTCATCCTGTTAAATTTTGTTGCATTGTAGTAATTAATTTAAATCAAAACTAGAATGACAAATTATTCAATTGTGGACATTATTCCACTTTTGCACGAATCCATTTTGGGGTATAATATAAATACGCTTGCAATTACTCCTCCTCGCATACTTTCAACCAAATACTCAATTATATAGGACGGAATTTTTAACCGTTCAGCGCTTATTCGGTCCCATGGATTTTGCGGGTTATTCTTAATCTCGCAAGCGGCTTTCAAAAATTGGCCGCAATTTACCTATCGGAATTAAATCCGGGCTTTGCGATGACTATTTTAACAATGTAAATTTTTGTTCATTCAACCATTATTGCACGATTTTAGCAGTGAGTTTGGCATCACCGTCTTGTTGAAAAATTCTTTCATCGATGAGGTCGGCACATTTTATCAAAAAAATTTGGCAAATTTTCTTTTAAAATGGTTAACTACATTTCCTTGCTCATTATTATAGATAGTGTTACTAAAGGACCAAAGTTCCACCAAGTAAAACAGTCCCAAACTAAGAAACTTCATCCACGATGTTTTACAGTTTCTTTGCCTTGGTGCTTCTGTAATTTATTGCAATGTCGGTGCCAATAGTATTTGTTTCATCTGATTGGAAATGGTTTGGTTTGGTTTCACCTGACCCATTAATTCGTTTCCAATCTTCCGCATTGCAAGTTTTATGCTATTTCACAATCTTTAAACGCGCTTTTACATTTTTATCGCATAAAGCCGATTTTTTCTGTTTGACCCTGCTGGCAAATCCAATTCTTGTAAGTAATCATTGGGCTTTCAATTTGCTTACAGTTTTGTTTATGGTTTTAGCTGCCTCTAACGGTGTTTTAATTCTTCTAGTAATGGCTTTCTCATTTAAGCGTCTCAGTTGAACAATTATTTATGCCGTCTTTTCTGGCCCTGCGTTACACAATACCATTTCTTTGACCAACTAATCGCACAGTCGTAGGTATAACATTACTGCCGTACTAAGCATGTTTTATATAACTACAAAAATTGAGTTTTGAGAAAATCGATCTCAAAATTTTGAATCTATTTTTTGTCATAAAACCAAAATAAAACACTTTAATTGATTTATGAAAACGTATTTTATATTGTTGCATTATAATTAATGAATTTGTGATACAAAGAATTAATAAACTACATTAATTTTACGCGAAAAAGAAGAAATAGTTTTATGCATTAAAATATTGATAAAAAAATTCGATCCATACTAATCAAAAATGACTTATTAATCGTTAAGTCACTTAAATTACATATCTTAAGTGATTTTTATATTTCAATAGGATGCATTTTTACCTTATCTGCCATTAGCAAAACATACTCTTCCACCAAAAAAATTTTTTTTGACTTATAGATGTCGTTCGATTCGTTATGAAAAGGGGCACCTATGGAAATGACACGTACCTTGCAAAACTCTTCTTATCCCGTTTTAAAAATGTGAACAAAACTGGTACTACAATCAAAAACTTACCTTATCCATGTGATTGTTTACTGCAAAACGTTACCTTATCCAAATAAAAAATATTTACAGCATAATACACCTTATCCCATATACATATTTGTTTTAATAAAGCAAAATGTACCTTATCCCTTTTTATTCCGTTAGAACAAAATCAGGTGATCGGCAAAGTATTAATCGAATTGACAGGTGATCAGCAGTATTAATCGACATTTTAATGAGTGTAGTTAAGATTATTTTCTAAAAAAAGACGTGTGAAATGGATAATTCCGCAAAAAATGTAGTGAACGGTGAAAAAGCCAGAAAATTGGTGTTAAATAAAAAAAATTGGAAACGAGAACAACAGAAAATAAAACGGTAACCGAATTTAATTATAATTGTTTTACTATTCATTTAAAATCTCGTAAATTTTAGGTATTCTCGCAAAAGTTTACCTAAACTGCCAAAGTGTACACATAAAGGTACCATTTTGAGTTGCAAAACAATTAGAGGGGTTGATGCGTTGAGTTTTTCGGACTCATTTTACAAATACAAAGATAAAATTTCGCAAGATTCTTTTATATTGCTGCATACTAAAATAAATATACCAAAGCGTCGTCGAGGTATAGGTGGCCCTCCTAAAAAGTTCAGCGTTGAATATTTCATGAGAAAAAACAACTCTAACCTTGTCAGAATATGCCAAAATACTTTTGCGAACATTTTGGGTATAACAAAAATAACAATAAAAGGGGTATTATTATTATTTACTGGAGGGCCATGTGGGCGATAAGCCACCTCGCACCGCGACCTAAAAGATCTATTGTGCTGGACCCTACTTAATTATCCGTCCAGTCAATATTCAGGCTCTTAATGAATCTGACAATACTACTGGCCGGTACAAGATACATACTATCCGGGCTCATTGTTCTCCCTCCTAGATGTTGCAGTCTTTGCTGGAAAATGGCTGGGCAATGGCACAGAACATGTTCCGCTGATTCCGCTTCCAGACCGCAGAAGCGGCATCCATCTGTCGTACTTAGGCCCATCTTCTTAAGGTGATACCTTAAGGGGACATGACCTGTGAGGAAGCCAGTAAGCAGCCTCAACTCAGGTTTTCTAAGTTCAAGACACTCCTTAACCCTGACAGACGAAGGTGATATAAATTTCTTCGCCTGCCGTAAACCTGGAATTCTGCGCCAGTAGGAGGACTTTTGAACATCCTCCCAGCGTTTTACCGCTGCTCTAAGGTGTCCCTTAGTGACACCGCAGAAGGGTTCTGGTCCAAAAAATGGAGAGGCAGAACCCTCACGGGCGAGGCCATCAGCTGCCTCGTTTCCTTCGATTCCAGTATGACCTGGCACCCACATAAGTGTTACCTTATTTGAGCCTGCCAGATGTTTAATAACCTTCAGACAATCCCATACCAGCCTTGACTCAACGGTACAAGACCTAAGAGCTTTTAAGGCTGATTGGCTGTCTGATACAATATAAATCTTTGCATCGGTTAGGCCTTTTGCTATGCCTAACCTAGCGCAAAGTTCTATAGCATGTACTTCTGCTTGAAAAACGGTGGCATTGGTACCCAAGGACTTCGAGAGGGTAGTGCCACTCCCGTGTATTCCTATCCCCGCCCCATCTTCCGTTTTTGATCCATCTGTAAACCATACTATGGACCCTAGCTCAAATGATGGTCCACCTGCCCTCCACACATCCCGGTCAGGTAACCTAACACAGAATGGTTTGTGGAAGTCCAGTTTAGCTGGCATACAGTCGGAAGGCATTCCTATGGTAGGGTCTGTCTGAAATTCCTTAAGGATTTCCATATGACCCACCATATTGCCTGGCTTGATATTTCCTTCCGCCTGCATTTTCAGGGCCATACTTGCAGCGTCCTTTTTAATATGCAGGTGTAACGGTGTCAGTCCTAGAAGTGTCTCCACCCCCGCGGTTGGACATGACTTCATTGAGCCCGTAACACCGATGCAGGCTACACGCTGAACCTTATTCAATAAGGTTTGCGTTATCTTCTGCTCAGTTTTAGGCCACAATACAACCGATGCGTAGGTGACCATAGGCCTAATGATTGTAAGAAATGACCAGTAGATCATTTTTGGTTGTAGTCCCCAAGTACGCCCATAGAGTCTTTGACAGGCCCAGAGAGCCTTGATGGCTCTATTTTGAACTTTCAACAAATGTTGGTTCCAGTTCAGTCTTTGATCTAGGATAACCCCTAGATATTTAACCTCGCTGGAAAAAGGAATAGTAGTACCGTTTAACGAGGGAGCTGTAAGCGCAAGCTTTGTCCTCCTCGTAAAAGGAACAATGACAGTTTTGCTTGGATTGACACTGAGTTCTTCCTGGTAACACCACTGCCATATTATATTGAGTGCATTTTGCATGCGATCAGAAATGACCTCATCAAACTTGCCTCTGATTATGATAGCCACATCATCCGCATAGCCCTGGACATCAAACCCATGGCTACTCAGAAGGACCAGTAGTCTGTCAATAACCAATGACCACAAAAGAGGAGATAATACGCCTCCTTGGGGACAGCCTTTACGGCCTTGATGGTTACTGATTCGCCACCTAGTCTGGCAGTAATCTCACGATGTTCCAGCATGGAACGGATCCACCTAATTGTGGAAAGTGGAACCCTTTTTCCCATTGCTGCCCTCTCTATAGATCCATAGGAGGTATTATCAAACGCCCCCTCAATGTCCACAAAGGCACAAAGGGCAATTTCTTTATATGTCACTGCTTTTTCAATCCTCGTGACTAGCCCGCTAAGGGCCATAACCGTGGATTTACCAGTTTGATACGCAAACTGGTCCCGATGCAGCGGATTCTTTCCAAGGACCTCACTTCTTATTTGATAGTCCAGGATTTTTTCCATCGTCTTCAAAAGAAACGATGTGAGGCTAATTGGCCGATATGCCCTGGCCTGGGTGTCTGGACGACCCCCGCCCTTTGGTATAAAGACCACATTTACTTTCCTCCACAGTTTCGGAATATAGTTAAAAGCATAACTTGCCCGAAACATCTGGATCCAGCTGGGGAGTATTTCCTCAATACCTTTTTGAAGTAAAGCTGGAAAGATACCATCCCCTCCAGCGGATTTGAAAGGTTTGAAAGACCCAATAGCCCATCGAACCTTGCTGGGTGTGAAAATTTTCCCAGAGAGACTCCAGATCCTACTGTGAGGCGAATAGGCCACCTCACTCGAAGGATCATATGAGTCCTCTTGGGCTCCTACCACTACTGAATCCGGAAAGTGGGTCTCTAACAGTACCTCTAAGGCAACCACCAACAGAAAGACGTGGGGGTGACCGTATATCAACCAAATTTAATGCCAAAAGGGAAGCTATAATCGATTTCGCCAAACGATTTCAGGTAATTATTGTATATTATTTAATATTACTACCTCGTTGTTAATTTTGGTTTGTTCTAGGTTTTAGAGAAACACTACTGTCGATCTGTTATCGCAGAACGACAATACTTGTCTAGTGAACTCTTCATTAATAAGCTTTATAAGTTGTTCACCGTTGACTTATCAGCGATGGAAGTAAAGCGAAGCTACTTCCGCCACATATTTAATAGGAGCTTTAATATAGATTTTAAAGCACCATCTTGGGATGTCTGCAGCACTTGTTTAGCTCTTAAGGAACAGCTAAAATGCGATCGATAGACACGGCCAGTTTTAATTACGACGTCGCAAGTGCATAAATTAAGGGCAAAAGCCTTCTACACTTTGGTTAGGGAGTAAGACGAACATATGGAAAATTTTTCTTTCGACTGCCAGAAAAATATGTTGCTACCGAAAGTTGCAGATCAGGCAGCGTATTACAGCAGACAATTATATTTGTTTAATTTAGGAATCGTACAAGGGTCGTCAAAGTCAAAGTTACAGAAAGATAATGTATTACTGTACATTTGGAATGAAAACCATCCCCACCACAAATTTTAACTCTAAAATTAAAAAAATTAGTTTTATTGTGATGGCTGTGGCGCACAGAATAAAAATAGCGCCATGATGACTATGTGATCATATTGGCTGACCATAGAAGCTCCGAATCACGTTGAAGAGATCGAAATTGTGTTTCCTGTACCAGAACATTCGTTTATACCGCCGGACAGAGATTTTGCTCAATTAGAGAAAAAAGTAAAACGCAGAGAAACAATCGTTAAACCGGAGGAATATTGCCATTTATATGAAGATACTGGTACTATTGTCCATCTTGGGATTCCAGATTGTTTAGTCAGAAATTGGAAGAAGGCTGCGGCTGATGCAATTAAACCGCCTGGGCAGTGGCATTTTAAGTTTAATGCTTCAAAACGGTTTGTGATTAGACGTTCACCAAACCGATCAATAACCATTCGTGGAGAGGTGGCTTACAAATCCGATCTGGGGATAGCCAAATATGTTCTTAAGAAAGGACAAAAGATTTAAAACATTGCAGTAAGTGTACTGCCTCATAACGTATCAATAAAAGCTGAAAAGCTTAAAGACGTAACCGCTTTATTGGAAAAATACTATGGGGAAAATTGGCTGTTAAATGAGGAACTGAAATTCTATAGAAATATTCTACAGCCAACTGAACTAACGGAACAGATTATAGAAGAGGTAGAAGAAGAAAATTGCGAACCAGTAGAAGAGGAGCTGCAACTCAGGATTTGAAAAATAATTATTTTTTTATTATAATCAGCAATGGAGAAGCTATATTATATTTATTATTATTTTAATATTTTAAAAAATAAAGTTTGATTACAGAAATCAAAAATAATTTGTTCATTTTTAATTACACTAAGCAAAATCTACCTTATTCATTTGTGCATCGCAAAACTATCCTTATCCATTTTTGAATTTATTATATCTTGTAATTAATTTTTTTTTTAAATATATGTCAAATACTTTATTAATGCTATTTTATCGTAATCGATTAATTATTAGTGTCGTAGATACCATTTTCTGTTTCCTTAATACACAGGAAGTTTTTTTAAATGTTCTCAGAATGAGAAATGGACAAGATTACGTTTTGCTTTTAGACTACACCTGTTTCATGATAATTCTTCGATAATTTTTATGTACGATTGTAATAAAACCATAATTTTAATTTAAATTTCTTTTATTAAATTTTTAAATAATTCATCATCAAAATAATAAAATTCACTTTTAATTTAAAATAAATAAAATATAATTTACGGGTTATCATTGACTTCTAGCGGGTCGTTAATAGGAAGATTTTGCCAAAAAGTATGCCGGTTTTTTTTGGCAATAATGGAACTATCTCTTTAATTATTTGTTCATGGTGCTTTGCAGTGACTCCTTTAGAACGTTGCCTTTTCTCCGGTAGGACTAAAACATTCTTTTCTATGGAGGTTTTTAAGAAAGACAGCTCAATAAAATCATCCTGGTCATATTCTGTAGAATAAAATAAATTACGTTGGTGTCGTTTGAATTTTACCCTCACCATATCGTTAAGATATGGTCGGGGTTTTTTTTTTTAGTTTTGCTTGCGATGAATTATCTGGCCAAAGATAAAAGTCATTCTCAGTCATGACCTCTACAATGCAATTGCCTTTACTCGATTTTTAACAGCTTCGTGAAAATCGTTAAAATCATATGTTTTATTTTGTTGTTTTTTTAAGCTTAGTTCCACTTGGTGGTGGAAACTATCCGCCGACATAAATGTGTGCCCCGATTCAAAATAGTTTAGCTCAATCCCTTCAGCATCAATATGATTTGAGTTTATGATGGTTATTAAAAACGAGAAAAAGGCCCAATTTTTGTTTTGTGCCGCGCAGTTGTCAAGCCGCAACACAATTTGTTTAACATCATGGTAGTATTTGAAAAATTTATAAAAGGCTGAAATAATGTCTTCCTTTTTACGATCGGGTGTTGCCTCATGCCATATTATACCCATCGGTTGTTAAGTTTTACTCCATTTCCCTATGGGCACAAAACTTTCTTTGAACACCACTAATCTTTTCGTAAATAAAATTCGTTTGAACATTTCCATACAGCATGATAACGTTTTGCAAATTGACAGACAAGCAAATCTGGGTTTTATCCCAAGGAATAGCTTTAATACACAGGTCATAAGCTTGTCGGCTTTTAAATGGCCGAGTTATATGTAAATTATAATATGTACAAATTTCACAAGCTGATTCACAATTTTGGTGTCCTAATTTTATGTTATTGTAAATTGTACATGTTTCACACTCCTCATTTCCCAAGGCCGTAAAACTACTGTTAAGCTCTTTGACTAAATTTCTGTATGTGTCGTAAGAACATATAATTGTTGGGTATGTTTCGTTAACCTTCTCTCTGTCCACTGGGGTCAAATTGACCCAGTCACTTTTAAACCGAAAAAATCACATATTTTGTAATTAAAATCGTTCGACGGACAGAGATAGCCTCAATTAATGCCTTTTATATGCAATAGAAAAAGAACATATTGAAAATATTTGTTAATGTGGTAGTTACGATTGATTGAAGGAAACTAAACGCATTTTGGTCTATTGGGGTCAGGTTGACCCCAAATTTTATACATATATTTTGCATACAAACCATTTTTTTTGCGTCCTTTAACTGTGTTATTTTATTTTTGGACAAGTTTTAGTGAACTTACTGTGTATTGATGCATTTTTCCGTATGTATATTGTTATAAACGAAACACATGATTATGCTACTCGTCGGTAACAACCAATGTAAATTAACTATTCTTTACATACATACATACATACTGTTCGATGCAGTAACACACTTTCGACACATTTTACCGTTAGTTTTATAAATTTTAACGTAATTATTGAAATATTTCTAGTCGCTAAATAGCTATTGCAATCCATGTAGCTGCTTGTGAAAAAAGTCAATCCTTTTGTATAAATTCTTCTTGCTTCATGTAGAAAGTGTTTTAGTAATCTAATTCCAACGATTTACATATTGATACGTATTGTGTGCAGGTATTTATAATATAATATAGATTGAAAAGTATGGCACGAAAACGGCAAAGTAGTCAGGAGCTGCGAGACTTGTTCGATGATGTAACAACACCAGATATATCAGAGGAGGAAAATGCATTAGTTGATGATAATTTTGATGTTACGTTTTCTGATTGCGATGGGGAGGCAGATGTAGAGCTAGAAAATAATCAGTATCTCAATAATTCAGTAGATGATGAAGAATCCGTTGATCATGATGTTCAAGAATCCGTTGCAAATAATGAATTACCTAATATTGATCAACAACCTACAGAGCAAGGCACTTGGTATTATTCTCAGAATAAAAAATTTAAACGTAAATGGAGTTCAAACCCCACAGAAGCTACAAAAATACGCGATTTCCGAATCATGAGAGAACGAGAAGGCCTAACAGGACGAACAGCACAAGACATAACAAGTCAACTCCATGCATTTTAAAAATAATACCGGAAACGCTTATAAATGTTATAGTTTCGGAAACAAATCAAAAGGCCAGACAATTCTACAATATGCATAGCCAGTCACAAAAAGTTCATCGTATTTGGTACGATACCAATTCTGTAGAGATGTATGCATTAATTGGAATTTTGATTTACGCTGGGGTTCATAAGAACTGGGACGAACGTTTGGATGAGTTGTATTGTTTGGACAATCGTCCATTTTATCGGGCCACAATGTCCCAAAGAGGCTGCAACAATTGTTACGATTTCTTCGATTCGACAATTACCAAACAAGAACCGAGCGGTTGAAACAGGACAAATTAGCCCCGATTCGTGATGTATAGAATATGTTTTTGGCCAATCTAAAACAGCCTTATAAACCATCAGGATACTTAACTGTTGACGAACAGCTTGTTCTAACACGTGGCAGGTGTTCATTCCGGCAATACATACATTCAAAGCCCGGCAAATACGGTATTAAAATATTTTGGCTTTGCGATGCCAAAAATGCGTACCCTTTGAATGGTGAAATTTATGTAGGTAAACAACCAAACGAGCCCCGTTCGAGTGATTATGCGTTAAATTTAGTTCATCGATTATCTGCGCCGTATGTCAATAAAGGGCGCACAATCACCATGGACAACTTTTTTACCAGTTGCGTATCGGCAGAACAATTACTACAGAAAAAAACAACAATAATTGGAACGATTCGCAAAAATAAACCGGATTTACCAAAAGAATTTATGTGTAAACCAGATGTAAAAAACAGGGAAGTAAATTCGTCAAAATTTTGCTTTGATGATAATTTGACGCTAGTAAGCTATATACCGAAACCAAATAAGAACGTCCTTTTGTTATCAAGTCTACACACGGATGGAAGCGTTGACATTAAATCTAATAAACCAAATATAATCCTGGACTACAACGCAACAAAAGGAGGGGTTGATACGCTAGACAAGCTAGTGAGGACCTACACCAGTAAGCGAAAAACCCAACGGTGGCCGATGGTCCTATTTTTTAATATGGTGGATCTCGCGGGTGTAGCAGCGTTGAACTTGTATAAGTGTGCCAATCCTCAACTTTTTGATGGTAATCGTAAAGCTTCAGAGAGAAAATTATTTCTAAAGAACTTAGCAATGCAATTGACTCAAGCACATATATTACGGCGCCTGTCAAACCCACAAGCGTTAAAAAAAATGTAAAAATTGCTATCAACCAAATAGGCTATAGTGGGTTGGGTGTAGGACGCACTGTGCCACCTGAAAAGACAACAACATCAGCAATTTCGAAACGTTCAAGATGCTACCTTTGCCCTCGATCCGCCGATGCCAAGACTAGGACCAAATGTCATTTATGTGATAAACCATGTTGTGCAAAGCACACACAGAATGTATGTACCGAATGTATCGATCAAAACGAAAATGATTCGGATGATGAAGATGTAATATCTGATGATGCCTCTGCCTAAAACATGTCACCAACATTTTGAAAAATATTGACTTCAGATATTAGTGAATTTCCGTTTATGTTTTTAGTTTATCTCTATATGCAATATTTTGAATTATTATGTATATATTTTTAAGGAATATTATATTATTTTAATAAAATAATAATAAAAATAATAAAAACAAATACAATTTTTTTAATTAATCCATATAATATAGATGAATATTATTTGGGGTCAAATTGACCCCTGTAGACAGATAACGTATCGGTAAGGTATGGACAGAGTGAAGGTTAAATGAATTGTACATTTACGTAATCGTCACATCCGAGGGCAAATACCTTTTATTCGGCGAGTGCTCACGGCGGTAGTGTGATTTGATGGGATTTAAAGACTCAATATATTTTCTAATTATATCTTTATATGCAACGTCTCCGGAATGTTTCCCTCCTTTTTCTACAGTAGGTACGTTTTTCTGACACTGGATGCGTTTTAGAATGGTGTTGTTGTTTTTATTATAGCCAAGAGTGAACAAACAAAAAGGTTGACACACATTTTGTTCTTCTTCTTGCTCGTTGTGTAGTAAATATTTTAATGTATATTGCCTTTTAGATGAATTAACTGTTTTTCTTTTTACAAGGTTTTTAGATGTCATATTTTTTATAAAATTCCCTTGCTCACACCACATCATTTGCCAAAACATATCGTTTATTTTTTGACGACCGATGTTCGAAATTTTAGTACTTCATAGTTTTCTGCAAGATGCTTTTTAGTTGGTGAAGATTTCATCTTTAATGATAAACAAATAATAATTAGTAACAAATAAAATTTAAAGTATAGAAATATTCAACTAATCTTATCACTTACCATTTGACTCGATTGGAGAATATGATTATTCTATAGAGCTATTCTGGTTTCGAACCTGATTTTCTTCGTCTTCTAAATATTCAATTTGATATGAATCATTGGATTCTATATCACTTCTGTTGGTGTTTCAAGTAACTCGTCGTTCTCAATTTGGTATGAATCATAATGTCCTACATTACTCGCCGTTGGTGATTCAAGTAAATCGTCGTTATTAACTTTGGATGGAAAAATAGAATTATCCTCAGAATTAAATAATGGCGGACTATCGCCCTGATCAATGCCATTTTTTTCAATTATGATCATTATCGTAGTTTTAGTAGAAATATTATCATAATCATGGTTATTGGTTATTCTCTCACTACTACAACTTGAAACTATAATAACTGCCGCATCGGACTCAACGATTTAGCAGTCGCTCTCGTTTTCCTCATTCTCAGCGAATAGCAAATCTATCGTGTCCATAATTATTATTATATACGGTTTTAATAATAATTATATTAAATAGGTATAATGCACTTTAAATGTAGAAACACAGTAATTTTTGAAAATATGCACTAATTAATTTTCAATTGTCGTTTTAAAACATAAAAATTTATTTTTATCCTAATTTTTTTCTAACCAGTCAACAAAACATCACAAATCTTACTGAAAATTGAAATTGAAATGAAAAGGTAGACACCAAAATGGAATAAGGAGAATTACCTATTTATTTCCACATAAAGAGCAATAATATTTGTAATTTGCATGTTTAATATTATAAATAATTATAATTATTTAATATAATAAATAATTTCGTGATTTAATTATAATTTACGAAGTTGTCGTTTTTTCTAGTTAAAGTGTTTTTGATTAAAAACGATCACAGTTGATGTGTTTTTTTTTTAACATTTAACTTTTTAATAAGATAAGTTGAAAATTCTAGTACTTAAGTTAATTTTGATTAAATCGTCATGTCAATAATTACAAATAAGTCATTTTCATTGGAATATAAAAATTGCCGTAAGTAAAATTTCATTTAATGCAACTAATCAAATTTGACTTAACTAACATATTTGAGGAAAAAACACCTTATTTGTAGAGTAAATAAGGTATTTATGTTTAAAATAGAGTAGTTAAGTCATTGTTGTTTCTTCCATGCTAACTTTTCCATTAGAAGGAAATTTATATTGTTTAATCACGTCTTAATCAATTACATTTTCAGTAAATTTAATTATTTATAACATAAATAATATTAATAGGTATCGATTGGCAACATTAACTCAATTTAACCAAAAATGTAGTTATATAAAACATGCTTAGTACGGCAGATTACACCAACTAGCAGTTTTTCTTTAAGATCGCCCATTTCATTTGATAAAATTCTGTAGTCCCGTGGTTTTTTTTTTTATAACTAAAACTTAATAAAAAATCGACTGGTTCTGTTCAACGATTGATTAACGAGTGAATGATATCTCGAAATAGCATGTAGCAAAATAATAATACATAACTGTAAATTTGCGTTTAAAGTAAAAAGCGGTAATTTAAAATTTTGAAAAGAACAAAATTGAAAGAATGTGAAATGTTTCATATTTTGAATATAAGTTAAATAAATAACGGTTAATTTTGTTATTCAAGGATTTTCTAGTGAAAACTAAATTAAAAATGGAGGTGTGGCCAACACACGACTTTCTTTTACGAACAGAGAATTTTGAGAAATTTTAATTTTTTTTTTATAATTTTTAAAATTTTTTTTTTTTTAATTTTTAAATTTTTTTTTTTAATTTTTTTTTTTAATTTTATTTGTTTTTAATTTTTGGAAACATTTTGTTTTAGTATTTTTTTGTAAACCTTATACTTTTTGAGATATTTGCAAAATAAATTTTCTGGACCAAGGGAGTGGCCACTTCCGGTTAGCCGATTTGAAGTAAAATTCACTGGGACCTCCCAATTTATCAAAAAAGCTTAAATCTGAAGTTTCAGTTCGATTGGTTAAACCATCTGGGCTGTAGAGAGGACACAGACAGACTGACAGACTGACACCATTTCGAAACCCACTTTTTCGGACTCAGGGGACCTCAAAACAGATAAATCACTAAAAATATCAAGGTCCAAAATTTTCATGATTACTATACTTTATTTTACTAGAGTAAAAGAAAGTAATAAAATGCATAAAGCAGTTCTTCTTTATTTGCCTGAGATGACCCTAAAACGGATCTTCACAAGAAGTGATACTACTTTAGTCTTGTACACGTTTGAATCGCGATTAGGCATAATGAACTTATCCTCTATACGCAAAACCCCAACAATGCGGTTTTGCTGCAACTATTCGTCATTAAGTAACGAATTCGCGTTGTTCTTCATTTGAAAATATCAACTGAGCTGTTTCAATTTACCCTGATGAGATGCGGACCGTTAATGGAACTCTCATCACCCAGCGCATAATGTATAATTTATGTATTTATACTCTCATTATAATAAAAATGGTCGACCCTGGGTAGTTAAAATATTGTTATAAGTGGTATTTTTACTTAAAATTAATACTGTTTCAACGAACATGAAATCAAAATCCCGTATGTAGTTCAAATGAGTTGACAGCCAATGACCTACCTCGTTACCTCATGACTAACGAACGGTAGAATACTATGACGTAGTTGTGGTAGGTCGATTCACCTTTTTATTTAAAACTTCACTAAAATTTCTGACGAATTTTAAATCAAGGAAAATCCACTCTAGTATTCATCAATATTTTAATGCCCTTGACTGGACTGAACGATCATGTTCTCGTATACAAAATATCCAAATTAAATGCAAAACAAAAACAATTTTCTACAATATACTCAAACAAGAAACAACTAGCTATATAGAATGCAGAATTTAATAGTGATTTTAACACTAACACATAGTTTTCATTGAATACTGTAAATTTTTTATTAATAAGATTACTATTATTATTATTTTTCTTAATAAACGTTAAAAAAAAACTGCTTTTATTTTTTTTTTCTTAATGCCAATTTAATTTTTATTTATTTTAATTTTTTAGTTATAGTTTTAGTACACCTCAGACCGTGTTACAGGTTAGATCATATAATAAAAAGAAATTAAATTGAACAACAAAACAAACAAAAAATTGTAAATTTTTGAAACACATAATTACGTTAATCATAAAGGAAAATTGTGTTACAACAAAAAGATCATAAAAGTGTAAATCGGAAAATTAAATTTTATTTATTACAGTAAATTGATAAATGTTGTTTTTTGTGTTGCTTAAGCCAAGGTTGTTGCTATTTCCCTTTTATTAATTTAAAATATTTTCGACTGTTGTGAGGTTTATACTGTTTAAAATTTATAAAAAAAAAATTGTGTCTTTAATTTGACTAATAAAACTCATAAATATAGTTTTTATTAAACAATCTTGCTCAATTAATAATATATATAAAAAAAATAACTAACAAGTGAAATATTCAAAGCCGCTTTGGAGTTTAATGATTGTAATCTTATGTAAATGCTATAAATTTATGTTTTGGTGAAAGAAAAATTTTGAAATAAAATTCTTAATTACAACAACAAAATAATTTAATAATACGTTAATTCTAAAGTGATATTTTAAGTGAAATTTATAAATAAAAAAGTGTCAAGAAAAAGATTTAAATTGACAAGTTTTGATTTCTAAATTATAATCCGATTTTGTTTTATGTCATTGGTGTAAGTATTTTTGTTAAGAAAATACACAAAAATTAACAAAACAAAGGAAAAAAATGGAATTTTTAATGATTTTAATGCAACAATATTTGAGTGATCAAATAAAAATTAAACTTTAATTTAAAAAACAGCAACTATTAATAATAATAAAAAATAAAAACGAATATTTGAAAAATTATTCATTTTTTATATCAAATCATTAACAAAACGAAATTAGTTGAAAGTAATAATCAGTTTCAATAAAAGAGTAGAATAATAATTAATTTTCAAAATGAATTGGACCATTGGGAAATTATATTTTATGATAATAATTGTGGTAAGTGTATGTTATTATTTTATGCATAAATTGCATGAATCAGTTTTTTCATTTATTTTAAATTTTTATTTTCAAGGTCGACAACTTGTTTGTTTAATTAATTATACATTTTGATTAATAAAAATATTTTAATTATGATATTGAACTTGTCCAAAAATAACATTGTCACATGTGCGCGTGCATTTTAAAATTATGTTTTTCTCATGATACATTAAAAGCAATGGATACAAAACTAGTAATTAAAATACGGATATAAATCTGTTTTAGTAGAAATGTTTAATTTTTAGGATTTTTAATTATGATGAGACTAGAGCTAGCGTATTTTTATAGAAATTGAGTCTATAAATAGATAACAAGAAATTACTTTCAAGTTTTGCTATATTTACGTAAACACATGCCTATATTGTTGGATAATTTTATAAGTTTTAATTATTAACTCATAAAATTCAGCGAACTAAACAGGAAATGCATAAGAAATACTCAAGAAAAGATACATAAATTTGGTCAGCTGATGTATTGTGGTTTGGAAATAATAATAAAAAAATAATATTTTCTCATGAATTGAATGATATATTCATGGTTATAAATTCGTACATTTTTAGAAAAAGCACTAAATTATTGATCCCAACTTAATTTATTAAATTTTATGAACAGTCAGAGAGAATCTCAAACAAAAAAAAAAAAACTTTAGAGGTCAACTCATCTACAATATAATGAATGAATGACATACATTTTTTGTATTTTGGAAATAAATAAAACTTTGGCTCAATTTATATTACTTTGAAATAAACTGTAAATTGTAATTCTGGCGCTATTAGGCAAATTAACGTGTTCTGCATTTTGTGAAGAATGGATAAATTTTGAGGTCGTCAATTAAAACGTGCTCGCACAAGTGTTTCTGTTGATGAATCCAAAAGACATTACAACACCAGAAACGATTGAAAAATCCATAATATTGAATTGAGTAATCATAAAGTGCAGTTGGTAACACATTGCAAACAAATTTGCCTTTTACTATCAATACAGGAAACTTTTCAGCCCATGTAGTGTGGAATGTGCTAATAAAAATAATAGTTGGGTGGCACATTTACGTAGTACATGTAATTTCTCATAAACTCTCGACCTCTCAAAATTACATACAACTTTAGCGCTAGTTAAAAATTTTGACATTTAGAATGGGTGACATTTTGATTAATAAAGTTTACATTAATTGTTTGCAATTCAAGAAATGCTTATAATTATTTTACATTACATTTGAGATTGGGGCCAATGCAAATTTCATGGTCAAATATTACGAATTTTTTTGTCATTATTTTAGCCCAAATATATCGTTTAAACTCCTTTCAATTAACATTCCAATCGCTCGCTCTCCATAGCTAATATATAGGTTATATTTGTTGTATAATTTGATTCTTGTTTGAAAACAATCTTCCGTGGTTTAGGTAAAATGAATGCTGGCAATGGACAATTAAAATTCTTGAAAATATAGATAATGGCCTATTAATAATACATGGCCAATATTTAAATCAAACAGACACTATACATATATTGTAAATAAATATGGTACATTATAATTTTTAATCAGCCTTTCGTAAATACTATACATTTTTAAAATCAAAGTTCAAAATATCTTTTAACAATAGCATTTTTAATTAAAAACTAATAAACAATAATTTTATAACCTAACCTTGAGTTTGAAATCGAAAAATACAATTTTTTTTTTCAACTGATTTCTGAATCACAGTGTATATTATTTTCAATAAACCTCCGTCAAAGTTTCGGAAATGAAAACACATTAGATATAGGCACACTATTAAATGAAAATGTAAAATGTCTTCCAAATAAATTTGCTTATACTAGTAAATATGTATATACAAATTTAAGTTTATAATTTACTTACCTATACCATAACGAAATAAATTATTAATTAATTAGCATGACTGACCAGAAACATTAACGTAACATTTTCGATCCATTAACTTTCATCTAATGTAAATAGCAAAAAAAAACATAATAGTAAGGTGTCAACAAATTATGGTACATCTACTTAACTGCTTTAATTTATAATTAACAATTAGCTTACTGAGAACTTGAACATTTTAAAATTGATAAGAAATTGAATTAGTTAATTTTGTACAATTGAACTTGAAAACTATATACGTATTACATATTACTCAAACAATTTTGAATAGTGTAGTTAGCTGTTTTTATGCAATATACAATGAAATAAAAAAAAAATTTCGTAAATGTATATAAAAACCAAGTTTTACTTACAAAAAACGAAACAACATTAAACAAAAATAAATTCCTTGTTCATTTATGACGCAATGCTAGGTAATTGTTTCTTATTACAGGTTTATTAGATTACATATTTCAATATATTTTTGTTGTTGTTAGTTTGCTTTATTTTCTATAGTACATATATTTTAAACTAAGGAATGAAAATATTAAAAGTCCAACCATTATTAATGAAAATCAATACACCTATGTATATAAATATGAATCTTAATTTACACACCATTAAAGAAATTAGGTCCGATTAAAAAAATTATTATTAGTAATTATCATGTTGTTGTGTGAAAGCAATACCTCTCCGCTCGTTACAAACTGTATACAATTTATAATTATAAATGTTCGAGTATGTTATTAGAAAAAAAAAAAATGAAAATACTTTATATGTATGAACTAATTATTGCATTCCATTATTTTTCTTCTTTTTGCGACCTAAATCACTTATTCTAATATCCAATTTCTTCTAAATTTGAGACCAAATGGATCAACAGGCCACTTTAATAAGTTTTAGAAATAACACACAAAATATTAGGGTTATACCAACAATTTCATAAGCACTCATTTCAATTAATCCAAAATACTTACCCATTAGTCGTCGGTAACGGAACAGATCACTACGTGAATTACTATTTACCAATTTTTCATGATTCAAGGGAAAATCCCTTAAAATGTTTGCAGCAAATGGCGAATAGAATTTCATTTCTAGCTATATGCAATTTTTTTACAAAAATTACAAACGTAACTTTATTACAAATAATTTGAAGTTACGTTTACATATTTATTTTGTGTTCGACAAAGCAAAAAACGTAACGATGCCTATTATTCACAGTACAAAAACGTTGGCTCCATTTTTTTTAAGGCCGTGCAAACCATACATATTTGACTTATCAACTGAGTGCCATAACTCTTTTTATGGTAACGACTAAACATACGCGCAATCATGGAGACAATATTCGTATCACTGATGTAAAGTCCGCCGATGTTGTAAACCATTTCAACAATACGACAATATTTTTATAAAAATTATTTACAGATTTAGTGCGCTTCCTAGTCATTTTGAAATGCAGCAATAATTTAATCAGTTCTAATTTTTGTTTAATTATTTAGTAATAAAAATGTGTCGGTATGTAGAAAATAATTATAATACAAATAAAAAATTACTTTTTATTAAAAAATGTGCCTGAACAAAAAAAAAAAAAAAATGTAAGTTTGGAAAACACCAAAAAATGTAACATCGATACCGATCATATGTTGGCATACAATCGCTTCATTTCACAACCGTCATATAACCTATATGTAGAGCAGTGGACGCGACTTTTTTACATATGCTTCTGTTGTGGGGAATATGTTTCACAGAAAAATGTGTCCAAATTTTATCCATAGTATTTTTAACTAATAAAGGATTGGCTGGCTGATAAATAATTTATTAAGAAGCAAATTTTGTTATTTCGAATAATTCAGGATTTTAATTTAGGCCGATAATTTTGTCATCTGGAACCTGCTCAAGCCTCATTTTACGATCAAAATTTTTACTAAGCAGATATAAAGCCCTAGTAAAAATAATTTCAATATTTGCACTAATATGCAGTAGATTCCCGTGTAACGCGAGTTCATACAACGCGTATTCATACAACGTGTTAAAAAAAGTGCGCCGACTTTATTCGTACAACACGATTCCCGTATAACGTGCTAAAGAATAAAAAGCCAGAATTTTCCATTCGTTTTATTTTTATTCATTCTATTTATGTATTCATTTTATTCTATTCATTAATTTTTAACATTTTTTTTGTTTTTTATCAAGAACGTAGAAGTATATATTGCGTTTGTAGTTTTGTAATGTTTTGTCAATTTAATTGCATATGCATTCTGTAAGTCGGTAAAATAAAGTTATTAAAATAAATTTTATTTAAGCTTAAATTAGCGTTTTAACACATAGACGGTATGCAAATTACACATACATATTTTGTAATTTAGGGTACAAACAATTAAAAAGTTTACTCTCACAGGCATGATGAATGACGTTGGAAAAAAAAATTTGAAAAGGAGATATCTTTCTCTTCTCTTTCTGGCGAAAAATTGAAAAATATTTCCAAGCAGCTTCAGTTAAATGAATCGACACTTCGAACTATAAAAAATAATAAAACCAAAATAAGAACTAGTGTTAGTTTTTGATTGTTACAAAGTTTAAGGAAAACTGCACGGATCAAAGATCCTATAATATCAAAAATGGAAAAGTGTTAATTTTATGGGTGGATGATTGCAATCATAAAAGCATTTCATTAAACAACCATGTGATTAAACAAAAAGCAATTAAAATATATACCCATTTAAAGCAACAAATTCCATCTGAAGAGACAAATAAATATGACCTTAAGAGTAGTCAAGGGTGGTTTGACAGATTTAGGAAACGATTTTCATTGCATAATATAAAAGTGCAAGAAGAACGCGCATCTGCTGACCTAGAATCTGCGCCGAAATTTAAAGAAGAATTTCCAAAGTAATTAGAAGAAGGAGGATAAACAACTGACCAGGTTTTTAACGCTGATGAAACTGGTCTATACTTGAAAAGGATGTCGCAGCGAACCTACATTCCGAAAAATGAGAAGTCTGCTCCTGGGTTTAAAGCAGCTAAAGAACGGATAACACTATTTTTATGCAGTAATGCATCTGGAAATTATCTTATGAAACCTTTGTTAATCAATAAGTCGTTAAACCCACGTGCGATGAAGGGGTGTGATAAATCTACTTTTCCAGTTTACTGGCAAGCAAACAAAAAAGCATGGGTAACTGCACCAATATTTCGAGAATGGTTTGTTGATTGCTAAATACCGGATATAGAAAATTACTTGAAAGAAAAAAATCTGGAATTTAAAGCTTTATTAATCATTGATAATGCGCCTGGACATCCAACAGACTAATACCATCCAAATATTAATGTAAAATTTTTACCTCCAAATACTACTTCAATTATACAACCATTAGATCAAGGTATTAAAAAACCCTTGAAATCTTACTATATGCGTCGAACATTTTAACAAATTTTAGCAAAAATTGATTCAAATCCAAGTAAAACATTAACGGAAATATGGAAAGATTTTTCAATTTTAAATTCTGTAGAAAATATTGGGTTGTCCATCCAGGAATTAAAGCTGCCCGCTATAAATGCTTGCTTGAGAAATATTTGGCCTGAAATAGTTAGTATAGACAATCAAATATATTCAACCTTCATAGACACTGACCGGATTATAACTTTAGCCAATTTATTGGGTGGTGAAGGATTAGATGATATGAACGAGGAAGATTTATCAGAATTCATTAACAATGACAGAAGTTTAGATGAATCAGAACTTATGGAATTAGAAGATGAATATGATTTAACTATAAATAGCAACCACGAAAGCTTCATTTCAGAGGAAACAAGAACAAATTTTACATTAGAACATCTCAACGAAGGACTTGAATTGGCGAAACAATTAGAAACATTTTTCACAAATAAGGATTTATCATTGGAACGTTCTATGATATTTAAAAGGAATTTTCACGAATGTCTTGCTCCATATTTTAAACTTCAGGCAGAGTTCGAAGCAAACAATGAGAATCTATTGACAAGTAACGTTTCACCCAGGAAAATTACTCAAAAAGATAAATTTAATACTGAAGTACATAATATTATTGAAAATGAAAATAAATCAATTAATTGCAGAGAAGTCCAAAAAGAAAACAAATAACCAATTTCAGTGAATCGACGTCGGTGGAACTTAATTTTGGATGACACGGATAGTGACTAATAGTCAACTTGAATTTAATTAATGTGTTTATAACTTTTTTTAACTAAATACAAAATATGTAACTATTATGAATTATTTTGTTAAATTATATTTTTTAAATACAATACATTCGCTTATGAAGTACAATATGTACAGTTAGAAATTGTGTTAATGAATATTATTTTTTTCTAATATCTCATTTTGCACGATCAAATTTTAAATGATAATAGCCACTATAACATTTTACCCTAACATGATCCGCGTTATACAAGATTTTTATTCGTTCAACGCGATTTCCTATAATGCGATTTCATACAACGCGTAACAGACATATTAATCGCGTTATACGAGAGTCTACTGTATAAGAGAAACTTTTAGTGAGTTTCATACAATTATAGTTCCCCAAGAAAAAACATGGTAATTTACATAAGTACGATCAGTTTATTTGAGATTTTCTGAATTTTCATTACACTAAATCACTAAACGTATAGGTTCTTTCCAGCTAATTGCTTTTGCAATTTGCCTTCAAATATGGCAGCTAACATTGCGTCACACAATTTGTCATTGAGATAAAAGAGTAGATGGTCGACCTGCAATGTCTTTACTTTAGGCTGATTTGATTCACAAACCAAATTCACGTCCATATATAAGAACCAACACACACTCAAATCAGCTTGTAATAATTTCAGATTTAGGTAGAATATGATCAGATTTAAGAGTATCTCCTCCATCCGGTCGCATGTCAGCAATTTTAATATGAAAAAATAAATGAATTGCGATACATTTAATCTTTAATATTATTAATTGTCTCGACTTACATGATTTTATTTGTGTCATCAAAAAATCAAATTATACTCATATTTTCTAGTGCAAATAGTTGATTTACGAAGGGTTGGAGGATATACCACTTTGTTAACTTTTTTATTTTTCGTCCACAAGTTCCAGATTAAGCCTGATTTCCATTATAAAATATTTGTTTCAGTAATGGCTGGTCTCCAGTTACGTATTTTTCTCTTGACAAAAAATAAATGACAAACGGCTCGTGACATTTTTTGTACAACTACTAACATAAAGAACATAACTAATTTCTCTCTTTGAGAATAAGAAAAAATTTGAATTTGGTTTGTCTTTCGTTTAACATTTATGTTTTATTTTAATAACACAAATTTTATTATATTTTCACCTAAAATTTATTAAAAGGAAAAAATGTTGTCAAAAAAGAATGAAAATTTCATGAAATTGAGCATAAAATACAATTTTTGCTCAAATGGCACAACGTCATGACAAAAATATTGAATATTCTGATCTTTTCCTCTCTTGACAATATTTCAATGCGCATGCTCAAATCCATTATTGTGTATGTATTTTGCAAAATGTATTAAAAATTGTCACGAGAAAAAAATGGACTAGGGGAACATGTTCAACAGTGACATATCATAAACTGTGAAATACGCCAAATTTCTCTGCCTCGTTATTTTTCTTTTTGGTTTCATTTACTTTCACATCCTCCGAAAGTAAGGTGAACCAAAAAAAGAAGTTACGTGGGTGGGAAAATTTGGCGTATGCCATAGTCTATGGTGTGTCATTGTTGAACATGATCCCCTAGATTTTTTTTTTGTCAAGAGAAAAATACGAACATAAGTGGAGACCAGCCATGAGAATAAGGCGAAAAAAAAATATAAATTTGCTTCAAGTGTGAGAGCTAGTGATGGGCTAAATCGTTTTTTTTTTTGGTAAAAATCATATGAGAAAATAAACCAAACGGAATAAAAAAGATCGATTTAGCACATCACTAGTGAGAGAAAAAAAAAATTTCTTTCTACAGATTGTGAAAGATAGGAAATTTTTGTCGCATACTGAAGCACTATATTATAAAAAAAAATGTGGTTCACCCCTCCCATTCCCGAGTGTACAGGAAATTACAGGACAACATTCATCAACACCATGGTAATGCTCAGTTGAATTGTGTCCACTATCGAAAACGTTCTTGTAAAAACGAAAATTATTACAATTTCGCCATTCATCACCATAATGAGCTTTCACTAGAGCCTCGACATCTGAAAATTTTTTGACAAAGTTATCTAAAGGTACGAGCCGGGCTATTATTGACAACAACTTACTCGATTTTTTCAATACCGATTGTACGCTGTTAATATTAACCATATAGTTATGTTTCCCTCTGAAGAAAATGATACCAGCTTTGTTACCTAAGCTCGGTACCATTCTTTTTACAACATTGAATAGGAACTGCCATTGAACCAATTTAATAAATATTACACAATTTAGTTCAAAGATGTAACCTTTCGAAAGAACTACGCTTTCAATGTTGCCAAACGCACTATATTGCGGCAAACAGCTAGGCCCTACAACTGGAAATATTAATTCTACTGTCTCTACGGATTCAGACGCCATGCTGAACCATTTGATGGTAAGCATCGCTATGTTCTTATTTTACCCACCGCTTTCATCAGCAGTATTATTATTATTGTTATTGAAGGACCACGTGAGCGATAAGCCACCTCGCACTGCTACCTAAAAGATCTATTGTGCTGGACCCTGCTTAATTATACGTCCAGTCAATATTCAGGTTCTTAATGAACTTGATAATACTGCCAGCCGGTATGTGGTACATACTATGTGGGCGTATTGCTCTCCCTCATAGATATTTACTACAGCATGTAGTTCCGCTAGAAAGACGGTAGCATTGGAATCCAAGGATTTCCAGAGGGCTGTCCCACTTCCTTATATTCCTACCCCTGCTGCCCTGTCTTTCGTTTGATTTTACTCTTAATAGTTGCTGGGAATTGCAAATCGCCTGTAGGTCACCCAGCTCTACTACAGGAAGGCTAAATAAAACTGGAGGGTGTCTAGTATCCAGGGTCCACATATGTACTTTGGACTGATTAACCTATCTGCCATTCATCCATCGACATATGCTGTTCCACCTTACATTAGGGTTTTTTGTCAACGTTTTCTCTTTTAGCGCTGTACGTTAGCCTGTGCCTAATGGCCACAATGTGCCAAGTAGCCTTAGTTACCAGTGGTTGCCACGAGGAGGCAGCACGCACACTTGTGAAATGTGAACAGGTTACCCGTTATACAATATTGTACCCATCACGCAGCTGTCTAATACATGACCAGAACAGCTCACGTAGCGCGTACCCTACTGGAAGGTTACGGAGCTGGTAGATTAATCTACTCAACTTTGGTCTCGTCCCTCTCCCCCCCACCCCTCCAATAGACGCCAAACCACCTTCATCACCAGTAAGCCTAACCACTTGCACTTATCGTGGAATCTTAGTTTCATTTAATCTGTGAAAAAACGATGCAATTTCGTTTGAACTTTTATTCTTGTCTAAAGGGGTTTACCTACTGACAAACGAAAAGGAAAATCGGATTTAGTTTTTTCGATGTGTTTCCAAAATTATTGCTTTGTTTTCGTTAAAACCTTCTACTTCTTGACCGAATGTACCATACAATACTATTTTCAATTTAAAAAATTCAAAAACCTGTTTAATTGGTTGAGAAAATGAACATTTAATTTTTGCGTCCGAAAAAAATATTTGGAACCGAAAAAAACTAATTTTTATTTTCCCAACCAATTAAAATTTTTTTTTGGATTTTTTTCGGTCAAGAACGAGATGATTTTAATGAAAACAAAGCAATTATTTTGGAATTATACCGGAAAAACTAAACACGGTTAAAATTTATCACAGATCCACTGTCTCCAAGCCATGAGCCTTCCTGCGGAATGCTTAACGAACAAGCAGTAGAAATAGTGATATTTTCATTTGATTGCGAAAAAATTTGCTATTGCCTAAAATACCAAATCAAAAAGCCTATTGCTCGCGACAATTTTATATCTACAATGGTGAACCAAATTTAATGTTATATGTATTCTTTATTGAATATTGAACGAAAAAAACATTCCTTTTCTATATCAGACTCATTCACCTCGTTATTGTACATCTTCCACAATTTTTTTATGGAAAGCTCGCACGAAAGGTATTTTCGTTGTGTTTGTCCACGATATTAGTAGCTTTTAGTGCACTGTAGTGTGAAAGGTATTTCTCCTCCCGTCTTTTCTTAGCTAAAGTGTCATTTTCATGAAACCTCTTACTACTGAAAACGCGATTTTTCCGAATGGCCAATATGACGAAATATTTACGAATCCTAACAAATTGATATTTTGCAAATCTTTTATAACTCCCCGCCTTTTCAGCGTTACAGATTTTAAATGTTTTAGGATGATTGAATCTTGGTCAATTTTGGTTGCGCATTTATAAAATCATTGTTGCAATCATATTAAATAAAACCTTAAATTATTTAAAATAGTACACCAAATTTTATAAAAACTCTAGCCATTATTATGACACTTCATTCTACAAAGCACTACACAATACTGATAGTTTAACTTATTTAAGACAAATGATGGTAATATGAAACAACGAACATATAGTATACAAATTTTTTCCATTCCTGTTATACGCAATACTAGACATGTTTTCCATGAGAACTGCACTAGAACTCGATAAATTTTAAATTCCTTTTATTCTGTGTAAATAGAAAAAATAAATAAATTCATAAAGTTCTAAAGTGTAGTGCATTTAACATAAATATACATTTTAAGTTGTTGCAGCAATAAATAATTACAATTATAGTTTATTTTTTAGTTACACTTGATAAACCCATGAATTTATCGAGTGTAGTTGCGTGTAATGACGTCAGCAAGAAATAAGAAAATATGGATGAAATAGCTGAAGGGGGAAATTTTTAAACTTAAAATGTGTATTTATGTCAAAGAGACTACATATTCGCGCTTTAAGAATTTATTTTTTTTTCGGTTTACATAGAATAAAAGGAATGTAAAGTTTATCGAGTTCTAGTGCAGTTCTCATGGAAAACGCGGCTGCTGTTATTCGAATAGATTTATAAGCTAATGCATGAAATCATTCTGCATTTTTTTTTTAATGTTTTATCAAAGAGAATAAGATATTCTCTTTGATTTTATGATAAGCCCATTTACCAGAAAAATCATAAAAAATTAAAAAATGCCCTTTTTGACCTTTATCACTTAATAATCCAATGATCAGCTCGCTTTAAATCCTACGTCATTAAAAGCAAACTGATCATTGGTTACTGGAGATATCGGTTTCTGCATTTCATTTCGTTGTGGAACTATCGGATTTTACATTTTATCCTAAAAATATGTTTCCAAATTCGTATTCTGATGATAGCCAAGGCATAACCCATTTTTGAAAAAATGGAGATATTGGTTTTCCATTTAGATCTTATACAAAATGGGTGGGTCCGAAATACGAATTTAAATGCACATTTGTTAAAATGCGCATTTTTTGACTAAATTAAATTACATTAAAATCATTAAATTAAATTAAATTGGTCAACACCAAATTAATAAATCGATAAATATGGTTAATTAAAATATAAATTGACATCAAATAGATGTATCAAAAATGCACTTAAAAACTAAATTACATGTAGGTTTTAGAATGTGTCTTCGCTAAATGCACATTTTCCAATTCGGACGCACCCATTGAAAGATATATTTAATAGAATAGAGCTTTTAATTCGATGAATTCAAAAATGAATAATTAGGGTAAGTTTGTGTACGATCAAAAAACTGAAGGATATGCAGAATTTTAAAGCGTACATTATCTTAAAATTGGTAGTGCACTACTGTAAAAATGAAACACACTCGGTGAATTACGAAAAATTATGAAATTTATTGGTTATGTTAACAAAAATCTGTCAAAATGTAACCATACAATTTTGCCTTTGTCACTCTAATAGAATTTTTGATTGTCTTAACTCCTCTGTTTTTTTTCAGCAATAATATCCCAAGGGCATTGATAATTTCCCGAAATAATTTTATTATATTTTTCGGAAGCACGTTGTTTGGTAACCTAAAAGCAACGTGCTTGAGGAAATATAACAAAATTATGAGGTATTTATCAATGCTCGGGGGGTATTCGAAGAGAAAATTGTTTGCAATTTTATTTTCTGTTTTTTTTTTTTTACATAAATTGGCCATTTTCGTGCCCGAATCGGGAAAGTGTCATGGCTGCCAGATTGTAAATTGTACTATGAAAGTTTCAATTTGAAACAGTATTTATTGTAAAATAAAACTATGAATTCTTTTCATCTAGTAGCCAGAGTATGTTTTGCTAAAATAGCAAGCCTATTAAATCGGTCAATTTCGAGTCACGTGTACGAAATATTCCAATTAAAACCATAATAACTGATAATTTCCCTAGGGAAGTTATCAATTTAATGTTATTTTGATTATTTTATTTTGTACATGTAACTCAAAATAGACTGATTTAATAGGCTTGCTATTTTAGCGAAAAAAATTCAGTAAAACATACTAGTTAGTAAGATTTTCATATTGAACTTAGGAAAACTGAACATCAAAAGAAACATTTTATTTTTTCACAGTAGTTCCCAAATTTTTTCATAAACTGCAAAACCTTCTGAAGTTGGTTTAAATTTAAATTTAAAAAATCCAACAAAATGTAACTGAATTTTAATTTCTTCTATTAGAAAACAAAAACTGTAGTACAGAAAAAATTAAATTCCCGTTTTCTAAGAAATTAAATTTTTTTTTTAATTTTTTCAAATAAATAGTATTTATTACAGTATTTAGTAAGAGTTACCTTCTTACGATGAAGTTTCTGAAGATTTTAGCTAACATAAAGAAAAAAAACTTAGAAATTATTGCGATAAAACGTGGTGTGAATTGTCTTTACGGCGAAAGTTTACTTATTTTAGTAAGTTAGGTTCCTCAATTAAGTATGTACTCGTTTAGAAAAGAGCTTGAAGGCTGTTTTCAAAACCGAAACTTATTTCATAATTAGTGATTTGTTCGACGCCATTCTACATAATAAAGTAAAATCAGTCGATGTGATTTCATTTACTTAGTTAACAAAAAAAAATTATTTATTATCATAATGACTTTCGATGACTTCTAAATAGTCAATTATCTGAAAGAATTCGTTTTTGACTTCAGTGTTCATCAAAAGCAAATTTTAAATTTTCCACGCTACATTAGGAAACCTTTTCATAGGCAAAATGGCAAGCAATGTAGATTTTTTTGTAAGTAGGGGATAGAAGAGAAGTCACCCCGATGGAATTCTTATTTGAATAAGTTAGTTCTACAAATAAGTATTCGTTTCGGAACCAGCCAAGTAGTTGCTTGCTAATACCCGACTTTCTTATACAATATTTTCTTTATATACATTGACAATAACCCAATTTATAACCCATATAAAAATATAAAAATTTCATACAACATCAACATTCATACACTAGATCTTATGCAGCACACCAAATAATCGTGTGGAAAATTTGCAATTTCGTTATGGCTAAATTTCAAAAAATTTCTATTTATTTATACAGAATAATGGACATTTCTAAATTAAAAATATTTGTATGGGAGCTCACTGACCCAAAGGTCCGATCACTTTGAAGTCTATATAAATATAAATTGTTGTCGCCAAACGTAAAATATCTAAAAACTTCTACTAGCATGAGGCAATTAGGAATTTTTAATTCACTTTTCAAAATTGTATATGGAAGCCTCTTGAGACCGGGCCTCAACCACTTTCAAAATGAAAGTGTTGCTCCCGAAAGCTATGAAAATGTATACATTTCCAGATTCCTAAGTTTGATCTAAGATGTGTGACTTCATGATTAACGTAAGTTTTAAAATAGTTAGTAAAGGAGCCTCAAGATTCCTTTGTCCGATCATAACCAAAATAGGAGGCGCACATCTACACATAAAATAACATCTAAATCCAAGATTTTATGGTACTGGAGATGTTAGTTTTTTGTGTTAGAGAATACATAGGCATCGAAACGAGTTTTTGAAATTTCAACCATAAAGGAATTAAAAATACATTAAGTAAATGACCAGCGATTTTTTTATTTATAATATTTAGTTTAACGTAATTAGTCTATAGAAATAGTATTTTAGATTTTAAGAATTTAACAGGATTTAACAGGAAACAGGATTTTGGTATCTTGTTTTAATTTTTTTTAAGTTTGTATGGAAAATTTCGCTTTCGTAAGTTTTTTATGGGCAAATACACATAAATGACATTCACCGGATTCTTAATTAAAATTTATAAGTTCTTATTAATTAACTGTGTGGTGTAACCATTTAAGTATTAATATTTATTCCGGTTGCTTGATGAATAAAAGTAGCACTTAAACGTCTTTTACTTTTTCAATGGGCTTTTTTGTGCTAAAGGTAACAATTTGAATGTCAAAATATTGTTCCTATATTTTGTATGACGTGGTACAGATACAATTTTTATTTTTATTATTACATACATCTATGAAATATTTTATAATACTAATTTTACGCTAATAATTATATTAATTCCTATACAATCAAATAAAAAGTTGTTTATGACACTGGGCCGAAAATGTTTTTCGGACTCACAATTTCCTTGTTACCATAAAAATGAACAAATAAACCTTTGCACGCCTTTATCTTTTGAAACTAATCATCTACAGATTTTAGCCATATCTTATATCTGGTCAAGGTCTATTAGTCTGTCTGATTTTCTTATTTCAAGGAAATCGGAAAGTACTTTTGAAACTAATACTTATTTATAGACAGATATTCAAAGCGAGGAAATAAGGCATCTCTAGCAATCTAGCTTTACTTCAGTTGATATGTATAAAACTGAAAATACAAGCTGATTTGTATGTGTTAGAAAGTGCAAACGGACGGGAATTTTTTTGTGAATTCATAGTTTAGAACCAGTTCGAATCCATTCTAAATCGATTCATTTATCCGCTCATTTAAAACATTCCAATATTTTAATATCTTTTTGACAATAATTTTAAAAACGATATTTAAATATTTTTGAAAACTTTTAATTAGTCGCTTTTATGTAACCTCCAGACCAAAACGATATTTACAACAATTAAGTTTTATTTATTGAAATTCTTAACCGCAAAAAAAAAAAACAAAACCATTAATAATTTAATCTAAGATCTGACAGATTGTTTAGAATAATATGTAGAACATGTAATGAATTCGGACAACTTAATTAATAAATTGCTTGTCTATCTTGTTTGTTTTACTAGAACTTGACAAAGGTTTCAGTTAAGTTGATTTAGAACGGATTCGGCCGAACATTTACCTCATTAATAGACGATATTCTTGCATAGATGATATTACTGTTGAGCTGAGGAATGAGGATAAATATAATATTGATTATTATGTTTTATGTATTCCACCAGAGAATGTAAAAAAACATTTTAATCAAATTGCAATAGGATTTCAAGATTCGTTTCATTTATTGTATAAAACATTCTACACTGAATTATTTTTCAAAAATTCATTTTGATAAATTAGACATTTATGATGGTCACGATTTACCTGATTTATTTTTGTGTTATAAATACAATTCTGTGTACAATCAATATTACAAAAAAATGAAAATTCTTGTTTAACATGCTGTTCAACATTAAGTTTTGATACGGTTTTTTAATGTAATGTTTACATAATTGTAATAGATAATTACTTAGAAATCAAAGATTATTATTATTGATCTATAAGTCGCAGAAAGTTTTCAACTTCCGTTTAAAAAGCATTGTATGTATATAATATTATGCATTTAAAAGTGTTTCAATATTTATTCCACCTACAATAGTTAATCAATTATGTATGTTTATAGTGTTTTTTGATTTTATTATAGTTGGTCGCCCGCAATTCGCCAATTTACAATAATATACGAGTAACACTCGTACGTATATACAATAAAAAATGAACTAACATAGTAAAAAAATAAAATCAGTTATCTACACAATAATGATCTTGACATAAATTTTTTGTATTTTAAGAAAGGAATTTTTTTTTAATGCTACAGTAGTTTTCTTATATTTAATTACAGTTAACAAAATTTTGTTATATTTCGAGTGATTAATTATATTTTGTTAAGTAATTAAACTAATTTGTTTTAAGTCGGAATACTATAGGAATGGCAATTATGTATTTGGTTTTTGGGCTAGGCAATTTCGAATTTTTAGGTGTAGTGTCAACTGTTCTGCACTTTAATCATTAGATTATAAGTTCCTGGTTTGGAATTGTAAAGACTAATAGTTCCTTTCATTTTTGTATCTTTGTTTCTCACTAAAATATGACAAAAAATTAGTCAACCTTGCAACACCACCTACCCACATACAGAGTCACTCATAGTAACAATTTAAATGGGAAATACAGCAAATCAAATAGTAGTACACATATAGCTAGTTACATGTATATTGTATATTTTTGTTGATCAATAAATATGATTAAGGCAAATTTATTATTATCTCTTGCGGTTGTTTAGCAATTACCATTATTATCTAATTTGTCACTTGTATTTTGAATCCAGCATACATACTCAATATATTTAGTTTTCATGCGGAAAGTAGAACTAGAACTACCATGTAATTTAGAAAAATTATATCTTTAGTATTGAATATTTGTATGAATGTATATGGTTTAAAGTTAGAATAAATATTTCGCTACACTTTCTATTTAAATTAAAAAAAAAAAAACAGGATATAAGAAATAGTCGTTATTTGGTTGACAGCCCTGTCAATTAAATTTGAGTTAAAAAAATTGGTATGGTTTATTTTTATCTTCAAACTATACTAATCTTATACATTAACAATCTTACATATGTGTATATGAATCAAAGTACATTAACAAACTTAATTTTATATGTGACTGCATTAATTAAATGAAGGTAACCTCTATATAGTCGCATTGAATGGAATTTGCTACAATTACTATTTTATACGCATTGCTATGTAAATTTTTGAATTTCTAAACTGATGACGTCTATATAACAAACATTTATAGTGCATATATAATGAAATAGTATTTCGACTAAACTCCAACTTTCAAAAAATGTATGAATTTTTTGTAGTTAGGTTTAACAATGGCGTGAAATGATTCACTAAGTTATTTTTATTAGATTGTAAAATGATACAACTACTCACTCGTCAAATTGATTTGCCTCTTCCTTAAGTTACATAAAAAATACATACATAAGTTATTTGTTACGTTCTATTTAGCATAAGCCCCAAATTCGTAATATAATATTATATTACTACTCGTACATATGTACAATATATACTACGATCGTATAGCTAAATCAAAAAAATGTCAGCAATAAGTAATAGCAATAAGTTAAAACTTCTAAAGTAATATTTAAATGTGTTTTATCTATTATTATAAAATTGTTTTATGAATGAATTTAAGAGGAATAAGAAATAAAATAAAAATATGCAAATATATTCTTAAAAAAATTTATGTTGTCATGTTTTGCTTTTAAGCAAATTAAAATAGTTTACAGGTTGTGGGTGATTCCTCTCCCCCTTTATGTACAAGACTATTATTAAAATGTGTCAGACATAGTGAAAACATTTTAATTTCCCATTTATGGAATCCTATAACTGAAAGCAATAGGTTTCGAATTCTGCATATTCACTCATCACCGTCTAATGTAGCAAGAATTTAGAAATTTGAACGTGCGTTTATGAAAGTTGTCTCGTTTTTATTTTTCATATTAAGTAGTAGAAATGGATAATTTGTTTTGGCAGAATTTAAAATTTTATGACACGTTTATAGTTTATTATTATTATTTGTTTCAAATATCTTGAAAAGTTCAAAATGAGTTGTTGAAAGTGTGTTTTTTACAATTCAGTTTTCTTCATACATTTTTTTAATAACAAATATTTCATTTCATCACAAGAATTTTTGTAAGCAAAATGTCACGGTGTTTATGTAATAATTTTCGTTTAATTACAGTTGAACCTTTTTTAAGGCAGATTGGTAGAATTGACAACATTTTTTAACATAACTAAATATAACCTTTGGCTTCCATAAATCATCAAATCATTTTTTAAATTGATTCCACACCCCAAAAAAAAAAAAAAAAAAAAATTACAATAATTTCTTGATTATTCGAAAAATTGCCATCAATTACAAATTTAAATTATTTTTAGTATACATATAATTTATAAATTACAATTTACAATTGATATTCTAATTAATCAATATAAAAATAAATTATTGTTTAATTATGCATTTATTTATTCGTTTATAAAAGAATATTAATAAATTTGTTGAAATGTTCATAATGTAATTTACATAAACAGTTCTATATTTGTTTTTGCTTTATATTTGCAGATATAGTATAGGATAATCGATTTTTACGTCAGCTTCAGATGTGACTAAATTCCAGAAGTCAATAACAATCAAAATCGAACATTGTTTATGGATTGGAATTAAAAATAATATAATATAAATATTCCATCGTTTAGCTTACACCTCTGATATGTACATTTTTACCGGTAGTCTCTAAAACATTAGCATAATACTGAAGAGCTAAAATTTAAAAAAAAAATTCTTAGCAGTAAAAGTTTAGAAGGGTATGACTGTTAATACATATCTTATCTTATTACCATCATCCAGTTTGCCCTATGTATAAACAGGACAATCTGAACAACTCAATTTATAAACTCCAGTGTCTAATGATTGGTTGATTTTAGTTTTTAATTCTTGTTCCAAATTGAGTTGATTTTTGAATTCAATTTTGTATCCAAAGTTTCGAATAATTTTTTTGACTCGGACCAACTTTGGATACAAACTTGCGTTCAAAACTCATCACATATTGGAATTGAAATTGAAAACTAAAATCAACCAATCATTCGATACTGGAGTTTATAAATTGACTATTTCTTATTAGAATTAGATTTATATTTTCATGTTAGGAGTTGTAGTTGTACTTTTAGACATTTAAATAGACATTTTTAGCTTTCGTTAAAAAATATTGAACAAACTACCTTACCACCATTATCTAATAAAATGTTCATGATCTTGGAATTGCTGGAAAAATTACTATAACAAATCTAACTAACAACCTGTTATCGCAAAATATTCAGAGGCGGCTGAGTCATGAATGCAATGCAATGTAAAGAAATCCAGACGCGCAAAGCAAAAATATTTTTGTTTAATTTCACCATCAACTTTTTCAGCAAACCATAACAAATCGGCATCAGCAGATCAGAATAAAACTCAATAAGATAAATGTCTTTCTGTTATAACGACAACATTTTAGGAAACTTAAATTTTTCGTTTTATTTCCATTCATCACACTTAGAGAAAAAAGCAATTTCAATTGGGGCATGCTGGTGAGAAAATATTACGAAATGTTGTTGTTTGTGTCCTTTCTCAATGGGCCAACAAGAGTTTCACCATGTGAATAGTAAATAAAAAATTCGTGTATTGGAATTATTTTGATTTCTTTATTGAATCATGCTTATTCATCTATAACAATTATGTGTGTTAGATAATATTGGTCAAATGACATTCTGGTATAATTGCCCTCTAGAGCCACATGACACAGAGCCAATGGGCGCATTCAGGTCTCAACGTGTTGATTTTACAAAACATGTTGCCAACAGTTGGCTTACCTGAATGCGCCCAATGCAGCAACGGTTTTATTGTTTGAGAAGTTCCCCGAGGTGCATTATCTCGTGAAACAGCGAGGTCAATTGACCACCGAGATCATGCGATTTGATACCCTTGGTCTTCTTTCTTTGGGGTTATCTCAAAAGTAAAATCTATGGTAATAAGTTAGCAATAATTCGATAACTTAACGATGAGAAAATAAGACATATTGATGGAATAGAGGAGCAATTATGCCACTATGGCATCCTAAATGTGGTCAATCGAGTTAATATGTGAAGCCGAAGACGTAATAGTTTTTTATTTACTATTCACATGGTGAAACTCTTATTGGCCCACCCTTTATAAGTTCTCTTTTGTGCATTACTGATCAACTTAAAGTCTGTTACATTATTTAAAAAAGCTAAATAATTCTAAATTAGCAAAATTGTTTAAACCAATATTCTCTCATGAAGGTATTTGGCTGCCTCAATGATGTTTCTCCAAATAGTTTGAGCTGCCGCAAGAGAACATTAGACGCGGTGACCGAATGTGTTTAGGTCCATTTGGTGGTCTCCCACAAGGTTCTACTTTCGTTGGTGCTGACTCCAAAGCCTGTTAAGTGCTCCGATTTTGTGAACGAAGCACGTGCTCAAGCCATCTTAGCCTTGACGATTTTATGAGTCCGATCATGTCGACTTTATTGAGATCATTTCTGATCTCGTGCATTCGCATTCAATACGTGGCTCCCTCTTTTATGTGACCGAGAATTATTCGTATGATCTTTTGTGCTGTCAATGTCAAAGCGTTATTAGCGCTTTGTAGTTATACAGTTTTAATTTACACGATATATGAGGAGAGTTGAATATTTTGATATTGGCATAAAATGCTCGGTAGTCTGCCGCGATCTTCGATGAAATGTCCACAGAAACAGATTTTTGCTCAATGATCAGTGATCCTAGGTATTTGAATAGAGGGCATCCGAAATTTTACCTTCTATTAGCACCTTATAAAGCTAGCACATTGAAACCAATTTTAACGGTAATCCAGTTAGGATAATACGTTCCAAAACTTATTCCTTTTAATGCTGTCGTACGCTTGTTGGAAGCCTATGAATAGACTGCGCACAGGGATGTCATTTTCATAGTATTTTTCCAGTACCATCCTCAGCGTACAAGTTTGATCGGTTGTTGATATATTTGGATGAAAATCACATTGATAATCACCCAAGATCCTCTCGCTATAAGTTGATAACTTTGCCGCGACTACGTTGGCCAAAACCAATATTAACCAGAGGAAAATAAGGCAAAACTGTCATTTATCTCTGTGTTTACGTAATGTATGAATACTGTGAAATGATCACATTATGAATACCTATTCTCAAAAATATCGAATAATCTCGAAACCTAACAGCCAAATGTCTTCACTAACTCAACCCTTTACAAAGACGCTGGAAAGCTACCGAACAAAATAAAGCAACAATTTTGTAGCAAGATGCAATTAAACCCTTTCTAATTTGACGAATATCAAGAAAGATGAGTATTCACGAAAAGCTTCAAACAAAAAATTTGGAATATTCCAGAAAAACTCATATAATCTTGAAAAATACCACGCAGCATTCGCAAATCTTTGAATAATCTCGAAAATCTCGTTTCGAATAACTTAGATTCCATTTAATCTGGAAATTTAAATAAATCCAAAAATCTAGAATTTGGTGGGTCTCTTCTTTACAAGATAACTCAATTGAAAATCTCGAATAATGTCAAAATCTAAACAATTTTGAAAAATGAAATATCAAAAATCTCTTCTCAACGAAACACTGAAATAATATCTTAGAATACTAGAACAATCGTGATATTCTCCACAAAAAAATGGAATATTTCCTGAAATCTCAAATAAACTTCGACTGACAAAATAATCTTGAAAAATAGCAGCTATTTAGCTTATGTAAGTCGGTAATAAACACAAGGTCACGTCAATATTCAAGAAACCCAAATCTGATAATAGAAATTCCTTGTAGTCGATTATGTAAGCATTCTACGAGTTTCGACATTTTTTTCGATTTTGCGACGCAGCATGTTTATATTGTACATATAGTATAAGCCATTTTGAGCCTACATAATGTTTACATAATCGCGTTTCCTCGAAATTGCGACTTTGTGAATTGTGAGTTCTCGAAATTCGAGAAGAGAAACTGGCTGACAATTTGCTGGCAGGCCCTAATCCTTTCTTAGCAATATTTTTTTCAAATTTATACTCGGTGAAACTCGATGAATATCTTATATTCAAATAATTTGTTTGTACCTAAGTATGAAGCGCCACTGAAAATAATAGATTAATTATTATTGATCATTTAGTATTGTAAAGATAAATTAGTACTAATTGGTCCTATCGCCTAATAATATGCACGTCAATTGTCAGGAAAATTAACAAATAAAATTTAACCCAGTAAAATGTAAGTAACACAACTACTGGTACATACTGGTGAAAATGCACATCTACACAAAGTAAATTTGTGTAGTATTCAACCATAATATTAATCCTAAAAAAATCAATTTAATTATTGTACAGCCCTCGGGCCGGGTTATAACTTTTTTTTTTGTTGCGTAGTAAGATATTAATATGGACAGTAAAACGATTCTTCCATTCAAATGCAATCCATTCAAACACGGAAACGTTCATCAAATTTAATTGTGCGCACAGCTATATATTAATAGCTGTATGACATGTGCATAATTTAGTTAACACAAAGATCTTTTAATAAACTTCCAGCCTTTATTTTAATCTTCATCAGATTTAATTTATAGCGTTTATAATTATTACGATAATTACAATTATCCATTATAATTATGTTCGAATAAAACCGACATTGTAAAAAACATAATTCTATACAAATTGAGTGGTTAATTTAACCAATAAATATTAGATAACATTAATTACTATGGTTGACGGGTAATTGCAGATCATCAATAAATATAGCAAAAAATATATGTATGTTCGTTATTCGCTTTATTTTTTTTTTTTTTTATCAAGATTATCCTTGAAAAAAATGTAATCTCTGAAGACGATGGAATCAATTGTTTTATTATAACACAACAAATATACGGAATAAAATATAAACTTAAATTGAAAGTTGTTTTTTCCAACCAATTATTCTTGTAGAGTAGAATTTATTTTTGTTGTTTCTTGTTAAATCAGTAAATTTTATAACGTATGTACAGTGATCAATTGAATTCATTTAAAAATATGCAACTTGGATTTAAAAAAGAAAAGCAAACAGTCAACTTAATGAAATTCTAAGGTGACCAAACGGTTTATATCTGCATAATGCAGCGAGGAAAAAACGTTTAAATGTTCTAATTACATTGTATAACCCGTTTAACGGTTGTCTTCCTACTTACATACAAAATTATTCGGAATTATTTCTAAATATTCATTATTCGTTTTAAACTAGAATAATTGTGACAATTATTATTTTTAAACAATCCGCCTTCGACTATAAAAAAATCGGTACGAATTTTATTTTTTCTTAAGTTTAAAAAAAAAAAAAAAAAAACAAAGCTTAAGAAGAAAATATAAAACTCGTTATTACCTTAACTTGCAGCAATTGAATTAAAATATGTATGTGTTTTGTTGTCTTATGTAGATTAACTACAATTTTATGTTTTACTTTTTTTTTTGTTATAAACTTGAACTTCACCATTTAAAGTGATTAGAGTTTCTAGTGGTGCAGAGCTGATTGTTTTGAATTTTGACATAAATTAATGGATTGTGTAAATTGTTTTGTTTTTCATGTGTACTTACGAGTATATATGGTATATGCAACTGCATACATTAAATACAATTTAATGCTTTGTATGTACCTATGCACGTAATTGTAAAATGTTTTTTTAGTTTTATTTATAAATTTTTGTGTTAAAGTAGAAATAATTATTGAACTAATAAAAACTAGTTTTTAGGTCTCGCTAAATATACAACATGTTGTATTATGCTCTGTGTAACTAACTACTAGTAAGTTCTATAACTAGTTTACATACATGACTTTAGGATAAATATTTGGGAATTTCTGGTTCATCGATAGCCAGACAATTAAACATTAAAATATGAACTTAAATGTCTATGGTAATGTCTTATAGGTTGTATGATAGATTTATAACAACTGAGTTCATTGACCAAATTTTAAAATGAAATTTGGTAATAAAAAAATGGATTGTCTACGTATAAAAAAAAAATATTAGGGGTTTGGTTTAACCATTATGTAAAATGCACTCATATTTTAATTAATTGGAAATGTTTTCTATTGCAAATTCTATAACAATCCAATACTATATTTGTGCAACAACTTACAATAAATTATTTATTGTTTGTGAGTAAATGAGCAATCAAATAACAATAGGCTTTAGTTGTTAAGGGTCAAATACACGAAAATCTGAGGTCGATAATATGGACTCTTGTATATTTTCGGAAGAATTAGTGATCCTATAGAGTAGACCCAAACTATAATGTATGCAGTTCTTTATGGTTTTACTTCATTAATCAATTTGGTGTTGGCAACGAAGTATATATTTTCCCTAATCGTCACCGGAACAAAGTAAATAAAATGGTGACCAAAAAAAAATACAAGAAACAAGCGTACACGGAAAATGGCTCCCACGAAAAAATCGCCACACAGAAAATGCTTACATTTAAAACTGTGTACACGAAATGTCCACTTAGAAAAAAAAGCTCGAACAAAACGCACGAAAAAAAGCTTACAAGGGAAAAAATATTTCTGGTTGTGAGACATAAAATGGCTTAATCAAAATGTGCTTAATCAAAATGGCAGTGTTAGTTTTATTCATGATTCAGATGAGAGAAAACTCTTTTTATCTTTCCATTTCAGTTTTTGTCCCATTAATGGCGGTTCATCCGTTTTCGAAATATAAATAAAAATATGAAACACCCAACAATAACAGAATTTAGATTTTCCTTTTGTTCTCCACTTAAATGAAAGTCATATTTCCACAAACAAAATTATTGTTGTAAAGAGCGAGGAGAACGAAGTTTCCTTTTTCACTAAATTATCTAAGAAAATAGTGAAAACCTATATTTTTAATTAACGATAGTTATCGTGCATTTACTAAAAATAAAAAGTTAAATTTGAACACTTTTAACACAAAATTTATAATTTAACGCCTTAAATTAAAAATTATCAACGATAGATTAAATTTTTGTTTTAAAACTGTTAAAATTGTAAATTATATTTATAGTAAATGCACGATATCTTAGCTATCGTTAATTAAAAACATAGGTTTTCACTATTTTAACAATTTTCATAAATAATTTAGTGAAAAGGAAAATTCGTTATCGTCGTTCGTTCTCAATGCGTGCCAGCCTTTACGATGTTTGTTTCACCTTGATCTATCAGAAGAAGCGATAAGAAAGACTTAATCACTTTGATCTACATCTGCAAGGTTGACGAAGTAGTTTGAAATAAAACATTTTGTAGAAATCTCTAAAAGTTTCTTCTTTCTAATTTTCTTTTAAGATTTTTTTTTTTCATCTTAGATTTATGCGATTGAGCAAAAAGATATATTTTGAAGCACAATTCTGTGAATTACTAAGGGCCGGTATAAGTGATGATGAGGTCACCATAAACCTTGAAAATTCTATAAATGCTGGAAACCGAATGCTGGAATTCTATAAATGCTGGTTTTTAGTGCTGCAGTCCGCCCTCATTCGCTATGACATAAAACGGGTTAAAACAATATTAAATTAATTTGTTATGTTTAATGAACTTAAAAAAAAAATTATTATATACTTGAGCCGCCGTAGTTTCCATTGTAATTTGATTTATAAAATTCTTAATTAAAGGTAACCTTTGCTCCTTATTGAAACCACAAATAAAATAAAAGAAAAATTAAAATTTATTGTAAATAAATCAAAATTTTTTTCAATATTTGTTTTTTATTCAAAAATATAAACGTTTTCGATCACTCTGTGTGATCATCGTCAGATATTGCAACTAAACTTACTTTATTAGAAGTTCAAATTATATTGATATATACATATAAGCAAATATCTATACTAGAGTACTAGGGTAAATCAATTCATCCCGCACAATTTATCCCTGAGAGCAATTCATCCCGCACAATTCATCCCAAATCAATTCATCCCTTATGGTTATTCAAATTCTTTTTTTTTAGTGTGCCATGAGTTATATCTATAAACAATATAAACACATTAAGTATTATAAATTATTTTAGTGTGCCATGAGTTATATCTATAAACACATTAAGTATTATAAATTTCCGTGTCTTCTGGAATATATTAAAAATTGGAAAATATTAATAAAATATTTATGCAATTTTAACTATTAATTTTAATTTAAGTAAGTATGGCTTTATTAATTTTATGAGTTTAAAAAAAAACATAATTTTTAACCAGAAACAAGAAGAAAGAAATGGAGGCACAAATAAAATTTTCAAAAACGGAGAAGTATAAGGACTGTTTGATATATCAGGGATTCGTTTTCTATTTAGATAAAACATTAAATGAAAAAATAATTTGAAAGTGCGCTCAGTATTACTCCACAAAATGTTGTGCTCGCTTACATATTCGTGATAACGTTATTGAAAAGAAACTGCCGGACCTTTTTGAACACAACCATGCTGCCGAAGCTGCAGAGCTTGCAGCTCGTCAACATATGGCAAATATTGTTCAGAATTCCAGAAATTCTCAGATTGGTAGCAAATGCCACTGAAGAGATCGATCAAGCGTACTATTCGAAGAATACGTAATAATCATTCCGATGTCCCACATTTACCACTTCCAAAAGATCGAAAATCACTTGTGGTTCAAGAATGTTATTCAAGCATAATGAAAGGTGACATATTTTTGCTTCACGATTCACTGACCGATGAAACCTATAATAATGGAGAAAATCACGAGCACCGATTCATAGTACTTGCAACTAAAAACTTTTTGAAAATATTAGCAAGAAGTAATTTCTGGCATGCCAGAGTAAAATCAGAGAAAATATATTGTAAAGTTTTGGAGGTATTGCGGAAACATGAACCTAATCTTGCTCCAGAAAAGATCATGATTGATTTTGAGCTCGCGGAAGTTAACGCTTTCAGAAAAAATTGCCCAGAATGTGCCGTATCTTGTTGTTATTTTCACCTTAAGCAAAGCTTATACAGAAATTTGGCTTCATCTGGTCTCAAATCACGTTATGATAATGAACCAATATTTGCAATGCATATAAATATGGTAGCCTCTCTAGCTTTTGTTGAACCAGAAAAAGTTCCAGAATATTTTGATCTTCTAATTTCCTCCAATATTTTAACTGAAGTTGACGATTTTATCATGTATTTTGAAGACAATTACATTGGTAGAATGATATCAAGCGCACAGCATCACCAGCCAAAATTTCCAATAAATTTATGGAATGTATACCACAATACGCTTATGGAAGATGACAGAACAAACAATAAAGTAGAGCGATGGCATAGGGGCTTCAAAGATTTAGTTAGTGTTCAAAATCCGAATATATGCACCTTTTTCCAAAAAATAATTGATGAACAATCTCGTTTTGAATTCATATATGAACAACATTTGAGTGGAGGCCCATCAGCACCCAAGTGACGTATTTATAAGGATTTGGATGCCAAATTGAAGACAATCGTAGCGGAATTTTCTTCAACTGACCCTCTAGAATATTTAAGATCTTTGGCTCATAATATCAAAATTAAAACTATTTAATTTTTTTCCAAGATTTTACCTAATTCATCATTTATTCGATTCATTTCAGTTTTCTTGTATTATAATTGTTGTTTAATTTATGTTGACTCATTTTTTAAATATTTCAAAAATAATGTTTTTTTTGTTCTTTTTTTAAACACAGTAATAATTTTTCATAATTAATTCTTCAACCAGACTAATTTTATATGTTTTTTATCACTAAAAGGGCTTCGGAAAATAAATTTTTCCCCAAATAAAATATATATATAATTGAATATTTTTTGTAGGATAAACTGTGCGGGATAAATTAATCCGGGATGAATTGGGTGGGATAATATAGCCTAAACACTTCTTTGTTATCTTGCATAATTTATCCCTGAAGGTGCTTTGGAAAAGAAATTTTCTCGCCGCGGGAAAATTTCTTTTCCAAAGCACCTTTAGGGATAAATTATGCAAGATGAATTGTGCGGGATGAATTGTGTGGAATGAATTGTGCGGGATAAATTGATATCGGGGATAAATTGTGCGGGATGAATTGGTCCGGAATGAATTGCGCGGAATAATATAGCCTAGATTCCAATATATATATATATATATATATATATATATATATATATATATGTATATATATATATATATATATATATATATATATATATATATATATATATATATATATATATATATATATATATAAAAGGAAAGATTTCACAAAAATTAATTAATTAAAATATTTAGCATTGACTACGTTGAAAAGATTCAAAAAAATTCGACTAATCTCATTATTCAACAGCTTGCCCTTATATCTTTACATCAAAAGTGATTCTTGTGCATCCAATTTCCAGATTTCGTTGATTGTTGAATTTTAGAGTTGTGTAAATCTATTTGATGGCCTTGATTCTTTATCATCATCAAAAACGCATCGTATGTATGGGTTTTCGGTAATGTTTAATGTTCAAAAAAGTAGGGATAATGTCTATTTCAACTTCGGAGGTGAACTTGATTCTTGGATATTGACTGTTCAAACACTCCAGTGTACTATTTAAATCGGTTTTCTTAAATATGGTGAAAATATCATCTACACATCGAAACCATGTTAGAATTGCAGATTTTTTTCTCAAACATGCACATAAAAATGTTACTAAGGTATGGTGCTATTTTACTGCCCATGCATGTTCCAATAATGTCTGTTTGTACATTTTCCCTCTGAACTGGAAAAACCTCTGTGCCATACAGGTTTCGACTACTTTTCTGTACATTTCTATTTGACACTGATTTAAGTGTTGCTCGGTAAAATGATCTACTTTACAGTGAATAGCAATATCAACTAGAACATTCGGGTATAGAGCCGTAACATCAAATGATAAAATTATCTCATTGTTTTACAATCTAGTGTTTTTCACTTTATTCACGAACTCAAGACTGGTCTTTACGTACATACCGGATGGTTGCTCTATTCCATTTAGCTCATTTATAAGCCACGTTGATAGCTTTTCCGTAGAAACTATTGGTCTCATAATATTTCCTTGTTTATGAATTTTGGGTAGCGCATACAGGTAAGGAACTCTTGGATTTGGTATGTCCATTTTAAAGTGTAAATTTGGTACATGTATCAATGTTTCTAAATACTTTGCCAATTCTTTTGCGGATTTTATCATACCATATATTCTTACTATTCCTATTTTTATATTTGAATTCCATGTATGAGCATTCGCTTAGCATTTTCCATACTCTATTCTCGTAATCTGCTTTGTCCAATATAACAAGAGAGTTTGCTTTGTCTGCGTTGATGTAAATGACATTTTTTTTTTATTTTAAAAACTTGGTGCAATCGATTGTTTCTTCTCTCCAGCATCAAAATTGGGAATATATAAAGTCAGTTATACGAATTATGATGTGCTATATATGCAGTGAGAAACCGTAATGAACAGCGATCAAGCGTAGTTGAACACATAATAAAGAATCAAGGCCATCAAATAGATTTACAGAACTCTAAAATTATAAAACCAATCAACGAAATCTGGAAATTGGATGCACACGATTCACTTTTGATGATAATACTATTAAGAGTACAGTAGGTCAATATAATTTGAACTTCTAATAAATTAATTTTAGTTACAAGGTATATCTGATGATGATCACACAGAATGATCGAAAACATTTATATTTTTAAATAAAAACAAAATGTTGGAAAAAATTTTGATTTATTGTATTTACAATAAATTTTAATTTTTCTTTTATTTAATTGTGGTTTCAATAAGGACCTATATCCTTTAATTAAGAATTTTATTAATCAACTTTAATGAACTTGCTGTGTTATTTTTATTAATTTAGTTTTAAAATTAAAGGACGAATTCAAATATTTTTTGTGCTGTTAACTTTTAAATATGCTTCTTATTACATTGTGAAAGAGACGATCCTACATCGGAATAGACAAAAAATTCAAAATTTATTGGTTTATTTTGTAATATCCCCGTCTTCGCTACACTCACCAACCCCAACACCACCCGCTCGTTACTCTTGCCTTTTATAGATTAATTTATAATAGGATCTTTTTTCGGTGTCAAATGCAAATTCAATAAAAAAATTAAACTTTTTTGTTGTACCGGGTTATTTTGTTTCTTATGTAAAAAGTTTTTGGTGACAATTCGATATTATTGTAACGATTAAAAGGTAGCACAATTCGATATTTTGTAACTATTTTTATAAACTTATGTATTCAATATGAAACAATCAAAATAAATTTACTCAATAACGTTGAAGGTTTTCTTGGACTTCTATTTTAAAGTCGTCAAATCATTTGGTCCTAATTATTTGCCTAATTTTGATTATACGGGACATCATGTGTTATGCAATAAGGAAATAATGGGAAATTTCAATGTAGCGGTATAAAATAGCACGTACTAAGGATATCCGAATAAATAAAATTGGGATATTCATTATTACTTAATCTAATGTGTAGGTAGAGGAGTAATGTTTATGTAAAAAATATTACGGACATTAAATCTACGCATACATAAAACATGTGTGGATGTTAATGTGATTTAATGTTTATGATTTAAATTTTTTTTTTTATGTACAGCGTCTGATTTTATGAAGAGAATATACATACTGTTGCTTTTAATGTTTATTGCTTTTTAATAAGTCAATAATAAGTATGAAATTACGAAACCCTCCTGTATGAGGGGGTAAACTTGCATGTATTATGTATTTATATTTTTTACGAATGAGAGCGCCTTAAACACCATTTTATATGCTCGTAAAGCGTAGCTATTCGATTTATAATTATTTTTTCTAAGTTTGTACTTATATTAAATGACAATAGTTTTTATGTGTCTAGAGTGCAAAGTACCATTTTGTTGCTCAAAATAAAATGAAAGTAGGTTTTGCATAAATATCTGAAAAACAATAAAAAATGTTTTATTTTTATCTTTTAGTGAGTGCATACATAATATGTGCGTTGCTATTAGAGACAAGCACAAAACTTAAATCTTTACATATAAAAAAAAGATCATCAGAAATCACTCACTTTGTGCTTCAAAATTTGTACGCAAAAGCCTATTTTCTACTGTAGTCAAAAGCAAAAATCTTTTAAAAAAATTAGAATTTAGTTAACTTAACACTAAACGTTTAGGAGTGTTGTTGGAATACATAGGTATATAATTCATTTTAATGTATTTACATACATCTAAAATCAGCTTTCCTAAATACCCAAAATTGAAATTATATTACGATTTACTGTATGTACATACATACATTGCATAAAATTTGCTTATAGATAGTAAAATTTATACTTTATGCTTACATTTATGTATAATATAATATAGTTCATTCTTGTGTACATACGAAGAAAATTGTTGACATCAAACAATTTTGGATATAAGTTTTTAATTTTATGTAGGTGTACTCTATAATATTGTTGTTATCAAATTTAAATTATTCAGTTAAACCATATCCAATTTCAATGTTTACAAGTATGAATATGAATACATGCATCAGTATGCCAAGGAATATTCTCAGCTATCCAAATTTAAATTTAAACTAATTTAATAATCTGCTTGATTATAAAAAATCAATTTAATAATAATCAATTTAAAAAAATCTTTAGTTTATCTTATCTTAGTTCCCAAAACGTTTAAAAATCATGGGACCAGAATTCATGGGATTTGTGGTTAAAATATAAAATATAAACGGTAAAAATGCGATTGTTGGTGGAAATTTGTTAGATGCTACATTGGAATCTATCGAAGATACTAAAATTTTCAAAAACCATGTGAAATTTATAATATTTGACAGGAAATGTTATTTTATGAAAATGAATTTATAAAGAGGTACAATGAGTTTTATGAACTTAGTGAAAAAGACATTAACAAATTAAACGCCTTAGAGTTAAACGCTTAAATATTGTGTCTTTAAAAAGTGATTGTAACGGGGATGATTATCATGTACATAGACCGCTGTTGGTGATACTGTTAGTTTGTCAGTCTTACTACTGAGGTTTTGTGAAATTTCAGTACAAAAACACAGATCAACCTAGCTATAAAACTTCAGGAATTTAATTTAGAAACCTTAAACAAATATTTGCAAAATATTGTATTTTAATTTATCTCAAACAATTCTTTAACTTGAAATTATCTATAATTTTTGTGATATGATAGTTAAAAGACTTTTTTGGAGTTTACTCCTTTAGAATCGATTTTCATATATAGCCCGCGGTACTAGGGCATCCAATTCCGAATTTAATGTATTTCTCTTATTCACACAAATTTAAGTAATTTGAACATAAATTTATGTACTTATAGTCTGTCTTGTACTAAAAAAAACTATTTACAGGAAAACTTCTCTAAAGTCACTATTCAAGGGACCCAGAAATTTTGATCAATCTATGGAGGTGGTTAGTTTGAGGAATAAAGCAAATTAATAATTTGAAAATCCAAAATCAGGCTGAAAAGAAAGATTTCCTTCAATTGTAACAAAAAATTATACGTAATATTTCAAAGACTGACCAGAAAGTGGTCAATTTATAGAGCTGCTCAAAGTAGAGAGGTGGCTGACTTCTGCATTTACATGTTGTGTTGTTTCTTAGTTTTAAACTGAAAAAGGTACTTGCTACCTAATAACTATATACAGCCTTGTATATTAGATAGCCTGATTTCAGACTCAAACAAACAAATTCAGAAACTTCTCTCGTCGTCCAATGCCAGTTATAAATTTGATGAGAGCATTTCAAGCTCACGGGCAGCGATAATATAATTGATGAATTTAATAATCTTGTCCCTTGGCCCATGCTCATTGCGAGATCGTTGTTTTAAAAAAAAATTATGATTTGGTCTGTTCTTAAAAAATGGAAATGTTGCGATGTAAAATTGTATCTACAAAATTCCTTAAAATCTTTTTATTGATTTATCACTCATAAAATTAGTTATTGCTAGTCTTTTTAATTAAATTTGAGACAGCAAAACTTTCAAAATTGAAAAAAATATTTAATTTTGTTAATTTTAATGTTTTTACTATGGCAAATTTGCTCGTTTTTCCAGTTTTCTGAAAAATATCGAAAACCAAGATACAATTTTTTTCGTTTCGAAAAGGAGTTTAATTTTGGGACGATATATAATTGGACGAAGCATATAATTGTAATTGCGATTTAGTATCATATCGCTAGTTAGTCGGACACCCCAGACTCGGACATAAAAGCGCTTAAACTGGAAAGATGGACTGACAACCTCACTTCTAGTGAAGCAAGGCAAGTCTAAACCAAACTATACTTGGGGCGCACCAGAACATTAAGCTCTAGTGAAGTAAGGATGGTCGTAGGAATACTCAAGAGACACTGCCTTTTTGGAGAACATGCCAGAGGCAAATAACTTCTGTAAAAGCAAATTCGGTGAGGAGGAAGGGACTTTGGTTTAATTCATTTGCTCATATCCGGCATTAGCACGCAGAAGGCATAAATACATAGGCAAGTTTAAGATGGACAACCTGTCGAATCTCGAAAACAGTAAAGTGCGAGATGTTCTACGTTTCCAAAGCAGCTCTAAATGGTTCCAGTAAGGGCGAAGAGGATAAATTCTGTGCCACTCCAACTAACCTAACCTAACCTACTGAATTTTAAGCCTTTATTGAAATTTATAGGAAAATTCAAAGGATTTATTGAATTTATAAAAGTTTTGAAATAAGTCAAATTTGAGTTTATCGAATTTATAGGGCGACAGACATTTATAGAAAATTTTATAGATTTATAAAATTTATAGAATTATTTCATCAATTCTATAAATTTTATAAATTCAATAAATGTTATAGATTATGGGTTCTATAATTATAAAATTCCTAATATTTATAGAATTCATAGCTTTTAAAAACATATTAGAGTTTATAATATTTACATACTTAAAATGTATAGAATTTATTGGACTTTTAAGATTTATAGAAGAAATTATTCAAAAAATTTATAAAATTTATAGAATTTATAGAAATTATGAAATATTTAAAATAAGTAAAATTTAGGGTTTGTAGAATTTATAGAACTGACAAACTTGAAACATTTCGCAGAACCCATAAAATTTATAAAATTGGTGGAGTTTATATGGAATTCATGGAATTTAGAAAATTCATAAAATTTATAGAGTTTATAATCATATTAAAATTAATAATATTTAAAGGCTGAAGAATTTATATAATTTATAAAAATTTATAGAATTTATCGAATTTACAGAATTTATAAGAACTAAAGAATTTATGAACTTTATAGAATTTAAAGCACCTACTGAATTTTAAAACTTTATTCATAGAATTTATAGAACTTATAAAATTTATAGAAATTATTGGATTTACATTTGTTAAAGTTTATAAGATTTTTCGGATTATTTGTATTTATAAAACAGACACAAATGAAACAATTAATAGAACTCAAGGGATTTACAAAATTTAAAGAATTTATATTTTAAATTTTATAGAATTTGTAGATTTTATAGAATTATTAGAATTTATAAAATTCATAAAATTTAAAAATTTATAGACATTTAAAAGCTTATACAATTTGTAGAATTTATAAATATTAGGTTCTTCCGGTACATAATTTTTTACGAAGAGCGAAATTATCAAGAATTATGCAACTTCAATTTTGATCTGAATGAGAATTACGAAAATTTAATTAACCTGATGATATTGACTGGAAAAAAATTAAATTTTTCGTAATTCTCATTCAGATCGAAACTGAACTTACAAAATTCTTGATAATTTCGCTCTTCGTAAAGAATTTATAAAATGTACAGAATTTATTGGATTTAACAAATTTACAGAATATTTCTATTACAGAATTCATAGAATTTAAGATACTTATTGGATTTTTAGACTTTATAGAATTTGTATATTTTACCGAATTTCTAGGATTGATATAATTTATAGCGTTTAAAAAATTTTTAAATTTAAAGAATTTATATAACTTTTACAAATTCTATAAACTTTATAAACTCTATAAAGTTTTTTAATTCTATAAATTGTCTAAGTCCTCTAATCCTAAAAATTGTGTATATCCTAATCGAAACTGTGATTTAGTATCGTTCATACATGTGAGCATTAATTATAAAAATATCTAAGATTTTAAACGAAATAAAAGAAATTTCTTAAAAGAGGTAATTTAAAAAAAATAAATTCCGGAATTGATTCATCCGGAATTGATTTTGAGAATATACAAATTTTAAAAATTCCGGAATTACTTTATGGCCAAAATTTGGATGCCCTACGCAGTACACAAATTAGATAGGAAGGAAAATCGAGCGTTAAGCTTGGTTTCTGTTATGAAACATTTAGGGTGATGTCAGAGAAATAAGAGAGGGCAGATAGTGTTTTATTGTAACGTTACAGACGCATCCTGGGCTTTTCTTAATTTTAATAATATTATAATTATAAATATGAAAATGTATTGTTATTGTTAAATTATTTATTTAAAATTAAGAATTAGCTATATTGCTAAATTTTGGATACAAAAGTTTCTTCGTATTTTGCGGCAATAAATTTTCAAGAGTTTGATACATAATCAATTTTTATATTCCGTAGAGTTTTTCCAGAAGATCATAAAAATATTCACACAATATTATTTAAAAATGTTAATTAAGTTAATATTATCGTCACCGTAAAATCAATATTAAAATATTTATTTTAATGTTACACCGTAACGTTATATAATTACAATTTATATGTACGTAAATAATTATAAACATAAAACCAAATGAAATATTGCAATTTGCGGCTAAACAGGACCAAAAATGCGGCAAATGTTTATTGGAGTTTATACAAATTAGATAGGGAGCAAAATCGAGTGTTAACAAAAAGTGAAGTGATTATGTTGCCCCTCGTCAACAGTTGACGCATATTATACTGAATGCATGTACATATATACGTATAATATATAGTATAAGTAATATCCGTATTCAGTATTAGTATACAAATATCAAAACAAATGAATAAAAATATACACATGCTTACAGTATTATAAGAGATGCATTTATTTACCCCCTTTGCCTATTGTATATATTCCAAGACAACCGTTCTTAAGGAGTAAACTCCCCGTCGCGCGTCGGAGCTGACACGCACCATTTTTTTAGAAGAAATTCTTTATATACCAAAACTAATCTTGAACAACCCTTATTACATAGCCTATACCAAAAAATTCATTATGTAAATTTAAAAATGTGCTGATGGTATTAAAAATAATATAATTTATCACCCAACAGTGGTTTAATGTTGAAATTTAAAGTAATTAAGGGTAAATAATTCCGACCAAAAATATGTCAACCGATTTTTCGAAAATCCCATTTTAACAAAACCAAACAAAAATGGGTATACCGAAATCAACGGGACATACACGAATCTTGATGATGTGGGTTAATCTGTTAAATTAGTAAAACAAATAAAATTTTACATAACAACAATTGATATTAAATTAAACTTTGTATTTGTTGTTGGTATTTAATTAGACGTGAACATGATACATTTTCATTTCAAACTGACACATGTAAATCAAGCCGAATGCCAATCAAAAAAATGCGGAAATTATGCACTTTCCAAGGTTTAATTTAGTTGTCTTTATGTAATTGTGTTATGATAAGTGATTCTTATATCAAAATTTGTTAAAGGTCACATCAAATGATTGAAATGATTTAATTATTTAGCGCAATGAAGCGTATAATGCTTTTAGATTTAATTAAATGTATAGTATTAAAGATGATGTGCCGGTTTAAGTTTATTTGAGCATGTAATATTAAAGATGATGGTCAGGTTTCGCTTGTCTTAGTCATATCTCATAAATCAAATAAATGAATATTTTTCTTTGGATTTACTAGATCTTTACATTACCACTATTTAAACGACCTTAATTGAAAAATGTTAAATATTTATTTGGTTGAAATTTCATTCGACCCTGCAAGCAAACTGGATAACTATTGAAACATATTTGTTTATATTAATCACCGGCAATTAAACATTAAATGTAGTAAAATAACTTTAATTTCAGATTAATTGGGATATAAAAATTTATAATAAAATAAATACACCCGGCAGTGAGGTAAGCAGAGTTGAATTCAACCCAAACAAATTTTAGTCTTGTGTTTTCACCGGAAGGAGCGACAAATATGCAATATCCTTTAACATTGGTTCATTAATTCAGAACCGTGAGAGCCTTGTGTGTTTTCTACAAATATTTGAAGGCAAATGTTCGGCCGAGCTTTATGAACTTGTTTTGAAAAGTTTTGTTTTCAATTTGTTTTTCGCCAAAAACAAAATTTAATAATATTTATTTTCGCGAGAACGATCAATAAAATTTTTTTAATTAAAAAGAAAATTTAGATTTTTATTCATCATAAAGTTAAAATAAAAATTAATCGAATAACAAGCAGGAAGTCCCAAAACCCTTATTCGTATAACAAATAGGAAGCCCTTATATGCATTGTATTTTTGCATTTGTATAATTTATAATAACTGTAATAACGGGACTTTTGTTACAAATCACGCAAAGCTATTAAATTATATGTTACAGCTTTGTATTTTGATTTTGTATGAAAATAAGGTATGTAATGTACCTATGTACAATACATGAATTTTTAGGTAGAAATATAAAATTTTTTGTATGGTGTTTTACGAACAAAATACATAAACGTACTTGACCTACAGAGTTTTTGGACTTTTGGTTTTTGAAAGTGAACAGAAAGACTTACAAATAAAATTGTTGCTTTTTTAAATACTTAAGGTGTAATTTTATTGCCGATTGTTGTTTTATTAAATAAAGAGTTGAATTACTTGTAAATTAGCAATACGTTGTTATGTTTTAGTTTTTAATTTCAACATTGACTTGTAAAATATGCTTTGAACTATATTGAATTTAAGATACTTTGTTTGTGATAATTGAAAGAGTGAATAATGATAGTGTAGTTCTACAATAAACCGATTGTCCCCTAACCTAATGCAAGTGCAAATTCACCTGCTAAATGCCGAATCAGAAATAAGTCGGGAAATCCTCGTTGGCGTTCTGCCTATATTCTCTATACAGGGTTGAGATTATCGTGGTTTTGCTGTAAAATATATTTATTTTCAATTTCAGCCTTGAGTTTCGCTATTCGAAAAGGAATAAAATAAATGACAACCAAACCAATTTTTTTTTTGTAAATAAAATTAAATCCTAAAACTGAAATCCACTATTTTCCGATATGTTTTTAATCAAATTTGTGTTATTAGCATAGGTTGTAGTGTTTAACTTCCACAATGAGCGTCATTGGGCAGTTGCAAATAATTAATTCCACCATTGATCTAAACTCCAGAAAATGAATGATTCTATTGACTTCCCTATACGGTTTAAGATGTTTACACATAACTATCTCGAGTAGTTAGAATCGCTCACTTTTTTATTTCATATATTTAACAGTGAACATCTTTTAAACGAATAATAACGTAAACTTAAAACGTCAAAAAACAGCAAAAATAAGAAATCATCTCGGGTGTGTAATGAAATCCAAGTTTTTAAAATCCCGATTCTTATTTTTATTTTATGGGTGTACTATGAAATCCGGTTTTAAAATTAAAATTTACCTTCAGCAGAATTATTAAAAAAATATATCTTTCAAAACCAGAATTTTGAAAACCGGGATTTTGATTTCGGGATTTTGAATACCGAGATTTCGTGGTATACCTAAGTATCTCACTAAAAAGTAAACAGAGAAATGTGGCCCCACTAAACAGTAAGATTATTTGCTTAAGTGGGATATTTTGGATCCAGCACAAGAGATGAGAGGCGTGTGACGCCTACTTTTATCGATAAGGCATCGATACGAAAGCTATAAGTTGTGCAAACAGCAGACATAATTCTTGACACAGCTAAGTTAAATTACAGCTTTCGTACTTCAAGTATTATTATTATTGTTACATCGGCTGCTCTAAATCGATTAAATCTTGTCTAGAAACGGTCTCGGACTCGGACTATTATGTTATGGATTTGATAAAAAAAAAAAAAAATTGCTATGAAAAATTAGTTTACTGGCGATAGCCATTCACCGGTTAGAAAACATATGTACTGAAATTTTTTTTAGAAAAGTTGCAAACCCGCTACATTGATTCATCATTTAAATGTCCTGCAACAATTCATTGATCAACAAATATGTTGGTTTAAGGCTCAACCAGCGAAAAATTATAAACTAAAGGATTTTAGTGGAACGATTGCATTATTTTTCGACATTTGATTTCCACCAAACTTTTTTTCCTTCTAATGAAATAAACTTAAATATTTTAAACTATTTTATTGTGTCACAAAATGAAAAAAAAATATTAAATAACAAATTATTATTCTTTACGTGCAACCAAAATTTTTGGGTAAAGCCACAACATTTATTAGAAAAACCAAACCGAAAATTTTTACATTCTTCCCATTTAGCAAAAAATCCACAGAAAAATGTTGCTAAACTAACAAATAAATTAATACTACAGTAACACCTATAAAAATAAAATTTTAATTTATGAATATAAATAAAATCCCATGAAACAAAAATTTTTGCATCTACCGCGGCGGCGAGAATACAGAAATGCTATCTACCGCATTTTTACAATCGTTTACAATTTTTTGCTGGTCACCACTTAAGTCAGATACCGAATTTAAATTTCAACAAATATTACGAGAGCCTACTAATGTTACTAAATGCAAAACAAAAAAATCTAAAAATTACATTTGTCAAAGAGAAGTTTGTTGTTTACATGCATAACCAATTTAGGCATGCACGTTTTTCAATGGATCAGAGTCAAATTTTATAACTGAGTGGTTAAGCCGACAGATAGTTCCTAATGAAAAACCAAATTATTTACGCTCTAAAAATTTCTTGAGTCATATATCATTTGGGGTTGGATTTCTGAAATAAAATTGGCACCAAATTCAAAAAATATTGCAGAACGCCTCTAATGATACAATATTATGGTTCGTAACATTAATCAAAAAATTGTTTCACTAATTTTTTTTACCTACATTCAGAAGTGAAGTTAATTCTTAAGTAGTTCCTGAAGGAAAATTCTGAAGGATTCTGAAGAATTATTTCCCCCATGCCATTTGGGGTCGGATTTACTCAAACTCCAAAAAATATTGTGGAACACAGCCTCTAGAATCAAATGGAGCTCATTTGTTGATCATATATAAAACGTTATTTCATGTCCTGAATAGTTTTTCGCCCATAAGGTTGGGCTGGAAATTTTTAAAATAAAGCATGGCCCAACAGCAATAAATATTTTGGAACGAAACTCATGTCAATGCACTTACATTTGCCAAATCTGTTTTCTTTACAAAGCCAACGCAGAGAATTTTCTTCAGAGAAATCTAAAAAGCACCACCTGGTCTATGTACATACATACATAGGTATTAAATGTTTTCAGATAAATTTTTGCGAGTTGAACGTAAACTAATTCGCTAGTGTTTTTTCAGTAGTTGCCCCAACTAATGTTAAAAGAATTGTCAAATATTTTTGTACAATTGGTATTTTTTATTGGCATCATTACAATTCGTTTTGCTTAGGTATGAAAAATTATGTCCGGTAAATCACCATTAACAGTAACAGCCCTGCCTTCTTTGTTAAAAAAAAAATCTGTTTAAATAAGGTTTTCGGTTCACTAGAGACAAAAGTGCGCTACATTGCTTAAAATGATTTTCTGCCAAAAGTTTAGCATTTACATTTTCAAACCACATTTGAAAATTCGACGCAAATTGGTGCGGCAAAATCCCAATTGCGAAGCACCCTTTCTGGTTGATGTCGTTTTCACTCACATCTTCACTCGCTCATCAACACTACTTTGAAGAAATTCTGTAAATTAACGTCTTATGCTGTGTGCCTCAGAAGACTTTTCAAACTAAATTTTTCAAATTTTGAAGCTTTCTCTATTTCCTCATAGATGCTTGCTCATGCCTGCCAAACTAGCAGAGGAGGTCACTTGAACGGCATTCTTTTTCATTATTAACCGGAACCAATGTATTTTACTTAAAAATTAAAAAGATACCTCTAATTTGAACACCCTTTATATATATATATATATATATATATATATATATATATATATATATATATATATATATATATATATATATATATATATATATATATATATATATATATATATATATATATATATATATATATATATTAAACATAAATTATTTTGAATTATGTACATACTTTTAATAAACGACTGGGTTTATTTTTTACTAGACGTCATTTATTTAAATGAGACATTGAAAAGTTTAGTTGGCTGTAAGGCACAATTGAATACTTTTAACCTAGTGACATCTATTTAAATATTGCATGAATTACTGGATCTTACAAAAGTTTAGTTTGAAAAGTCTTCTGAGGCACACAGCATTAGTGTTCTCCCATCCAGCGGTTTTACACAACGATAGTTTGATCGAAACGCTTTTTGAGTACAAATCGTTTTTTTGGCGTAAATCGCTTTTAACAAATTGTATGTATCTGTAACAAAATCAATCAAAAATGCCGCGATCTTGTAGAATTGTCACAAATAAATTTTGAAGTAAATTTTTTTCATTAGAGGTGACATTTTTTCTTTCGGAAAACGCGGTCAACTCTCTATATCTCGATCTTCTATAACTCGATTTTTTCTTTATCTGGATATTTTTTTTGGTCCCTTGAATTTTCCATATAACTTTATTGCATTCCTTTTCTTGATAATTTTATAACTCGAACTCTCTATAGTACGACCAATCCTATTTGGCGTTTTCTTTGAAATTTCGTTCCATATTTCGACCTCAGTTTTTACCGTTAGCCAGAAATATATAAATATAAAGCAGAAATGTAACGTTAATGATAAATCGGTGATTACCTACTTTATTAACAGAATTTAAAAAAAAATTAACATGGTAAAGTTTTTATTAGGAAACATAAAAATTAAATTAAAAATTAAACAAAAATTTAAAGTTATTAAGAAGTTCGATTGTGGTGTACGTATAAAAGATGTTGCAGCAGAATTTTAAATTGTATCTAATTCAGTGTCGACAATTATTAAAAATAAAGAAAAAATTTATAAAAACTCCGATAAATTGATGGCCAAAAGATTTAGGAAATGCACATACGAAAATTTGGAGCGTGCAATGGCAGTTCCTCTAAATAGATTATTAAAACGAGGGCAAAACTATATGGAGAAACATTTAAAATCAATAATTTTAAAGCAAGTGATGAGCCGCAAAGTTTTTCAGGCGCCGAAAGTTACCAAATAATTTACTTTGTATCTTTAAAGAGTATGCTGCAGAAGAAGATTATACTGCAGACGTGTTTAATGCTGACTAAACAGCCCTATTTTTCAAGTACCTTCTCCAAAAAAAATTTACCCTTTCAAAAAACAAATATGTCATGGAGGCAACTATTCGAAACAACGTCTTACTGTAATGATTGAATGTAATATGATCGGTACTGAGAAGTTGCCTTTACTTGTCATCGGAAAAAGTAAGAAACCGCGCGCTGTTTTAAAAATGTGAAGTCGTTACCAGTAATTTATGAGAGCAATACGCAAGCATGGATGACTTTGATAATTTTTGAAAAGTGGTTATGCTATTTAGACACAAAATTTACGAACAAAAATCGTAAAATGTTGATGTTTCTAAAAATTTGCAAAATAAATTAAAATCCATCAATTTCCAGTTTTTAACGACAAATACAACGTCTGTTTTATAACTTCTTGATCTTGGAATAATCAAAACTATTAAGCATCAAAATTAATTTAAGAAAAGGCGTTTATTTAAGAAAAGGCTCCAAATAATTAATTTAGTTAAGTTATAAAAACAGTTTGGTCATTTTTATAATTTATTTTATATTTTGACAGGCAATGACGAAAACTGATTAACTAAATCTACTTTATCATTTATTTAGCTAATATTTAAACCAATTCTCTATATCATCTAGAAGAAATCTATATGAAACTCGATAAATTATCTGTTTACAGTATAGTTTACTATGAAAACCACTTATTTAACGTTTTTTTTCGAGATTATTTTTCATTAAGACATCTTGAATCGCTTATTGCCGTTGTGTGAAATGGTATAAATGAAAAAGACTTAATGGAAACATTTTTTTCATTAGGTTTTTTCATAGAACGATAATTGACCCCCAGCTTTCTAAAAAATATGTTAAGTATCAACGACTTTTTCACTTTAACAAAGTTCTCTCTTTATTTCGACAATTCTCTATCTCAACGATCACTTCAAAGTTGAGATATAGAGAGTTGACTGTATAAAACAACTATAAGGTTTTCATTGGGTTGGATCTTTAGAATCCTTTAATTAGAATTTCGTCTCAAATTTGAAAAAAAATCATTGGTAATTTCATTACACTTTGGAATACGAACATCATATTCCTTAATTTATAGAAATTAAAAATGTAATATCAACAATAAAAATGTGAAACATTGAATTTATAGATTACCTACACATACTTTAAAAATCATTGGAAATATGTTTATTTATGGCAAACATTACTCATGAAATTCTCAGAAATATCTGAATTCCCTTCAATATTATCCAACAACAAATTTAAATAAACAACTATTTTTATTTGTATTAAATGACATTTATGTTTCAATTTAATAACGACAACAAAATTTATCAAGACATTAAAATTTAAATAATTTATATACCATAAATTACACTACATTATAGTTTTTATATTAAAAATAATATTTTTCGGCTGGATAAATATTAGAATAATTATTGCGTCAAAATCTGATGTTCTGTAAAGTCCGATTATTGTTTTTGAAGATTTTGAAACTTTTAAAACGGAAACCTCAATCAATGGCTAAACTAATAATAATTAAATAAATATATCGAATAAATGTAGCTTCCAACTTAGGGGGGAAAATACGGTATTATCGCAATGTGTGTTGCGTGGGTTTTTCGTTATCTTGAGAACACCTGCACCAAATGATTATTTAAAAAAAAATATTCTCAAAAATCACAAAGAAACTTTAAAAATAAAATTTATTGCATCTTCCATCTTTCTTTCAACCAATTTAAGTCTTTCTTCGTTAAGCCATAATTATCAAATATGCGTTAATTTTACATATTTTGTTCTTCCGGTTTTCATTAACTGAACCAATTTTTTTTTTTTAATGTGCTTCCCATTGATTTCATATGCAAATATTTATCGATTGTGTTTATTAACATCTTTATGTTTAAGCCAATACGAGTATGTGCTCAATATATGTATGTTTATAGTGAACAAAAGACTATTAATACAAATATGTATGTAGTTCACTTTGACTATCACTTTGACAAGAAACAAAAAAAAAAATCGAAACAAAAGTGCTTAAACACAGTAACATGTTTTTTTTTCCTGTAGTTTTATTGTTGTTTAGCTGTTTGCATGCTCGTACGGTTGTTTGTAAAAATTAAACCTTTTTAATTGTTTGGATTTTGGTTCTAGTTTCAATTAAATTCATTTAGAGCTTTTGAATGTATTTTATATAATTTACGTTTTTCTCTTATTTGTAATGCAACATTATGAGAGGTTGAATGGAATGGAAAAATGAAACGACATTGAACGGCCTTGGTATGCCGTGGATTAAATTACATAGAGGTATGGTATACCATATAGTTTTTGTTGTTTTTGTTTCATTTAGTTTTTGGTTTTTGTATTGTTACGTTTTCGTTATATGGTGTTGCAATTTATCGAGTTTAAAATATTTATGTTTTCTTTTCGTAATTTTATTTCGATCGAACTGTAATAAATTTAAACATAAAAATACAAAAACTATTAACATACTAACTACATACATACATACATGTTAAATGATCGTGACTTTGAATTGAAAAATAAAATGTAAGAAATATACTGTGGCGTTAAAATAGTTATACGTTTGTGTACTCTCTGATTTGATGTCGGTAAACAATTATCTTAACTTTCTTAACAGAGTTTTTCTAGTAATATTCCAACAGAGTTATAGTAACTAATTATTTTGAATTTTAAAAATTTATACTGCTCACCAAGATAAAATTTGGAATTATTATCCAAATATCGGGTCATTTTGTTTTTTGTAATTTATTTGACGTGATAATCATTTGTTGAAAATTTCTACAAAAGTATTCTTCGCCTTGCCAACCATTTAACACTAATCAACGTTAACCTGATATAAAATTGGTAAAAATGAAAGGGCATTTAATGAATTCGAGACAGCGCTAGGTGGAAATAAAAAATACCATTTTGTCGAAATTATAAAACAGAAGGTTAAATTTAACAATATAATTTGGTCAAAGTACTAGTAATTACAATTTAATTAATTTATAATAAAATATATTTACATATATATTTACATATATACCAAACAATAAATTGTCAATTAATTATTTATTGTTTTAATCGATCAAAAATAAAATTGATTAATAAAAATGACATTTACAAAAAATCATTGCCTCCGGTACAGTCAAAGGTGATATATTTTTATAAAACCTGAAATCTTATTTTGATTATTATTATCAGTGAAATGTGATCAACAGTTAAACGATTAATCATAAAATTATTCTAGATGATAAATCGTTTTGAAATCATTTACCACATAGAGATCTGGGTCAATTTAATCAAGACCAAATCAGTTAAAATATATGAAAGAATTATCGAGTAGATTTTACGAACATAAATACATACGTACATATACAAATATAATCCATCCTGTTTTCCAGAATAGACATTGAGTTGAACATTCTTAAAAGTATCCAATTACAAATTCACATACCTATACCAAGTTTTAATTTTTTTGAAACCTTCATTTTATCCTATATACATATGCGTGTATAGTAACAGTACATAAAAATTTTCTGCGGCAACACAATAGAGGGTGAATGGTATTATATACCACAATACAGACAATTCCAAAGAAAAAGTTGATTTAACAACAAGTTTTATAGATCATTTCAATACCTTTCTTTGTCTTTTTACAGCCATACTGAAGCGGAACCAATATAATTTGCATATTTTTACCAAACTTACTATTTTTTTTTTTTTATTAATAATCAAACACATACATAATGAATGTTATGTTATAAAGCTTTTATCTTCTGTTTAATCTTTTCATCCAATTTTGATGACAACTAATTTAGTTGTGGGAAAAATTCCAGTATAAAAAATAAAAAGTACACGTTTCAGTGACGTTAGCCAAAAATCGACCTTGATTATCTTAAGCATGAAAAGTTTCTTGAACTTTAATTTTTTATGCTTTTAAAATCAATAAATATCCCTATAATTTTCTCGTCTGGATGATCGTTGTTTGTATGTAATAAATTTTTGTTCTGCTCCTTAGAAGAAACGAACGTAGCAAGAAGTGGCAATTTATTACTAATCCAGGTTAAACAATAAAGAAAATTGTATGTACTTGTTTTGTTCGTGATTTCTTGCATCTTGCTGATGAAATATATTATGTATGTATACTGAATTATAAAAGCAACAATAATTTTATTTAATAAACGATTGATTAACTTTTTGAATAAAATGAATTATTTTAAGATATTATAAATAATTGAAGAATTTATTAAAATTAATATTTATGTCGGTTCAGTCGTCTATTCACAGCGATTTAGGTAAACAGTTTTAAAGGCAACAATCATGTACAAGTCTTTTTGGGAATAGATTTTTATGAAAATTTATTCAACCCCAACGTATCAAAGTCTGCTGATATTTTAACCATTCAATTGTGTATAAATTTGTCTTAAAATATGCGGATCAAATATTCTAGGGTTTTGACCCTGGCATGTGCAATGGGATTAACAACAACTTGTTCATCCTTCCTGAGAAAGTGAGTTTTATATTTTCTTGGCTTGAGCAAGAAATATGTTGATTACTTTAAACAACCATGCAGTATACAAATATCAACTTCAAATAAATTAAAGACTCTATAAAATCGTAAAATGTTTTTTAAATTTTGTTAAACGCCGCAAAAAAACTAAGGAAACGTATTTTTTTTACTCCTGTTTTGTAACAACATAAACTGACATAATACTGAGGCTCTCCACGTTGAATTTAGATTTGGATTATTTATTTTACTTTTGATAATATTTCCAAAAAGAATATCTATGTCAACCAATGCAGAAGCTGAGACAGACACCTTGTTTAAAGAAATAGTGCACGGTTGTTAAAAATATCCGGCGCTGAATAGAATGCGGTAATATGGAACGAATGCGGATAAGAGGGTGCTGTCGTCTACAAATGAACCTATCGGATTAGAAGCGGATAATAGTAAACCATTAATAAAATTTTTTTTAAAATGTTGGCGACAATACCGAACCCCGAAGAGCATGGGCATTAATTGAATAAGTGCGAGAAATTAAGCGATCCACTACTAATTGAATTTTAGGTCAATAAATAGTTAGGTCAATTAGATTTTATTCCCTTTTTCGGTGCTGGATGAATAAATGGAAACGCAGGTTGACATCGAAAGATAAAAGAGTCTGCTTACTGTTTCATTTAAGTATGATAACTCTTGAGGACAGGCGGGGGGAAGGGGGATAGCATCTGGGCCCGCCAATTTATTAACAATTATTTAGTTTCTAAAATATAATGTCTCTTTTCGAGCAGTAATATTGAAGCGCTGAGATTATTTTAGCCGCCTTTGAAACTCTATTAGACTAAAAGATCTACTAAGCTGTAGATGCTAATTGACGGTAGCAAATCAAAACATTCAAAATTAATTTAGTATTCGGCGAGATTCAAACCCCACGGCTAAATTGTTTTATTTCCCTATTCTGTAGCCGAATGTTATGTAACCAATAAATAAATTAAAATTGGTAAACAATTAATTATTTAATAGATTCATGTAATCAATCCATGATTTATCGCCAAATTGAGTTAAATTTCCCAAATCACCAAGCCGCCAAGAAAGATTAGAGAAAAAACCGATTTTACATAAAATTAATTATTTTAATTATTTACCGTTGAAAAAAATTTGATGTGTTTCCTTATGATGTGTGTTTCTCTATTTAAATGTTATAGGCATGTTTTGACAGACATGATTGTTATTTCTTTTATCACCAAGAGTAAATAAGGGCTTTATTATACACCACTTTTGTGAATACCATTTTCAATTTCAGTTGTTAAATATGCGTTTGTTAAGTTTTTAATAATTTAATTCGTTGTTGGTCAAAAAGATAGAGAATAGAGCCATTGGTCAATAAAGTTAACCTCTGGCTGACTAAAAAAAAACATATTACAGTTCTCGAAATCTCGGCCATTCGCTTAAATGAGGATAAACATCAGTGGCTCATTATAACTATATAATGAAGATGAAATGAAGTTATTATTCAGTAACCGATTTCAACCTTTCTTAAAATTAAAGAAATAATTGTTAAAATTATTGAAACCCCTAGTTTTTGTTAAATTTAAAAACTTTTAAATATGTACTACATTTTTGGCTTAGGTATATGAAGATTGAAAACATTGAAAAAACCGAAACTAAAAAAGTCATCACAAAAATCGAGGCACAAAATGATAGTTTGGAGGTAACTTGGCTATTTCTTGAAATATGATTCTAAAATGATTTTTAGATGGAGTTCGGATCCTACAAAATAAATGTTACGGTTGCTGTAAACTATAATGAAACAATAAAATAAAATATTTTCAATGTTAAGTATCTCCAGTACCTATATGCTTAGGGCTTTCAAAACCGGTTAAGATCAACCGATTAACCGGTTAATTGAAATGGCAAACTTTTCGATTAATAATAAGAACATAATAAACAGATTCCGTAAAATTGTTTATCTTAGGCGGTGTTTCAAACGAATAAAAACCCGCATAAAAAGTTAAAAAGTTAAATTTTTGGCATTCTATTCACTACAAAAATTTTAACTGGTCACGGACCAGTTAAAAATTTGTAGCTTGTATTTCTTTCTAATACGCAAAGCAAAAATAAAAAACGTAAACATCACAATTTCAAAACGTCATAGTTTCAATTGAAACACCAAAACGATTAAAAAATGAGGAAAATTTAATATCCGGTTGAAACACAGCCTTATACAAAACACTGCACTTTAATTACAAAACAATAACTAGATAGATTGGAATCCATCTACAAAACTGTCAAAAAACTACTTTCATTTACCTCTTTCATTTTCGAATAAGAATCAATTATCTAACATTTTCTTATGCTGAGAAAATGATTTATCGATTAAAGCTTTCACAAAGAGAGACGGTAAATTCGGATACTGGACTACCGACTCATTGGCTATTCATGGTGAATGAAAGTTGTTTAATTAAATGAGCAGCTAGATGTGGCAACAGTTTCAAGCCTTATCAGCGTCTATCTGTAATCGTAAAAAATGAATTCAAACTTTTTAATTTGACGAACAAAGATTACGTAATCCAGAAAGTTTATATAAAGCAATGTTCACAAACCACCCAACTTCTGTTGCCAGCGAACGAGTGTTTTCAGGTGGGAAACTTCGTTACAAAACTATTGACTGTTGACCATTTCTGGAAAATGTCTCTACGTATGTGGTGTGTGTGTGTGTGTGTGTGTGTGTGTGTGTGTGTGTGTGTGTGTGTGTGTGTGTGTGTGTGTGTGTGTGTGTGTGTGTGTGTGTGTGTGTGTGTGTGTGTGTGTGTGTGTGTGTGTGTGTGTGTTTTGTGGATGTCTGTGTGTGTTCTCTAACTCAAAAACTAACACTTCTAAAATTATGAAGTTTTGGATTCAGATGTTATATTATGTGGATCCTCCTATTTTGGTTACGATCGGGGAAATCTTGAGGCTTCCGTGCTAACTATTTCAACACCTTCGTGAAACATTGAACAAACAGGAATCTGGAAATGTACACATTTTCGTAGCTTATGTAGCTTCTGTAATACTTTCAATGAAAATTTGAAACTTGTTGGGGTCCGGAATGTGCTCTCATACAAAATTTTAAAAAGTTACTTGAAAATCCCTAATTCCCTAGTGCTAGTAGAACTTTTAAAATATTTTACTTTTGGTGACAATAATTAATATTTCTATAAGTATTTCAAAGTGATCGGGCTTTTGGGTCAGTGACCTCTCATACAAATATTTTTAATGATTTGAAAAAAAATGCTAATTAACCGGTTAGTCGGTTAAACGGTTAATTTCCATAAAATTTGGTCGGTTAATCGTTTAAGCAAGAAACCGGTTAATTGAAAATTCTACGATGCTGAATTTATGTTTTTTTTTAAATTTGAATGCTTTGAACGCTAAAATTTTCAACAATTTACTTAAATTTTAAAAGCAATCTTTAAACATCCCTAGATTTTAAAATTCATAAAAATCAGTAAAACATTGCGTCTCTACGAGACCAGCCAACCAACGCTTTTATAAAACTGTTTTTAATGTCTATCGGAGCTTTATGTAATTAAATTAATTTTTGGTTACTGCCGAGAATCGAACTCGAGTCACAGCATGGTGAGCAGCTATCTTAAGCAATTTTTTACATTCGGCTACTTAAATTAATAAAATTTATTAAATGTCAAAAGCCGCATGTTTAAGTTTGAAAAGTTCTAAGAGGGTAAAAAAATCGTAATTATTGAAATTGAATTATTTAAAATTTTTAGTAATTCTTAAATTCTTAATTTTTTTAGCAATTTTGAATTGCTCTTAAAATTCTTTAATTTCGTTAAATCATTGATGTTTTTTAAATGTGCAAATTTCTTCAAATGATAAAATTCTTAAATTCTTAATTTAATGAAATTAGAATATAATTAAAATTTTGATTATCTTGACCTCGCTGAAGACCTTGAAATTTATCATTCTTAAAATCTCCAAGACGTGAAATACGATTGGCTCTTTTGACGATAAATTTAACGCCTTGAGCTATAATATGGTACTGGTTTCGCTTGTCATTACATATTTTTCTATTTATAAACATATTTTGTTTTACATCTCCTTTATCACATAGAAAAGTGCTCTGGAATTTTTAAACAATTTTTTTTTTAGATTCCTGGTGTCTTTAACGTTTTCACCAAAAATAAGATCAAAAAATTTAATTTTAGCTCAAGGGGGTAATTGTTTAATTTTTAGAAAGGAAAACAAAGGCAATAATAGAACTTGTACATGAAATATTCATACGACTAAATAACTAAAAAAATGATATAATACAAAATCAAATAGTGTGGTGGTACCACGAACAATAAAATCAACGTTTTATATTTAAAATCGTAAGCAGACTAAATGTATACTATGCTAAAGTCAAAAAGAATAGTAATATACATATGTAAGTATTTGAGAAGAATAAACAGAAAGTTATTATTCATTCCAGCAATGATAGCCAAACAAAACGTCATTAAAACCAAGGAGTTAAATACTTCAACAAATTTTTATTTACCGATATTCGATAGAGCTCGACATTTCCACACTGGTTTCGAAATAGTTTTATAGTAATTTGTGAAATTTAATTACATATACCGTATGTACTTACGTCGTTTTTCAGGGTGCTCATATGAATGAAAGAATGCCAAAATAATATTTATACAAGATTCAAAAATCTAGTTTCCATTTACCTGGACGGAAATGGTTTTTACTGTAAATACTAGAAATAAAAATATACATGCCATCTAAGGGTGACACATTGGTAAGTAAGCCTACTATTGGCAACAAGTTAGGTAAAATCAACATGTTGAGATCTGAACGCACATGATCAGAGCTTTCTAGAGTATAGCCATTACAATTCATAGTAAACATGTTCGCCATACGAAGCCATAGTAAAAATGATGTTTTTTAGCTTCAAGTTTTTAAATGAAAAAAAAACAAAAATCTTATAAAACCTTTATATAAAAGTTTTCTAAGTATCTTAAGAGCCAACCAGCGAACATTTAAGAAATTTAACAGAATTTAACGAAAGTTTTTTCTTACTGAAAATTTGACAGGTTGGCTAGCGAAACTTGTAGCTCGTATTAATATTTTTAAAAATTTGTGTAGAATTTTGAACTGGTGATGGAACTGGAGGAACTTCGAAAACTATTTCAATTATTAAAAAGCCTTAAATTCTTAAAGGACATAAACATAAATAATAAAAGACACAGATCTTGTGGCGTGAGAAAAAAAAATGAAAATAAATAAATTTAAAAATTAATAATTTGATGTTACAATTTATGAAGTCTTTAATAATTCGGTTTTAAATTTACCTACATGAACATAGAAGATTTGCACAAAGGGCAATTTGGATTTTTGACATTTCCTTCAGTTTTGTGCGATAATTTCGCTCTGTTAAGTTGACACTTCAATTTAACGAAACTGAACGAACATTTCTTAAAGGTTCGCTGGACAGTAACGTGTAAACTCCATATACCGCACTGTTACGTTAAATTTCTTAAATGTTGGCTGGTTCTTTCTTTAAACAACAACATACAAGAAGGCTAAATATTAATTGCAGAAATATTAAAATTAAATTATGCCTAAAATATATTTTTCGACCTTTTATTTTGACAAATACATCAAAGTTGATGAAGTAAAATAGTACTTGCTAGATTTATCTTTAGTTTGACTAGTATACATCAGATGTCTAAGTTGTTTACAGAAAAATATGAAAACATTATTCAATCATAAAATTATCACACGTTCTTAATATTTTGTGAATTTGTTTTGCTTTTCCTAAAATTTTTAACTTCAAATTTCCCCCAGGTGGTAAATATTCGTTCGATTTTATCAAGTTTGTACTGCCATCACTGCCATCTATGTAATGTGTATTGACTTAGTGACCACACGATTCACAGTAAGTTTTTATTTCAATTTGACCAGAATGATATTGTTATGACAATTTTGTAAATTTTGATTTAACTAAATTAATTATTACAACAAAATGAAAATTATTTTCTGAAACGATGGTCTTAATTAAGAATTTGTAGTGTTTTCATTTAAAAATTTCTCTTAAGGAAAAAAGTGATTTCCCATATGTTTTATGTGCTTTACTATGGAAAGCTTGGATTTTTCCTCGTTTCTAATTCCCTTATAAAAGCTTCGTTTTTAGATTATGGCTTTGTATAATCAAAGCCTACTTAATAAATAAAGCCTCCATGATGAAAACAAGCTTTTTTTAAGGTATCAAAAAATCCAAAAGAAAATGTTTATTCCATAGTTTTTATATGGAGAGATATGACCTCAGTTTATTCAAAATATATTAATGAAAATTGACTCGATATTAATTTTATTTTGATTCAATTGAAACTATAAACTTTATTTTCCACCTGACTTGGACGATTTTTTCGTGAGCTTTTCCAATTTACGGTAATAATGATAACAAAATAAGATATTTTATATCTGAAAAAGCTTAAAAATAGAGTACATGCATGTAAAAAAGAGATATAAATATAAAGGAAAAGGCGCGACGTTTACAATAATAAACATGACAAACAATATAGAAACAAGGTAAACATAAGAGAAATGAAGCAAATACATAATATGAAGCATATTATCAGATGACAGCAAATAAAAAGCAAAGCCTACTGATTAAATAATTTTTTTTTAAGAATTTAATTTGTCTGTCTGTAATCAGTTGATTTTTCGGCATTTTTTATGGACAAATATATTAATTGTTCATGGCAATCCCAATATTTTCGATTTGGTAAATCAGGAAAATACAGAGGCCAATCGCTCATAATATATCTACTGGGAGGGTTCTCATTTTTTGCAGAGTGGTACATTGGTATAACTCTTTGGGCCTTCAGCCAAAATTACGGGGGGGGGGGGAAGATATTTCTACTTTTTTCAGTAGATATATTATGAGCGTTGGCCTCTGTATTTTTCTGATTTACCAAATCGAAAATATTGGGATTGCCATGAACAATTAATATATTTGTCTATAAAAATGCCGAAAAATCAACTGATTACAGACAGACAAATTAAATTTAAAAAAAAAAAATTATTTAATCAGTAGGCTTTGCTTTTTATTTGCTGTCATCTGATAATATTCTTCATATTATGTATTTGCTTCATTTCTCTTATGTTTACCTTGTTTCTATATTGTTTGTCATGTTTATTATTGTAAACTTTGTGTATTTATATCTCTTTTTTACATGCATGTACTGTATTTTTAAGCTTTTTCAGATATAAAATATCTTATTTTGTTATCATTATTACCGTAAATTGGAAAAGCTCACGAAAAAATCGTCCAAGTCAGGTGGAAAATAAAGTTTATAGTTTCAATTGAATCAAAATAAAATTAATATCGAGTCAATTTTCATTAATATATTTTGAATAAACTGAGGTCATATCTCTCCATATAAAAACTATGGAATAAACATTTTCTTTTGGATTTTTTGATACCTTAAAAAAAGCTTTTAAAAAAATATCGTCAACATGGAGGCTTTATTTATTAAGTTGGCTTTGGTATAATCTAGGTAGCTTTGACATGATACATTCAATGTTTTTGATGCCAACAGGTTGGAAGACCTTGAATGCGCCCATTTCAAAATTTTTTGTAATGGCATATTAATAATCGTATTTTTAAAAAATTAATGTGCACAAAATTTTGTTCAGAAAAAAATATTATTTTTAAACAAAATTTTTTTCCAAAATTTTAATGTTTTCAAAATTAAAATTTGCATACGATTTACATACATGATGGGAGATTTTGATAAGCATACATTACACCCCATTATTTTTTGTACTTTTGTACATTTATGTGCAAGAATATTAATTTTTTGAATTAAGTTTAAATACTAAACTATCTTATTGTGGTGGATATTTTTCTATTTTATGTAACAACACATAAAGTGAAATAAATGGTTTTCTCAAATTCATTTATTTTCACTAACATATCTAAAGTGGCAATGAACGTGTTGTGTTATGAAGGTTCCAATAAAGAAAATAAAAATTTTAGTTTTTAGTTGCCGCTTATTGGAAGAATTGCATAGAGAGAATGTTAAAAAGTACACAGTTTTTAATCAATACAATATTTAATTTTCAAACTGTGCAAACATCTTACGATTTCAAAATTAATGTTAATATAACTATAAAATTTAAACAAAACTTTTATAAATTATTCAAAAAAAATTTCATCAATGAATTGAGAAATTTTAAAGCAAAGTTTGTTGCGGAGCAAAGTTTAAACGATTTCTTCAGAATTATTAATAATAATCATGAAATCTGTGCAATTACATACTAAAAAAGCAAGTTTCACGTCTCATGTAGTTGATAAAAATTGCTTGGAGACTGTTTTAAATGTATACTACAAGTTTGGATTTCGATACCATATAAGACAAAATAATACAAATACCTTGTTAAAAAATGAACCAACCCAATAATTTTTGTTCCAAAATCTAAATCCGTGCCTTAAAATTTAGCCTCAACTTCTCTCGAAGAATTTTTAATTTCCTCAATGAAAGAGAACAAAACCCTAAATATTCCGCTTGAACTAGTCGCTCGCGAGGCATTTCATGTGTAAAATATGTATTTAAGAAACTAACAGATCGTCCATGAGTAGCAAAGTGTTTATTTTATTCTGCTACAGTCAGAGGGCAAATAAATAACAACAACTTTGAACGTTAAAAAACAATTTTTCTGTAATTATAAAAAAAATAATCCAACAATTACAAAAAAAAACCGATTAAGTCAAGATCGACTTGTTGGCGCTGGTATTAAGTTGAAATATATAACACTTAATTTATAATACTCCATTTTAATTACAGCCATCTACAACAACCAAAGAAAATGTATTATATAATTTATGTAATTAAAGTATATTAATGTAAGCAGTAAAATTAAATCTTTGAAATAAATCTAGATATGATATGTCATATTAATATAATCCGCAGTGATTTGTTCTTTAATTTAAGCTTGAAATTTTATATAAACAAAATAGCTATATATTTATATATTCGTATATTGAATACTATTTGATTGGAGGTTCTAGTTATAAAATTTAATTAAAATACAATTTTTATTAATAATTAACATGTTTCGTTTCTAATTTATTAGCAGACAGAAAAGAAAGTTGTTGCAGTAATTAAAATTTTACAGCAAAAATGTCTTGCGCGTCATAATTAATATAAAAAATTTAATCGAGTAGCAGCTATAAAACAATATCTGGATTAATTATTATTTTATCAGCAGCTTATAATTTAGCTGTCTGTTTAGGAATGTTTCAAATAGGTCATTGTATTATATGTATACATATTTGAAGGGTTTGCTTACACGGATTGGACGGCGCGTATAAAATTGTAATTTAATTTCGCGTCATACTTTAATTAATATTGATTGTAAATTTAAATTAAGACAGCAGCATATGTTTATTAAATTTATAAAGGTTTTGTTCAATAACGCTTACAGCAAATATGTTAATTTAATATAAGCTTAACCAGTAATGGTTGTTTTATATAAATCAATTATCTTAATTTACTTATTTTATTTCTGTTTGTATTCGTGTAGTGTACCTACATGTATATTATTATAAAATATCACTAAAGTTAGCATTGAAGTCAGCAAAAAAATATAAAATTATTCAAAAACATTAATTTACAAAATTTAATAATGATAAATGATAATTATCTGTGAACATAGTACTCGCATAAGAAACATCTTCATAATCTTGGTGCAATAATTTATCTGCGGAACAACCAAATATTATATTATAAATTAAAAATAAATGTAAGCCGCCGCTGAAGGACGACCAAACATACATACATACTATTTTTTGGATGCCTAAAATTCTGTATATTTATCCTATGACCAAACATAAACAAGGTAAAGATAAAATAAAAACCGAATTTTATTATTCTTGCAAAATAAAACTTTGTTCAACTTTGAAATAACTTCCACCTGCGCATTGTGTTTACTGTTAGAACCACTTTACTAAGCCTACCAACTTTCCAAAAGGCGTAATTTCTAATTTGTTTAGAGCTCTCCACAACATAGTAAATAAATCTTTCATCCTAATTTCTGCTAAAACTCACATTATACAATCTTAGCGTATTCTCAAAGGTATCCCTAATATAAAATACTAACAACGACCAATTTTGTTTAAAGCAATTTTTGTTTTGTGGTATCCTTTTCTTTTAAAAGAAACAATTTTTTTTTGGAAGAACACAATCAAGACCTACCGAGCGATTCTAGCGTTAACACTGTCAAAAGTATCACAGCTAAAAGAAATTTTGGTAAGAGATTTTTTTAAGAGAATCTGATAATTGGTATTCCGTTGGTAGTACTCCTCCAAATATATTGGAAAATTTTTGGAGACCTGTCAATTTGAATTTTTACAGTTTTCTAAATACATTTTTGGCGGTTGATAAATAAATAAAACGAATTTTAGTAGTTTGGCTCTAGGACATGCGTAAACACACTGTTTCTATTAAAAAAAAAAAAGTTTTAGTACAGCATTAAATATTATTTTGAAACTTACTATGGTTATTTATTCACTCAGATACAAATAGAAATTATCAAATTGTTTCTCTTTAATATGGCTACGAGAAACGTCAAAGTTGTGATGCCTAGGCTAGGTGTATTTCGTATGTCTGAGCTAAAATATTTTTTTTAAAAATATCACAGCTAAGAGGATGAACAGAATCGCAAAATACATAGTCTTACGTAAGACAAATCTCATAACTAAAAGAAATCTCTTAGTTAAGACCTCTATGACTGTACGTTAAAAGCGCACGGTTAGTCTCGTGCTTTAACCTTAACTAATAACATACATGACTCGTAATACAATTAGGTGTGTTACGCGTCTGGAATGCCGTCGTAGATTAGCTTTAATACGATTTATCAAAAACAAAAAACTATTCTTTCTGATTTTTAATATTTTATTTAAATAATTATTTAGGTCATTTATTGTAATATTCGAGGTCATTTATTGTAATATGTAATATTCATTTGTTGCCGCTGTCAAAACAATTTGGATATTTTATTAAATCGTCACCTCATAATCATACTTTTGTATCTAACATTTTCCACAAAAATTAGTTATGACTCGATTTCCACTAATAAGGACGATCTCTTTCCTATTTTGCGTTTGAAAATAAAATCATCCCGTTTACTTTATTGTAATTCGGTCAATTTAACTGATTGCCACAAAAATTTGCATAATAAAATTATACTTTACGAACTTTAAAACTCGATTTTCTCAATTTGTTCTCAAGTGTAGTTGCTATAGTTTGGAATGGAACGACGATTTCACTATCGCTAACCAAATGAGTTATAAGTAATATAAGCAAAAATAGCAATTTTTAAATTCCAATACAACCAAATAATTTTCACCCTCCCTTTGACTTCGTTATAACCAGAGGCGGCTGGTCCATGAATGCAATGTATGCACCCCTTAAACACTCAAATAAATTTTTTCAATCATCCCTCATTGTTCTCATCTCTTTCTCTTCATCTAATTTTTAATTATAATAATCCACAACAACTTCTAGGCAACAAAGATTTCTCGTTCGCATTTTTATATATGACTACTACCAATGCAAAAACTTCTATTCGCTGTTTAAATAGAGAAAGAAACAATTTGGATTGTGCATGCAAGCGAGAATATTGTACGAGAGGAAGTTGATTTGCGATATTTAGACTCAGAAGCTCTCTTTTATGGTTATGACTTTAATTTAATATATAATACAATAAACAAATCAATATTAAAACCAATTACCAAGGTGTAAAATGTTCAAGGGATCAAAATCAAGATTTTTTATAATTTGGTTAAATTATTATTCCGACCACAACTTTACTTTTTTTGGTTAATCTCTCTTTTTAGCAAATCTGCGATCGATCAAGTTGATACTTGATGAATAAATCAAAATTTTAGAGTTGTGGCATAAAAATGGTTCTAAATAAAATGATGTGCATTTCTCAAAAGTGACTCGAAAATATCCAAATTGTATTGAGCAAACAATAAAACAATATATAACGATGAATTACTAATTCTACATTAGGCAAACCAACCTTTTGCAAATCTCGAATAATATCGCAAAATATTATTGTTCATAGAAATTTCAAACATACTCGGACCTACCCGAACAACTTTGAATAAACTTAGAATCTTACAGTAAACTAAGAATATCGAATTATTGCATGCCCATTAATTTAGATTCATCCAAAAACCGCAAAATTTCGAGAATCTCGTCCAGCGGCGTAGCCACTGAAGAATTGTTTTAGAAACTCAGCGCCGTAACCGAGTTTCAAACCATGCTCAAACAAGATTAAACAAAATCATTTTTCTTATTGAATTCAAGATTGTTAGGTGTAGATTTTTATATTTCTACCTCTCTTCTATTTAAAAAAAAATTCTCGCTTACAATTTCACAAAATCTTTTATTAAATTATTACAATGTTGCTAGCAAAGTGGCCAATTCTGTGCAGCAATCTGTTAGATTTTTCTCGCAGATAAATTTAAGAGCCCCACTGAAATGTCTACAAAAAGGCTATAGAAGGTGTAGCTAAACGAACTAGTCATTTTCTTTCTTATTTGGAAATTTAAAATTCTCCTGTATGGTGGAGCTGCCGTTGATCTCGTCTTTGTAAGATCAAATAACTTTATTTTATGCTTAATCCAACTCCAAGCTTATCTCGAATAATATCGAAAATATCGACTGATCTCGAAAAATAGTAAAATCTTGAACCATTTAAAAAAAATCGAATATTCCCGAAAATCTCGAATAGACTTAGAATCGAATAATAATCTTCAGAAATCTCAATGATAAGCAAAATTTACTAAAATTTACTAAAATCCAAGAAACTTGGGTTTGGAGAATCCCACCTAACAGGTGGGTCTAAATACGCTTAATTCAGTCTAAACAAAACTCGAATAATATCGAAAATCTAGCTTGCTTAAACCTTTAATATTGTTTACACATATAAACAAATCAGAAACCCCAAATAAATCTCGAATGCGCCTCAAAAAACCTCGACAAATCATACAAAATATCGAAAATCCTGAAGTATTATATGTACATACATGTAACTCGGATAAATATGCAAATAAAACTTTATTTCAAAACAATGTTTAAAACCACCAAATCCGAAAAACGGGATACCTAGACGTCAATTTTGTAAGCAATATATAAGATAAGAATTTTTTTTTTGGAAATGTAACAAAACGCATTTATGTAAGACATTTCATTCCTTCGTAATCGTACATACTAATCACGTCTTCTTGCAATTGCGACTTTATCAATTGCGAGTTCTGAAAACTCGACAACACGCGCTAAATCAAATTTTTGCTTAAAGTTCAAAACGTTTTCCTTATTTTATGTAAAATCATCCGAAACTACAATACCAGACCACAATTCGGAAAATGTCCAACAAAACAATTAATTTTATAGTTATGTACATTTCTAATTTTTTATACATAACCACAATTAGTGCTAAAATATTTGAAATATACTTTAAACTTAAACAGATTACATAAGTTAAATTAAATCTTATAATTACACATCTATACCGGTACATTCTAAAAATAACTTAATTGTCTGTTCTGTGTGACAGTAAAATTTCTTAGTTCCACTCACAACATAATAATATGTCTATCTTTGTATAATAAACGACAAAAAGTCAAATTACAAATACAATAAAAACAACAATCAACTCCTACAAATTTGTTAATTTCTTTTATCTTCTACACTACATCTTTCAACGCCAAATTACCGTATGTAGTTGCTAACATATACGATTTATAAAGCTTTGTGTTGTGTATGTGAAGAAAAAGACCTCACATAATTTCTTGAAGACATTCATTTATTTTATTTTTATTATATTATTTTAATTTGCGTTTAATGCCTGTCAGAATATATATTAAACATCAAAGTGAGAATTGGAATTTATTTTATTTGGCGTAAAAAGATCCGGTAGCGATTTACAACATAAATTTTCATTATATTAAACATAAGTATATACAATTTACGATTGATTACATTATTTATGTATAACTATTTAAGATTCTTTTGTAACTTAATTATTATTATTATTATAAGGAATTGGTATTTTATAATAAGACAGAATTTGTAGATATTATGTATGCTTTTTTAACCTTGGCCAGCTCGGATAATATTTCAGTTATTTTTTAATAAGATCTACGTAATATTTTATTGGTAATTTTTTGCTTTATGCATATAATGCGAACTTTAAATTGGCATTCTATTGTAATCATATATGTATGTATGTAGTTTGTACTAAAATGGGTACTTTTTGCAATTTATTGTAGAGAGAGGCCGAATCACAACTAGATTTACACAGATCTTCGTTGCAGGTACATTATTTTCGATGCGCAAATTTCGATTTAGGCGTAAACATAGTTGAGCTTTGTTTGCCACTTTGGCTTACATCGTCTCTTTGCAGTAAAATAGTGAGGCACTTGTCATGTTTAAATTTCCCACAAGGTCTGAAATGGGTCACAGTGTCTGTTTTATTACGTTCGGTAGGCTTGGTCAGTATTAGAAACCAATTTTGGAAATTTGTTGTTTTACATTTTTCAAGCCGACTTCTTATATCTCAAGTCGTAATTGATACTAACATTAGACTGACTATGTCTTTAATAAGAAAAATTTTTTTTACAATTTTATAGACAAACAGATGTCTAAAAAGAAAAATATCCGACAACTCAAACAAAGGCCACGAAGCAGATATCCTCTGTGTTCTCAATATGTTTTTGAGCTATAAAAAGGGGATGAATTCCTGAATAATAAGCCCCTCACTAGCAGGCTAATCCATATGATAGCCTCGATTCAACAAACGCAAAATTAATAATTCTTTAGACTGCGGAAGGCCAGATTGTGCGCAAGATATAAAATTTTTGAATCGCAGAATACACATATAATTACGAAGCGAATCGATATAAGAAAGCCAACATATTCAAGTATCTTCAATAAAACCAAGTTACTTAAAATTAGATACGAATCCAACTTTAAAACAGTCACTGACACAAGTTATGTGATCACAATTCAAATCTTGGTAAATAACCCCAGGATCAGTAACAATATCATTATTAAGTTTATAAATCATACCTTTAGTTTTTGTGCTTAGAAACATACAATAGTATGTGCAAGGCACCATTTCCTCAAAAGACTTAAGTCAGTATTCATAGACTGAATATTAGAGATATGCAACTGGTCCTTATAAAGACTGATCCTTATAGAACTTCAAATAGAAAATGGCCTATTTATCGTTTTACTCTTGACCATTATTTATCATTTTACCTTCACTAATAACTTCACCAATTTTAAATATTTGCGAAATATCAGATAAATAAGATTGAATAAATTGTAAAGTTACGCCTCTAAAACCAGCATGTAAAAGTTTTTGAAATAATACATTGTGGTTACCCATATCAAATGGTTTGGTTAAATAGATGCAACAGAACTTTTCTTGTCAAAAGCTGCATATAGGAAGTTTGTGAATTCTAATAAACCACCCTCAGCACGTTTAGCTTTTCTAAACCCGAACTGCATGTTATGCAAATAATTTGTTTTATTTAAAAAAAGACTAGTTAGTCTTTGTTGAACTGCCTTTTAAATAAGTTCAGGAAACTCCCAAAGTCCAAATTATTATGTAAACGGACAAAAGCCTGTGTTTCCTGCTCTATAACAATAATCGCGCTTCTAATTTTGATATTAAAATCTCCATAACAAACTTTACCCCAATATATTTTCTATTCTCTAAAATGAGTCATCCAATGTAAATCAAGAAATTTTCCGACGTTGAGCTATATTGCATTGTACCCAAATAGAAATAAGAAAGCCTAAATGTTTGAAATGCTTCATCATATTCTCATTAGAAAAGCTGGACTGATAACATACATAAGTAAGGGGTACTCGGGAAAAGCATCTGACAAATTTATCTTTAATGAAGGACCTATTATTGATCTTTTCGAATACGAGGCGTATCCTTGGTCATGGTTGACAAGAGGTTCGTAATTATGTCAGAATTTAGAATGAAATAGGTGAAATTATATATACAAGCCAACATTTAATAATTCCAAAAGACCATTCAGAAGAAGAGAAATGTTATACAACACAAATATCGGCTCGTACGAGTATGTATGAATTTTTTTTCTAAAAACAATTCATCTAAAGCATTTCGTCTAAAGCAATTTACCTAAAAACAATTTATCTAAAAACAATTAGTCTAAACACAATTCTTCTGAAAACAATTCGTCTAAAAACAATTTGCCTAAAAACAATTTGCCTAAAAACAATTTGCCTAAAAACATTTCTTTAGATAAAGATAAATTCGTCTAAAACAATTCGTTCCAGCGGTGAAAAATAGTAAAAGTTGTTATGACTAGGTAGATAATTTAGCAAAGACAACAACTTGTCTACTAGCTGGTAATAGTGGTTAGTACTGGAATGCAACTAATACAAATTGCGCGAAAAATTGTATATTTTGTTTTATGTAAGATTTATAAAATGGAGTTCGATTGGGCAAAATAAATCAATCTAATGTCAAAAAATATTACGTAAATCAACTCCACATAAAGCACGTTCGTTTGTGGTGAATTAACTGAATTGATATTCAGTTACTATTCCAATAATTGAGTTAATATTCAGATAATTAATAAATGTCAAATTGTTAAAAAGTAATTGGCTTGTGTTATAAAATAATTAAAATTTAAAATTAATCGACCATTTTCTTCTATCAATTATTTTTGTGTGTCACATTACATTTTCACTATGTCGAAAAATAAAGCCAGATCCGAGCCAGAAAATAAAAGTAGTGCTTCCCTTCATCGAATATCACATTATTATGAAACGACGGTCCAAGCATATAATGATGTCGAATTTAAGACAAATTTTTTAATGCTCTTATGAGTAAGTGTATGCTATTTCTATTTATCACACAAATTATAATTTATATTTTACATATTTAATTAAGATCGTACGCAGGTTGTTAAATTATTTGACGTATCCCGAAGTACCCCGCATGAAATAGTTAATTATGTGGTAGGTTTAATTTTCAAACATTCGCCCAAATTCATTAAATGGTCAACTAGAGAGGAAGCAGCCGCCAATGAACGACTGTTTTTTAATAAAAGAGGACTTAAGAACGTTAAGGGATATATAGCTTTAGATTATAGGCAAAAAAGGATTTTCGAGTATATTACTGCAAGGGGTTGTCAATTTCAAATTGCAATTTATTGATGTATATTGCGGTGAGCCTGGGTTCATGCATGACTCAAGATTGTTGAGAAAGTCTGGATTCTTTAAAAAAATAGAGGATAACCCAGCATGTATGTATGGCTATTTACATATGATGGTAAAATGATGGTTTGTACTTCCGGAAGAGAATTAATATATTTTTCCAACAATTTTATCAGCGCATTTGCAATGTCAGTACCTTCGCGGCGACAAATAGATGCATACCTAAAAATGTGAAAGTGGTTACCTATTTCGAATGAAATGTTTACCTTATAATATTAATACGTACAAAATTGCACTTAAAACTTCTTTATCACCATGAACCTATCCCATTAAATTATAACGCAAAATTTTCGCTTATAAAAGAAGTTTGAATTGTTAGCTTTGAAGAGTTGGAAGACGTTTTGCATATCAATGCTGAAAATTATAAAATGTTTGCCTTAGGTAATTTTTATTTAGAATACGTGCCTTGTATTTGTTGGTTTGCTTAACGGATGCAGCCAATGCCATCATTCCCGTTGCCTCACTTGGATTTTTAGGACGGGAACTCCAAACTAAATTGTTTTTTGAACGTATCTCTGAATTTCCATTTTTTGAAGTTGATATCAGGACATTTAACCTTAAATAAGTTGAACATCTTGCAAAAAAACGATCTAAACGTCCTGTTTATTGACGAATTTTCAGTATCATTAGATGGATCTGATGGGGGTCAGAAATTGTACTATTCGGACACAGAAAAGGTAAACAAACGTCGTGTTTATGCTACACAATGTAAAGGCTGTGGAGGAAATCTTATGGTTTGTGGTTGTATAACCAACTTCGGAGTAAGATGACTAGCAATGGTGCCTGGGAAACTCAACCAAATGAGTTATGAGGACAATGCCGCTGCCCATAAAGATTTTGTAGTAACCAAGTTTTTAAATGATTTGGGCTAACAATGCATAGATTGGCTACCGCAAAGCCCGAATTTCAAGATTTCAACCCTAGTCTATTGAATTCACATTCCATTCTAATTTTCCAAATTTAAAATTTAATTCGCTGATTCCATTCTAATTCTACCTTCAAATTTTTTGTTTACTGGCTAGAAGTTAAAAATTCACTCCAAATTCCAATCTTAAAAAATAAGGGGCCCATTGGGTACTCAAACTCCTTTTGTTTTACTTAAAATTATTTAGCATGATTAGTCACAATTATGTATTTAAAACACGTGGTTTTCATTTCTCTTGCGATAAATGTGCTTTAGCCTCACTACGTTTTTTTTACGAATGACTTTAATCGACTAAAGATTGAACCTTTCCAATTATTTTAAAAATAAATTCAAACAAATAATAAAATAATTTTTGCTACGAGTGTCGATGTATTTGCAAAAAACAAAAGAAGTTTTTCGATGATCTAATATTTAAGTGAAATGAAATTGAATAATCTTGATTTTTCCATCACATGCCACTTTATTTACACAAATTCCATTTTTCCGTCAGACACTCAGAGATGTTAGGTAAAATCTTATACTCATACTTTATCAACAACACAAGTAGAAAAGAAAAAGAACGATGTGAATAACATAATAACGGATAACTGAAATAAGTGTAAATACTCGTATGTAACGAATAATGCCATTCATTACTTCCTGTTTTCCTTATATAGGCAACAGTAACAGATCGAATAAAATTAGAAGTATGTCTATTTGTGGCATTCATTACATAACGAAATCAATCTTTAAAAAACAATTTATCGAGATAAACGCATAAAATAGAAAAAGGGTGACGCTAGAACTTTGACGCTAGAATATTTCGATTAAGAAGGTTTTCATTGAAAAAACCATTTTGACTAGGTGTATCATCACTATCATCAGACAATAAAGTTACGTGCTACCAACAAAAGTTTGATATACTATTTATAATAGCCGTAAATAACAAAAACATGTACATCCTATATTCATAAAAAAAAGTATAACAATAAAAAGTACAACAATAAATTTTTTCTTTATCTTGAAGAGAACATAACACAAGAAATACATTTTAAGATAAAAAATTCACACCATGAAACAAAAAAAATGTTCCTACAGTTTTTATATTATTTACAGACCATTGATTTTAGTTATTAGTTTCAATTAATACTTGTATTTTTATTTTATTATAAATTTGAATTGTAAATTGAGTACCGAGTAAAACCAAAACTAAACATAGAGGTAAATCAACTTTTACACAAAAATTAATTGTTATATTCTGTATTAGACTCCAATGTGGTACCTTGAACTGTTCTAATTCAGAGATAATTATAGTATGTAAATAATATTATAAATTTTATAAGGTAAACAAATATTTAGACATAAACGTGATTATTATGCGCGCTGACAAGAGAATTCCGAATGTATTTGCAGTGTAATTGTTTGCCTAATTATGGTTAATAATTTCAAAAATATTTTTATTTTAATCAAAAGATTGTTTACAAAATATTGTGATAATGAGGTCATAAACTAAATGTTTTCAACTAAATTTCCAACAACTTACATTTTTACCAACGTTCACAGCAAACATACAATTGTTAATAGTACCTATGTATTTCAGGTAATAGGTATTATCTTAACAGCCTGCTCTTTATAAACACATAAAAATGCAAAGTACTAAATTTTATTTTAAAAAAAATATCGTAAAATTTCTAAATTAGTAAAACGGCTTTAAAACGGAATAATGCTAAGATTTTATCTTAATTTTTTAAATTTATTTTAAAGTGGTATATCGTTTACATTCAACGTGTAATAAAATGAGAATTTAACAGTTTTAAAGATTCACTAGCTCCCTTAATGCTACATGGTCTGAAAAGTTTCCTGTATTAATAATAACGTTTTACAATATTTTTATGTATTTTATTCTTCAATATAATCATGTACTCGTATGTACTTCATCCAACAAATTTCAGACATTGCTGTGAAGTGGTTACCGGTTCGCGTATTTTATGCTTTTTCATATAGAAATATCCACGCTAAATAAAGATTTTCTTTACACTCAGAGAAGAGAGAACTACCCCGTTTGCGACAACCGAATAAAATGTCCAAATATACTCTACTATATAACCGATCTTCGGTTGAGTTAATCGATTGTTGGTTTAGAGATATTATAAATTACAGTTGTCGAGACCATAGATTGATTTGAATAATAGACTTGGTTATTAAAGCAACTGGTTTTGACCGGTTAGGAAGAAGCTGACACAACCACATTCATTTGTTTTCTTCAACCGAATAGAATTATTGCTAGTACAAATGTGAAACTTTTAGATCAACGACCTCAATTCGTTCAGATATTGTTCCAAAGAACTTCATACCATTAATTATTTAAGAAGTAAAAAAAATATCTGATATGCAATACAATTATCAGGAATTTTATTTTATAATTTCTGAAATATTCAACGAAATAAGGAATTTATAAAAACATCTAAGAGAATTGAGATTTTATTAACGATAAAACATAGTAAATTTTGCTTTACAAAATAAAGCACATGAATCTTCTAGTAAAAAAACAAACAGTTTCTTTAAGTTAACAGTTTTCTGTATTAAAAATGTTTATACTCTCCAAAGTTTTCTTTATTATAAAATATTTTTTTTTGGTTTAATTTTTTAATAAAAAAAACCCAACGTTTCGACGGCACATTCCGTCATTTACAAGGGTACAAATTTTACTATAATTTCAAAGAAAAATTTTTTTTTATAACGAATATTTTTCTAAAGTAACTAGAGTTCAATTTGAAATTTCAGTTTTACAGAAAAATAGTTTAAGTTTTACGATTAGAGTGAAGCAATTTTAAATTTAAAAGATCTATAAAATGTTGTCGTAATAATTTAACAAATACTTTTAAACTTCCTGGATATTTAACAAATTTTGAAATAAATTTTTGATGTTTTTTGTTACAAATGCTTTCCAAAATTAATCTTTTATTGAGATTTTGCTCCTTATCAAGTACCTCAGCGTCATCTATATGTAATGAGTGGTTACTTTCACGTAGATGACTCGATAAAGCGCTGTGTGACGGTTTAAACTCATACGTAGAATCGTAAATATATTGACGAACCCGTTTTTTTTAAATTTTGTTTAGTTTGATCACATCACTTAACATTTTAAAATTTTCGGCATGAAAAACCTTATCCGATAATCTCAAAAGTTTTTCAGCTAACGAGAAAACTGTGTTTTTTTTGTAAGATGATGAAAGCCAAGAGTTATAATTTAGATACCGACCCTACCAGGTTTTCCTATGATATAAATCTGTAGTTAAACTTCCATCCTCATTACGTATTACCATTGTATCTAGAAAGACTAAACGACCTTGATTTTCAATTTCACATGTAAAGTTAATTCGCGGGTTAAAACTCTTAACTGAGTCCAAAAAATTATCAATTCCCGAATTTGGAATTCCGCAATAATATCATCAACCTACCGGTAATTAAAGATAAGTTTGACGGAAGGTGTTTTTAACACTTCGGTTTCGACGTGTTCCATTACGAAGTTTGCCATTGTTGAAATAACTGGCGAACCCATCATCGGTGAACCAAACACTTGTCTAAAACATCTTCCCCCGAAACTAAATTTAGTATGATATACTACAAATTTCAACGCTTCTACCAAATTTTTTAACTCCAGATTTGTATTACTACATCCTATAATGCTATTCCACAATCTTTTAACCAAAATTATTACCAACGATGATTCAACGTTTGTGAACAATGAGATTACATCTAGAGAGACATTTTTAATTTTATTTTTAAAATCTTCCGCATTTTTTACAGCCGAAAAGTTATTTCCCACGTAATGATTTAAAATATTAGACCAAAATTTGGCTAAGTTGTATAAAGGTGAACCTAAACAGCTTACAATTGGTCTCAAGGGAATACCAATTTTGGGCACTTTTGGTAGACCATACATTCGTGGGATCGTAACATGATAATTTTTAAGAAATTTTGGCAGATTTTTCCTAACTGCGCTCCTAAGAGCCAATGCTTACATTTAATTTAGATTGCATTGAAGAAATAACAACTTTCCGAATTTCATTGTAAGTGTTGTTTTCTGACAAGAGTAACTCCATTTTTTCTACATATTAAATTTTTGCCATAAGTAGTAAGTACCCTTATATCAACCTTGTCAGCTTTCAACACGTACAATTTGGGGTGCTCATTCAAAAATTGCTTTGCATTTTGAGCCCCTCGAATCTCTTATTTTATCTCTTTTTACTTTAATTTAAATTTATTATTAAATATTAAGCACTCATCAATCAAGCACTAAGATATTGTCTAAGTAATGCATGTCAAAAAAAAAATGTTAAAACGGCTGCGCTCTCCGGCGGATACTTAATGTTCAACGATTAGTACAATTAGACGCATTGCTCGAAGGCTTCTATGGGATTGGTGAACATGTATTTTTTGTCAATTAAGGTGACATATGCCTGGAGCGAATCGAACGAACCCAAGAACACTACCCGAGGATTTGTTTCAGCGATTATACTCTCGGAGTCGTCCGCCTTTCCAATTTCTGAGAACAAAATATGTGAAGATGGATATTTAGTATGCTCGTTCTGTGTAAACAGATTTGTAGATATCTAACAAAAATAAAGATGAACTGTATTTTACATTTAAAATATAATAATATACGGTCCCTTAATTTTTATTGAGACTAACATGAATCATTTTAAAAATTATATAAATAATAAACCTTTTGATACAAATAATTTTAATTTATTTAAATATTATTTTAATTTTTCCCCATAAAAATATATATTTATTAAAATTCAAATTATTTTTGAAAGTAAAGTAGAATAACCACAGAATAACCAACAGTAGAATAAGTTAATAAAATTAAAATTATTTGTTGCAAAAAGTTTATTATTTACATATATAACTTTTAAAATGGTTCGTGTTAGGCTGCAATAAAAACTATGATTGTACTTTGAGCATATCTTTGACAAGGTTGATCAAGCTGAAAAAAAACATTTTTTGAAAAAATGTTCATCTTTGTAATGGTTAGCAAAAAATTGCAATTTAATACCAAATCGTTAATTTTGCAACTTTATGAGTTGAAACTATTTTATATTCACCAGAAAATTTCGCTTGAACACCCCGTAGCGAAATCATTAAGCAGAACTTTGTGTGTTACTGTACCATACATAAACATATACACTGTACCATACATACACTATGGGGTTGTCATTTTTAATTTTGCTCATCGTTCAATTTTACACTTATTTGCAATTAAAATTCTACATAAAAACGTCCGAGAGTTTAGAATAAAGAGTAAATGATTTCAAATAGAAAAAAAAAACTGAAAAACCTTTATGCAAAGACTGACTTTAACCATATTTATTTATTAAACCGTTACGTTAAAGAAAGAGTTTCTAAATATTTAAGTATTTAAAATTATGATAGAAAAAAAATAAAACTCTAATCCTCGATGGCGTCATAGTATGATAACAAAAAGCTTTCCAACTCACATTTATTTCTTACACTAACAATATAACTTCAGGTTAAATTGTACCTTAAATTGTAACCTTAAAATGTAATTGCGAGACAATAACCTACTTACTATTTTCACTACATTGCACACATAAACAATTTTTATTTATAAATGTCTGACCAATGTTGAATTGTTTATTATGACTGCGGTAGAGTTTGCCGCCACAAAAGCAATTCATTTGTACTAATCGAAAAGGTACATAGTTGTCCCAACCAGTGAGTACGATCGGAGTATTTGTACTACTTTCACCTAGTGGTTACTCAGTGGGAGATAGCTGGCTTTTTCATAGCACCAGATAAACTGAAACATGACAGAGATTACCTGATTTGAACAAAAAACTTTTATCTTCTTTGGCTAAATATTTAGATTAGGACCTCCTGAATACAAAAATTACGCTGCAAGACAAATTATGCGGCCATTTATCCTTACTGCACAAAAACAACGTGTGCAAGTCGGATTTACAATATTCTCAGATCTTTCTATATGCTTAAACTAAGGCCCTCTTTTATAGGGATATACAAATAATGCTGTAAGATAATTTCTGCAGTTATTTAACCTTTTGAGACTAGAAAGATGTATGGAAGTCTGTATTTATGCAGTGTGACATAGAAAATTACATTCGTCCAATCCATTGCATACATTTGAATAGAATCCAGTCCTACCTTTCATCTTTATTCTGACAGCATATATTGTCTTTCAGTTTTATTTTGACATTCTCCTTTTCACCTACGTAGGATAAGGGTAGGAATAGGGTGACCATACCTGATGCAAAATTCAGGATGAACCAGAAAAAGAATCATTTCAACAAAATTTAATTTGAACTCGAACCCAAATGACTGGCCCAATGTTTACTCTTTATGTATATATAGGAACAAATATGTGCATTAGCACGAATAGTATTCCAAACTATTTCTTGCCGTTGGGCCTTGTTTTATTTTAAAAACTCTGCTTCCAGCCTTGCCTTACGGCAGAAAATTTTTTCAGGCCTTGAAATAATAGGTTGTATAATAGGAACTATTTATAGAATTTACAAAATATTGTAGATAATAAATATCACTAAAATCCATCAACAAATCTGCTTATTCCATCCGTTTGATACTGAAGACTGAGAAAATAGTCTGAATTAGCTAAATATACAGTAAAACCAAAGAAAAATTGGTTATACAATGTTTCTAATAAATGGCATCAACCAAAATATCATTAGTGGTGTTCCGCGATATTTCTTGAAAATGAAGTGATTCAAGGAATTTTCAGAGTGTGAATAATTCTGCAGATAGAATCGGCTTTATAACTAAGGTATAAATCTACTCTTAAATCGTAATAAACGTGCTCCATTTGGTGCTGGAACCTGAAAACTTAGTAAAGGCCTGGAGCGGTTATGAAAATAAAAACAAATTTTTCTTTGGAAAATCTAATGTCCTTAAATTTTTTCTAATAACCAAAGTGGCATTATAGTGTCTTGCAATATTTGTTGAATTCTGGCCCTGTTTTATTTAAGAAACTTCATTGAAATTTATTATCTGACTTAACCAATACATTTGATGATCAGTGAATTAGTTGTGCACCAAATTAGGAATCAAGTACTTGCTAACTAAATTTTTTTTAGAAGAGATTTCACCAAGTGCATGTTTTGTGACCAGTCGTCGCCACCAATCCAATTTTATTAGCAATTTTTTTAAAATCAGATACGCAACATATTTCGAGACTGAATAACTGTCCTGTTTGTTTAAGGCTTCGTCCATGTTTTAGTTATTTTTGACCTGGTCACCCACTAAGTACCACTACGGTATCTGACAGTGATATTTCTGACATGTCTGAATTGGCGTATCTGTCAAAATCACGCTTTTGACAATGAAAAGGGTTCAAAGTTAAAGTTGCTTTAAGATAAATTTTCCATTAAGCACTTACGGTTTCGCTGATCGGTATTCTTCCCTACCAGAGAAAATTAAAAATCTCAAAACGATAATCTAAAAATATCTGTGATTTCGTGAAGAGTTGTGGCTGCGTTAAAAACTATTTAGCTCGAGCAGCATACAGAAGCTTAACGCTTTAATAGTAAAATATGTACATAAATAAAGAACTCTAAACAATTAAATAAAATAGTTTTCTTTTAATATTCTAATTTGGCTCAAAAACTAAAAACAATTTTAGTGTAATTTGCTGGATCGTAATTTTTTTTTAACACAAAACACCAGCAATTATTTATGTTTATATAAGGTCTAACTATTGTATTTGTATGTACCAACTGTCCTTCCTTCTGACTTGAAATACTCCCATGAAAATTTGAAACGTACTCCATTTAAAGTTTTCAGAGTGACAGCAATGCAATAGTCATTAAAGATTGAGATAAATGTTTGATATATAAACTATAAAGAGAAATGAAACGTTGAGAATAATTCTCTATATCCTAAATTCCAGCAATTGTTAGTATTTCGCGTACATTAAAAAACAATTTATATTATTCATGTATTGTCCATGTTTGCTAAATAACCACCAATCATTTTGTAATTTTTTCAAATAGTGAATTTATCCTCTTCTCATATAATGCCCTCTTCACTTTGTATTACGAATATTCCAACAACATAATAAGCATTTTAGGCAGTAAGCTTTCAATCACAATAAATGAGTATGAGTTGATGAAACTGAACCGCTCATAATATTTAGTTGTAGCAACGAAATTCAAAACAACGACAGAACATATCATTCATATCAATTACATTGATCTACAATATTGTTCTCGCAACAGCATTAGTCAGTTTATTTTGTTCGCAGTTGACACAAAAGCCTCATTACCAATTAGGTATAACAAAATTACGTTTGTGGCAACTGAAACGAGATTGATACTTTAAAAAGGATTAGGTTCAGTCGGTTCCCACAACGAATGTCTAGGAAATTAGCATCGGCGGATTTGAAGATTTGGAAACGAAGTTGTTGCAACTATCTAAGCATTAGTGCCTATCGTAGTTTGTTCGTACCAATTTCATGTCAACTGCTGCAATCGAAAGTATGTTTTAGCAACTACATTTCGTTCATCACAATGTAAAGTTTTTTCTCGTGACCTCAAGCCAACAAATCATTTCCCTCAGTGTATGTTCTTTTAAAATGTTTACGATGCCAACAATCTCCTTCAACTTTACTTTACGATCACTCAATACAATATCATGGATTTTTTCAATCATTTCTGGTGTTGTTAATTCGAAATTCACCGACCTAAAAATATCATAGTTAGACACGTATTCTTTTTGTGATCGTTTGCTGTTAAGCTTTTCAAATAAAGATATTGAATTGCACCACGAAACACAATCCACCACGACACAAAATGCAGAATACGTCAATTTTATTGTTTGTCAAATGCAAACTAAATGACAGATCGACTTGAAAATGGAAATGGCGCCTAATAAAAGATTATATTTTGAAGATTTAATAATGATAACACATTACAGCGTCGTCTAAATGCCAATACAGGAAACTTTTCAGCCAAAGCAAAACTAAAATGTACAAGTAAACCAATTTAAAACAAGAAAAATCGATACTCATCAAGTTAGGTGAATTTTTCTGGTTTTTCTATACGATAATGATGAAGATAAAACGATAAATCAATTGTTGTATTTTTTATTAATTTCATTGAATATTTATACAAAAATGTAATGGCTACAGGAATATCATTGATATAAATACAGTTTGACTTTATAAATTTATTTAACGTATTATATTTCAAAGGTATCACTGCATAAAGTATGTACAGTGCTTCAAAGAAAATTTCAATGGAATATCACATAAGATATCTCATGTAGATTATTTATTGAAATTATTCGTTAACAAGTTTTTATTTTAACCGTAGTATAGTTTATCACGCCATATCAATGTTGTAGCTTATATTCAATATAATTCATTTTATTTATGTATAAATATAATAAATATATTTAATGTATAGTCATTTATAAAGTACTGTTCAAAATACTTAGTTAATTTATTCATTTAATGTCTTTAAAAATAATTTAATTTCAATTCATAAATCAACTCAAATTATAATTTAATTGCAAGATAAATGTGTCAGAAGAAGGTATTCCGGTATTACGATTTATTTGAAAAAGAATTTTCCGAAAATAAAATGAAAAATGATGTGAGCTTGTATTTATTTATAAACTTACAAAAATACCGTAAGCTGTATGAACCAACGTATATTTGAGAAGATAAAAACTTTCAAGCTGGCTGATTAAGCAGAGGTAAAGCACGGCATTATTAGTGGTTTACATCTTATCCCAAAAACGTATAAAGCAAAGCTTTTTTTGTATTTATTCTTGTTTTGTTTTCCCTGCGGTTAGAGTAAATTTCTGCAATTCATATTTTTCACATTTAGAAATTATATATTAATATGCATTTAATTTGGTCCAACTCTGTGTAAGATAATGTAATTTGTCCAAACATCAATTTTATTTATTTGATTAACGTTCGCGTTTTCACTGCTATTAAAATTAAGCCGCATCACAATTAAATATTTAAAACGTGATTCACCATCGATTAAACTCGAATTACATAACCATTTAAAAAATCTGTGAAATTTAGTCTGAGTTGTTTGGTTTGTAAAAAAATCTTATTTGTCGTATAACCTAAAATGAACTTTTTGTAGTTAAAAATATTTTCCAATTATACTCTTACATAAAGTTCACATCATTGCTTATGTGCCTAGACAATTTTAATTTATGTAAGACATAAACCAAAAATAAAATGAGATTTGTTATTTATTTTCATATAGTTGAGACAGGTATTCCTCGATTATCGGTACAGTGTGTGGTCGTCGGTACGACGATGCACTATTTTGCAATCAAATTGGTTTCAATATTCAATTTTATATGACAAAATGTATTAGAAACGGTGTTGCACACTTAAGGCCGAGCGAAAAAAAAACGTAACCAGGAATAATCTAAAAAAGATTCGAATTCGCTAAAAATATGCCAATTTAATTTTGACAACATTTTTTACTTTTCTAAATAGTTGGTGGGTTCTTGCAAGTCATTCATAAATGGCAATAGGTTCAATCAGACAATATATGCCTCATTTTTCACGTGTTGCTTTGCACACAAGAACATTTGTTGACGATCAGTTGAGAGATTTTAGTTACACACAACAAAATTAATCACAACAAATACAATTCTGTAACTTATCCTTGAACTTGAACTTGATTATTTGATTTTCCAATTTTTTGTTGTGATGTTCACCTGAAATCAAATAGTAAAATTTATTAGTTTGAACTCTTACTTTCTTACTTCTAAATTATTAATTATCATTGCATACAGACATGTTCCATAAAATATTTGCAAACTGAAATATGTAATTAATTTATAAAATTTCTTACCATTTTGAATTTAAAAAACAAATATCATTTGACATTTAATTGAGTTAAAATTAACTTCATTAAAAGTACGCTTTAGGTTCATAGATTAAACGGGCTTTAACCCTCTATCGGGAACTATGTGAAATAAAAATTATTGTAAAACTGCTTCTTAAAGCTAAAACGATAACACATCAATCATTAATAAATAAAAAAAATTGTTAAAAATTTCAAAAAATTCGTTCATTCATAAGTTTCAAATTGGGCAATAAATTACCAAAAACGTTTGGCTCGCCCCAACACGGTCATATTTCGAGGTGACAGTGGGACGCTGATTGATGACTACAAAAGTTATAGCTATAGACTATTTCTGTAAAATCAGAAATTTGATTCGAACGATGCAGTACATGAAATTAAAAGACATCAAATACGCTGGGTTTAGAATAATAAGAAAACCTGGATCGTCATTAAAATTACCACTTTTACCACACGAGACCACTTTTATCAATGCCTAATACATCGTAATGTGCTTGATAAATTTAATTGTTTCTACTTCCCAAGCCCCTAAGGCCCTTCATCTCCGGTGATCCCAAATAACAATATCTAATCTGTGTGACAAAACAAATTATGGTTAAAATTATACCTTTTGAGAGCCAATCGGTTGGAATCAACAAGGTCAAAATGTAAAATTGAATCATCGTTACGAGGCAGGATTAATGCAATGTGCGGTTGACAAACAAAATTTTTAAAATATAATCTTTAATAGTTCCATATAATTCTCTGCAATCTTTCATAATTTTCAAATTTGTGTGCACCTAAAACAAAAATTCGAATCTAAAATTTGGTTTCAATGTACATACTTAACTAAAAAATTCAAAATAAATTAAATTTAAAGTAAAAGTTAGGAATAAGAAAATTTATGAAAAGCTATTTAAAATATAAGAATTTTGTAATTTCAGATAGTCACTTTCACTTAGCTTCAAAAATTTTAATTTCTTTAAAATGTTTCGTTTGTGTTAGATATTTCAAACCAATTCAAATTGTTACAAAATTAGTAAGTGAGATAACTTTCAAATTGGTTGAATATGTCGAAAATTAAAAAAAAAATCTAAATAACTCTGAATTTTGTACAGAACAATTTAAAATCTAAATTTTTTTGAATTTGTACAAAGTTTTTGAGGCGACTCAAGTTCATTAATTGAAAATTTTAATTCTAAGTTATGATGCATATTTTTGATAACTTTAGAATAGTCAGTAGCTAAACCTCAAAAATAGCTTTAACATTAGCTGGTCGCGGGACATTGATTAGTTGCGCGTATATATCGGTTATAAACGATTTTGCCTAGATCCTACACCTACAACCCGATTAACGTAACTTAATAATTTAATTTTCAATGCCTTAATAAAATACAGAATATTCTGACAAAGTTTAGAAAAGAAGACTTCTTCTAATCATAATTAATATGTAAACATATTAATATTTATTATTAAATTGTAAAATAATGATTGTACCAAAATCAATTTTAACACAATTATGAAGATTTCTAAAGCAGTATTTGTATTAAAAAATATTTTTAATAAAGCTATTAAACATTTTTAAGCAACCTGCTCAAATTGAAAAATTATATCTACATAAAATTCGCTAAAATAAGCGGACTTAAATGTATACATGTATGAATAATAAATTCTTGCGCATGTTTTGCTTTACTGAAGTAAAATTCGCTAAATGAAACCGACTAAATGACAAATAAAATAATTGGGTTTTCTGAATTCGAATAATTTATAATTTATTACCTTAGGCTAGACTATAAGAATGAGAAAGGAAAAAGGGAAGATGAATGTTTAGTTTTTTAAAGCAAACTGCTCTCTGAGATTTCGATCCTCAAGGCACAAAAATGACCAAATGACCAAACCCCAGAAAAAGAAGAGCTAAACTTACGCAACTTGCTTTAAAATTTAATACTTCTAAAATATTTTATTAATGCAGTCTTCGATAAATTTTAATGCAGTTGATTGACGGTTCTTCTACAACGTGCTTTACATTCTAATGGAATGTTGCACTAAAATTTAATATAATTGCTGTATTACAAATTAATGCAAATTATATTAAATCCTTTTTAATGCAAGCTTTGTGTTATTTTGTAATACAGCCTTCCACTGGACCTCTATATGTAGTACAATTAACATTACATAAGCAATATTTTTTTAAGTGTGTAAATTGAAAAGTAAACTCGCGAAGAGACATTTCGTTAATCATCTGGCGAAGAATAAATTATTGTAGGTTTAACATTAAAAAGTCGAAAGTTTATACAAAATACACAGCATTAGTTTAAAGGAAAAGTCTTGTAAGGCAAACCGCTATTGTCCTCCATAGCAGCACTTTTCTTCATAGAAGCACGTTCCTTCATACAAAACAATTTTCTTCATAGCAACGAACAAACCTTTTATTAGGAAATCCCTCATTTGTGATTAATCTATTTTGTAAAAAAATATTTTTTCCGTTTATGGTTTTTATTTATTTAAGCGTATTTTCTTGAGAAAAATTTAATTTGACTTATTTTGGATTTTCTTATTTTCTAAGGAAACAGCCAAGTTAGAATTAAATCATTTTGAAAACTAGCCATCCATTCGAAATGAAATTTATATCAAAACCATCTAGTGGCCCTTACAAATAATTAGAATAAGATTCAAATAAGTCAAATGTGTTCTTTGATTAATTAAATTCCTGTACGGGTTTATTCAATGCAATTGCTGTTGTAAATTTGTCAAAGGAAATACGCTTTTTTTACTTCTTCTGGTTTTTAACTCTTTTATTTTAAAAATTTGGGATGCTGCTTTACCATATTCATGAAATTTTTAAATTTGTCTTACACTCGCTGGACAACTCTCATTTTCCATTTTAAAAATTGAACAGACACAAAATCATACCAACAGCTTTCAAATATTTTATTTTGCTTATTAATTTTGTTGAGAAAAAAAAAATATTTACAAATAATGCCTGGGAAATAAATGTGTCGAATTTACTTGATTCGATTTACTCGAATGGAAGAATTCTGCAAGTTGTCTCTATTTCTAATTTTGTTGCGAATCAGTAGGCTTCAAATCTAGTACAATTTGTATACTTTTTATTTTTTACAATGAATTTTTTTAATTTGTTAACAGAAAATGGAGGATAAAAATTAGTTAATTTGTGACAAAATAAGGCATCATTCATTTTAAAAAATTGTATAGTAAAATGCCACAAAAAAGACGCCCATGTAGTTCACCCAAATTTTTGCCGGCAGCACTGCTAGTAGAAATTCTGCGCATATGTTTCCAGCTTAAAGTAAATAAAAATAAAAATCAGTTTCCAATTGTTTTTGATTGTTTCAAATCAAAACGTTTTGTATCAACTGAACCAATATTTAAAAACGTGGTAACAAACTTTTAAGAACTATCGAAAATTTAAATGCTTTATATAAACTAAAGTTACTGGCGTCTTTTTTCGGTAAATTTTAAGAATGAGGGCCCTGCGCTGTATTTAGTTAAAAAAAATGGAAAAACGAGAACATGATTCAAATTTAGCAAGCTAATCATTAAACGAGGTACTACTGTAAGCGAATCGTTCCTTTATTTGAGATAGGTTGAATTTTACAGAACATATAAATTCAATTATAAATTTTGCCTGTTTCTAATTGTTACCGAACTGATTTAATTGAATTCTTTATTTATGTTTTAAACAAATTAAAATTCAGTGAATATTTTAAAATTTTCTTTTCAATGAAAGATTTTTTTTGTAGAAAACAAAATATTAATTATTTGTTTTGTTAATTAATAATAACATTGTAATTTGATATTTTATTTTGCTTATAAAAAAGGAGAAGGTATTAATAAACCGCAAAAATGATGAGATGTTGAATAAACATTTATGTATATCTTAAAATATGTGGTTAAATTTTAACAACATTGCTATATTAAATAAAAGTTAGTTAATTATTAAAAAGTTTGTAAATCAACAATGAAATTCTTTAAGTATCACGCATTTACGTTATGCTTGCCTTTTATTTATTCATAATATACAAGTATGTATTTACTGTAGATTTTGTTAGTTACCTTTTAATTTCAATTATCAAGGTGTGGCTGGTTTTTTGCTCGATTAAAAAAATGATATAAATTCAATTACGTTAAGATGTTGACGGTAAGGATGGAAAACAAAAAGATTTTTTGTTCTTGTACATATATACATACATTTGTACATGTACTTAATATATAATTTAAATATATTTGAACCAACAGATCTATCTATGAAATATCCTTCAATTTATTCGTTTTTTACATGTACATACATACATAAGTTGTAAAGGCCTTGAACGGCCTTGACGTATTTTTAAGCTTTTGAAGAGAGCGGTTTTCTTTATTTTTTTTTCCATTTTTGATAATTTGTCTAATACCTGGTTTAAAGAATTTAGGCGATTGGTGTTGTCGAAAGAGTAGCCTGTATCAAGGTTAACGATATATTTTGTATACCTGAACAATGTATAATTAAACATTTAATGTATTATATACACCTAATTAAATATAATTGCTAAGTGTACTAATTATGAATGATTTCTATTGAAAAGATTATAGCTATGATAATTAATGGCGTCTATTTTAATCTGTTTCCATGAACCTACTCGAATTATAATTAAACACATATTGAAAATTAACGGAATTAATTTAATTACGCTTTTAAAATATAAATTATTTTATTTTAAAAGTTCTACCATCATGTATTGTTTGTTAGTTGCTTTTATTTCATATAAATGTTTTTAATACAATAATTGAGAACATAAAAATAAAAAGAAATTAATTCTGTATGTACGAGTATCTTACAATTTTAAACCATGGGGATTTAATTCATTTTTTATATTTTACCGAACTATTTTTAAATTTATGATTTAGCTTGATGCGAATGAGCGAATAGTATGATTTTATATTATTTGTTAATGTGGAATTTGCATTACAGGTTATACAAATATTGCATGTTTATAGAGAGGAGGATTTAATGTATGATATTAAAATTTACAAAACACTTATAATTTTTCATAAAAAAAAATAGACAGATATTGTTGATTAATCTCAAATACTTCTTTAGTCACAGATTGTAAAACTAACTTAACACATTTTGAACCGTTTTTAAATTCCACGGAATAAAACAACAAAATTTCATTATTATTCTAATCGTACTTTCATGTAGGTGTTGTATGATATACAACCGAATCATTATAATATTATGACACCACATCAAATACATAAAAAAATATCTAAACATTTCTTCTCTAAGCCTTATCTAACACGTACATATTATAGCTTTGCTACAAGCAGAACTTTTAAAGAAAATGTTTACTAAATTAGATAAACGGTTTGAATTTCGACAAAAAACATTTTATGAAGTATTTTCTACAATTTTTTTTAAGTAGTTGGTTTATATTTATATTTATACTCAGTAGTTATACAACAAGTGGTTCGATAATAATCGAATATATAGTTGAGAGGATGAGATGTGTTGCCTAGGAAACATAACGACACTGTAGGTGGTCGAGTCCGCAAGCTGTATATTCAGATGATTTTCGAAGCTCGACTTGTATATATTAAGACTATACGACGAATTAACCAAATTAATTAAACAAATTATTTATTGAAAAATATTAATTGTTTGTTTATATTCATGGATGATATGATTATATATGATTCATTTGTTCCCGACCAAAACACCGTTGTAATACACTAAATCAAAATTGTTGCCATATTTTTGCTTGAAAGGTCATTAAAATTGGTGGAAAATGTATATGTCTTGTGCAGAAATATTAGGTACCGCTGTGGCTTCAGCTCAGTAAATCAGACCCTCTCCCCCTCCCTTAAATTCTTCTGCAAACTGCATTTTATTCATCTCATTTTGCGAACGAAAAGACGAAAAGCTTCTTAGTTTGCTGACTATTTCTCGATAAAGATTTTATAATGGGTATCTGAACCTTTTTAAATATAAATTACATTAGCTGTATTTTTTATAACTCTTGATAGATCTATTCAGATATTTATCAAAAAAATTGGAAAATTGTAGCTATCATACACTTAAAAATACTGGCACTCGCAGCCCTAAGAATCGTGTTTTTTTTTGTCAACGCTGCGTCATTGTGTCGAATCCTTGGCAAATAAAAAAACACTAAAACTTTTTTTTTTAAACTTTTATTAATTCTTGTTTTTTTGTTTTATTTAATTCATTTTTATGTTCACAGTACAGTGGCATCTTTCAAAAAGTACCATTAATTTTTGACATTTAGTCGAGATTCTCACCCAACCAAATTTACGACAAGTCTTGTTTTCATTATATTTTGGTATTCAAAGGGCCCCTATTCCCGAATTTCACATCCATTTTTCACATGTGGACATCTGTCAAAATTCATAAAAATGTTCGGAAATTTAAATTCCTGGGGGCCTATTTTCGAATTTCACATCCATTTTCCAGATGTGGACATCTGTCAAAGTTCACAAAAAAACGTTCGAAAATTGTAATTCGTATATAAAACACATGCGGCATTGACATTTTCCTATATGGGGAATTTTTCCACATGCTTATACCCATTCGGAAATATTCCCTTAGTACCGAAAAAATTCAATTTTTATGAGTTTTGACATATGTCCACATGTGGAAAATGGATGTGGAATTCGAGAATAGGCCCCCTGTATTGTTGAATTCGCTATGGATTTTTTTCGGTTATAAGCGAATATTTCCGAATGGGTATAAGCAGGAGAAAAAAATTCCCCAAATATGAAAACGTCAATAATTACATAGATTTTGACAGATGTCCACATGTGGAAAATGGTTGTGGAATTCGAGAATAGAGCCCAAAAGTATAAATACATAAGGAAAATTGTGAATATATTTTATCCATATATAACAATGAGACGGGCATACTAAAACTTTTGTTTTCTTTCAAAATGTTACTATGATCTTATAAATTTAGAGCAACTTTTACGAAAAATGATAAATACACAGCTTCACATACATTTTCGCAAGAGGCGCTAGTCCGTGCACAAAATTTTTTGTTTACATTTTTTTATATGGAGTTTCGGTAAACACATGTCCATTAAAATTGCAAAATTGTGAATTAAATTTATCTTGAAAAAACGTTGAAGGTTACATTAAAAATTAAAATACTATTTAACAAATTTAATTTAACTAAATAATCCATTGAGCCTTTAATATCTAAGGAAACTATAAATAAAAATGTGCTAACTTTTCGTATTTTATGAGGTTATGTCTAGTTGATAAATCAGCTATAAATATGTCGATAAAATGTAACGATAAAAAGTCCTACTGGTTGAAATTAATGTGAATTAATTGCAGTTTAACCACAAAAATAGAGAACATCTGGATGCGATCTATTGAGATCTATCGAGATTAATAAAAAAACACGACTATTGTTAATTATATTTAAATTTATAAAACACTTACCAAAACCAGTACTTACCTAAAAATATTTCTACCAAAACCAATTTTTGTTTCCCCTTACACAGTAAAAAAAAAATTTAATTTTCAATAGAAACTTTACTATCTTTGTATTGTAAATTTCAAGTTTTACTGTAATAATGCAAAACAATATCAGTTTTAAGTGTATTTTTATGTAAAATGTAATATTCTTGTATTATTAAACTGGAATTTAAAATTAAAAGAAGTTTCTCGAAAATTTACTTACTATTTCAATCATTTTTCCTTTCCTGTTTAAATTTATGAGAAATAATATTTAAGCAACATACTGTTTCATGTAAAATTCTGTGAATGGCGTAATTTTACGAGACAAAAGCAAAAAGTAAAATATTCGTGTTTCATCGTGATTGCGTTAATTTGTGTAAAGTTTTTGAAGAGACTAGTTCATCCTGTAAAAATTTAATAAAAAAAATTAAAAAAGTGATTGTTCTTAATATTATTATATATTTTTGGAAGAGCTACACTATTCTCATCGTATGAAGTTAATAGAATAAATTTATAAAAGTATTTTGAGTTAAATATAAAGCTACTATAAGCAGACCTGACCTAACCTAAAATTTTTTTCATATTAAAATACAAATTAAATTTGTAACCTGGACATTGAGGTAAGTAAATAATGAAATTGTATTTATATTATGTACAACGTATTTGTAAGAATTATGATTTTTGTGGTGATATATTTATAAATTGATATTGTGATATTGGGTGCATTCAGAATATGTAGAGTCAAACACGCGTATTTGATCGAATAACTAAGTGACAAAATGAAAAGCCTAAGTATTTTAGAGATTCTAAAAACTCTATTCTACATTTACGTATATTTTGGTTTGAGCGAAATATTTTATATTTCAAAATATGTATCTAAACTGTAGACTCAACATGTGCTGGGTGCGCCATAAAGAATTTAATTTTAAATGCAATTTCAGATCCTCCAAACCAATTGGAATCTACCATTTATTTCTTTATCCGTTTTATATCAATATACATAAAGTAAATAAAACTACAATGTTCTCTTGTGGCAATTGTGGTGTATCATGTGACAATGAAGACAAATATTTTGTACATCTTAGGTCTCATAAAAATGACTTAAATCCCATATTTAAATGCGTACTTAGTAGTTGCAGTCGAGTTTATTCAAAGTTTATTAGTTTTTCGTCCCATTATTATAGAAACCATCACAAAATTACAAAGCAATCCAACCAAAATAAAAAATACTTAAAATGCCAAATGAAGAAATGTACATTTAAATCTTTTGTAATAGAAGAATTATTACAACATTTACTTAAGCATTTGCGAGTGTCTCAAGCTTATATAGTTTCTTGTCCGATTAACGGCTGTATAAAATCATTTAAAAGTGAAAAAACTTTCAGAAACCACATCAACTATTCACATAAAATAAGATTCTCACGACACCAAAAACCTAACCCTCATGCGGAGTTGAACTCTTGTCCTTCAGAAAATATGGAAGCGTGTAACATATTGTATAATAATTGTTCATATAAAAATAACTCAGAGGAATCTGTTGAATGTGAGGACAATTTGGTTCAACGAACTGATATTAAAACCGTAAATGATAATTTATTAACTAATTTGAAGACTGAAAATAATATTCCCGAAAGAGTAATATCCCTAATCGCGGATAATTTCTCCATATGTTCAGATTTACTTAGAACAACTGTTCGTGAATCTATTGAAAACGTTTTTAGCCAACATGATCCCCAAAATGAATTAAAACATAAAGTTTTAGGGGCAGTCCTTCCTCAACTTAATTTAATTTCTCAAAATTCTTTATCAACTTATAAACGTAATCAAAAACTTACCTCTGAAGGTTACATTGAACCTATTAAAATCAGCTTGGGTGTAAATAACTATCATAAATTCTGTTTTTATTATTATATACCAATACTTGAAACACTGACACAATTATTTCAGGAGTCCGAGATTTTATCACAGTTTAACAACAAACAGAAAAACAACTACTCTAAATTTTGTGATTATACTGACGGGTTTTTATACAAAAATAGTAACTTTTTTTATCGCCAAAAGCGAATTGAGCTTATTTTATACACCGATGCATTCGAAGTTTGTAACCCTTTAGGTTCTGCCAAATCTAAGCACAAAGTTATAGCGATTTATTTTATGATCGGAAATTTAAATGTTCATAACAGGTCTAAAATAAACAATATAATGCTAGCATTGCTTTGCACGGAATCTCATGTCAAAACTTTCGGGTTAAATAAAATTTGTGAAAAATTATTAGTAGATCTTAAAAAACTAGAAACAAATGGTATCGTATTTAATCAAGAGATAGGAAATGTTAAAGGTTCCCTTATTGCAATTTGTGCAGATAACTTAGGTGCTCATCAAATCGGAGGATTTTTAGAAAATTTCAGCTCATCTGAGTATTTTTGCAGATTTTGCCATTTAACGCTAAAAGAATTTAGAGAAAATTTTCGTACAAAGAGCAAATTAAGAAGTGCATCATCTTATGTTGCAGACGTTAAACTATTGGGGTTATCTGATTCTGTTCATGGAATTAAACAAAATTCGTGTTTCAATGATTTAAAATATTTCCACGTCAGCAATCCTGGTCTTCCACCCTGCATCGCCCATGATTTATATGAGGGTGTGATTGCTTTCGACGTATGTCTAGCTATACATTATTTTGTTAATATTAACTGGTTTTCATATGATTATCTTAATCTCAATTTACACCGCATACAAAAAGCTTTAAAGTATAATGTGAGTTTCCCTGAAATCAAATATAAACATAGAAAATTAACTGGGCATGCGCTACAGAACTACTATTTTCTAATTTCATTACCACTAGCAATAATAGATAAAGTTCAAAATCCTAACGATCCTGTTTTAGAAATGATCACCCACCTTTTAGAAATTTCCCAAATTGTTTCGTCCCATATAGTAACAATCACACAGGTTCATATCTTAGAAGGCCTGATTAATAGATACATGGAGTTGCGGGTATTGCTATTTCCGGGTGTGATACTTAGACCTAAGCACCATTTTCTGCAACATTACACTGAATTAATAAAACAATTAGGTCCACTAATTAAGTTTTCCACTCTTCGGTTTGAAAGCAAACACCAATATTTTAAACAGATAGCTGTAAAATCAAGAAACTATATAAATTTGTTAAAAATATTTGCAGAGCGACATCAAATTCTGCAATCTACTCTTACGGAAAAGCGGTTTTGTGCTGAAATTTCAACAACAAAGTTCATGAGATTGGTACCTGATAATTTTTCAATTTATATTCCACACACTTTTGTATTTGAAACAAACAGCTTGACATATAATAATATCAAATATTTCTCTGGGCAAGCATTGGCGATTTCTAACATTAACAATGGATATGTTGTTTGCTGTACCATAAAAACAATTTTGGTTAATAAAATGGTTTCTAAAATAGCTTTCTTAGGAAATTACTTTAGAATGATGTTTAACTATAAGTTAGGAATATTTCAAATAACGGACTCAGACGATGCACTAAATATAATTTCCTTGTTAAACCTTTCCTCTCCTTTTCCCTTTATTCCGATAAAACTTGGATCAACAACATTTGTCTCTTTACAATCAGCTATTCCAATTTATTGGTACGTTCTCTCTGATTGGAAAAATAATGTTATTCAATGTTTAAGAAAAACAAAGAAATTTATTTATTTATTTAATATTTGAAGAAATTCTACAAATATCAACCACAACATGACATCTCAGCAACGCCTATTCATCAAAATATGGGACCGTGATCGTATTCTAAAAAAAAGCTTTATGTGTGGCGAAAATTTGCAGATTTTAATTGAAAAGGGTAATTACGTTTTTAGTTATACATATATTGTTTTGTTTGTTATAGTCAAACTCGTTTTATAAGTGTACCATTTTCTTTCAGCAAATAATGCAGGTATTCCAGGCTCAAAACTGGTTCTCGAGTCAGATGGGACGGAGGTAGATGAGATAGAAGTTGTTGAATATTTTTGCCAAAAAAACGAAATTTTCCAGCTCCTTGAGAGTACAACTCCGTGGGTACCACCACCATCAACTTCTTCAGCGATATTACCACCAACAACTCCAGAATGGGTACCACAAACATCATCTTCTGAAACACAAATAAGGTATATTTGCGATGATAAACTAACTACGGATAATGTAACAGATCCAAATTCGGATAATATAATAACATGGATAGCAACAAACGCCAACATTAATCCAGCAGCAGACGTAGAACCGCCAGATAGTCCTTTAAGTTCAACGATATCAATGTCGAGTGGTAGACTCACGTCAATAAGTTCTGATTACTCCGGTAAATCAGAGAGCATTGGCGCCAAACAAGCGGAAAAGCTTTTCTCAGAATACGAATTTCCAACTCAGAAAATATCTGAGCAAATACTACAAATATTAAATCAGGGCAAGCCACTTGGCCATTTATTTTCTGATTTCATTCACAGTATTGTGAATGATATGCGCTGTAAATCATTTTACATTCCGCAGAAAGTATTTCGAACAGTTTCAGCGCCGCTGATTAATCAATTCCTCCTGAGTTTGGCAGTCGTCGATAGTAAGGGAAAATTAATCTGCACTGAGCCGGTTACTTTGGCAACAAAGCTTTGCAATCACAATAACTACCTAAATCGAGCTTCGGAAAATCGCACTTCAACTCAATTATTAAAACGGAAAACCAATTTATCAGACGGCGTACCAAACTTTTTTAAAAAAAATACAGTTGAAAAGCTACTATCAGATGACGCAGCAAGTGACCTAAAACTATGGTTAAGGGAAAACTTCGGAAAAGATATAAAAAATGAAAACCTAAATAAAGAAATTTTAGAAGCTTTTAAAAAAACATTTACACAGCAACGAATATTTCTAAACGAAAACCCTACAATCATTGAAGTAACGCAACATTGGCCGCACTTGTTGTCGCAAAAATATCTTACTTCCCATTTTTGCGACTTAATGAATATCGACGAATATTTATTTTTCAATAATTGGAACGCGTTGAAAATTACTATTCTAAAATTAGGCAGTAACTTTAGAAACAAACCTTTACAAAATTGTATCGAAGAAGACGAAGATATTAAAGTTCTACATATAATTACAAATCATTTTAAAGAAAACTTGGATGTACTTTTGAAAAAATATTCGGTAATTAATGTTATTCCATTATTACAAAATCATTAAAACTATAATATTTATTTATTTTTCAGTTAGGAACTTCATTTAACGAGCTGGAATTACCTCCTTCTACGCCGTATCTGGCTATAATTGGTAATTAAATGTGAATTCAATTAAAAAAACACAGAAACCTAAAACAAACATATTTTTTATTACAGATCAGGCTGAAAATGATAAAATCATATACTTTTACATTGAGGGGCATGTATTGGATATAAAATGTAGTTGCATTAAAACCGCAGTATTCTTAATAATGGCTGCTTATTTTGTTTTTAATATAAAATATCCAGCAGAATTGTCTCAGTCACTAGAAGTAATGCAAAAAGCATTCTTGAATGTGGACGTAAATTTCTCTCGGTCAAAAAAAAATAAGATGAACTATAAATCGAAAGTCGTGAATTTTTTAAAAAAAATTTTAAATGATTAATCTAAGTTACTAAGTAACACTTGGTTAGGCAAAACAAAGTAGCAATAATAAAATTTAAAGCCATACGAAGTTATTTATATAACTCAAATAGCTAGCTTTTTTTTAGTAAAGTTGAAGTATTTTCTTAATTATAATTTTTATAATATTCGATATAGATATTTTATTTAGTTTTAGAATGAATTAATTTATGAAAATCAATTGAATTTGTAATATTTAAAATATAACCTTTAATATAATCTAAATAAACATGAACACAAAATTCTAAAATTTATTTCATTTACGCAATTTACGCGATAATTCATGGAAAATTGTATGTATGTGTTTTGGTATGTAAAAATACCAAAATTACGTAAAATTACAGGTAAGTTAATGTTTACAAGTACAAGATATTTCTCGTTCATGTACACACGTCATGCAAAATTACGAATATTATCATGGAAACTATTACATGATTTTGCTAGCAGATTTATGGTTTATTGCGTTTAATTTTAAATGGTTATTTATTATTAACATTTAATGTGATTTTACGTGAAAAGGTTCGGCAATTTTGCCCACCTGAAAATACACGTAGAATTCAATCAATTTTTTTTACTGTGTACCTTAATCATAAATGCTGTAAATATGTACATATTTCTGCAATTTTTCTTTCTTTTTCAATCAATAAAAATGTATTTCCCACTTTGATCGATGACATTTTTTGTCGTTTCTATAAAAGATTTTTTATTGAGAAACAAGTTCGTTCTTAAAGCAATTTCTGCAGGTTTTTGTGGGAGAAAACAATTGTCTAATCAAATTTTTAGTATGTACATAAAAAATAAATACAGTTTTTCCATGTTTTGTTTCATTAAATTCCTATCACTCTTGTGCGAGTAGATATAGATGTTTTATTTTAGGAACGTATTTTGCCACAATATTAAAGTAATTCCAAAGTTAAATTCAAAACCAACAATACAAGCTTTCATAGCTTTAATATTAAATTTGTTTTAAGCCAAAAATATTAACTGTAGTAGGATGCACTCTATTTTCTATAAGAAAGGAAGTAAATCGCTTTTTAACGAACACCAGTTAATGAAATTTTCACTATAACGAAATTCCACTATAACGAAACTTTACAAAAATAAATTTTCACTATAACGAAACTTTACAAAAATAAATAAAAAAATTTATAATGAACGATATTCACGCCCGAACCTTAAATTATTGTAAAAGCTAAACTGGTTGAACATTTTTTTAAATAGCTAATAATTAATATTGCATATACGTACATACATATGTATATTTTGAAAAATTAAGTCACAATTTCTTATGCACATATCAAATTCTTTTGAAAATTCATTGCTAAAAAATTTGTTTCAACTTCATAATATATAAAGCATGTTTCATTTCGGTAGAGATTTTCACAACAACCCATTACATTGAGAAATAATTCTTTGAATCTAATATCTACAGACGACTTAACTCAACTGTATACATCTTTATTCAGAAAGGAAGGATTAAGATAAATTAAAGCTAGGATTATTTATTACCGTCTGTGTGGTTTTACTCTAAATCATGTCATAATACAAAACGCAAAAGGTAATGTAAAGGCATGGTATATCTTTTATGGAAGCCTAAAAAATGATGGATTTTTTTGTAATTTGGAATGAAATCGGGTCGAAAACTTTAAAATATAACGAAAATCTAAAAAATAAATAAATTTTCGGGACAAATGAAATAAAAAACTAAGCTCAACATCATAAGTAGATAGTATTAGTCTATCGTCTATTACCGATTTTCCATCGTCAATAGTATAATAGCATAATAGTATAATACTAGTAGTATTATACTATTATTCCTTGTCGGTTTTCCATCGCACGCGTTGAAGTTAGCACCAATTATAGTTTTTTTTATCTGAACGTAGGTATAATTCTTATTTTGAAAATGTTAACGTCTATTCATAATAAAAAAACAATTAAAAATAACCAAGCATACGCATTAGTTGTGTTTTTAAAAAATTAATGAAATGTATGGAATATGCAGATAACACCAAAAAAAAACAAAAAAAAAATCGAATGGTAATTTAGTGAATTGTCAAAATAATACACTGTCAGATAAATTTACAATGTTAAAAACACAATTTGCTACCTATTATATTTTTGATAGCTAGTATAACAAAATATTATATTTATACTATTATACTATCAACTTCGGTTTTCCATCGTCGTAGTATAATAGTATAATACTATTATACTATTATACTATGACGATGGAAAATCGGTATATGCTACAACATAGTAAATTATAATTCTCAAGCTCCGACATAGAGGAATCGTTTATAAACATCGCACGGCAATTTTATTGAATACATTTTATGAAATTTTTCTTTCAGTTAATGTTGTTAAACCAAAGTTTTTCAACTGAATTTAAGGAGAATTAGAAATCCAGTCAAAGGCATTTATGGTGAAGAGCATTAACATCCGTAGAATTAACTACAGCGAGCCTTATTTCTAGAAATAATGTAGCAGTTCTTCGCGAACGAATGAAATGGATTAAGCGCAGACAAAAACAGATCATTGGAGAAAAAAGGAAAAAATGAAACTTTGGGTAACCTTGAATTGTCTTCTGCAATTAGAATTTTACAATTGTGAAGAAGCTCTTAGAACAGGTGACCAAAATATTGTCAACATTTATAACCATACCTGTTGAATCTTTCAACTCTAGGTCTTATGCACCAAAAATATTTCATTTTAAGATCTTTGACACCAACTATAATGGGTACAAAATGCAGTGCTTCTTTAATATGAATGACTAAATTTCAGCAAGTTTCTGTTTATTCTTACATTTAGGTAGTCTAGCAGAATTAGGATTTATAAAGGAAATAAATTGCTCGGCCGTGGTCACAGTCACATTTTCATAAATAACTCGGTTATTTTGCATTTTATGAAAAAATATAAAACGTTAAAGTTCGACGTAAAATTTTCTATCGATATGTGTAGTTACTTATTTAATCCTTTCTTGATTATTTAACTATTGTCGTATTAATGAACTTATAATTATTATACAATAATTTTCCTTTTTAACTTCGTTTATTCTAATCTAAAATAATTTGTTATCGTCCACTCTTAATCCAGTTTATTCAGTTTAGTATTTAAAAAAATTTCAAATTTGTTTCAGTTTTGGTGCATGTTCATTCAAATAAATTTTTAATATGAAGGAACTCTTGTATAAGAAAGTCAAAATCGCTAATTAGTTTCATAATTATTCACATATTAAAATAGGGAACTCTTCAAAGCTGTTTAGCTTTGAATGATTCAGTTTATTTTTTTGGTATACTTAATTCATTGTATTATAGTTGCATCGACAAATGTGTTGGAGCACGTTTCGATATTTTTTTTTTTATTTAAATATATTTTATGTAATTATGTACAATCTAGTCTCCTGGACTAATGGGCAACTTGATTCTGACTTAATTTACTAACTTATATTAATCTATGGCTTGTTCCCGTTGGCGTTCCATAGTATCTGGTAAGTTGAAGTAAACCACACCTTTGTTGTGGATTTTAAATCAGCACAGTGCTCTTTACTCTACCAATTAGACCAGTTGAAAGGGTTTGGTTCTTTTATTTCAGCGTACTAAATTCGTGTTGTTTATGAGCTCAGTTGCCTTAATGTTCACATGTTGTTGGAGCCTTTTTTCACGTCTCTGTACATTTTCCTTATAAAATTATCTATTAAGAATACGAAAAAAATAAATCGTTGTAGGTTGCGAAACGACACATTTTCCGCAGCTAGCAAGGAAATAAAGAATACCTGTTTCACAGTTTATGCCTAATTGATTTACGCGAATTTTTAATGCTAGTTAACCAAAAATTCTCGTTCGTTTGGATTTGGCTTAAGAATTGAATCTTGGTTAAAACCCTTTGAATAATACGTAATGTCTGACAGGTTATCTGACAGGGCCACTTTTCTCTCCGGGACTTTTCACTTTAAATTTGGTTTTTACTTAATACCATTTTTGGATTCTTACTTAAAATTTTATTTGAGTACGACCTCCGATATAAAATATATATTTAACACTAAGAATTCAGAAAAATTGAACCGTTGAAGTTTTTAGGTTATTAAATTAATTTGAGAAAATTTCAATATACATTTGAATTGAAAAGTACATAGAAGTTCATTATTTTATTATTATTAGTCGATTAATATTTAGAGCAGAATAGTTTTGTGACATATCCTCTTGATTTATGAAACTGACATTTAGCAAATTTAACATTATATTATGTCTATTTAAACATGCAAACGTAGTGCCTATGCACATAAGTAAAATTTGTCAAAATATTTTTACAGTTATGCTTAATATTTTTGATGCACTGCGACATAATAAAACGGATTTAATGAATTTTTGAGGTTTAGTCGCAGTTTGTCAACCAAATTTTAGCTAATCGCGTTGTTTGGATTAGAGTACTTGCACGAGGTTTTAAATCCGATTTATTAAACCGCAGTACAACTAGAGTGTAAGGCTAAGGCAGTGAGAGCCATTAGATAAAACTTACACACAAATCTTTAATGGTTAAAGCAAATAGGGCTTACATTTTCATGAAACGCTATTATTTATATATTAAAAAAGTTATCATGATTGAAAAGCAGGCAGTAGCTGAGACGTAGGTCTAAATAATTTGTAGAAGTGGTTGTAAGCAACTTAGGAGCATCGAATACCTAAATAAACCTATGCTAAATAAAATGATGGTTTAGTTAAGACTGTGGGGTTGTAACTGGAAGGGCCCAGAAAATATAGTTTGAAACGGGAGAATGACGCCGAAATACCATATACTGTACCTACGGCCAAAATCAGGGCTACCGAAGCTAAATATAATTTAATCTATATTTCGGTGCCGTACTACTCAGGGACTAAGCAGAGATCATTAGCTGTCCTTTACTAAAATTAAATTTCGTTTCGAACCTACTATAAAAATTTAATTTGCTATGACCACCTATACATTTTTCCCTATACCAACCCTCCATCGTATATTATACAATTAGTATATGTATACCATCGGACAAATGACCACCTAACGGGAATTTGCTTAACTTATATTAACAAAAAATTTGTTTTTGCGTAAGTTGTTTTTATTTTAATTATTTCTGTAATATAAAAGTAAAATATTTACAAAAGAACAAAACTAGGCGAGATTGTGGATTTAACTTTATTATTGTGGAAAAATGTTGCGCCTATTGTTGTTGTGTATTCTCTTGAAACTTGCACAAGATATCCAAGTTTGGGATAACAAAATATTAAAAGAAAATTTAGGGGAAAAAACAAACTAAGGACGAGTTTTATACATTATCTATTAAACATAAAAAAACCCTAGAAGAAAACATTCACAGAGACGCTTATCGAACCTGCACAACATACCCTTACCTTAGTACAATACGCTCCTAAGAGAATGTAGGGTTTTATTCCTATGATATCTTTCCATACAGTCAATAATCTGTCGAAACATTTCAATTTCGTAAGAAATCAGTTTCCCATTCGCATATCTTGCGTGACGATTAATAATAAATCCAAAACTGTCGCATTTCTAGAGGTAAACAGACCGTACCCGCGGAGATAGCATATCAGTTGGTGGAGAAAATCATCAGTTTACAGCCGGCAATTGAACAAACAACCGACTCAAAACACGTCTCTAAAAACTAAACCAATATTTTTAAGAAGAAAAGGATTAAGATTTTTTAAGATATTTTGATTGCTTTAGAATAATTAATAATACTTCACATAAACCGGATATTAATCGATCATACAAAATATGTTTTAATGGTTGTCTTTTGTCTAATGTTACTTACGTTTTGTGTGTATACGCTTTTATTAATTATTAATAGAATTACAATTGGTAATTGATTGAATCTAAAAATATTTTATTGTTTATTATAATAGATTTCTTGGAAAATTGTTGTTTTATTTAATTTGTATTTAATTCAGCTACTTATCTTTAGATGATGTCATTTTATCGGGTGTAATTTTCATTTTAATTATTTAGCTGTATGCAGGATTGATTGATAGATATCAATTTTCATTACATTAATAATAAATGTATTTTATTGACAAGATAAGACGAGGATATCATTGGTAAATTACTGAATTATTAACTAATCAAATATATTATGGCAGCGCTGTCCAAATTATGTGTGAGCGGGGCCCATTTTTGTCATGGTCTATCGAAATATATTTTGAGGTTTTACTGTGTTTTTTTGAGTGTGTCAATTATTTTCAAAAACTTTAGTTTCAATTCGTCGTGAAATTTTTGTTTTTGACAACAACCCATTAAAACGTTGGTATATTTGTACGATTTTGTATTGAATCTGTATTCATTCTTTGCACGCATTCTAAGTGTTTCTACTCACACCGGAACTGGTTTCGTTAAAATCTGTTTCGGTTTCTAAAATTTAGATCGGTACAATAGTTTCAAGTAACTTAATAAAAAGGCCTGTCTACCTACATGGACACAAGGAATTGCAGAAAAGAGGACATTTCTTTTAAAATGAAGTGTCAAAAAGATCACTTGAAAACGAAAATGAGAACATATTCTCTTTAAAAGAGATATTCTGACCACTCTGTACCACCAAATGTTGTTAAATGCAACATAATATTAACTCAATAATTTATGTGAGGTATTGTTTAAAATATTTCACTTATTTGCCGTTTCTTTGCAGCTACGGAAATCAAATTGAATTCATTACTTTTATTCAATCTCCTTTTAAGTTTCATTGAGTATGAAACATTTCAAGGCATTTTATTTCAACTTTCTCATTTACAGCTATTACAAATACAATATATAAGTACATACCCATAGGTGTCAGGTCTTTATACCGATGTATGTAATTCAGGTCTTTATGCCGATGTATGTAGTCTGTTTCTCACAAAATGTAAATTAGCTTGCTATAACCGTAAAATTTCTGATTAGTACTAAAATGGTAGTAATCATTTATAGGAGTATCCATAGTCCAATTATTAAAGTTATAGCTAAATACTTTTTACATTTTGTGAATGACTGGGATGATGATTCATAGTGGTGATGGTGAACAATATAACAAGGGAGAGAAACACATTTTTTCTATGGTGGTTTATGAAAAGAGTGAGAGAATTTGAAATAAATTCAAATGAGGCCGCATGTACATATGGTAACAGTTTAGAAAGATATTGTATGACAACGTCACACGTACTATGTAGTTTACGTCACTTGTGATTCGAAAATTTCTGATTTTTTTGTAGTTTTGCAAAATAATTTTTATTCATTTATTTATCAAATCTACGTACTCGTGCAAATCCATACTCGTACAACATATAAAACAATAATATATCGTCTTTACAATTAGGAAATAGGAATAATGTTTCCCATTGGGTAGGATATGACTTCCATAGAGGAGTTTGTTGGCAACAGTAGATAATTTAAAATATTGATTTGTCGCGTTATTGTTAAAGTATTAAATTACTAAACTTAATTTTATTATTACAAAAACTAATTTCAATTCATGTTCATTCAAAATTTTTCTTCGTTCATTAGCCCAAATATAATTAAGTAAACGATACATAAAAATTCTAAACATAAATTTTATAAGAGTAATGTTATGTTTTTATTTTTCATCCATTTAGTTCAAATTTGTTTAAAATTGTCTCTCTTCTTATACTCGCAGTTATATTCTGCCACTTTTATTTACTATCAAAACTGTTTACATTTTATGGCAACGTATCACAAGTTACAGATTCATGTAATGTCGGCTGATTTTGATTAAAATTGGCATTGACAAACATGCACTTATTTTGTTTAAACCTAGTACATATCGTTCAATTAATTGTCGGTCTTTTTAAAGTGAAGCCATTGTGAATTCTCGAAACCATACACTTAATGAAAATCCTTTAAAAATAAATAAATTGTATTTCCAAATATTGTAAGCACTCAAAATCTTATTCTTAAAAACCAAATCTCGTCGTGATGTAAGCGATACACATTCATTTATAGACCGGGAGAGGTGGAATGAGAAATTCTAACGAAGAGGTTCTGTTTCTGTTAACATTAGAAAAAAATTCGTTCAACTACCTCTTCAAAACGGCTCTTATTTCTACTGAAAAAAATTTCAAAATAAACTAATTTTTGTGAAAATTGTAGAATGCTGCTAAATTGTTGAACACAGTAAAGTTTAACAAAATTTGTTTCAAAAGTTATTTTTGAAAAGAAATTAAATTTTTGAAAGCCATTTTGAAGCGGTAACGTGTTTGATTACCTTGAAGCCCCTTCTTTTTTTTTAAACTAAATTTTTTGTCTAATCTTAAGGGATATAAGATATAGTCGACCAGTAACAATTTTTTGACTTCGATATTCGACTGAAACTTTGCTGAACACTTCGTTAGATTTTGTTATACCATGGCTCCCGCTCTATTACATTAGTTGATGTATATGCATATTCAAAGTTGTGTCAACTTTTTTTGGTCAATGTTCCAAGACTATAAAAAATTGGTTGGATTTGTAGTATTTTATAGTTATAGTCTAGCGATTTCCTAAGAAAGAGTTAAAATAGTTTAGCAAAGGTTAATGACATATAAAATACAACTTGAGTTGTACGCTTAATAACAAAATTAAAGATATTTTTATGCAGCAAGAGACAACTTGCCATTTCTTTGTTGCAAACAAATCACAATGTATAATAATATTTCAATATACAATCAATAATTTTAAAGGTCTTAATATTTCCTTTAGGGTAAAAATATATTTTTGTTAGATTAAACGATTATATTTTGTATGGAGCTGAAAAAATTACGCAACGGCGATGTATTATAAATTACCTTTAATATCTAAAAGGTTAAATAGAGTTCCACTGAAAGTCTGAAAACAAAGTGGTGTGAAAAATTAATTATCGATATATAACATAGATTTAGACTATAAGACAAAATGTTTTGTGAATTTGATGAAATAACCGTTATTTTTATTTCTATTTTTTCAGATTACAATAATACAACTAATCCATTCGAGTCCAATTAGAAAAAATGATATAATTTCTGGGAAAGAATTTTTATCACTGTTTATTGATCATAACCAAGACAATATTAAATTAGATAAAAAATCAATACCAAAAATAAATAGAAATAGTCAAAGCAGTAATAATAATGATAGTGATAGTATTTTACCAATAGAAAAAATGTTTTCAAATGAACGTAGCACTATTAAACCGGATGGTACTCGGAATGATGGTATGTTATCTAATGAAAGTATACAACATCAATTAAGTAATAAGCCTATAGAGCTATCATCATCATTATCAGTTTCAACATCCTCTTCATCATCGCATAGTGGTGGCAAATCGTCAGTCGAACAACAAAATTCGGACGATACCAAAAATTTTCTAAAACATACAAAGACTGATATAAAAGTTATTGCTGTTAGCGTATCATCATCAATAAAGCAATCAAATGTTCATAAGGTAAAAATAAATGAAGAATCGACATCTAGATCAGTAATTACTACAACATCGTTGCCACCAAAAATTAAATCCACAACTTTTATACCTGTATACGAAATCGTGGATGAGGGTGAAGTTATTGATGACGTTGAAACTAATAAATTTATTTCTAATTCTCATAAGACTGATTTTACAATAGATGAAGTAGACCCATTAACACAATCAAATAAAAATAGCAATGATGATTCAATGAGAAGTGAATCAACAAACATAAATAGTTTTCTACCACCGCCCAATCAATCATCACAACAACCAAAATCTAGAACACAACGAAAACAAGATCCTATTGTACCATACCAAACGATTGTTTATCATGACAACAAAAGTCTTGATGACAATCTAACGAATCAAGATTCACGGCCGATTAGCTACAGCTCCGTTTCGCAAACTATTGGTGAAATACGATCTTGGCGTATAAATAGTAATGCATCACATCAATCGCTGCCAAAAATTTATTCGGAACCTGCGAAAATATATTCCGAACCATCGAAATTTTATTCGGAACCATCGAAAGTATATTCAGAACCTTCTAAGATTTACTCTGAACCGGCTAAGGTGTACGGAGAACCGGAAAAAGTATACTCACAACCAGCTAAAATATATTCGGAGCCAGCCAAAATTTATTCTGAACCGGCAAAAATATATTCAGAACCCGCGAAAATTTATGGCGAACCCTCTAAAGTGTATTCAGAACCAGCCAAAACATATTTTGATTCCACTGTTACAACAACACCAATGCCATCGCCCACATCAGAAAAGCCATTAACAACTCCATTATCACCTCCGGTGAAACCACAACTAACCCGACGCATAATATTTAATCTAGATCGTTTGCCATACGATTTATTGAATGCACCCATCAGTGACGAAAATCCGACGACAGAAAACTACATTCGTAATATCGTAATCAATCGTAATTACAATGATAAAGTTAACGACAAGCCAGAAATATATGTATTGAAGGCGAATTATGATAGTCAAAAATGTGGTGATACTCTAGTCACATCAACCCAGTCACCTAATTTAGAATTGTATACACCAACACCGGAACAAACATATGAAATTGAGCAACCGGATAGTGGTGGCTTATCATACAATAAACCATCAAATAATATACCACCGTCTGCGACGCAAACATCGGACGAGGAGGATTCGCAAAAAGTGGGTTATGTGGTCGAAGGGCGTAACTACCGAAAGTATCGTGTTGAAGAAAAAACGCCGGACGGTTTTATTGTTGGTGAATATGGTGTGGTGAGCCATAATGATGGTTCATTACGCGGCGTGAGGTATACGGCGGATTCTAATATAAATCCAAAATTGATATACGACGCATTGCTGAAATTTCTATCGCTGTGAAAATTTTAGAAACCAGTAGTATTAATTTAATTAATTTTTTTTGTATGAAAATCTCGAATGTAACTATGGAAAGTTAAGAATGTAAATGCCATATAAAATATTTTTGCTAATCAGATTTGACACAAAATATAGGGACACATTTTAGCCTTATTAAATCCAGTGTATTTAAGCAATAAAATAAAGTTAGTCAATTTTGCACGCTCCTATAAACTGCAACTTATTAGTTAAACTATGTATATGAATATTTGTTTTATAATTTATTCTAATGGAATTTCCCTTTACGATTTGATTAATATTTTATGCAATCAATTCCGCGGTTTTAACATTGAATTAAATCATTAAAGGAAATTTTGTTTATAAAAATAAATTAAATTATTAACTTTCCAACAACAAAACAAATTTCCATTTTTCCTACAAAAAACGAATTAGTAACTAGTTATTAACTAGAAAGTATGTACTATACACAGTGCCAAATAGAAATAAAACTAAAAAAAAATTCAATTTATAAGATTCAAGAATGTTTTTGAACGATCGATTCAAAGCATAATAATTATAATAAATTAAAAAAAAAAAAACGAATAAAATCGATACTGGAAAAAAGACTTTTTTGTAATAAGTAAACAAAAATAAAATAAATTAAATATTAAAAAAAAAAAATTAAATGTGATAGTAGATTAGCCTATTATAATATTTTTTTATAAAAATATAATTTTTTATAACATAATGTCATAATAATGATAAGTAACGTCATAACTATTCATTAATATTTAAGTAATACGGATAATAATGATAAAACCATTAATTGTTCTCTAGAATAAGATATTTAAACAATTAGAATGTCTAGAATATTATTTAAACACAAAACTGTAATTTAATATGTCTTAAATTAAAATCATTTGGAAAAAAAAAATTTTGTCTTTTGGTAAATTTCACATAGAATTGAACAATGCACATTTATTTAGTAGTTGACAAAAAAAACAACAAAATCTTTTTGAAAATATGATTAATAATTTAATACAAAATAGATTATTAAAATTTAAAAAAAACATTCTTTTTTGTTTTATTTATTTTATGTTTTTTTCGAACGTTCTTTATAGTTGATAATGAGGTAAGGAAACAATTTTGTAATTACAGTATGTATAGAAAAGACAATCGTGCATAGATAGCCAAAATGGTAAGTTCGCTCGCGAATTCTACAACATCAATCAAGAATAAATACAGGCTTTGACTTTTGCGTCAGTTAGGTTTTTGATGTGAAAACATCTTAAGCGGGGGTACGAGTAAGTCAAAAATTTCATGTAAAAAAGGAACGGAAAATCCGGCACGAGCGAAATTGTAAATTATATACGAGAAAAACGAACATAAAATACACCGAACTTGCATAGTATATAATCCGAATTACAATTTCCGTCAGATTAAATGGAAAGATACAAAAATTATGCATGTATAGTGCCAATGTTTCCAGGTTATTTTTTCTAAAATCTTGCCAATCCAAAAAAAAAATCTTTATGGCTACAAATCTTTTTGTTACTTAACACTTTCGCTGCCACAGATGCTCCGGTGCATCAAGAATTTTTTTCATATAGTACGCCGCTGTGTCACCTACACATCATGCCAATTTTGCATTATACCAAGCCACATGTGAACCCGCACATCATGCACTTTTTCCTTATAGCAAGCCACATGTGCACCTGCACATCATGCTTTTTTTATCTCTACTAAGCCTCTGATGTACCGGAATGTAATGCATTTTTATCTCCCTACAGGCCGTTTGTGCACCGTAATATCAATTTTATTTTCTATCAAAACGATTTAAAACCACAACTAAATGCAAAAATTTGAATAAATAATGGTAAAATAATTTCATTGGTTCTTTATTTCAAACAAATTCAAACAACAATAATAAAAGGAATAAAACAATAAAAGGAACATACAACGAACAAAATTTTTGAAATGTTGGAATCGTTTATTTTCTTAAATGGGACTTATGTGACATATTAAAATGTTTTAGGCATAAATTCTTTCCGCACTTTCTTCAATTATATTTGGTGAATCCCCGAATTGCATAAAAAATAAACGACTTACCCAATCATTATGATTTACTGGTAACTCAATTGCCTACGACAAATTAACCTATTACCTACAGGCCAATGAGTTACGGGTGCAAAAGTTTAATAACAAATTAACTATTACATATTTTTTAATGAGAATTTGATCTAATATAATAATTTCAAGAATACTACAACAAAAAACAAGAAAAAAAAGTATAAAAAGAATGCATCATGACCCGGTGAACCACGGCGTGTAATGAGAGAAAAACTGCATGATGTACTCGTGCTACAGTGGCTTGGTAAAAGAAAAAAATGCATGATGTGCGGGTGCACATGTGGCTTGTTACAAGTACAAAATGCATGATGTGCGGGTGCACAGGCGGCAGCGAAAGTGTTAAGCTTGAAACTAAAATATCAGTATTAGAAGTGCACAGTGGTTTATTATCAAATTTTGATAATTTAAAAACAGACTAACGTTATCACAGTATGTTTACAATGTACCCGAATACATTTGATTATTAAAACGTTGGTACATTTTATTTGGTTGGCTCGAAATTGGTGCAATCATTATCATTTTTTTTTTTTCATAAATTGTTCAGTTAATAAAATTCCGCTTAGAGTGGAAGCATCTAGCCAATTTCGAATATTTGTCTTGCTGAAATTAATGTGTGAGAAAATGCGCTCCACGCTTGCCATAATTGTTTTTTTTAAATACGGAAAGCCAAAATTACTATCGCAACTTGTTAAATTAAAAATGTTGCTCCAAAAAATTTCGATATCCATTTTTTCGTCGACTCCTATCTCCTTGAAATTTAGAAATTTAATTTCTCTCCACTCATCGTCAATTTTTTGGTAATCATTTCGATTAATGATATTTCAGAAGAAAACAATTAATTCTACAATTATACAATTAATGCCTTCATTACTTTATTGCCAAGTGAGTGATTCGCAAAAATCATACATTCGCTCCATCTACACCGAAACCAACCAAATATTTTTGTAATTTATATTTTTTCGTTGAAAAATCCTATAATTTTGAAATAAATCGATTGCACATCACATACCTCGGCTTTTAGCAAAGCCAGAAAAAATCCTGAATTTTATCATCCAGCGGCGTTCGGACAACCAAACTCAACAATTTCGTTGTTGAAATGTCGGTTGACTCATCAATACACAAAGAAAAATAATTTGTGTCTAAAAATTCACAAAGAACTTCCAGATGGGATGGCGCACGACACATTTTTTAAAATTTGCGAATCTGGTAGAGCCTTTTTCAACATTGGGGCTAAATGCTAAACTTGTGCTACTCGAGAAGCGTCGTAATAAACTTCATTCATTATATAGTATAGGGTACATGGGGATAAGTTTTACCTGCGTTCAATGCAGCCCGTATGGAGTTTCGAATTTTAAACCGGTTCCATTATAATAATTATATTTTGCAGATTGAAGAAGATCTTACTACTAATCCTAAAAATTTCTGGAATTTCATCAACAGCAAAAGAAATGTTGTTGGATTTCCGTCACCTATGATTTATTAGAACTCATCTGCAAGTCGGCCCTCGGATATCTGTAATTCATTTGCCAACTATTTTAAGTCTGTCTATGAGCAATCTCATACCACTATTACTAAATCTAGTGACTGTTCGGAATTTAGTCTGTTTAGGTTTTCTGTAGATGAGATTTCCGATAGTTTGACGCGACTTAACGTGAATGCTCAGGACATGACAGCATTCCACCCATCCTTATGAAAAACTGTGCGGATGTTTTTTTAGCTGTTCCTCTCGCGTTTATTTTTAACGAAAGCCTCCGTAAAGGGGGTTTCCCGGAGCCTTGGAAGATTTCCTTCATTCGCCCGATTTTCAAATCGGGCAAAAGGTGTGAAATCAGCAATTACCGTGGGATCGCTATACTCCCTGCTATACCGAAACTATTCGAAGCATTGGTACAAAAATTTCTATTTTTTTCATTTGAAAACGTTAATTTGTCCTGCTCAACATGGCTTTTATCCTGGAAGATCCACAGTGACCAACCTGATTTCTTTTTGTGGTCACTTACATAGTAGTATTGCAATCAGGCAACAACTGGATGTTGTGTACACGGACTTCTCAAAGGCTTTTGATAAGATTGATCATTCGATACTTAACAATAAGCTTGGGAAATTGAACTGTCAATTCATTCCCACTAAGTGGCTTCAATCTTATCTTTGGGATCGATGGCAGTATGTTAAGATCTATGACTCATCCTCAGTTTTATTTCGAGTTACTTCAGGTGTCCCACAGGGAAGTCATATTGGACCTCTTCTTTTTTCACTATTTATTAATGATGTTGTTCAGTGCTTTGAGTTCGCGCATTGTCTGCTGTATGCAGACGATTTGAAAATATTTGCTCCAATTTGTACTGTATCTGACTGTCTTAGGTTGCAAAGGGATTTAGACACATTTTGTGTCTGGGCCCCTATTCTTGAAATTCGATCAAAAAATGTCGCCCGTGATTTTCTAGTGAAATACGTCATTTCAGTCGAAAATTTAAATTGTTTCATACCAAAGTCACCGGCGACTTTTTTTCGGTGAATTTCAAGAATACGGGCCCTGGGGTGACATGTTCTACCATCACTATTTTCGATGTTCGATCGAACATTGTATCTCTTCTTTTTCGTTTTCTTAATCAAGCTTTATCTATTGCGATCTCCGTCCATTAGTATAATTTTCTGAACTATTTAATTCCATCGTAATCGATGAAGTATCGCAAAAAAAATGTTGGTGATGAAGTGGAGAATAAATAGCACGATGAATTGAACATGTCGAAAGCATAATAAAAAAACGTAATAGAATAAGCGAAACAGCGTACAATTTTGTTCTTTAAAAAAGAGAAACAAAGCCAACCGAACATCGAAAATAGTGATGGTAGAACATGTCACCCCAGGGCCCGAATTCCGGATCAATGACAAATGAGAATGAGAAATGACTTTATGTTTTATTTCGCCTACTCTAAATAAAAATGCAACCGACTAGTCGAAATAAAAAATCAAGTCATTTCTCATTATCATTTGTCACCGAACCGGAATTCAGGCCCTGGTCGGCTAACAACAAATTCTCCCTGAATATAGGTAAATGTAAAACTATTTCTTTCTATCGCATTCGCTCTCCGGTATTTCATGGGTATTCGCTGTTTAATGGAGTCGTGGAAAGGATAGAGTATATGTCCGATCTTGGGGTAGTATTTTCTTCCGATCTAACGTTTGTGAGGCACATTGATTCTGTTATAGCAAAGGCTTGTATGATGTTGGGTTTCATAAAGCGTAACTGTAGGGACTTTTGTGACCCGCTTACATTAAAGTCATTGTATGTTGCCTTTGTCCGTTCTCCGCTAGAGTACGCCTCGCAGGTTTGGTTTCCTTTTTATAAGTGCCATTCTGATAGAATTGAAAGCGTTCAGAAGCAATTTGTTTTATACGCACTTCGCAGTACACCATCAATGAATATGAGCACTAATGAGCGCTGCAACCTTTTGGGATTACAGCGTTTAGAACAGCGTCCGGTGGCGGATTGCGTTTTATTTGTTCGCGACATTTTATTGTATCGTATTGATTGTGCTGAATTACTCGCACGACTCAATATTTATGCTCTAGAATGTTGTCTGCGTCGTCGTGATGGTTTTTTACTAATCGATTCTGGCTCAACAAACTATCAACTTTCTGAGCCAGCCTTGACCACGTCTCGACTTTTCAATTATTCATACGATGTTTTTGATTTTAATTTGACTAGAGATTCGTTTATACGTGAGCATTTTAAGACATTATTGTTTTTATTTTGTTATGTACATACTTTTCATTTTTTGATTTAAATTATTGTTGCCGATTGTATACCACTGTATGTAATATATTAAACATTAAATAAATAAATAAAATGATCCATGGTTGTAACTGGAATGTTGTGCTCTGCACACCTTAGCTACATTTTGATTTGCACCGGAAATTCGCGCAATTAGTTGGCTACATTTCTGGTGCATTGTTATAGCATTCGAAATGCTGACATGTTTTGATGTCTGGGCATATTGCTTAAGATCTTTAATCCCACCAGCACTTTTCAACTCACACGAACATATTCTACAGTATAGCTTATTGTTTATGTTTTTCAACCAGGATTTCATAACTGGATCATCTTCCCAACTGATTAAATATTTAATTTTTTTAATTTTTTTAGGCGGTGGTCACACAAATATGAAAAACATTCTTACCGATTGTTGTTCAACAAAATCAGGAATAGAACATAACCTCTGTGAATAAATCCTTCAATGATGCCGATTTAATGGACTGTATTATGATATTTTAAATATCATAATACATTCTCGTTGGGGTCGTCGGACAGGAATCCAATGGGGCCCAGAATTAAGACAACCTTCTATTTCAATTATTAACGTATATTAATTTGCTCAAACGTCAATGAATTCAATCCTACAACACGTTTTAAGTGAAATTTTGCACTTTTTACGGCCGCCTAACACAATCCACCAAAATATGGTGACCGTGGTGAAATCATATGCCATTGTATATTGCGAATTTGCGATCAATCCAAAATTTCACTATTCTCTCATGAAGAGTTTCTGATGTAAAAAGTCGATGTAGCTTCTGTAATTCGGATTTCGTACCCTATCGGAGTAAACATTTAAATACAGCCCACGTCGGGACCACTTCCGTTGATAATCCAGTAATAATTTCCATGTGAAGTGCTTTTGAAGAAAAGTACATGAAAATTGCTACGTAACCTTTTTCTTGAATTCGAGAAAATAACTTATCATAAAAGGTCGAGATGGAGCATAGAGTAACTCGTTCTTTCGGAAGTTGCCCCACACATTGTTTTACAACTTTCTTACACAGATTTCGGCCGCCGATTATCCACAAACGTTTTCAAATGTGGTAAAATAACGTACGATCAATTGGGAAAACAAATGTGTAGCTGGAAGTTGTTGGAGTTTTTTAGTCTGCCGCCTACAAGCATCTTGGCCTAAAAATGGGTTCAGAGATAAGAGTTGGCTTTGTTTCGGCAGCATTTTGCCTTTCCGCTGAAGCTTCAGTTCAGCTGAAAATTCAGATTGTTGTATATGCATTACAATTGCCTTCAAAGCCAAGTCGCTTTCTTTGGCTGATAATTCGATTTTAGTTGATGGTCTATGAATAAAAAAGGCCTTAGATTTTTTTGTGATTGATTTAAAAATTTATACCTATTTTAACTTTTCTGAATCGATTTCAATCGCAGAAGGTTTGTTTGGCCAATTCTCTTTTCCCAACCAAAATCTTTGTATTTTAAAAATTCATGGGGCATTAAACCACGAAATATCTTATCGGAAGGATTGACATCGGTTGGTACTTGATACATAGTACCCATTTTCTGGGCTTCAAAAATCTTGAATTTGAGAAACTCGGTTTGCTACGAATGTCACAAATCGAGATAGAACTGATCTAACATGCTAACAGAAGAGATGCGCACAGTTCAAGCCGAGGAATGGTTTGAGATTTTGAGATTTCAGAGGAGCGACTTTTAGCACATAAGAATGTTACTTTGTAATTATTTTCTTGATCTACGGTCCGTAAGTAAATGCAACATCCGAATCCTTTCTGTGATGCATCTCCGAAACCACGAAGCTCGATTCGCTTTGGACGTGGAATCATGACACATTTAGAAATAGATAATTTATCAATTGACAATAATTGCTCTTTCCAGTATTCTTGTATAAGTCTAAAGGTAAATCACTATCACATTCCAGTTCCAAAGGCCATAATGATTGCATAAATAACTTAGCAAGAAAAAAGATTGAACCACAGAACCCTAAAGGGTCAAATAGTTGGGCAATCTCTGACAAGACAGATCGTTTCGAATACGGACTAGTTCACGAGTATTTTTTGAACTAAATGTATAATACGTCTTTTTGTGTGTCCCAATTCATACCTAGAATTGAAATTCACAAAATGAGTGACAATAATTGCAATCATAAAATTAAACCGAACTTCCAAATTCGAAACCAAAGTATCAAACCAATCTAATCTAATTTTTCGTAAAAAGAGGAGTGCCACAGAGCGCACATTTTGGACCGCTAATATTCATTTTATTTTTAAATGGCTCTTTTCTATTTGCTTTATTGCTTGCTTTAGAATATTTCACTAAAACGAAAAATTATCTAGCTAATTGTCGGCTAAACTTTGTAGTCTCGACACGTAGATTGTACATTTTTTTATTGAATTATTTTGTGTTGAACGCTTTTAGAAATCTAGACTCTACATATGCCGAATGTTTCGACCACGACTACAGATACATATTGGTTTTTGAAAATAAAAACCATTTATGACCATAAAATAATCAAAAAGTATGTACTACTTATATGTACGATATGCTATAAATAGAAAATATTTAGAGAGTGCAACCAAAATAAAGGTATAAAAAAAAAAAATCAGAATACCAGAATGGAACAAAGAAATAAAAAATAAATAACTTTAGTTTTCTTGCCTTCATCTTACCAACAATAAACACTGAACTTGAAAAAAAACACTAATCAGAAACACCAATGAAACTTGATAAATGAAAAACAAGTTCTTGTGAGGCAAGTTTTTGTTGTTAAAAATTTACTATTCGTACTGGTATTATTGCTGATTTAATTCTGGACTTATTGAAATATCTACTGTTGTTCACCAATGCACAAAATGTATAAGTTTATATTTTCGCTTGAGGATTTTTGCGTATTATAATAAAAATATCGATTTTTAATAGTTATACTACAATCTAATGTAATCTTTTTCATCTGCAATTTAAAAGAAATAAATCTATTAAGCAAATATATGTGTAAATACCGCAAAACGTGCTTTCTATTCAACAATTACATTTTTTATTATTATTTTGACCTTCATATGAAGTAGTTTTTGTAATTGGTACGTAATAATCAATGTTACCAATATTGTTATTTAAGTGAAAGTTTAAAAATACAAATAGTTCTTCTCAGTGTCGAGATTAGTTAAACTTAACGTTGAATCATTCATGAAACAAATCTATTCAGATATGCCACAAGCTATTCTTCTAAATCTCTTAGTTTTGTAAAAAATTGTATTTCTAGCTTAAAATTTTGCAACTTTTTGAAAAATTTACACAGAAATACAGTAAAACTTCCACAGGCGACCACCCCTCGAAGAAGATGACCTCTTTAAAAGACCATTTTATTGTAAACAATTTCTCAATAAATTTTTTCCGGTATGAAAGACGGACAGCTTAGAGAAGTTTCAATGTTTTCTAAATATGTACCAACAAAATATAAAGATTTCCCAAAGTCTTGTTAAAAAAAATGTAGGATTAAGAATTCTCGCATATAAGCCTTCTGTACCATACTGACAAGCTTAAGAATCGTGTAATTTGTTGGACGTTCAGTAGTCCGTCAATTAGAGGCAGCGAGTAGGCGTTTTTTTTTGTTACGGCATTAAGCTTCCTGGCGTCTAGACATAGCCTCGTCTAGACATAGCCTAGTGAGCCGCTACAGGACTCTCCCGTGAGTGATTTCCCCTCCCTAGGGAGTGATCGAGTGAGTAGTAGCAATACGGACGGTTTTGAATATTCGCGGCCTTGATGTCTGATCAGCCGAACAGAGAATTCCATATGCCGGTTTAAGTCGATCGATTGATGCGTTGGAATTTTTTCCATTAATCGATATGATGAAATCTTTCCTTAGTCCTCGTATAATTTTATACGGACCTTTACGGTATCCGGTTTAAGCCAAGCAATTTTATTAACTCGGTGAAAAGTTTAGACTCGAATTGCGTGCCTTGATCAGTTGTGTTGTGTAGCGAAACGCCGAATCGTGATACGTAGTTGTTAACAAATGTTGTGGCAATGTTTGCAGCTGACATGTTGGTCATGCAGTATGCTTCGGGCCAGCAAGTATGTATATCCATTAGACCAGTGTACCGTCTGCGACAACGTTGTCGTGTCCGTGAACATACTGAATGTCTGAGGTAAATTGACTTATGTAATCCAGATGGCGAGATTGTCTCGGATTACGTTCAGTTTTAGACTGAATTGCTCCAGTCAGAGGCTTATGGTCGGTCTAGATGGTGAAATTCGACAAAATTTCTAAAGTGTTTGACTGCTAGATAGATTGTGAGTAATTCTCGATCGAATGCAGAATATTTCTTTTCGACAGGCCAAAGACGCATTTTGAACTCTTGATATGAACATCAAACTGTGCTAGCCCGTGGAAAAGTTGCCCCAAGTGAAGTTTGTGTTGTTCCTCAGATTGTGATGCAACAAGAATGTCGTTAATGTAGACGAAAACGAAGTCCAAGTTATGTACGACTATTTATGAAACGCGGAAACGTTTGAGGCGGCATGTCGTAAACCGAATGGCATTCGGGTGAATTCGAATAGGCCAAACAGGGTTATGATTGCCGTTTTGAAAACGTCTTCAGGTGCGACGGGAATAAGATGGTAAGCTCTGACAAGATCGATCTGTGAAAAAAATTTGCAACCATGCAAGTGCATGGTGGGGTATCGGATAATGATCAGGTGTTGTGACCGTGTTTAGTCGACGATAATCCCCACATGGTCGCCAATCATGATCTTTCTTCTTCACCATATGAAGCGAACAATGTAGATGGCCGACAAATCCCTAATTCTACCATGTGTTGGAATTCTGTATGTGCGGCTTTTTGACGGACCTGATATGTAGTCTGCGTGGTCTTGACATGGGCAGATGGCCTGCTGTAACAATATGATGGACCACGTTAAGTCAAACTGGTAAATTATAGTTCGGTTATGCTGTTAAAGAAGGGGATTTCATGTGCAAGGTGCCGTAGGCGTTGTCGATTGCAAAGTGCATCGGTGTCGGTGTGTCGACATGAACCATTGTGGCATTGTTGACAGCTTAGTCGCTGAATCAACCAGCCGTTTATTCTTGAGATCGACAAGGAGGCCAAATTTACATAGAAAATCGGCGCCAATGATCCGGCGATTCACCGCAGTTAAGATGAAAGCATGCGTGAATGTTCTTTTAAGTCCGATATCCACCTGTAGCTGTTTTGTGCCATATGTGTGGATTGTTGTTCCATTGGCGGCTGACAATTGGAATGACCGAAAGGTCAGCGCCAGTGTCTATCAAATAAATGAATTTATTGATCGTGTCGAATATATGGAGGCGAGTTGAGACTGAGTTACTTGACATAGTGGTTAAGAGCCGGTAGGTAACTCTTTTTTTGGAAGATTGTCCACATCCATGCTAGCCGTTGATTTGTTTTGGCGAAAGTTGCATAGACAGTTGCATCTTCTGGCAGCTGTACCAAATTTATAGTGGTACCAACACATGACTGGTTGGCGGGTGTTGCTCGCGCTGCTGGATCGTGGGCGAGATGGAGATCGTCGCCCCCGAGATTGGTTACGGCCGTCCCGAAACAGGCCGTTTAGTTGGGCCTCGAGACGGGCCAAACGCTCTTCAATTGTGGCGTTGTTTGACGGAGAGCAATGGTCCCGCGTGCGCGCGTATGTGGCGTAAAATGCGTCTAAAGGGCGGCGATCGCTAAGATCTTGACACGTCATGTTGACTATGGATCTATACTCAGGAAGGCTCTGATACTATTCATCGGACAAAATTTAAAATAGATTGCGAATATTCGCAAGGTTACGTGGGAACCCTAAGTGAAGAAAATTTATAATAAATTAGGCGAATCACCGTTTTAAGGCATACCGTTTAGTGCCGATTAGTGGACCAGTTCATTTGTCGTACATCTAATTTCGTAAGAAAATGCCAAATTTAGTATCATGTTATACTATTTAGACATTATTTCAACAAGTAAAAAAACTTAGCCTAAAATTAAACTTTAAACTTAGCTTGGCACATTAATCGGCACTGTACGTTAGTTGTACCAGGCGATTTAATACTAGGTCGAAAAATTTAAATTGGTCAAAGAAGAATTTTACCAAGTAGTACTTAAGACACACACAGTTTTAAGTTTTGGATTTATGGTTATAAAATAATTTTAGGTCATATTAGATAGTTTTAGGTTATGTTAATGTCAAAAATGTACATCAAGATTGTGAACAAAATTTTTATTTTTACAATACTAAACTTGCTTGCGTAAAATCGCGTCCGTTTCGTCGAGACTATCTTCTTCTTTAAAGCGGAGTATTTTGTAAACAGAACCTAAAAATCACATATTTGGCAAGACTGTTTCAAGACTGAAACAAAACAAAATATTTGATAGCAACAGAATGTCGACGCTACATGAAAGAAAAATACTTTAATGTACTTTGCATCGTTAAATTTTCCGTGTATTCGAAAAATGATAGTCACAAACGAGTTCAAACGAAATCTGTCATGTTGCAACAATTAGACCGCCTGAGAGGGTATTGTTAGCAGAAACTTGTTTATGGAGGCATAGGTTCTGATACGGTCATCTGAAGTCGGCTAGAACTCATCGGATTGGGGTAGGGTTTCCCAGAACATGGTTTAATCTTGTTAGACCGTATTGTAAGAAGTATCTTTGCATCGCCCCATCCGAATATTAATTTATCTCTTAGGAAAAAAAATAAAACAAAATCAAATAAGCATCGGAAATTAAACTTTGATATTACTAATAATTCAATAAAAAAGTAGAAATTTTTAAATATAAAGAAATATTGTCTTTTCTTATTTTTAGATACCTAAAAACTATCTTAATAGTACCCTTATACGACTAAATAAACTTAAAAATTATTAATGCGATAAACAAAAAAAAAAGTTTTAATTAGAAAATTTTCCGGTAATTTATTTAAAAAAATTTTTTTTCTGTAATTATTTATTACCACCATAAAGCACTATTACACTAGGTATTTGTCATTACTTATACAATGTGTTTCGTCGGCAAGTGACCGGCCGGAAAATTCGGAATATCGCAAAAACTCCTTCAAAATGGGGGTCTAACTGTAAAATTTTGCGCAAGTTATTATTTAATTTTTTGAGTAATGTTGGTGACCCCTTTTCACATTTTTCATCATGCCTCCCAAGTTATGGGCTCGATTTTAATTCTGTTTGCGGTTTTTGAAAGCATAGGAGTTACTTTATTGGTTAATTTGCACACTTAGCCAGATTTTTGTTGAAGAATGTAACAAATTATGGAAAAATAACAATTTTTTACTTAAAAAAACCTCCACTTTTTAAAAAAAATGAACTGTAAGTCGAGAAAATGTCCCATTAACATAGTTAATCTATTTATTATTATTAATCTCTCAGCCAGGCCAGTACTTGGGTATAGGACGTTCATTGCAATACGTGCTGACCCTACGACAAGTATCAGTCGCCTGTCGATAAGGCTAGACATATCGAGGACAAACGTATGGAGAATCCTTAAAAAAGAAGGCTTTCATCCTTATCATTTCCGTCGTGCTCAACATGTAGGAGATGTGGACCGCCGTGCCAGATATGTTTTTTTTAACTGGATAATTTCACAGCAAAGAAGTGATGTTAATTTTATAAGGAGAATATTGTGGACAGATGAAGCTACTTTCACTAGGGCGGGAATAACAAATTATACAAACCTCCATGTTTGGGCCGTCGAAAACCTATACTCGTCGTAAGTGAGACAACTTTCCAGAGTTAATTTTCTATAAATGTATGGGCGGGAATAATTCACGATCAACATGTATTTTTAGAAGTTTTAGAAAACACGTTGCCTTTGCTCATGGAAGAAGTGTCGTTTTTGAGGAGAAGGCAGAAGCATATGCTGCAATTAGATGAAACTCCAGCACATTTTTCAAGGATAATACGTGATTATTTGAATGAAAATTTACCACGGTGTATCGATAGAGGAGGTCCTGTAACCTGGCCGCCAAGGTCCCCTGATATTGGGCCACTGCACCAGAAATAACAGCCAACCCTGGAAAATTGCGTCGGACAACAACAAGTGTGATCACGAGAGCCTTTGTTTGTTTACAAGAGGTTGGAGGGTATTTCGAACATGTCATTTAATTAAAAATGTTTAATAATTTGTAATAAACATTGTTTTTATTGATTATTAATAAAACAGTATTATTTTATAACTCTTTCACTTTAATTTAAATATCAAGTAATTTTTATTTAATTTCCCTACTTTCTTTAGGTGATTTTTGCGCGGTATTTTTAAGTAGTAACAATGTTTTAACTAAAAAAACGTTATTTTCCCATAATTTGTTACATTCTTTAAAAAAAACCTGGCTAAGTGTGCAAATTAACCAATAAAGTGAATTATAAGCTTTCAAAAACCTCAAACAAAAATAAAATCGAGCCCATAACTTCGGAGATATGATGAAAAATGTAAAAAAAGAGGTCACCAACATTACTCAAAAAATTGAAAACGTAACAACTTACAAAATTTTACAGTTAGACCCCCAATTTGAAGGATTTTTTGCGATAATTTTACATAAATATTCCGAATTTTCCGGTTGGTCACTTGTTGACAAAACACATTGTATATTAATGTAATTTAATTAATTCCCTCTAAGTATTAATTAGCTTATAATCACAAAAATGTTATTAACTTGTTTAGTATTAAATATAATAAATAAAATTATTGTATTAATGTATGTATTTATTTATTGTATTTATAACCTATAATTTATTCATTTAATACATATATTTATTAATTATTATATTATTAATGTATTTAGTTATTATATTTTAACTATTTATTTATTTTATTATCATTATTTTTAATTTTAGTTTAATTCAATCAACGAGGCGTCATTAATACGAGTATATATGTCATTAATACATATGTATATGTAACTAATCCCTTTTGTAAAACCTATGGACTCGGTTGCGATTTTCTATTATAAAAAAAATTGTATTCGCTGTTCAAAAAAAATGCAATACCAAAGTCCAGCACCAATTCCAATGTGTTGTATCTCCGTTTCCAAGTATAAGCAAGGCCGTAAACAAAAAGATGCAAAATCTCTGTTGTACAAATAAATTTTCCCGTAACAAACAAAATCACTGTATATCCTTTCTAACTTTTGGTTGGTTTCTCCATTTACTCTCAATTGACAATTTATTTTCTTTCACCTTGCACACATTACCAAAAAAAGAAAAGGTTGGCTTTATCTCGCAGAAGTCACTGGCAGAAGTGAAAATTTATTTATTTTTTATTTTTTATAATAATAGCCGATTTAGACGTACCAACATTTTTTCCCCAACAAAAAATGAAGATATTAGTATATTACGATTTTCGTTTGTAAGACAAGAACAAAAAAATAATCCAACAAAATTTTGTTGGGTTTTTTTTTGTTTTTTTTTTTGTTTTTTTTTCCAACAATGTTACTATAAAAACAAATTTGACTATAAAATATACTCGACCCGAGTATCTTTTATAGTAACAAACAACAACAAACACCATAAAAATGGCGATTTGAGAAATTTTCATAGCGCTTAGTTTTATTTTTTAAAAACTTTAGTAATAAAATAAAATTTACGTTCGAAAATTATTCATTTCACGCGGAAAACCCATAATTTTGACAAATAAACTAGTATCACCGCGGTATTTATCAAAAATTATATCGTCGATTTTATACCGCCAAAAAATTATGGTATGACGAGATTTTTGTTGTATACTTTTTTCTTTTTATCGCGTGTACATTTTTTTGTATTGCGTGTAGCTCTAAGTGTCAACAAAAAAAATGTTAGAAAAAAATGTTGGTACGTCTAAATCGGCTATTATTGTTACAAAAAAATTGTTTGATGGGCAGATCCATCTAGCTTTGATAATTTATATAATTTTTTATAGTGAGTTCGTTCTGCTATAAATTAGTACATCATTGTTTTTATATATATACACACAAAATTGCAAATATTGACAATTTGTTTACCAGATTTAGTACACAAAGAAATAATCACAAAAAAAATGCATATAATACAATAATTGAATATAAGTATAATTATTTTATAAAATAAAAGTTATATAAACATTAATTTTAAATTGTTTTGTTTTAGGTACTATGTATAACATCAAAATAAAAGCAGAAAAAAAAAGTTGATGATTATTTAATGAGTGATCAAGTGATTCTTTTTTTCTTTTTTATTATTCTTTCATTTTTAGGAATCACTCGGATGAATCTTAGACATACTCCCCACCGTTGACGATCTCATCGTTAACCAACAGGCAGCTTACATATTTTGGTTATTGGTCGCTGTAATGTTGTGCTTGACGTTTTTATCGTTATCACCCGCACTAAACCATCATTTCCGGGATGTGTTTCGATAATTCGACGTAAAGGCCATTTACACACTGGAGTGTTGTCCTCTTTTATTAGCACGATGTCATTGATTTGGAGTTCACTGCTCGCCTTTTGCCATTTATGTCGCTGTTGAAGATTGTTTATGTAGTCGATGCGATATTTGCTCCAAAACATCTGAATTTTAGCTTGGATTCTCTGCCATCTAGTCGCTAGTGAATCCGATGTTGTAATTAACTTTTCTGGAACGGACCCAGTTGAAGTGCCAATCAAAAAGTGTGCTGGTGTTAGTACCTCATAATTGTCGCCGTCGGATGTTGCACATAGTGGCCGTGAATTGAGTATATTTTCGATCAGACATAAAAGTGTAGCCATTTCCTCGTATGTCAAATTTACACCTTTTGTGGATTTTAAAAGATGTGTTTTCACAGATTTTACCGTGGATTCCCATAATCCACCAAAATGAGGTGCCGCAGGTGGAATAAAATGCCAGGTTATATTGTTGCTACTAAGAAATTCTGAAACGATATAATCTCTGTTAATATTTTTTATAATGTTACAGGCATCAACCAATATTCGTTTTGCCCCGATGAAATTTGATCCATTATCAGTGTATATGTTTGCAGGCACACCACGTCGCGTCACAAGACGTTTCAATGCAGCCAAGAAAGCTGCACTCGTAAGATCACTAACAGGTTCTAAATGTACGCCTTTGATCGCTAGACAAACGAATACACATAAGTATCCTTTAATTGGATTTGTTCCACCCCTTCCTTTCTTTGTTGCGAAATATAATGGCCCCGCGAAATCGATGCCACAGTTTTTGAACGGTAACGTGGGTGTAATTCTTTCTGGTGGCAGACTTCCCATTAGTTGACTGCTGGTTTTGTGTGAATATTTTGCACAAGTCACACAATTTCTCAATAACGACCTTATTTTTGATCGTCCGTTTATTATCCAATATTTTTGACGAATCAAGTTATTTGTTAATGTAGGACCGGCATATAGATTTTTATGATGCGTTTCTATTATCAGCTTCTCGGTAAATATATGATTAGCTGGTAGGATTATAGGATGTTTAACGTCGTAATCTTCGGTGGCATTCGTAAGTATACCTCCCACTCTCAATATAGACATTGCATTTATAAATGGTGCTAGGGATATCAATTTAGAACCGCATTTTATCGTCTTAGTTCGTCGCAGATAATTGATATCTTCATGGTACTCCTTTGCTTGAACCCATTTAACACATTCAACTTCAGCATCTTCTATTTCTTGTGCTGTTAACTCGTTTCTGATTCTGTCTTTTGTGTTTTTGATTTTCGCGTTTCTAACAAAACGTTTTACATACGCCACTATTCGAAATATTTTTATGACACTACTTTTTCTTTCAACAATGGAATCTATGCAATTCTCCTCGATGATGACTTGGAATGCAAATGATTGCAATTTCGCTTTATTTAATTCTTTATCCACTATAGATTTTTCCTTGGTTGAATCGATTTGTGAATTGGGCCAACATTGTTCAGCTTGTTTCAACCACCTCGGCCCATACCACCATTGTTCCGTTTTCACTAATCTATCTGGAGATAGACCCCTTGAACCGTGGTCAGCGGGATTGTCGGCAGATTTAACGTGCGACCAGTATTGTCTCGGGAATTTCTCCAGGATTTGGCTGACCCGATTCGCTACGAATGTCTTCCATTTAGCCGGGTGCGCTGACAGCTAAGCTAACACAATAGTTGAATCTGTCCACGCGTAGCACTTTGTATTCGGCGTTATAGTTTGTCTCACCGCATATAACAATTTAACTAGTAAATGCGCTGCACACAACTCTAATCTTGGTACAGAAATTTTCTTTATAGGAGCCACTTTGGTTTTAGATGCCAAAATATGTGTAGCTATTTGTCCTCTGTCGTCGATGACTCTACTATAGACCACTGCACAATAAGCCACTTCGCTCGCATCTGCTAAACCGTGTATTTGAACATTTTCGTAATAATTGGTAAAACGCTGGATTTTTATTTTTTTCGAAATGTTTGAATTCGTTTCTCACTATCTGGTATTCTCTTTGATAGCTATCTGGCAGCCGATCATCCCAATCTATCTTTGTGAGCCACAACTTTTGGAATAGGATTTTCAATAATATTATGGAAGGTGACAAAAATCCCAAGGGATCGAAGACTCTGGAAGTTTCTGAGATGACTTTTCGTTTTGTAATTTCGCCCTCCTGCTCGTGTTTGACTCGAAACGTTAATATATCGGTGACATGATCCCAATGCAGACCAAGAACTAAAATTTCGGGATTATGAACACTGCACAGTTTTGTAGTGTCAGTATTATTTTCGGTATCGCATAGACTTTGATGATTAGATTTCCATTTTCGTAAGCAAAACCCACCCCTTTTTAATACACGGATCATGTTTTTCTTTAGACTGATTGCACTTTCTACATCTGCAGCACCGGATAGGAAGTCATCAACATAAAAATTTTCGATTATATGTTGTTTAGTATTTGCATCGCCTTCATCATTAGCCAACTGCTGGAGTACACGTATCGCCAAGAATGCGGAACAAGCCAAACCAAACGTCACCCTTGTCAACTGGTAATGCCGTAATTTTTGATCATGATTTTCTCGCCACACGATTCGCTGGTAATTCACGTCATCAGGGGAGACAATAACCTGTCGATACATCTTCTCTATATCGGCAATCAGCGCAATTTTGTTACTTCTAAATCTGACCAAGGTGGACCATAATGTTGGCTGAATTGTCGGTCCGACTATCAATTTGTTATTTAAAGAAATTCCGTTGCTACTTCTACTAGAACCGTCAAACACTATCCTCATCTTTGTAGTATCACTGGTTTCCTTTACTACTGAATGATGAGGTAAATAATACAAGTTGTCTTCACGCCATTTATATTGTGTTGGATCGATTTCCACTAAATGTCCCATCTCTATATACTCTCGTATTTGCTCAGTGTACTGATTCTGCAAATCTTTGTCTTTCGCTAATTTACGTTCTAACGATAAGAAACGTTGCGTTGCTATCGTCAACGAATTTCCCAGTTCTCCTATTGATTTTTTAAATGGAAGTTTGACAATATATCTCCCATCCTCTCGTCTTTTATGTGTTTTGATGAAGAATTCTTCGCATTCGACGTCTTCCGGTGACCGTATATCATTTGTTGGCATTTCCTCCATCTCCCAAAATTGTCGCAATATTTTGTCAAGATCTACATCCAATTGTACATTAAATGTCATATAGCTTGGAGAACTAAGATAATGTACTGATCCAGGTTGCCCAGCTACTATCCATCCAAAAACGGACTTCTGTAAGATGATTGAATCGTATTCTTTCCGTTCATTTTCTAAGATAGAGAAGAATTTATCTGCCCCGATCAGTATGTCTACCGATGCTGCTTTCTGGAAATCAGGATCGGCTAGTTCCATGCCCTTCAAAATTTGGTTTTGTTCATCATTGATTTCGTAGCTTTGTATATTTGATGGCAATTGATTAATTATTAATGCGTTGAATTATATATCGACTGCAATGTTAGAGTCGTTTTCCCTTTTGATTTTACAGAACCAGATGTTATTCCAATGATGTTTATATTTGCTTTCTGTCGCTGTAATCGTAATCGTTGTAAGTACGACTCAGATACAAATGAGGATTGTGATCCTGAGTCCAATAATATCCGGCACCTGTGCATGTTTCCATCTTTATCTTCGCACAAAGCGATCGCTGTTGGTAGAATAGATTGCAACTGATCATATCTGGAATATCTCGGTTTCATTATGGCGCTGAGGGAAGTGGTTGTTGGTCGATTAGCCGCATTGACATCTTCGATCTCTGTATTTTTATTATCTGTTTCTTCAGTTACAGGATGTAAAGTCACATGGTGTCTACGTCTGCATAGCTTACAATTATACCGCGATCTACACACTATTGACTGATGTGTTGGTGACAGGCAGTTGAAGCATCATTTTTTCTCCGCAGCACATTGTTTTCGTTCCGGAACTGATAATTCTATAAATTTCTCACATTTCGCTATGTAATGATCACCCGCGCATAATGGACATACATTTTTAAAGACCTGTGTGGCTAAAGCAGTAATTCTTTTTGGTATATTAGTTTTTAGTTTTGACATCGATTTGAGGCTCTCTAGTGCATCACTTCTTTTATTTAAAAATTTAAACAATTGTTCTAATGTAGGGAAATTTTCATTCGCCATCTCATGTGCCCATGCTTGTTTAGAATCATCATCAAGCTTATTCACCAATATATGAATTAGCCATGGATCACGTGCCTCGGCCCTTTCTCCTAATGCTCTCAAGCCCCTGAGAACTTCATCCGATGTGTCAGTTAGATCCCGCAGTGATTTTGAGCAACCTTGTGATAAGTTGGGTTGTAACATAAACTGCTTTATTAATGAATGAATCACGTGTCTTTGCTTGTTGTATCTCGTCTTCACCTTATCCCATGCGTCGTCATAATGCGCTTCAGTAATTGTAATGTGGCTAATTAAATTATAAGCGTCCCCTTTGAGAAGTCCCTTCAAATATTGCAATTTGTGAACTTTCGCGATATTTTTGTTGTTGTGTATTGACGCTTCAAAAAGGTCACAAAATGAAGGAAATTCAGCATAATTACCATTAAATACCGGTATGTTGACACGAGGTAATCGCACATCACTTTCTCTTTTGTTTAGATTAGATTTCATGTAAAAATTAGAGATTTCATGTAAAAAATTTGTTTGGTTTAACACGAGTTCGTCCATAGAATGATTTCCATGGTTAGAGTTATTCTCTTCGTGCAATTTTTCTAATTTTATAAATTTTTGTTTTAATTCAAAATGTGTATTCTCAATTTTGTCCACTGAATCTAAAAGCGAATCATCAAATTTGCCCTTTTGAAGCTTTTCGAGGGCTTGGAATTCTTTCCACTCGTCTATTAATAAAGCAAGACAAGCTTTGATTTTGTTTATTCTAGTGTCTTCGTTGAATATAGATGCTTGAATTTTAATGGATTCTAGGCTTCTTAACAGACGTTTCACTACTGTAGATTCTGCCATTTTGTGAGCTTATAAATACACGTGTTTTCCACCAAAATCACGACACAAATTTTCAACGCGTTTAGAATTTTCTCGAATCTCTTTTTTTTTTTTTTTTTTTTTAGTTTATTCTAAATTATATAAACAATGTTTTTACTCACGATTCTTGTTCCGCGATTGATGTGGAATAAAATCCGGCTTGAAGGACCATGTAAAATCTATGGACTCGGTTGCGATTTTCTATTATAAAAAAAATTGTATTCGCTGTTCAAAAAAAATGCAATACCAAAGTCCAGCACCAATTCCAATGTGTTGTATCTCCGTTTCCAAGTATAAGCAAGGCCGTAAACAAAAAGATGCAAAATTTCTGTTGTACAAATAAATTTTCCCGTAACAAACAAAATCACTGTATATCCTTTCTAACTTTTGGTTGGTTTCTCCATTTACTCTCAATTGACAATTTATTTTCTTTCACCTTGCACACATCACCAAAAAAAGAAAAGGTTGGCTTTATCTCGCAGAAGTCACTGGCAGAAGTGAACATTTTTATTTTTTTTATTTTTTATAATAATTGTTACAAAAAAATTGTTTGATGGGCAGATCCATCTAGCTTTGATAATTTATATAATTTTTTATAGTGAGTTCGTTCTGCTATAAATTAGTACATCATTGTTTTTATATATATACACACAAAATTGCAAATATTGACAATTTGTTTACCAGATTTAGTACACAAAGAAATAATCACAAAAAAAATGGATATAATACAATAATTGAGTATAAGTATAATTATTTTATAAAATAAAAGTTATATAAACATTAATTTTAAATTGTTTTGTTTTAGGTACTATGTAATAAAAGCAGAAAAAAAAAGTTGATGATTATTTAATGAGTGATCAAGTGATTCTTTGTTTCTTTTTTTATTATTCTTTCATTTTTAGGAATCACTCGGATGAATCTTAGACACCTTTATATACATAACTTCTATCACCAAATAAAACTTTCACAATAATTTCAAATTTTATGCCATGTAATATGCACTTATAAATCTACAGGTGCATAATGTCTGGGGTTTCGTACACATATAGTATAAATAATAAGAAATATTATTTCTTTTAAGGGAGAACGCCACTGTGAGATTTTCAAAAAATGTTTCTTTTTTTGCCTTTAAAAAATCCTTTAGACCCTCAATAATATGATACAAATTCGTTTATAGCTAAGAAAATTTTTTTTAGAAGGTTTTCAAGCATTTTCCTGAGAGCTCTCTAAGAGCCGAAAAATGCTGTCGGCAGTATAACCCTGTTATTTTTTGTTTCTTTTTCATTTAATTTTATTATTCTTAGAAATTAAGTTACCGACTGAAATAAGTTCTCTTTTTGACCTATAGGTGCGCTGAAAAAAAAAAATTCCATCAGCTGAATCGCATTTTCGGAGTGCGCGTCTGTTTGTGTACATATTTAATGTTTTTTTACGAATAACAGTGTCATTGCTACAATGACTTTCAACGACGGTCTACTATCCCTTGCTCAAGTTTTAGAAACAAAAGGTGTGAAAATCGGGCCTAATTGTTATAATTTCTGCGTTGAAAGTAATGCCAAGAGAATTTCACATGCATAGTACTCGATGACGGATGCGGCAAAAGAGTCTCGGAGAGGCCATTTGGCAGTTTCCAAGGCCAGAAATGTAGCGTATATAAACGTAGAAGCACAACTATATGGAGCTGGCATTGCTGATTAGTGGTATGTAAAAAATTTATAAAGTTATTGAGAAGTTATTGATACCAAAAACTAAACGCGTTTTTCTCGAAACCGTGTTTTGGAAATCTGCACGCAGCAGAACTCAATCAATTATTGTTCAATCGACCTGAAATTTTAACTGTAGCTTCTTATATAGATTTAAAATCGAAGTACATGAGTTTTTTTTTGATTCATTAAAAATTATAAAAAGATATTGTAACGGGCGTTTGTCATCCCCGTTACAACATACACCTAATTCTCACAAAAATAAACTGATAAAACTGCATCCCACCTTTGAAGATATTTTCTTCCAAAACAGACTAAAAATTATAATGACAATTCCCGGATGCAGTAATAATTCTATTTACGCTAGTTTGTGTCGTATCAAACTTGTTTATACTTAGCGGAATTATGCACATAAACAAGTATTACCAACAACAAGTAAATTAGTGTAAAATTCTATTAATTCTAGTGGCGCGTGCCCATACAGCTAATATTTTCATTTATGCTTATTTACAAAACTATCTCTACTCAAGTTTCAGTAAATAAACATAAAAAAATATTTCTTCTTTTTTAACACATACGTGTGTGCACAAAATTTTATTTTTTTTTTGATTTTTTGTGTTGTTGCTATTTTCTTTTGCGTTTATTCGTCTGAGGTCATTGTCAACTAGGTTGAATTCCATCAGGTGAATAAACGTGAAAACACTTTTTTTTTCTTTTTTTTTGCAACTTGGGCAATTCATGTGTTTACACATGGAACATAAACGAGCCAAATATTTGCAAATTTTTGCATATTAGCTTATCAACGAAATATTGGAGGGGGGAAGAATGCATTTTTCGGTTGATTGATCAATATAGAAAATAATTTTTCTTTTTTGGTTAATAAGCAGAAAAATTGTATAAAAACTTCGCCAATATTTTATTTGGGGCTTTTTTAGTTTTTTTTGTTGCGATTGAAAGCATCGAATTTGTTTTTGAATAAAAAAATTGTTTTATGGTGGAATAAAGACAGTTGTTGGGCAATAAATAAAAAAAAAAGGGTTCAAGTAAAATTTGTGTTTACTTTTATTTTTTATTTTTTGGGATAACAATAAATCAGGTAAATATGATTACTAACTAAAGGGCACCGACTGGTCGGAGGTCTGTCAATAGCCTCGCAAGAAGCAGGCAAGGGAACACATGGTGTTAACCACCATACCCGCCTTTATTTTGACAACGTCCGCCAGTCTTTTCAATACTAACCAGCAGTTAGGGACCAATGGCCTACTCTAACCGCGGCCAGTGGTCAAATTTTAATTTAGTAGATTTCAAGCTCAGGGTAAACATGCTACCCTAAATCCAAAGTTTTTTTTTTTACTGTTTTCATTCTCCTTTTCTCCGAGTTGCAAGTAGCAGCTCACGTTTTGGGTGCTTTAGCCCCATCAACTAATTATCATAAATTGAGCAATTTGCTCACAATGTTCCATAGGCGGTAAACTAGGTCTTACTTGAGATACCTAACCCACTACAAAATCCTCTACCTGACTCAGCTGCAGGAATCATGCCGCCTGGTATCACAAGCAAGTAAGACAAATTCTATGTAATGAGTGGAAGATGGCTTTTAGTCAGTAACGCCACGCGTTACAATATATAACTTTTTATACGAAAATTATAGTCGAAAAATGAAACTTTCTTCAAACTTGTCTCTATTTTTTTTTTTTTGATTTTTTTAATTTCCTCAGGTACTTCGATGCTAAAACTAATATATTTCATGAAAATATTTTATTTTTTGTTCCAGGAACAAATTTAAGACACTTCTACTGCGGGCAGTGGAGCAACTCGATTCAAAATCACTTCTACTAAAGCTACTCTTGCGCCGCCATTTCGAATTTTTTTTACATACAAAAATTTTTTTGTTTACTTATATGCCAAATATAGCCTAAAAGTTGTTTTTTCTCTGAACCCAACCCATTCCTCAAAAAAAAAAAAATACCAAACTAAGCACTTGAAATTGGTATGTCACAGTGGCGTTCTCCCTTAATTTTATTTTTAAAATTTATCCGATTTTGTTTAAAACAATTATTATTTTGTTTTTCCACAATGTCGCACTATTGCCATAGAATGGCTTATTTCTAAAAAAGACATGTGCCCTCAAATCACCATTATTTATGTCCATTTCTTAAGGTCTTAAAATGTTTATATAACCTTATAATAGGTTGCCTTAAACTATTTTTTTTTTTATTTTTATTAAAATCTCCTCTGCCCAACGTAAGGTAAAGGCAATAACAAATTATATTAACACATAAACAAGAACGTTGGCGCACGTAAGCTTAATAAAGCGCAACAAACTAAGCTTTTTCCTTTCTTCATTTTAACTCACAAGAATAGATTTCGGTGATTTTGCATGAATCTCCGAACAAAACAACCAAAAAAAAAATGGAACGAATCATGTGATTTTTAACAATGTAAGGGAGATTTATCCTATTTATTTATAAACTAATTTTTAATATAAGATATATCTACAGGCGTATAGTCTAACTATACATTAATTGAATAAACCATTTTATATATTTCACAATTTTAATAAACATAATTCCTTTTTAATTAATTAATTAAATTTTTTTTTTTTTTTTCTAATTTTATATTTTTAAACAATTTAAAATAATTTAAATTTACCCGATTCGCCAAAGTAATACGTATTTTAATGTTGACAGTTCAGGCCGTAAAACACCACGAGCGCCACTGTTTAAGTAGGCTTTTAATATAAGTCGTTGAAGTTAGCCCGAAATATTTGGTTCGTTTCTCGACTAAAGTGTAGCTATCCGGAAAAAGTGTAAAAGTTGAATAAAATGTAGCACCATCCCGAAAAAAATGTTTACTGATAAAATGTGAAAAATTCGAGATAAATCTAATAATAATCGAAATAAAATCATAATGATTTGTTTACAAGTAACCATCCTCAGATTCGTATCATGGGGACATAGTACTTTTTTTAAGATTTCTTTGTAGTGTAGCGTAAGACACGTCTCATAATGAAATTTTGTCATTTTTGATATTTTTTGGAGCCAATACTAGAGATTTATCCAAGCAGTGGACGGCCAGGTAGAACAAGTCAATACCAAGTTACCATCACTCGCTCAGATTCGTATCATTGGGACATAGTACTTTTTTTAAGATTTCTTTGTAGTGTAGCGTAAGACACGTCTCATAATGAAATTTTGTCATTTTTGATATTTTTTGGAGCCAATACTAGAGATTTATCCAAGCAGTGGAGTATACGGCCAGGTAGAACAAGTCAATACCAAGTTACCATCACTCGCTCAGATTCGTATCATGGGGACATAGTACTTTTTTTAGATTTCTTTGTAGTGTAGTGTAAGACACGTCTCATAATGAAATTTTGTCATTTTTGATATTTTTTGGAGCCAATACTAGAGATTTATCCAAGCAGTGGAGTATACGGCCAGGTAGAACAAGTCAATACCAAGTTACCATCACCCGCTCAGATTCGTATCATGGGGACATAGTACTTTTTTTTAGATTTCGTACATAAATAAAATGGGTTCGAAACGATACAACTACAGAAAGAAAAGACATAGCCTTAATGAGGAAATTCTGGAAATTGCTTTGCAATCATTGTCACTTTCACATTACAAAGTGACGAAAGCTGAGACAATGGAAATGAAATTGCTGTGCCAGGAGCTTCAAGTTAAAAATAATAAAAGTAATCGAAGTTTCATATATAATATATGGTGCTCGAAACTGCGAACGAAATTAAATTTTTCTGCTAGTTTAAATTCCAACATTGGTTTAAAAGAATCTTTACAAGGCAAAAAAGTGACTAACATCATGTGTAATGATGCTGATGTTACTTCCCGTTCAAATGATCTATTTTATTCTGGATTACTTGGTAATACTGCATTCGCAAATAACAATCGTCCCACTTTAACAGATATCGAGCCAATAATATCTACTAATTATTTAAATTATAACATTGATAATAACTTGCTATTACCTAACAGTACAATCCAACCATCTGAATCTATAAAGATTCTTTCCGTAGAAATATTGAAGCCACCATATACTATAGTTAATTTACCGATGAGCGAGACCCCGCCATTTTGTGACGTAATTAATTTTGAGCAAATTACTAAAACTCGTGAAAATTTTAAAGAGAATCCTGAAAGGTTAGAAGAATCCATTGTACAATATATTAATCCCGATAGAAATCAATTGCAAGAAGTAGGTTGCACACCTCCACAGATTTCGAAGTTAAACTTGATAAACGTATCGGTTAGAAAACCCAAAATTTTTCTCCCCAAAAATATTAAAGGTTATAATTTACTGGATTATCAGGTGGAAATTTCTAAAGAGATTTGGAAAAGGATATTTAATATGAATGAAAGGAAACTGGATGCGTACCATTATACCTATCATATTGCATCGCAGTTAATTCGGCTATCTGGTTGTCTAATTAACATTAAGGGGTACGACGTATCTCAAACTCATTTAACGATTAGGGCTTACTGTGGTCACCACAACCAAAAACAAGCATGTCGAAAATATAAGTTGATTAACTCAAACCTTTTATTAGGAATATTTAAAGTATACAGTACAAATGAACCGATATTCCATCCTTTTAAAAAATTTCAACATACATCGAAATATCAGAGAGACATGACAAAGCAAAATTAGTCCGAAATAATGTCGAGATAGTTTCAGAAAATTTGGTCAACGAAGAGGACTTAGAAGTTTTTGATAAAACTAACACGGCGATTTGTTTAAAAGATAGACGAGTTTTAAACAAAATAAGGTCAGAAAGCCTATTGTCTAATGACAATAATTCAGATGACATAGAAGATGTACATTTGGAAAAAGAAAAAACTGATCTGAATACTGAGGAAATGTTCATTAAGCAAGTAGGTAAAACCCATTCTGCATTACAACATGTTCTAAAAACCAATGTTTAGTTCTTAAACAGATTAAGGAACAAGGCAATGGTGAAGAAATAACTGCTTATTTAGATGCTACGGGTGGTCTTGTCCGAAAACCCTACAAAACTTGCAAATCAATATTATACTATGCTCTCATTATACCAATAAAGACTCAGAAAATATGCACAGCTACGCCTTTTCCGCTTTGTGATATGATAAGTTCTAGCCATAATACCCGCAGCATTGGAAATTGGCTTAGAGAATATCGATTACATGTGGAAGAAAATCTAAAGAAATGGCCCATTTTCAACACAGTTGTAGTAGATTTCTCTTAAGCGGAGATCCATTCTGTTCTAGATGCGTTTAATAGGATGGATTTGATAGAATATTTAAATGTTTCTTACATGTGGGCTGACGGTAACTACTCAAAGTCACCAACGAAATTTGTGAAAATACATTTGTGTTGTTCTCACATGTCACATACCATTGCAAGAGACGTACACAAATATTATGAGAAATACCCACAAATACACAAATTTCTTAAAGAGACTATGGCTTCTGTGATTGTCGCCAATAACTATCAGGAAGTTAAGCAAATTTGGCGTAAATTTGCAATTTTATTAACATCTAAATATATCACGATTGATGTTAAAGAGGCGTTTGAAAGTTTAATTGCCTTGATTACATTGAATAATGAAGAAAGTAGGTTAAATTTAAATATTCAATCAGAAGATACAAATATTTATGTTGAAACAGCCAAAAAGGATTTGTCCTGTCCACTTTATACACAGAGCCCATTTTATTGTGATTTGTATGATATTAGTAATAACCTAGATTTAACTAAATCGGATGGTATCGATGAACGAGCTATCAATAATTTTTATAATTTACAATTTCACACTGTACTTTTAAAAAAATATGTGACAGTGCTACCATTATTTACTGGAATACTGCGCAGCGGAAGTCGATTGAGTAATGGTCACGTAGAAAATTACTTTGCGTTGTTAAAACGAAGATTCTCAGTATCGAGCCGTACTCTTGAGTTAGGCAAAATGCCTTTAAAGGTTGGTCGTTTTGTTAGAGATTTAAACCAACGAAATAAAACGATTTGTAAAGAAGTATTTTATTCTGTTCCAAAATATTCCTTAAAATCAGAAGAAACAAAGATATCACCTAAAAATAGTGATCGGAATCTTATGGACGTGCAAAGCAGCGTTTCGGTTTGGAAAAGGAAGAATTCACATACAACACCTATAAGTAGTAAAAAGAAAATATCCAGTTTTGACTTCACATTTGCTAAATCTTTTAAGGGGTTAACAAATATCGATCAAGACATTGCTACAATGGCGACTTTAAGTCAAGATTGCATGGAAACACCGAAAAGGACAAAAATTATACAGCCTAAATCTATTTGGAAGAGACCGGCAACTGCAAAGTTACCATTAATAAGAAATGCTCTTCAAACATGCAACTTTTATAAAAATTCATGCGCAGTAGATTATACTTTTCAAGCAATCGGGTTATCTCTAAACGACGATGCAAGTTTTATAAACAATTTGGAAAATGGACGTATAAAACTTTTACTGCAATCATTAATAAGGAATGATTTAGATAAAGTTTATAAAATTCGGAAAGAAATTTTAGTCGAAATGTCGGGATTTGAATCAGATTGTACTACTGAGGTTTTTAATGTATGTAAGAACATATTTGAAAAACTATCAAGTTTACTGGTAACATTAAAATGTTGCAATCAAAAATGTTTATTACAAGAGCAAGAAAGGCGGCCACTTCTTTATTTGAACTTAAACTTATGTCAACAGGCAGGTATCTCAAATATTGAAAACTGTTTGGAAGAAATCCCACAAAAAACATGTAAAGTCTGTTTTCAAACGATGTTTCCCACAATAAACTCCTATGGAAATATAGTTTGTCTCGATACAGAATTATTCAGCGATACTTCAGTGAAATTATCAGAGATACCTGCAACCATAAAACTAAATAACGAAACATATCAAGATTCAGCATTAATAAGCTTCATTCACGATGGTCCAGTTTTTAAATACCCAAAGTCGTTGGAAGGTCATTACATTTGCTACGGCATTCGAAATAAGAAATGGGAAAAATACGACGACTTGTGTACCTATGTACCAATAATACGCAATCCACATTTGGAGGAAATCAAACCCCAAATAATATTATATACCAAAAAATAAATAATTATATAAATTCGAGGGGGTGATGGTTACTTGGTATTGACTTGTTCTACTTGGCCGTATACTCCACTGCTTGGATAAATCTCTAGTATTGGCTCCAAAAAATATCAAAAATGACAAAATTTCATTATGAGACGTGTCTTACGCTACACTACAAAGAAATCTTAAAAAAAGTACTATGTAGTACTATGTAAGTTATATACTATAAATGATACGAATCTGAGCGGGTGATGGTAACTTGGTATTGACTTGTTCTACCTGGCCGTATACTCCACTGCTTGGATAAATCTCTAGTATTGGCTCCAAAAAATATCAAAAATGACAAAATTTCATTATGAGACGTGTCTTACGCTACACTACAAAGAAATCTTAAAAAAAGTACAATGTCCCCATGATACGAATCTGAGGATGGTTACTTGTAAACAAATCATTATGATTTTATTTCGATTATTATTAGATTTATCTCGAATTTTTCACATTTTATCAGTAAACATTTTTTTCGGGATGGGGCTACATTTTATTCAACTTTTACACTTTTTCCGGATAGCTACACTTTAGTCGAGAAACGCTAACTTCAACGACTTTTTAATATCACGTATTTCATGATATGGTTGTCCTCAACTGTAAAACAATACATGCAAGCATACTTTACTACGAATTAAAAGTTTGAAAAATCACTGTATTTTCAGAACGTTTGATTAAATTTTTTTGAATTAAAACCGTGGACTGCTAAGTAGATAAAACTTATTATGATATATGGCCTACTTACTTTCAAAATTTTCGAATTATTTTCGGGTTTGTTGAAGATTATGCACGCTTGTTAGATATTATTTCGTGATTATTCATAATAATTTGAGACTATTTAAAATTATACAGTCGTGGATTTGCTGGATATTATTGATTTAAAGGCAATGAGATTTTATTAAATTCTGAGATTATTGAATGATTGATTGCTTTTAGATATTTAATATTGGGATATGTTTTTTATACCTTTACTTAGCGGCTTCTCCATAGATTTATCGCATTACTCCAGATTTCAAGTTTTATTTGAAATGTTTCGACTGAGCTGAAATTATTCGATTGAGTTACCGAGTTGATCAGAACATTTTAGAATTAATATTTTCCATTTCTATAACCAAAAACTACATACAATATAAAATAAATACAATAAGTAAAGTTAATGACTTCAGAAATTATATTGCAGCGTCTGTTTTATGTTCAGGTGGTCTTAATGTATATATTAAACTGAAAAAAGGATTTTAAAATATTGATTTCAAAGCCCATTTGTGGACCAAAACTTCATATCGCATTTACAATTTTTGACATGTCAGTATAATTGGTGTCCCCTAAAAACTGTAGAATTATCTTATCTTATTTTTTTTTTACAGATTTTAACAACAAATCTTGAATTCTTCAAAATCTAGCTTTGTGGTTGAAATAATTTAATTCGCTTATTCGGCTAGTTTGAATTAACATGCCTGCTAGAATGGTAGACATATTCTTGCAACAGATCGATTTTATTGGTTTTCGAAGGAGAATGAGCAGAAAAAATCAAAAATTACCTTTGAGAAAATGCTTTATGAAAAAGCCAGCTTTGTCCTATTCTGTTAGTCCACGCATAAAAAATATGTTGACTTATTTTCCTAAAGATGTTGCATTTTTATGTTTAAACAACATGATATATGTATATAAACTTTTTGAATGTTATTTGTATAAATTTTATCTTTATTTAATTCGATTTACAAACCAAAATTAAGAAAGATAAGAAAATAATTTTAAGTTCTGAATAAGACTATAAATTTATATAGGTCTAAGAACTCGTACCAGTAAATTGAAGACAAAAAAAAATTGTGCCTCAAATGCACATTTTTTTCTAGTTAATCTTTAATATTATCGAAAGAGATATGTACTTTGTTTATTGCCCTAAGAATATTGAAACAACTTTTTTATGTTTTACTTTTTAATTTGTTGAATCATATTACTCATACACAGAATCATAAAACATGGGTTTAAAACACTTTTAATTAAACATTTTGTTTTTCAGATTCTTTTTGTAGTATTCTGAAGTAAAAATACGCATAAAATCCAAAATGGAATTGACAATAAAAAGTAAAAGAAAAATATGGAGATTTTATCACAGCAAGATTACATTTATCGTTGTATTTTTGTCTAACTTTTTTTAAGCGGGACATATTTTACCCTACGAACAAAACGATTTTCACTTCCAGCGACACAAGATACATGATATTCACAAGAGACACATATGGGAAGTCAGGATACCTAAACCTTATAGTTTGTTTGTTTCTCCGTTTTTATGGTCAGATATTGCTATCCATATGACCTATGTTTCCTCTTTTCCAGAAAAGACCTCAGAAAACTTATCACGGCAAATACCGGAGCGCTGGATAGCTTGTGTAGATTGAACAATAAAGTGAGATTAAAAACTCATCAATAATAAGTGTATAGACATAATGTGTTAAGTTACAATATAATAATTCAAACAAAATAGTAAATCTTTAATTCAAACTTGTTTTTCTTTTAAAATATTTAAAGATAAATGAAATTAAATTCTAATTTAATATTTTGCAAAAATTGGAAAATAATATAACATAAGTATCAAGAAATAAATAAATATGAATATAATATATTTCGTGAAATCAATAATTCAACATATGGGACCGGATGTCATGTTTTAATTTTGTGATTTTTATCTTTTGAATGTGTAGTGCTGGGTAAAAAATTTTTTTTGTAGTACTCAATTTTTTTTTGTTGTTGTTGCAAAAGATACATTTGGTCAAAAATTTGTGAATTTGTTGAAAATGGTGGAAGCTGGAAATCCTGATTCCCCATTACTTCATTTCACTTCAACAATCTAGCTTCATAAAAAATTAAAAAAATAGTTTGGAGCCCACAACACTTGATTTCATGTGACTTTGCATAAAATTATTCATTTATAATTCAGAATGCAGTGGAAGCAAGCGACTATTCACCCATTTATGGGAAATTGCAGCACTAGAGTTTCATTGTGATATCGGATTCTCTTTGTCATGTCATTGTGGCTGTTCATCTATTGAAACGGGTCAACTTTCCATGTTGATAATCGATTCTAAAAAAAAAAAAAAAAAAAAAACACACAAATTTACCTGTGTTTGAGGGTTGGCTCTTGAAGTTTTTCCTTGATTCGTGAATCCTAGACCCATTTCAAAATGGCATTTACTACCTCATAAACTAAAAGCTAACATTAAACAAACAAACGCTCACTAATAAGAAAACTAAACAAATCAACCCACATATACGTAATTCTTGTAAAAAAAAAACATAATATAAAAGTTTGACGTCTTCAATTATAAACACTCACAAAATGGTAGAGAATGAATGGAAGAGTGCGGCACAGTATACGCTACAAATGTATTTTCTATAAAGATGATAAGGTAGCGTAATAAAATATTGATTGGGGGGGAAATGAAGATGGCAGCTAAATCAATAAGGGGAACGCCGAAGAAGCTATAAAAATGGGTGATGCAGACGATTTCAGAGAAAAAAAAGACCGAGAAACGGCGAACGGATGGTCAAAGCAAAATCTCACGTGATAAGGTGGACAAAAAAACTAAAAAATAGAAAAAGAAAAACAATTAAAAAATTGGGAAGCTTCAAATATGAAGGTGCGGTAGTTCCCTTTGGGATTTTAGTGTTTTCTTTTTGGTGTGTGAAAAGAAGAAGTGAGTGTTGTGAGGATTTGGCCAAAAGCAAAATGTCGCGAGTAGCCGAATTGATTATATTCGGCGAGGATCTGCTTCAAAAATCCGTTGTGTCCATGGTGTTGTTTTTTTCTTTTTTTGTTGTGTATATTGTGCCTAGCGGGACAATCAAGTAAAAGACGCATAGAAAAAGTCTAAATAAAAAAAAAACGAAACTCACAAATGAAATAACAAACATAAAATTTAAAAAAAGAAAAATAAGATCATAATTAATAACTAAGTGTAAGATAAGTGTATGAAAAACGAAGGAGCAGTAAAGAGAGCGGATTAGCAGAACTGAAGCAATACGCCCTACCGTAACAAGGATTGCTATTGGGTGGGCGAAACACGCCACTCACAGGTTAATGCCATTTGTTCCTTCCTTTTATAAGCGGCGTGAAACAAAGTCTTTCCGCCAGACAGTCGATTCCCATTATTACACCCAGCCCGAGAGTCTCTAGCCAACCTAAACGAAAACTAGTCGGACCCGGGCTGGCGCCCAATTCGGAAAATATTTAAGTTTGTCTGCTAATGGTACAGAAGCGAAGGCGATATAATTTTTTTTTTTTTTAAAGGGAGAAAAGAAACAAGTGAACAGATTTGTAAATAGAAAAATAAAACGGTTTAATTAAATAAATAAAATAAAAACCAATTGTGGAATTTTAAGTCGCGTACCTCACACTATTCATCGAAAAAATGATTCAATTCTTGAAAACTAAAATGACGAGTTTAACCAAAATTTATTATATTACCGATGGTGCTATAACACATTATAAAAATAAAAATAATTTTATGAATGTAATTAAACATAAAGAGGATTTCGGAGTCGACTTTGAATGGCATTTTCATGCTACAGCACATGGAAAGGGACCATGCGATGGAGTAGGAGGTACTTTCAAGAGAATGGCGTCCAGAGCCAGTCTCACTGATGAATATGCTGGTATCATAACAAATGCAGCATGATTATTCAAATGGGCTAAAACTTTAATGACTGATATGGTTTTTGACCTTTTATTCTGACATTGAATATAACTCCAAAAAAATCCGACTTGATAGTAGGTTCGAAAAATTGAGAACCATAAAAGGAACTCGCGATTTCCATGTAGTTATTCCTTCAGAAGAAGGTTACTTAAATTTTTAAAAATATTCTAATAGTGAAGATTATGTTAGATTTAAAATGTAATTATTTAAATTAATAACTTAATTTTTAATAAAAAAATTTTACCAATAAATTTTGTTTTGAATTTAATTTTACCTATATATAAAGAGTTGGTGGTCTTATTTAGTCGTATTTAATATTTATATTATATAATATTTATTATTTATTTTTTATAATATTATATAATATTTTTTTTTATAATATTTTGCAAGAAAATGATATATTGAATAGAGTAGAGCATGACACTAAAACGTGTTTTGCAAGAAAACGAAAAATAATGCACTAATAATTTTTTTATATGTGTTATAGAATTAAATGGCCAACAAAAAAAAAAAGAAATAAAAGAAAAAAACGTTTTTGAAGAAAATTGAGGAAAACCAGTTTGGTGGCCATATTGAAAATGAAAAACTTTAAGATGGTACTATTTTTGAAATATTTTCTTAATCCTTATTCTTTTACCTTTAAAATGAGCTCTACTTTATACTTTTCGGATAAATACTTTTTTTATATTTACATAAATGCACCACCGTTTCCAACAAATTCGCAAATTTTTGACCAACTGTATCTTTTGCAACAACAACAAAAGGCTGAGTACTACAAAAATTTTTGTTTTACCCTGTAATTTTTTTTGTTAATTAAAACATGACTTCCAGAAATTTTTGATTTCACGAATTTTTCACCATATATGTTGTGTCGCAGATATCGCAATTAGGTGAAACTTCCAAACCCAATATATATTTCTATTTCTTATTATACGCATGACCTGTTATTAGTCTGTTAATCAATTTAATTTGGGAAGTTGAGAATTTTTAATTTTTAAACCAATACGGAGGATCTTGGGACAGGACAAATTTGTCTATAAAAGCTACCCGATCTATCACACATAAAACTATATGTTTCTATTAATTTAATATTAATTTCTCTATGAATGTAATTTAGTGAGTCTGATATAGTCGGTTCATTATCTAGTTTGTGAGTAGGAGAGACAAGTGCTTGTTTAGCAAGTTTGTCAGCAATTAAATTGCCTTTGATTTTTTATTGGTGTTATGTCCCGCCGTATTTATTATTTAATTGGGTTTTCAAAGCCAGGGTTTCGGTGGTTTTAAGATCTGTTGGAATATTAAGTTTTATAGCCAAATTTAAATTATTATCTTCTATACGAATCCGTGAAAATTTTTGCATTCTAATTTGGATATAACTATTGCTTTGAATATATTTATTGTAGTTTCTGGATGAGCACCACTTTTAGGTGGGTTAAAGTTTTCAGTAAATTAATTGAGTTTTGAATATTAGTCTTTATGTTGGTATAGTGTTTTACTAGTAAGATTCTCTTTGTTAGAGTTATTCCAAGTATCTTTGTTCTATTTCCGAATTGTTTATATTAAGTTATTTATTGTTTTTATTGGTAAAAAGTCTAAGGAAATAAGATTTTTCGGGATTTATATTTAGTTTTAAGAAATTTAATTTTTGAGTTAGTGAAGCCAATGCTGAGTTCGCCAATAATTGAAGTTCCTCATGATTAGCAGCTGATATTATAATACAAATATCGTCAGCATATTAAAAGAAAGTTGAGGAATTGTTGAGTTCGTGTATGATATTTATATAAATATTGAAGAGCATAGGGCTTAAGCAGCTACCTTGTGGTATGCCCTTATTAGTATAGTGTATGAAGTTTTGTTTTAAATTTTGAACGGTGGTGATTCTGTTAGTGGGAAATTGGAAATCCAATGAGTAATACTATATGGAAAACTACATTTCTTCATGGTATCAATTAAAATATTTTTATCTACGTTATCAAAAGCCTTGATGATGTCAATGCCAATGAGAACGATTTTTTTATTTAGTAGTATGATATTTTGGATATGAGCTGTTATTTTTGAAAGTGGTATAAGTCCAGTTTCAAAAAAATTAAGTTAATGATAACAATAGACAAATGACAGTATAATCTTTCTAACGGTAAGAAATTTATAGCCAAAATAAAAACAAATGCATCTCTAATACTTGTGCAAAAAATAAGAAAATTTAAAATCCCGTATATTTTTGCATTTATTGTTTCTCTATTCTTTCATTATCTCGTTTCAACAAAATATGGACTTATACCACTTTCAAAAATAACAGCTCATGTATTTAATCATTTCCAAATAATCCATAATATTTTTTCGAAGACCACAGTTGTTGTAATTTATAATTTGATCTGATTCCAAGTGGTCAGAGATTCTATTTAATATTAATTTATTGAAAATTTTTGAGAAAACTGATAATAAACGTATTGGACGATAATTCTTGAGGTACAAAATTTGTTATTTTTGATTAGTTTTATTTTTATTATTTTAAATTTTTATAATAATAATTGTGTCTCATCTTTCCCCTTCATTAAAATAGCACCAGTAGTACATTTTTTCCATATGACGGGATAAATTTGGCTCCTCCAAATTTTGTTAAAATAATCTGTGATAATTTGAACCGCATTATTGTTTTATACGTAATTTTGCCTGCGCCTAGAGCAGTATTGTTTGATTTTCTAACAATTTCTGCTATGTCGCTACCTTAGAATCATACTGTTGTAACTAACATTTTTTCACAAAATGAGTTATAAATTGATTCCCACTAATTCAAACACGTTCTTTTCAATGCAACTAACAAAAATATCCTATCTCCTTTCGTTTTCATAATCTAAGGGGCATATAATTTTATCTAACTATTAAAACCACCAAAATGTACAGCCATCATACAGCCAGTAGTATGTGGGAGATACAATAAAATTGTACTACTTTAGGTTTCTTTATTTTGTTAATTTTCAATATAATGGTATATTACAATTACAATTAATCGGAATTAAGTTGTCGGACGTTACTGTAATAATCGTTTTAAAGATACAGTTTCATGTCATCGTGTTTTAATTATGTTCTTGAATTTTGTAAAGTGACGGCAGCAATTTGATTAAAGCGTTGTAATTAAAATTGTGTTTACTGGAGTTGAGTAGTTAAAGCAAAAAAAAATCGTTTCATTAGAAATTAAAATAAAATGGTAAGTGTTTCAATTCCAAAACAACAATCTGGCAATTCGGTCTATTGTAGGTAATACATTTTATTTAAGAATTTTGATAGGCGTGCAGATTTCAATTTATAACGGTATCAATGATAACAATTTAGTGGATGGCGTTAACTGCTATTTAATTGAAATTCCTTATGTTGAATGTGAAAAAAATAACGGTCATGAGATTAGTTAATTTTAAATTGAACAAAGCGACGATGTGGTTATGCAGGATCACTCGATTTACAATGTACTACAAGATTTGCTTTCTAATGTTGAAGAAATTGCAAAAAACTGATGATACAGATCTACAAGAAATTGAAACCGCCAACGTATTAAAGCGATATAAGCTAAAAAAGACATCGAAATTTAAAATGTGGAAAAAAATGTACGTAAACTCAAATATCAAGCTGGCGATGAACATGTGACTTCTGCTGGGAAGTTGGTACCCAAAAAGAAATTGCGAAATAAAAATAAAAATCACAGATCAAGATAGAAACAAATTTTTTAAATGTTACTACGAATTAGAAAAGGACAGGAAATATGATTTCTTAATTTAATATACAAAAAAAAACTGAAGTAGTTCGTAAAATCAGAAAATGTCAAAGTCGACGTCAGTATAGTTAGTCGTATTTTTTTGAAATTAAGAATGAACTAATCCAAGTTTGTAAAGAATATTTTCTTGGTATTCTAGCCGTTAGTCAAACACCCGTATATACGGCACATACTAAAAAAAGTTTAGGTAGACTTGTGGAGTCATCAAAACAAGGGGTACATAATAGGGACCGGATTTCGAATACGGATAAAACTTTCATAATGGACCACATTTCATCATTCCCAACAGTGAAGTCTCATTACTGTCGGTCGAGAACTAACAACCATTACTTGGATCCTGATTTGTGTATCGTTAAAATGTATGATTTGTATACGAATAAATGTCGCAAGGAGAATCTTCATCCACAGAAATCAAGTTACTACAGAAACATTTTTTGTACAAAATTCAACCTCGACTTTCATAAGCCTCGTTCAGACCGATTTGCAGTTTGTGATATCTACAAAGTAGCAACTAGAGACAATAAGATGATCCAAGAAATACGATTTTCCGTAGAGGATCATAACATCAAACAGGAACAGATGCGTGCAGCAAAAATATCGGACAAAGAGCCTGACATACCTATATTATGTTTCGATTCGCAGAATGTGCTAACTATTCCCAAAACTGGAATGGGCCATTCATATTACTTATCAAAATTAAATATGTACAATGTAACGGCTCATCTTTCAGCCACGAAACAGGCTTACTGTGCTATTTGGACGGATGTACTAGAGGAAGATCTTGAAAGAGTTTTTGAAACATCATCTTTTAAAAAACTGATTACATTGGTCCGATTCTTGCGTACCGCAAAATACAAATTCGCACATGGCCTCAGCAATTATATATTTTTTAAAGGTTAATCCTGAAATTGAGGAAATCACTATGAAATATTGTGTCCCAGGACATAGGCCAATCCAAGAATGTGTCAATACACACAGTCGAGTAGAAAATTTAAAGATTTATAACAAATGTTTTCATTCATGGGTGACGAGGATAAGGTCTATTACCGAGTCATACTGCAACTAGGTAAGAATGTTATAAAAACTGAGTTTAACTTGTAAAAATGCATTTTCGGATTTTGAGTTAATCCACATGGCGGAGATTTAGTTAGTAATAATTTGAGCAGTAAACAACTTCACATTCAGACAATCTGTCCATCTGGTACTATTCAACCTCAGACAATTGCATCACGGCGAAATTCAGGCAGCCGAGCAAAGAAATCTATTCAATTTCGAACTCCAAAGGTAAGGAAAATCCCAAAAATTATTCCTAAAAACAAATAATTCTCCAAATTTTTTAGAATACACGGATTATTAACTAAAAATTCTTGAATTCCTTAATTTAGTTCCTAATATGTTATATTATTATTTATTATTTTGTTAAAGTTTTTATATATTAAACATACAGAATAAATAGAATTTGAAAATAAATGAATTTCCGAGCAATAATTTTCCACATAGGGTACTCACAAAGAACTTTCGAACCTCAAAAAAAAAAATTGTTTTGGAAGTCCTACAATATTAGCCAAAAATTAAATTACGTTTCTTTCAGTATTTAGTACTGTTGATAAGCTTCCGGTTTTTGAATATAAAAGCGCATTCAGATTTTTATGTGAGCTTAAAAGTTTTATTTATTATCAGATAAATTATAATAGTAAAATCATACTTCAAACCTTCAAAGGCATTTTCTAAATTTGTCCTGTTGTGTAGTTGCTACAGTATGGATTTGAGGTAGCGACGTATTATTGAATTCTATTGGATTTGCAGAGGCACTATCTACATAAAAAAAGGAGATTCAAAATCTAATGAGAAGGGAAGTTGATATCAAGAAATTTCTCTGCTTGTCTTCTAGTATTTTATAATAGGATTGTTTTTTATTTTTAATTTTATTAATATTCTTCCAGACATCGTCATTATTTGTTTTGTAATTAATATTAGTAAGGAACATTTCCTAAGACTTTTTTTTTCTTTTCTGATTTCTAATTTAAGTTTATGGATTGATTTTCTCTGTTCCATAGTATTGAAAAGAGTTTTTTTCTGGTTATAAGTCAGTTGTTTCTGTTTTTTGACGTCCCATAAGCTGTATAAATAGTCATTCCACCACGGATTGGGTTTAAATGATTGTTTTCTAATTAAATTACTTGTAGGTTTTGTGATTAAATCTCCTAAGTGATCTTCTATATTGTTAGGTGTATTCAATATTGTAGTTTTAAATTCTGTTATAATTTTTTTCCAATTGGTAATCTGTTTCATTATAATATTATTTAACTAGAAATTAACTCTCCAATGCAATTTATCTATTAAATTGACGGAACATAGAGTAACATTTAAAGCGGATGTGTGGTGTCTGAAAGTGTCTTGTCTAGTATGAGATCCGTCGTTAAATAAGAAAATATTTTGTGATGTAATAATGTTCCCTATTTTATCACCTAATCTATTGGAAGAGTTGTATAGTCTATTATCCCAGAGGCTATTATGAATATTAATATCTCGTGCTAGTCTAAATTATTTCCTAAATTCATTAATGATTTCCTTGGAATATCTGGTAAAATTATTATATGAAGAGATAATAGTTAATATTTTACCAATACTTTTGTTAATACTTTGGAAACAATTATATGTGTAATTTTGGTCGACCAATTTCCACAAAAATCTTTTATCAATCAAAAAACGGACACCGCCATAACCGTCCAATCTATTCTGTGTAATCAAATTGTAATTATTAAAGTTTATAATGTTATCTGGATTTGTCCAAGTCTCAGACAGTATGATGATATCTCTTTTGTTACTATGAATATAATGATCTAATAAATCTTTGTTACAAAATAAAATTATCACTATTTTTTAAGAACGATTCAATGTCTTTGTAAATTGTATACTTTTGTTTTAATTGCATTTTGAGGGTATTAACTAATTTAGTTGGGATTTGAATTCTTAATTTATCTGATTGATCAGTGAATTTTATTTATTTTGGTACTATCTGTCTCATACCAAAAAGTTTATCTGTGGCCTCTGTTTTTTAAGGAATAAAACACTAAACCACTATGATCGAAGAGCTTCACAATAAATTATTAAAACACAAACTTTTAAATTTTTTCTTTATTTTGAATTAATCACCGAGCTTTATTTTTTAATTTGATCAAACCGGACACCAATATTAGACTGCCGAAATCGATGTAATAATTCGTTATATAGGTACAAGATTTAGAGACGTAATTTTAAAGAGAGTAAAGCAATTAAAAAAAATAATATACAGGGTGATTAATTTGCCCACAGCCGGAAAAAAGCAACCAAAAATATGCAATGCAATCATATCTGTGGCTGCGTAAAAAAACCGACAGGCACAGATAATTTGCATAACAATAAAAATTATAAATCTAGAACAATAACTAATATAAATTAAATTTAACGTACTCAAGAGACATTTTAACTAATGTAAAATAAATTAAATAATTATAAGGCGATGAAAACTTAACATTCTCCCCGCCTTGAACTGTCTATGGCAGTTCAACCATCACATTTCATTTTTCGTCTCCTTCTCAATTGGCAAAACTGCAACTCCAGAGATAGCTCGATCAAAAGTACTGGTTACTGTACGAATCGTTAATATCCGTACATTTCCATCTTTGTCCGGCTTAGTTCCCACAACTCGACCCAGAGACCACTTCAAAGGAGGTATTGTATCATCTTTCACCAACACCATTGCACCAATTTCTATATTCTGGTTCTTTGCCATCCACTTTGTCCTCGGCTGCAAAGTAGCTAAGTATTCAGTACGAAATCTCGCCCAAAACTGCTGAACCATCCAATTGATCCGCTGCAACATTTTTACACGGTTAATATTCTCTTCCGTAATCGACATTTCAGGCAGAGCAACTGGCGCTCCACCGTATAAAAAATGGCCTGGGGTCAAAGGCTCCAAATCATTTGGATTTGCTGACAATGGAGTGATGGGTCGAGAATTGACAATCGTCGCAACTTGACGAATAACAGTATGTAGCTCATCGACAGAAACTTCCATGCTGCCTATAACGTTTTTGATAAGACGCTTGGTAATTTTCACCGAAGCCTCCCATAGTCCACCAAAATTTGGTGCTCTTGGTGGAATAAACGACCATTCGACGAACGCCTGGTCACACGCGTTATAAATTGCGTCCCTACCGCCAATCAGCATCTGGTGAATCTCACTCAATTGGTTGGCCGCACCCTTAAAATTGGTTGCATTGTCTGAAACCAATTTCTTTACCATGCCTCGATCAGCTATAAATCTCTTTAAAGACCGAATGAACGCCTCTGTGGACAGATCAATAACCAGCTCCAAATGAACCGCCTTGGTCGCGAAACAAATAAACAGAGCCACATAAACCTTCTTTGGAGCCTTGCATCTAATGTGATGGCGCACGTACAAGGGTCCAGCAAAATCCACACCACTAACACTAAAAGGTCGAACTCTCTTGTAATCGAGTCTATCCTCTGGTAAATTCCCCATGATTTGCGATAAGAATTTCGGCCGCATTCGAAAGCATCTAATGCATTTGTTGATGATATTTCGCGTTTGGGCGAGTCCGTTGATGGGCCAATACTTTGCCCGAATCGCGGTGAGCACGATGTGCGGTCCTGCATGGAACGTCCTATTAAAATGAAAAAAATGAATTAATAATTTAGAGAACTGGTGGTTTTTGGGGAGAAGGATCTGGTGCTTGGAACTATAAGGAAGTTTGGCCCTTTGTAGTCGTCCGCCTACTCTCAACAACCCGAAGTCATCCAGAAACGGTGCCAAACATTTAAGACGACTATTGTTTTTAACATTATGGCCAGCCTTCAGTAGTTGGTAATCTTGCGCAAACATTGATTTCTGTATATTCCGAATGAATGGACGTTCAGCCTCTTCCTCTTCGGCAGTTGTTGGCTTCTCTACTTTTGAATACAGCTCTGCCAGGTTTAACTTCAGTAATGACCTTCGTATTTCCTTGTCAATCGATTTTGAACACGTATTTCGAATAAATCGCATGACGTAGGCAAATGCTCGACGGGTGCCTCTGAAATTCTGCGAAAAATGCATGGAGCTTGTGACATCCTCAATAATCTTCGTAGACAGAGCAAACTTGACGGGTCGCTTTTCGAGTATTTCATCGCTTATGGGAGATGGTCTCGGAATCGGCGGCCACGACAATTCGTCGCATTTGAGAAAATTTGGACCGCAGAACCAAAATTCACAGTCGGCAATATCAGCCGGCATCATCCCCCGACTAATCAAATCGGCAGGATTCAAATTACCAGGGACATGTCGCCATACCCCCGAACTGGTTTCGTTTTGAATCTTGGAGACACGATGAGCAATGAATATGTTCCAATTATGCGGTTCCGCATTTATCCAGCATAGTGTGATTAACGAATCGGTCCAATAAAAAAATCTTCTGACTTCCAGCTCCAGCAACACTTCTTTCTTTAGACGAGAGACTAGATCAGTCATCATTTTCGCAGCTAAAAGCTCGAGACGAGCAACGCTGATGGTTTTAGTTGGAGCAACTCTAGATTTGGCGCAGACCAACCTAGACGAGATCGCACCATCGTGGTGTCCGCATCGCAAATAGACACAAGCCCCGTACGCCTTCTCACTTGCATCTGAAAAAGCATGAACTTCGATGAATTTACAGTCATCCTTAGTCATGACGAAACGTGGTATTGAGAAATCCTTTAAATATGACAAGCGTGATCTAAATTTTATCCATTTCTGAGTGAGATCTTTGTCTAAAGGTTCGTCCCAATTAATTTTGAGCTTCCAAAGTTCCTGGTAGAAAATCTTGGCTAAAGTGATTACGGGACACACAAATCCCAGCGGATCAAACAATCTTGCCATTTCCGATAAGACCACTCGTTTAGTAACAGCTGCTGAAGAATCCTTAGAGTGGTAGGTAAAACGAAAAACATCAGTTTCAGGCTGCCAAATTAATCCAAGTGTTTTAACTACTTCTTGATCCTCGATGTTTAAATATTTCTCTCGATGATGCGGTTCAATTGACGAACGGATAGTATCGTTATTGGTGCAAAATTTACTCAACGTAAAGCCACCGCATTTTAGAATTCCGATTGATTGATTCAACATTTCTAGCAAGTGCGTAATCGAATTTGATCCAATCATCATATCATCCACATAAAAATTTTGTCGAAGTATTCGTGCTCCAATTGGATATTTATCCTGCTCATCGGCTGCTAAACGGTGTAAAGTCTTTACAGCAAGATACGAACCACACGCAGTTCCGTATGTCACGGTGCAGAGACGGAGTGTTTTGATTGGTTCATCTTTGATGTTGCGCCATAAAATCAGCTGGTAGTTGCTATCAGGCAAATTGATCGCAACCTGACGATACATTTTTTGAATGTCTCCGGTAACAACAAACTCGAATAATCTGAACTTCAATAAAATAATAAACAAATCGTCTTGCAATTTCGGCCCCGAATGAAGAATCTCGTTTAACGCAACACCGGAAGACGTCTTACAAGATGCGTCGAAAACCACTCGCAACTTCGTACTGGAACTTGATAATTTCATCACGCTGTGGTGAGGCAAAAAACAATGCGGGGTTGACGGATCAAAATTCTCAACGGTTTCTAAGTGCTTTAATTGCTCATATTCATTGATAAACGACGAATACATCTCTTTCATTTCAGGCTGCTTATCCAATCTTTTTTCCAAATTCAAGAAGCGTCTAATAGCTATTGGAAATGATTCTCCCAACAGTGTTGGATCCTTTGAAAATGGAAGTCGAACTATGTAGGATCCTTCGCAATTTCGACGAGTATGAATAGCGTAATGATCTTCACACTCCTGATCTTTAGAACTCAAAACTGGCTCATCTGCAGGGAAAGCATCAACTTCCCAAAATCGCTGAACAAGCTTACTCAAACTTTCATTGGACTCAGTTAAGGCTGTTGATTTACTAGTTAATTTGCTAGTTAATGCTGTTGATTTACAATAACTTGATTTCATTGGACCACCAATAATCCATCCCAGCTTGCTCTGCTGGAAAATCGGTAAATTTTCGCCCAATCGAACTTGACCAGGGAGTAGAAGGTGCCAAAATATGCCAGCCCCCAACAACAAGTCAATCTTCTGAGGCTTAAAAAAATTAGGATTAGCCAAACACTTGACCTCGGGTGGAACGTTTATGGTCCTTGATGCTATTAGAAATCCAGGCTGGGCATCGGATATTTTCGGAAGTATTACTGCAGCAATTTTGAACTTTATTGTTGTATCGAAATGAGGCGTTAACGTAATAAAGCACGATGCCTTTGATGTTGTAACCGTATTGCCTATCCCACCTACATTAATGAAAGTCCTTCGCCGCTCCACATTCAACGTTTGCACGAACCGTTCGGAGATGAAATTTGTAGTTGCACCACTATCTAACAGAGCACGTCCAGGAACAATCAATCCGTTGGCATCAAATACTTTGACTAAGGCTGTCGCGAGGACAGCTGGCTCGTCAACAAATGATTCTGAAATTAGAAGTGCCTTGTGAGCAACTCCAGAAGTCGATGGCGGTTGAACAGTAGGCCTATCAAAATGAATCAGTGTGTGATGTCCCTTATGGCATTTGTCACACTTCGAGACTTTACAGAAACGGTAATTGTGTTTTGTTTTTAGGCAGACGACACACAATTGCATCCGTTTAACATCGTGGTATCGCTCCATGGGCCCTAAGGCCAGAAATTGTGGACATACCTGCAAATTGTGGTCGGTTGAGGCACATTTAGCGCACAAATTCGAATTCAGTGACGTTAAGGCAGCATGGTTAGATTTAACTGGACGAACATTTACCGATACAGACGGCCTTGGCTTGTTACATTGTTTTTTGTTATACTCGAGTTTCTCTAGAGTAGTGGCACGTTTTTCTAAAAATGCACAAAATCCATCCCATGTTGGTATTTCCTTATTAGTCGATTCTTCCCATTTCTCCACATTATTAGCATCTAACTTCTTCAACATCAAACATATCAAGAAATTTTCAGCCACCTCCTGCATGGATCCGAATGCTTTTATTGCGCGAAAATGTGCTCTTACTTGGTCGACCATTTCACGAACACTTTCCGAGGATTCTTTACTCACGTTATCCATTTGTATAATTTCGTTAATGTGAGACTGCAAAATCAACGCCTTGTTTTCATACCGAGTACACAAAGCCTTCCATGCACTTCTAAAATTCTCCTGGGAAGCTTCCATCCTTGACAAGATTCGCGTTGCACGACCCACTAAACATGATTTTAAAAATCTAAACCGATCAACATCATTTAAATCGGTCTCATTTATAATCATAGTGGTAAACTCGTTTTTAAAGTCCGTCCAATCACTATAAGATCCACTAAACTTTGGGGGCTCGAGTTTTGGTAACTTTACATTCTTCGTTGAAACTAGAATCGATTGATTTTGAGAAGCATTCATATCAGGAACTGGTTTAGCAAAGACCACCTTCTCATCGATCAACGTTAGAAGTGCCGATTTAGTGTTAATGTAGTTTTCCTCAAAACTAAAATAGTTCGATGTGAAATCATCATCATCATCTGAATCAACTTGTTCAGTTATTAACTCTTCGTTCCTCAAAAATCTTTGGTAATGCAATTCTAATTGCTCCACCTGAACTCTGAGTTTAGAAACATCTGATGATTTCCCATGAGCGGGAACCCAACTCGATATATTTTCGACGACCTTTACACTTAAGCCTTGTAATTTGTAAAGTCTCCTTCTTTCCGCAACCCTTTTTGCTTTAGCCTTATCAGCCATTTTGTTTAACTCTAAGATCGACTTGTGCTACTGTGTTTTAACAAAATTACCAATTTTAATAATAATAATAATACACCGACCGTTAGTCGAACAAAAAGTATCGGTTCTATGAAGTGGTTCGACTTTTGTAATTATGATGCACTAAATCCCGTTGGTGTCCTGAAATGTGCTTAACCCGTTAATAATTTGTTCAAAAATGCAACAAAAAAATTAAATTAAATGCGTAATCACTACAAAGTTGAATTAATTGTACAATTTCTCAAACCGTTTATGAATTTATCTCACGAGGAATAAATGCCAAAATGTGATTTAATCTGAACCTTTGAGAAATAATTATACGAGTAATGTACACCGCAAAACACTATAATTTTAGAACCACACAAAAAGCACAAACAAATATTATCCGAATGCAATGAAATTGAATCAGCTGATGACAAGCCATGAACGAAAAAGTATGTTTTACATGTGTGTGTATTATATAGTACACCGTATTATTGAGTTACTGATGCGCACAGACAATATCACTTCTTTAACTTTACCGGTATATCGTATGTTTATATTATACCGTGCTATTGAGCAATTGACGCGCATAAACAACAGTACTTTTTCGTACAACTTAAACCAAAGAAAAAAAAAACACTTTAATTATTTATTACAACAAAAAACTCCACGATAAATATTAAATTAACTACGCTCTGCTACCAAATGTTTTTTAAGGAATAAAACACTAAACCACTATGATCGAAGAGCTTCACAATAAATTATTAAAACACAAACTTTTAAATTTTTTCTTTATTTTGAATTAATCACCGAGCTTTATTTTTTAATTTGATCAAACCGGACACCAATATTAGACTGCCGAAATCGATGTAATAATTCGTTATATAGGTACAAGATTTAGAGACGTAATTTTAAAGAGAGTAAAGCAATTAAAAAAAATAATATACAGGGTGATTAATTTGCCCACAGCCGGAAAAAAGCAACCAAAAATATGCAATGCAATCATATCTGTGGCTGCGTAAAAAAACCGACAGGCACAGATAATTTGCATAACAATAAAAATTATAAATCTAGAACAATAACTAATATAAATTAAATTTAACGTACTCAAGAGACATTTTAACTAATGTAAAATAAATTAAATAATTATAAGGCGATGAAAACTTAACAGCCTCTCTAAAACTAGATTTGTTAATTGTCATGTTTTTCCTAATTTGTTTCTGTCTGTATCTTTCGTAAAATTTATATGACTAGTTTTGTGCCCTAGACCGTAAACTGTACAGTTTTCTTTCTTGTGACATTCACGGTTACCTTCTAATAATTAGACATCCTGCTGATTCAGATTTACATTTTTTGGATGTACAGCCATAATAAATACACTTTTTACAATGAAGAAGGTTCACAATAAAAAAGTTAACTCTTATCAAAGTATTATTATACATCGTAATACGGAATTGAAAGCGATTTTAACCATGTCTGTATTGACTGCAATTTTTTTTTTTTTTGTTCCATTTTGTCATTCGTTCAGTATTTGTAATGGGATATTTCGATCTAGTGTTAGCTTCAATATCCTCAATGGTAAGGTCTAATGGAATATCTTTGATAACCCCAGTCACTGAAGTAAAATTGTTTGGAATAAAGGTGTTATATTCATCGAATTTTCTAACGAATATCTTTTGAACCGTTTATTGTAGTTTCTTTTTAAGAGTGCGTAAACTTAGGTTAAAAAAAAAATTGTAACTACCAACATTAGAAAGATTCTAAAAAAATTCGGCGATAATGTCGTCGTCGCCGCCGACATTGGTTCTGTGAGCAGCATGCGATTTCTGTGTAATCTAATTCGACAGGCGTCGTCGCTCTTGTTCTGTATATTCCTTATTTTTCATCAATTTATTTTATATGTTAAAATTATAGAATTTGTAGTGGTGTTGGTGTTTGTATTGAAATCTGAGGTGGCATGTTCTTTCATCACTGTTTCGATATTATCGAATATTGCAATATTGCTTTGTATCTCTTTATTTACAAAACAACAATTATTTTACATCGTTTTAGGCTGTTTAAATAGTAAATCATATCAAACGTAAAAGTAAATTAATTTATATCATGATTGTTATTAATGTTTTATATGTTTTAAATATTTTCAGGTTCTTAAATGTAATTTAAGTTTTAAAAAAATAAAAACTGAATTTTTTGTTTGATTTATATTGTTTTTTTTATCAATGTTTCCTTAACCGAGTTCAGTACGGACAATTTTTTGAAACAGTGTATATGTATTAACATTCGATGAATTTGTGAAAGAAATCCGTTTCTGCAATGTGTTGCATTTATTTTAATTTTATTTTTGTGACATGTTACCGGGGACTTTGATATGATTATAGACCGGAAATAACAAAACGTTGAAATGTTTTTATTTTTTGCAAATTCACAAACAATTATTTTAAATTGAGCTTTTAAAAAACATTGTTTGTGTACTTAAGATTGTAAGATGAACTAAATATATGCACATATGATTTATTACCTATATGTCCCTTTTTCAATCTATTGGTGGCATTGCGTGTTTCTGGCTGAATGAAATTTTCAGTCAGATGTTGCATGTGTTATTTTAGTAGCCAAAATGACGTTTTAAAAAAATGTCAAATTAAATAAATAAATCATTCCAATTTCTACATCCACCCAACATTTATTTTACCAATGATTAATTTTAAAATTTACTTTAATTAGTTGCTAATGAAATAATTTGGTTAACTTTTAAATTTTATGCTAAAGGTCGATCACACATGTTCACTGAAAAATAAAATCATCATAATTTTGGTGGCAATTTTTGGTTGAGCTGCAGTTTACATGAGACTGAAGCAGCAGACGGGTAGTGGACGTTTGATTCTTTCTGTTTACTCAGATGTTACTTATATGTTTATGTTCCAGAATTACGCCTGTAGTTCTTACCTATAAATAATCCTTATGTGAGAGATTAACGAAACCATTGCTTTTATCGGCAACCAAGGCCTTTTTTTTGGGGTTAAAATACGGTGACCATAATTTTTTGTTAGAAAAGGAGTACATTATATGGACATTTTTAGGAATCGTTAATTAAAGTATATTTTTTTAAAAAAAGGAGTACACCGAATTTAATTCAAATAAAACAGCATGTTTTTGAAAAAAATAGAAATAATTTATTCATTTTTATTGTGTTCTAACAAAAATCACAGCTGTACCTAATTCATTTTGATAATATTTATCTCGAGCTTTGCTGATTTAATTACGAATATTTTTCTGATTGGTGAATTTTTTTTGTTAATTCTTCATTATCTTCTAGAAGTTGACTTACTTGCACACAATTAAAATCACGCATATTGTATTTAACTGTTAATACCGAAGATAATGTTTTTACAGCCAACTGCGATTTCTCGCTACTCCAAAAATCATTTCCAAATGAGAAAACCCTCTCAACCGCAGCGTTAGTCCCAGGAAAACACATAGCAATTTCCACTAATATTTGCAAGTTTTGGATAGGAATATGCTCTCTGTTAAAATGTACAAAAATTTCAACCCATCTCATATCCACTTCGATATTTTTAGCCGTCCATTCATATATTTTTTTAAGAGTACAATATAATTTTAATCTCCGCACCTCTTCAAACAAACTATCGTCATTAATATTGTGATTGGCGACACCATGTTTGTTTAAAAATTCAAGGCAATGCATTATTTCATCCCAATTTACCTCCCGTCTGAGAAGCGTCCATTCGAAATAATTAATGTCAGCAGTACTTGCTACCCATTCATTAATGTAATGATGAAAAACGCTTCAAGAATTTTCGGACATTTCTCCAAACTTAAAAAGTAACTACGAAGAGGCTCGTATAATTTAATTACCCGTTCTATGGCCGGAGTAAGGGCCAACCATCTAACTTTTGAATACCCTAGTAGTTTTTTGTATTCAACGTCAGCCTCTTCGCAGAAAGTTTGAATTGTTGCTACGCGAACTGTAAATCTACTAAAATACAGATAAATTGTGTGTAAAATATTTTCGACATCTATACACATTGCGCTGCTGGCCGTGTTAATTGAATTTGATAAAATGTGTGCGTTGCAACCGATACCAAAAATATTTCGTTGAAGCATTGATTTTAATTTGGTGTGTGTACATTATTTGTGCCTCGTCGCCTACAACCTCGGAAATTAGTGTTCGTATTATCAGCCGATAGCGCCAAAACTTTGGAGCCCAAATTGTTTTTTGTTAAAATTTCAAATAAATGTTTTGAAATAAGCTCCGCTGTTTCTCCGACAATAGACTCCAAATTTAAAATTTTAATTTTAACTCCACTTGTTAAATTAAAATACAGAACTAAAACGGGATATAATTTTATCTCGTTGTGGTTCGATGCATCTGACAAGATAGACACAAACGAAGTTTTTTCTAACTCATTTAATAAAATTTCGTCACAATAATTTTTAAAAACCGAAATAATGATAGCTTCACACTTGGTTCTCGCACACGTAAATTTGGGATTATAAAATTTTTTTATCATCTTACTTGTACAATCCATACTTCTAAAACTTTGGTTATGTACGATTGTGTGATACGCAAAAGTTCCTTCTGCAATGGCATTTTTATTTTCGTCAACTCCAAACTTTGCACTTTTTGTAAAAACTGTAATTTTAGAATTAGAACTCACTGCGTCAAGCTGGGCCTTATGCTTTCTGATTTCTAAATGTTTCGTAATCGCCGATCTCCCACCGATTGCTAATGAAAATTCTGATCGACAAATGGTACAACGAACGATTGATTCACCATTTCTATCACCACCTTTTGCCAAGTACGGAAATTCTTTTTGTAGATTATCCGTAAAAATATTTCTCCGTCGTTTTAACTTGTCCATTTTTTATAAGTAATTAAAACTTAATTTATTTTCAAAATATCAAAAAACCGTTTGTAACTTTTATATTATTTAAAAAAAAAAACTATTCATACTCGTCATAAAAATACGATACGATTTTAATCTAATATGAACACACTGGGGATAACCGTTTCTATTTTATTTCATCTTTGACACATTGTACATACATATTCGTACATATTTTGTTTATATAATTTGCTTTATATTTACACAAAACCTTGGTTTTGGTTTACACACATTCATACATATGCCTATATTTTTAACTCTCGCATTTCCGATTATAGCCGATGTTGCTTAAGTTATAGTATTTTTCGCAAGAGAAAATTTGTTTTTAATATAATAAATAAAGAGAAAATGGTATAAAATGGTATAATAAAGCCACGCTTACACTTCAAACTGTTTTTGATTGTATGTCAAAACAAAGGAAACCGATTGGTAATTTTAAATTCGAAATTATTTTAAAAAGGAGTTCAAGGAGTTCATTAAACAAAAAAGGAGTACAAAAGGAGTACAGATTTATAAAGGAGTATAACCTGGAAAAAAGGAGTACGAAACTCCTAAAAGGAGCACGTATGGTCACCTTAGTTAAAAGCACCCTTAATTTGTGAAAAAATTTCATAGAATAGAAGCAGATATATCGAAAAAAGTGTTTTTTGAGGTTAAAGTAAGGGGTGGTCTTAACCCCTAACAAGAGCTTGGTTTCCGATAAATAAAATGGTTTCGTTAATATCTCACAGAATACTGTACAACTTAGAATAGTTTTTATAATTTGTTTGAATTTGACAGGTCAAAAGGTTTTTTGTTAGCACAATTAAACTTTAGAATTTTAATTAGGTTCTAGAGAGAATACATCTCCTTTGTTTTACTTTATACTACATTTTATTGGTAATTAAAGTTTATCTTTAATGAGGGCATAATTAGGTAGTTTATAGCAAGAAAAGCAAGATATCTGAATCAACAATAAACTTTTAGAAATATATCCAGAAGCTTGAAGTAGCAAAGGAATATGAAATCGATAATATTAAATTGTTTATTTTGTATTGAGATCTTAATTTATAATTTTTTCAGAGATTAAAAATTTAGATAATTTTGCAGTTTTGTTTATTTATTAAAAAATAATTCAGAAACCTGGCTCAGCTTTCCTTAAACTACAACCACCTAATGAAAATGTAGTTTGGAAATTGTACTTCTGATTCTGACTTTACCCACTATACCCATTGCCACTCTTGCTAAATTTTATGTGCATTTATGATTGATATTGTGAAAGTCGCAATATATCTTGACTGCCTTAGGGTTAATTAGAGTTTGTTTTTTTATATTTCGTTGTGTTACCCGGGTGGGGAGGATAACGCAAATAAGCGAACACTGATTTTTCCTGTTTTTTTTCGGGCATGAGAATGAAAAATAAAACGGGTCAGTGGAGAAGATAAATTAGATATAGTCGGAACAAAACAAAACCAAATTAAAAATAAAAATTAGAAAACGGAAAATTTAATTAATGAATTTGTAAAAAAAAAAAAAAACACCTTTTTAAATTTTTATATTTGGAAAAATTAAAAATAAAATAAAATTGGGATAAAAACCATTTCATTTTTGTAAATAGTTAATTGCTAAAAACTTGTGATAATTAAAGATAAATCTAGTGTTAATTAATATAAAAATAGAATATAAAATTAAAATTAAGAATATAAAAAAACAGAAGAGCTTATAGCGTTTTCTCAAACTGTAAGTTGAGAAAAAACCGTGAATACGTATGCGCGTATGGTAATGAAAGTGTCTTTAGTGATAGATTAATTAAATAAACTTAGTGTCTCTAATAATTTTAATACTATCTATAATCAAGTTAATAATAATTAAAACTACGATGAAATAATTTAATAAATCACAACTAATAGTTTATTAATATTAGTGCTAATTTAATACAAAAATCATTTGTGCTGAATTTAGAGGTGCTGATTCTGCAAAGCTCGAGCTTTCGATCTTTTTAGAGTACAAACGTTTTTGATCCCAAAATATTAATTTTCTAACGTAAATTATCGCTCTTCATTAAGAAATCTCTTTATCTCTAGAATGGTAAGAGTTACAAACTTTTTAACAATACTTTCTAATTGTAACTTAAGCCTTGCGTAGCAATTTTTTTTTCCTTAAAAATTCCAAAAGTTACACTATGACGCAACCAGTATCCGGAAAAATTGGTAAACCACATAATTTGGAAACAAAAAATTGCCCATACCAATTTTAATTCTCGATCAACAAATGAAACCACTAATTATTAGGCCATTCCCTCGTTAAAAATCTTTACGAAAAAGTCAAAAATCTTTTCAAAAATTATAACTTTAAAATTATAGGACGTGCAGCTACAAGTTTAAACAACAACTTGTTTTCTAAAAATAAAGATAAAACACCTTTAAAGAAACAATCAAACGTTGTTTATCAGGTACAATGTAGTTGCAATGCTACCTACACAGGACAGACGAAACAATTTTTAGAAAAAAGATTTCACCAACACAAAAGTGACATAAATAAAGATCAAAATTTAAGCATTAGTGCACTTAAACGACATTTGAAAAATACAAACCATCAAATCAGTTTAGATAACATAAAATTTCTCGAGAAACAAAAAAATGTTAGAAAAACATCGATTTTGGAAATTACGCTTATATTGGTAACTCTTCTGATTTGTTCATCTGAATTGTTTTTTGTCTCATGCAACTTTCTATTTATTCAATTGTACAACCGTTTTTACATTAAAGCGCATTAGCAAGGTTTTTTACGAAAATACATGGCTGAAATTTGTGATTGCTTAATTTTTTGATTTATGTATAAAAAAAGGAAATTTTTGATATATTTTGTAATACGCTTTTGAAAATGAACCCGGATACGGTTCGAAAGCTAATGCTTTAATTATTTAAAATAAATAAAAAAGAGCCCTAAACCAAATAAAAATTGTTTAATTTATATATGTATATGTACACCCATTTAATTTGTTTTAGTAAATTGTATAACGTGCTTATAATATTTACCGTTTTTGAAAATACATTTTTGAATAGGATTGGAAAAAATAAACAGCATGCGTTAATAAGCATAATTCTAAACTCGTCTAGCCGATTAAATGAAAATGTTTATGAATTATTTATTTGACAAACAGCATTCGTCCAAAAAAAAAAAAAAAAGAAATGCTTTCCTGGAAAAGGTCGCGGCCTGATTAATTATTTATTGAAAAGCTTGAAACGATTAGAGATGTTTCAGAGAAGCGAATAAGAAATAGAACCACTAAATAATGGGTTGTTGCTTATCAAATAATTGATTTATTATTATGTATTTCGTAGGAATGTGGTAAATATAAAGTGACAAACGAAAGTGATCACATTTCTTTTTTAACTTATGATTTTTGATTAGTTTTAACCTAAAAGAACTATGAAAAAACGATGATCTGTTTTTCGATTATTTTAACCATTCTTTAGTTAAGAAAAATAATATTAATTTTATTTATTTGATTAGATATTAATTATTTTTTATATTTTAAAATATTGTGTGATGGATGAGCTTTGCTTGTTTGCAATTAATATCAGTTAAAATTTCGCGTACCTCGACTTTTTATTTCAAAACCTCTTCCATATGCTTCAAAATACTTGTCACTAAGTTTTGGGAAATTTTGAACTTATTTATCGTAGCAGGGGGAACCATTAGTTGTTTGTTTGGTGATATGTGTCATTTGGGAATTATCCTAAAAATTAGATGTAAAACCGGTAATTGAGAAGGCTAGTTGAGTTCCCTTAAAATTTTATTTTTAAACCATATTTTTGTTTTTGGCAATAAATTTAGTTTGCTATCTTGCTGTAAGATAATTTAGTGCACGCTGTAGTATACCGTTTATGATTTAGGTCTGGGCATTTCTGAATTCTGATTAATTGAATTATACAAAAAATACGAGAATCTCTGTGTATCAGAACGGTGATTCTCAAAACTTCATTCTTTTGTAGACCATTTTTAAACAACTCAATTAATCAGAAGTAAATTCAAATCATAAACGAAAGTACTGTGTGTACTACATTTCAGTAAAATGATTAACTTAAACCCACTGGTAAAATAACCAAAATATGGTTATAAAAAAATAAAAAAGGTCATCATTTTCGCTTGTCACTTAAGGAAATAAGGTCAGTTTATTTATTAAAAATTTTCCGTTTAACATCAAATCATAATTATCTATGCGTTATAATGTAAAATCTAAAAGTAGGTGTTATTTTTGGGATAAACTGAAAATTGGGGAATTCGGTAATAGTTCGGCCATGTTTTTAATTTTGTCTGTTTATTATCACTATAGTTATAAAAATAATTTTAATTTCAACAATTGCATGCTTCTGTATCTACATTTATAATATTTGTTTGAAATGTTTGTAACTGATCTGTTACAATTGATCTTCAAATCTTATGTTTGAATTGAAAATCTTCAAATCTTATTTTTTTAATTAAAATAAATTTAGATCATTAACACAAGTTTTAGATGATGGGTGGCAGCAATAAAAGCACATACAAAATTTGTGGGATAAAATGCGCTGTTTATTCGTGTACGGCTTCTAGAAGTAATCCTGAAACCAAATTTTTTGCTTTTCCTTCGGATAGAGATCTGTTTAATGTTTGGATTACCAAATGTGGTTTAAACGGGAGCAATTTACCAAAAAGACTACAGCTTTGTGAAAAATATTTCAATCCTGAATTAATCGGAAAGCGTAAGCTTAAAAAGAAATCAGTTCCAGAATTTTATTTAAAATATCAAGACTTGAAAACTGACGGTGAAGTTCCGAAACGTTTTCGAAATATAAAAACCTATTCAATCAAACACATATGTAGGTGATGTTTGCAGTTCAGCTATGGTTTCTTCATTCCACGAATATGATAACATTTCTTCTACTGTAATGACTGAAAAAAAAATATAGCGGTGTCGTGCAATAATTGCTTAGTGAACATAGAAAACTGTTTTTATTATAAACGGAAGTATGAGGAATCCGTAAAAATAATTCAAGCTTTAAAAGACAAAATCGTACTTGGAAGAAAACAAAAATTTAATTTTCATCGTCTTAGTATGCAACGTCTCAAGGATAAAATAAATCAGCTACGGAAAAAATCTTTATCTATATGAATAGAATCTTTGCCCAATTTAAGCTCACATGCAAAGGAGTTTGGGTAAATTATTTTATCCAAAAAACCTAAAGAATGGCCGATGGAACAAAAAACTGGCTCAACAAATTTATTTTAAATCACCTGCGTGTTATAACTTTCTGAGGGATATTTTAAATTTCCAAATGCCATCCAAATCGTCGTTATGCCGATGGACATTAATAAAAAATTTAAAACCAGGCTTAAATGAGTCCGTTCTCTCGGCATTAAAAAATGAAGTCTCGAGCATCGATACAAAGTCAAAAAAAATCATTTTAATTTTCGATTAAGTTTCAATTCGGCAGGACTTAGAGTATGACCCAGTTTGCGATGTAATCGATGGCTTCAGCCAAACTAATAATGATAGGTTCGACAGCTTACCAAAATATTTAACTGTTTTCATGATTCGCGGGTTACTAAAACCTTACAAATTCATGATTTCATATCATGCTACAGAAAAAAATATGGATGGGGTAACATTATCTGAAGTGCTTTTAAGCACTATTAAGGTTTTGATTGATGCTGGTCTCGATGTTCTAGCCATTGTGTGCGATCAGGGGCCAAACAATCGAAAATGTTACAGCCAACTCGGAGTGACTGGGCTTACGCCTTATTTTGAATTAAACAACAACAAAATTTTTGCGCTGTACGATCCACCTCACTTGATCAAGTCGGTTAGAAATAATTTACTAAGTGGAGACTTAGAAACTCCGGATGGAATTATGAGTTGGGCTATAGAACTATACGAGTATGAGCAAAATTGTAGCACAAAATTATGCCCAAATTGACATCCCGTCATATTTACCCTAACGCTTTCGAAAAAATGAGGGTAAAACTAGCAACGCAAGCATTAAGTCGCACAGTAGCCGCCGGCATAAAAACCATGCATGAGTTCGACACATTTTCGAATAACTGCAGCAAGTTGGCTCTCTCAATGGCGAATTTTATAGAGAAAATCGATAGATTATTCGATAACTTGAATTGCAGAAACCTTTTCCATCGAAATCCTCAAAAATGCGAATTACAATTAAATAGTCCTATTTACACTAATTTGGAAATGATGCTGGAATATTTCCAAAACATTAAGCCGCACAAAAAAAAACCTATATATTGCTTATCTGGAATGCGTCAAACAATTAGAGGGTCATTATTAATGTTACAAAAATTAATTCAAAATTCGAATGTTGAATATATTTTGACATCTCGAGTAAATCAAGACCCGATCGAAAATTTTTTTGGTTTAATTAGCGGTGGCAACAGTAACAATCCTTCCATTTACGATTTTAACCATCTTGCCGCTAACATTATAACAATGAAATGCATTACGTCTTCGCTGCATGAAATAAGTAACATCGATAATACTATCTTTGAACAAGACGAATTAGATGCTGTTATAATCGAAACTTCTTGTGAAAGTCAGTTTCAAAAAATAGATGATTCATCTCTAAAATATTTTATAGGGTACGTTGCTTACAAAGTGTTAAAAAAAGCATGTTTAAATTACCGGAATACTTTAATCAAACAAGATGAATCAATTAAAATGCAAAATGAGTCGTTTATATTTTTCAAAAATTATACATGTAACTCGCAATTTGGGTCCCTTCATCCACCAACTGATTTTTTTTTTTAAACTGCGAAACTTAATAGACAAATTTTTTCAAACCTTTTTAAAACAAAAGCACACTTTACAAATATTAACAGACTTATGCATATCCGAAAATTGTGTAGCAGTTACTAAGAATAATGTAGAATTTAAGTTTTGGTCTGAAGAACAGAATTCATGCAATTCGCATAATTTAGACCTACTCGATTTTATGCTCCTTGTTCTACTAAGAAAACATAGTAAGTGGAATGCAAAAAAGTACAAAACAAATCCTCATCAAAATTCTCATTCTCATCGAAAACTTAAAATTATAAAATCTTAATTTTACTTAATTTTAATAATTTTATGCATAATGGTGAAGAAATTATTGACTGAAATACTAAATATACACATAATCTGGAAATGTTTTTGTTCTGTTTCACCTAAATTAATGTTAAATTAGCTGTGTAAACTATTGTTTTTATTAATAAAATTAATATTATATTTAAATACATTTTTTTTATTGTTCATATTTTAAAAATTTTTATTGAGGACATTATACAACTGCCAACTGCTGACATTATACAAGTTAATTTTTTATTAAACCTGCTTTCTAAAATTTGGTGTATTATTTGTTGCCAAAATCCTCCTGCACAATGCGCTAGAGCTGCTGAAAGGTAGCGAGTATGGGATATACAACACGAGCACAACTGTATTAGTGCATGAATTAATATTTTATAATTTAATCGTACGTCTTGTTCTCTTATTTATGTTTACAATTTACCACATCCAAAATCCTTTTGGCGTTTATGGCGCTCGTCCAATTTACAATGTACATTTTACATCCGTATATGTATAATGTACGTACTATACATACAATTTTATGTAGGAATTAATAATACGCACAGAAATCATGAACCAACTCACCTGATTTCGATTGTGTGTTTTAATTTTATTTCGCATGTTTATTGTAATCATTCTCATTTCCATTTCATACCTAGTCATTCATAAATTTTCAATCCTTTTTACAATTTATACAAATCCATATTAATTTAAGTCACGAGTCACAACACTCGATGATGAAATAATTGAGAGCGAGAAATAGAGAAAACAGTCAACACTGAGATTACAAAATAAAATGTTTATTTTTGCTTTTATTTAAGCATTTAATTGAGAGGGACTACTGTAAAACTAGTTTGTTGTTGTTTTTTGTTTTTTTGCTGATATGCAATGTCTATAGTATTTATTAGTCTGTGGTAGTAGGGTCTAGGTTAGCTAACTTAGTTTGTTCTTTTGTAAACCAAATTTATTTTACTTGGTTTGCCTTTCATATTTGATTAATTCCTTAATTTCAATTAATAAATTATGAATTATAGAGCGAATTGTAATTCAATAATTAAATGTCTGCCTGTTGAAATGTTGTGTTTGAGATAGACGCTGTCAAATAGTGGGATGGAACTGGAGTAAGTCGTGTCATTGTTAAATTTTCATTTTTTTTTCTATTTTCGTTTATCTGTCCTTCAGCGGTCTTGCACGGATCATTCAAGCTTTCAGAAACTCCACCCCCATTCTCCTAAGATGACCTCCTGAAAGCCTCTGAATGTTAATATTTTCTGTAGCGGTAACGTTACATTGGCGCCCAACTTGGGGCTCGAACCCACGACCCTGAGATTAAGAGTCTCATGCTCTACCGACTGAGCTATCCAGGCTTGATGACCGCCTGATATCCTCTGAATGTTCATCTTTTCTGTAGCGGTAACGTTACCATATCTAAATTAATAAATAATTTTTCAAATTGCTATATTGCACGCAAATTTTTTGAAATTTAATTTAGTTTTCGCAGCTGATTTTGTGCGTTCCATTTATCATCTAAAAATTGGCAAACAACTAGATTTACTATAACACCGATCATACAAAAGCATTTAGTCAAAAAAAAAAACTTTGCATATAAAACAAATCGAATTGTTAAGTAGATAAACAGAATATATTTTGTTCATACAAGGGTTGAAAGCGGCCAGTAGCAGGTTTAGACATTTAAGAAAGGATGATTGTTGATTGTTAAAGGCAAACCAATTTCAAAATTTCAAGACCTTTATAAAATTCTAATATTCGCGGACTGCTTTGATGTATATTCTTAAAAAAAATAAACAATTGCGTTGGAGTGTAAACCAAAACATAAAATATATTTGAATGAATCAACTTTTGGCTTCCACGCACTGAAATTTTATTAAAGTAAATTATACAATTCACATAAAATTGTTTGTTTTATAATTCTTTAAAGTTCAATAATTTGATTGATATCACAGTTTGGCCACCTTCAGATTTGTTAGACTAGCGGACGGTATACTTTTTATGACTAAATATATATTATGTATTTTTAAACTAGATTCTCGCAGATAATGAATTACTGCTAATTGAATAACATTTAAAATCAAATTCAGAAGTCAATTACATTTTCTAAAACAAAATAAAGTAAACAGCTATAACCAGTATGACAACAAATCTACATATTTTTTTTGATTTATTATTACCTGAATAAATAAATAAAAATGAATTATTTTATATATTCAACGGTCACGTTTGTTGTGAGATATCTTTTCAATTTGATCAAATTGGTAGATCTGGTGGTATTGACGGCCTCCTTTCTTCGAATAAAGCCACTAATAACAGCCGTAATCTATAATCAAATACCAAATTACCTAGGACAAGTGACATTTGCATATTATGTCAGTATCGATCTGGGGGTTAATTCTCGTTCTATGAAAAACCCTAATGCAAAAAAATTTTCCATTTAGTTTCCATCACGTCTTTTTCATTTATAACATTTCACACAAGAACACGGAAAAAAAAATTCATTTTAATCATTCTTATACGCATAACAAAACAAATAATAACAACCCTTCTCATAAAATACAAGAGCATTCATTAAATTATTATAAACAATTTAATAAAATTCACATCCGTTAATATATAGAATAATATTGTGTATTAATTTTATTGGAAATAAATTTATATAATGAGTCTCCTAAATAAAATAATCTTTATTATTTTTGATTTAGCTGTTCTGTAAAAATAATAGAAGAGTTATTATATAATTTTTTACCACCTTCTCATGCGAAATAGTAGATTTTCATATGCAAAACCCTAAACTTTATTACATCAATGAGACCGTCTGTTACAAATATTACAGACTATTGGTTAATTTCCAACAGATACTTTCAATATAGCTACTGTTAGTCTTTACTTTTTTCTGTAGCTTATGAGAACATTTATTATAAATATCGGATTCGTCGCTAATGTGAAAGAAATACGATCCTATATTCAATGTTAATATTATCCGAGGAAAGAAAAAAATTGGTTCGGCATCGCGTCGTTAACCTATTGTGTCGTGTGTTAAAAATTGTTCAACAACGTTTTGGTTTTCAGTTGCTCACCATTAATCGTTTCGTTTAAACGTCAGTATAAGTGAATAATATAAGTTAATAGTGCAATATAATTACATGTTTAAAAATAAACTATATTTAATAGATTAAGGTTTGGCAGCGTACGTATTTCTGAAAGGATAATGGACATAAAAAATGGCATATCATTTCGAAAATTATTAGAAAATATTCATTATTCTTGGATTAATATTAACAACAGAAAAATTAAAATTAATTCAGTATTGAATATTGATTCGGACGGAGTTAACCGTATATTTTTTAAAGTGCAAGCAATTAAGTATGATTGTTCTAATAATTTGATAAAATTGGTTCTGATTGAATTATTTTGATTATCACCTTTATTATTTTTGTGTTGAAGAATCTAATTCTTTAATAGAACGTAAAATGAATTTTTCGATAAGATTTCTATGATAAAATTAAATAAAAAGATTTATATTGTATGAAGTTAATCGTGATATATAAATATATATTTAATTAATAGATTATATACAAGTATGTAAACGTAATGTTAAGTAAATTATGTTATAAGTAATAAACTAATGAATTAAATTAAAATTGTTGTTTTATTTATTTAAACTACTATCATTACAAAGCTACATAAGATTATTTAATAAATTGTATTATAACGAATCCTTTATAATTTACGAAAAGCTTCTAAAAAATATATGAATCTATCATGAAAATTTCGAAACTGCTCCATTTCATAATATTAATTATTAATATGTTTAACGCATCAGTTTTATTATTTTTATAATAATTTCTCCTATTTAAGCTTATTATATATTGCTATAGTATATATGTAAATGTGTTATGAAGCCAGCTTAAGGCTTCTACAAAATGTGCTAGTCCCTATAATAACCACCTTTAACTATCATGATCATGTTTCACAAAGGTTATCATTTATATAAGGCGTGTTGATATACTAATAAGAAAATAACCTATAGCTATGAAATTCAGTCTTATAAAATTATTAATTTATGTAATTTACATGGAAGTATTTACCATTTAAACAACTAATATTTTATTATATCATATATTAAAGGTTCTCAAATATTCGCACGGGGGCAAATATTCTCATGTAAATGACAGTTAATATACATAAAATATAACAACCTTTATTAAAGTGTTTTTTCCGTGAACAATAAGCGATTCCCGATGTCCAAATGAAAAAGAATCGTCAAAAAAACGCTGATAATTTGCTTTCATAGTAAGCTACACTTGTAAACACACATTTTTACCTAGTTTCATATAGATTTCCGCTAGATGATACAGCAATTGGTTTAAATATTAGAATTTAATAAATCATAAAGTAGATTTAGCTGATCATTTTTCGTCATTGTCTGTCAAAATATAAAATAAATTATAAAAATGACCAAATTATTTTTAAAACTTAACTAAATAAATTATTTGGAGGATTTTCTTAAATAAACGGAATAGTTCTTAATAGAATTTTATTTCCATATTTATGATGTTTTCACCTCCAAAATGGTTGGTGAGAAAGTTTTATTCATATGAAAAAAATTTGACGTCATTTTTTCCTTTTTAATGAACGTGAATCGGAAATGTGTATTTCTGACTGAAAATACTTTTCATTATACTTTTCATGGAACGAGAATTGACCCCCTGATCCTTTTTGTGTATTAGTTATGCGTAAGTAAACAGTTTTCTAGTGGTTATCCAATTTAAATTGTTTAGCGTGTTAAAACCTGAAGTCTTTTCAGATTAAAAATTATCGGATATTTCAGATAAGTTATCTCTCTGATCTCTCCGATGTAATAAAAAAACAGGCCGATTATAACCAATAATTTTGTATCAACAATCTAAATCAACTTCAAGCAACACTTGCGATGGTTAATACAAATTTGGGTGACCACGTGGGAACACGCAGAAGTAAAGTCATGATAATAATAAAAAAAAAACAAAATAAAAACAGTTAGTAGTGTAATTAGCCCTCAAAAGCATACGCCCGCCTAAAGGCGGGCTATACTTCAACTATGATTTTGTCTGCGCCCATTTTTCTTCATTTTATAGTGGAAATATATTCGCTAATGCTTTTCTATAGAGAGAGACGGTACATTTATTTCTACTGTGATGCACATAAACGTAATATTCCGCAGTTGGAATCAATATTTCTGTAAAATCAGATTAATTGGTGAGTAGATGTTACATTATATTTTAAATTATTGGTGTAGGTTCCGCAAGAAAAAATATTTCGAGCACTAGTTCATGCATTTTCCAGTAATCGCGTTTAGGTGGATTTGGGTAATGGTTTTTATTGCTTAATCTTAAGTTTTTTAGATTTCTAGTAGAATTTCAAATGAATAATGAGATATTGTGTGTTGTCTGTGTCTTTTTTAATTGTATTTTAATTTTATTCTAAACACATATTTTTTTGTGTAGATAAGGCCTCCCGCAAACGTTAGTACTTGTGATGAGAAGGATCGCGATCCGTTTTCACAATTTCCTAATTTAACTTTTAACTTTAAATTTATGTAATTTTAATTAACGTTTTGCTTTTTACTATTTAACATTTGACATCATGTTTCAAGTACCATATATAAAATGTTTTATTACTTTTCATGTTTCTTTATTTAAACTTTTATAATGACTTTTTAGGTTAACTCACATTACTCAATTGATCTTTACCCCATGTCCAACCAACTTACACCCTTGAAACAACGATTTCTTTTTACTTTTAAGTTGGTAACATTGCATGGATTCACTGCCAACCAACACTATTGTTACATTTTCGTCCCATATATTAGTTGAAATCAGTTCTAAAGGAGAAACGATACAATTATTTCCCCTTAAAATACGCATTATCACGATCGCCGAGAAAGGAAATATAAATAAATGTCCCACTGCTCCTTGGTTAAATATACATACATATTTTTAATTTATTCCAACGAAGAGATTTGGCTTACAATAAATAAAAAAGGTTTGGATTAGAGCTTGATTTGGAATCGTTTAAATATTTTAGAAATAAAACCTAAGCCTAAATATGTAATTTATTGTGTGAATATGCAACAACGTGAAAAATTTAAAAAAATATTGGTATTTCAGTATATCAACTGAAGCAGTCATTGATTTTTCTGCAGATAACATTTTGACCGGGTTAACTAAACTTAGTGAATCTTTAGATGCTTTGCCTTTACAGTAAAAATGGAGATTCGCCATTTTTTCTTTCTTTCTTTTTGCCGTGACTTTTATTACGTGGATATTCGATTTTTTATTTTTATTTTAAAAAATAAAATAAATTAAAACTTTTTTATTAGTTAAACACGTATATATATTTAGGAACAAATATATAATAAGTTTAAAATAAATTAAAATGTCTTTCTTTTCGTAATAATTATTTATTACGGCTTTGCCTTTACTCGACGTCTAATACCTATGGTTTGTAATGATGAACTTTTGATATTAAATCCAATTTGTGCAGTTATGGTGATCAAAGTACTAAAATTATTTATTGAATTGTTACGTTGGCGAATATATTTCATATATAAAATTCTGGGCATGCGTTATGTTTGCGTTACGCCTTGTCTAGCGGGACCTTTCCTGCGTTCTTAATTAAAGTTGTTGTTCAATAATAAACGGTCAGAAGTCGTAACTTCTCTTAATTCCGATTTAAGTACAATATTTGAGTGGGGTAACAACAACTTAGTGCAATTTAACGAGAAAAAGACACAAATATGCACACAAAAGTCGCAACGACTACCCATTTGTGGTAAAAAACCATATCCTTGTGGGTTGCGACTCAATTCGACTGCTTGGTGTTCAAATAAGTAACAAATTCAAATGGAATGAACACATTGTTGCATTGGCTAAATCAGCTTCAAAAAAACTCGGGTTCCTAAATAGATGCAGAAGGTTTTTTAAATCGCATCAAGTTCTCCAGATATATAAAACCTTCATCCGACCATGTATAGAGTATTGCTGACAAGTTTGGGGAGGTGCGTCTGGTACCACCCTCCAGTTATTGGACAGGGTTCAACGCCGCGCTATCCGAATTATACGGAATCCCAGACTTACCCAAGAACTAGACAGCTTACAGCATCGCAGAGATGTTGCAGAACTCTGCGTCTTCTACAGATGCTTACATGGTAAATGTTCTGCAGAACTATCGGAGAAAATACCACCATTCGTTACAACAACAAGAGTAACAAGAGGAACAACCAATGCACATAGGTTTACGGTGAAGCTCCCGAAACCTCGAACTGAAGAAATTAAGCGCGAATTTGTATATCGAACATCAAAAAAATGGAATTCGCTAATACACTTCAAATTTCCGGAGGAATACAAAATGAATAAATTTAAGGTAGCTATTAATCTTTACTTGAAGGATCGCGCATTGGGTGCAGAAGCTCTGACAGTTACAAGGAGCTAGGACCGTTAATAAGTCCGCTCTGCACCCAATTAAAATATGTATATAAAAAAAAAAAAAAAAAATATAGCGAACGACGAATTTAGTGACAAAAGAAAGAAAATTTGTATATCAATTGTTTTTTTTTTTCTTTGTTCAATTTCTAAGTGAAATAAATTTTAACTTAAATTTCCAATGTGTATCCAATATATATATTGGATTATATGTATATTTCTTAATAATACCTTCATCGACAACAATTAAGAAAATTCAAATTGCTATTTTTATTGTTTTCCAAAACGAAGTTCTTTAAAACCAAATAACTTAAAAGTTCTGCTTTTACATTATTAGAAAAAATAAGTTTTATTATTAATAAATTGAAATATTCAGATTGTTTTGTATTTTACAGCCACTTGAAAGGCAAATACATTGTTAAATTAATGTTGTACATTTTTATCGTTCCATTGACTTTTAATTTTTGGTTATACTGTAAATAAAGTAACTACTACCGACGCAGACAATGGCGAATTGTTTTTTGTTAATAGGTTTGCTACTGTCCACAAAAAACATTATTTACGAAATGCAACAATAACATTAAAACAATCAATTTCTCGTTTCCTTGTTACCTTGACGTTTTAATACTTAAAAAAAAAACTCTCTTGAACAAAAATATCGTCAAAATGATGATTTTCGTTTTTGATTTAAACAAAACGCGAAATATAAATTTGATTAACGACATATTGTATCCAAATTTGACCAAAATGATCTTTTTATAAAAAATCGCTTAAGCCAGTTTTTTAGTAAAAAAATCAAGTTCGTTTTAAGGAGTGTATAAGAGTAGATATACAAAAAATTAACTCAAGTGATAACAGAAAACAAAAGTAAAGTACTGGTACCTTACCAAATCATATATGTCAAAAGAATTTTAATTTTTTGTACGGAGATATACTTTCCCTGCGTAAACAATTAATTAAAAATACGGGAATCATTTAGTTCGTGGATCCAAAATTGAATAATGATTAAATGGTGAACAGTAAATTGTTTGAGCAGATAAACGGAAGTAAATAGATAAAAAGTTTACATATCCGGCATATCCGGATTCAAAACCTATTATTAAATTCAGTCGCAAATTTTAAAAGTTAAAGATCAATGTCTCTGTATACGACTGGTAATCACGGTTATCATTATTTTAGTTAACGAGCGTACTTAAACATACGGAAACATGATTTCGATATACATACATATATATGTATGTTTTATTTGGTTACTTTTGTTCGGCGATTTATATTGTATTATTTGGGTAAAAGGTTTTTGACCACCATAGTGCGGAAACAGTTGAAGCTACATATTTAGTCAATAAAGCAGTTTAAAATGCCACTACATAGTGTTGATGATAGTACCAGAGACTACTGTATAAATAAGAGACTCCAGTATCGACTGTATTTTTTTACTAAGCTTAATATACGAGATTTTAGTTTATTAGAACTAGAGCTTTTGTTTTGTTTTTATACGAAAATATTCATGAAACATGTAAATTTATTTGATTGAAAAATTGAGTCATGAAAATGTTTATTTCTTAATAAAAATCGACTTTAAAAATAAGGTATTTTTGAACTTTAAAATGTTCTTTCTTGTTTTTGTAATATACGTCATAAACCAGAGCACCCTGTATTTTATAGAGCCATAATCAAAAAATCTGAGATTTTATAAGGGAATTAGAAACGAGGAAAAAACGGAACTTTTCATAGTAAAACACACAAAACATATGGGAAATCACTTTTTTTCCTAAGATAATTTTTTAAATGGAAACGTTACAAATTCTTAATTATGATTTCTGAAATACTTTCATAAATGTTTGAATTTCAACATATATGAATGTCGTTGAAGTAAATCGTTTTCATTTTCTTGTAATAATTGATTTATTTAAACCAAAATATAAGAAAAATTTCATAACAACAGCATTCTGGTCAAATTAAAATAAAAGCTTACTACGATTCGTTGGTCATTAAGTATTATTTTAATTCGTCAGAGCCAACTTTGATGTATTTTTCAAAATGAAAGTTCGAAAAATATATTTTAGAAAACATTTAATTTTATTATTTCTGCAATTAATATTTATTTAATAACAATATAACCTTCTTGTATATTGTTGTTAGAGATATCTAGAAAACATTTATATAAACGTTTTTTAATATTTTTGTTTTTTTCATTCAAAAACTTGAAGCTAAAAAACACCATTTTTACTATGGATTCCTATGGAAATCAGTGAAAAGTGATACCACTAAAACAGCTTCTAAAAAATACTTCATTAAGATTATGGCTCTATACTCTAGAAGGCTCTGCATAAACTCATAACTCGAAATTTATAAACAATACAATAATCATCTCTTTCCTTGCCTTCATTCAAATTTGAATTCGAATATTAAAATATTTTTCTGTTGTTATTTTGGATTTGCAAAGCATGCTAGATTGTTTTGATTTTTTGTTTTCTTCACGCGCATTGGTATTGATTTAATTTTTTTTATTTGGCTCTTTTTGATTTCTTTTAATTTCGATTGTTGAGCGGAGACGTGTTGTCTTGTTTCTTACCATTGGCTTTAGACAAATACACTTTAGATGTGGATAAATCATGACGTCATTAAATTGAATTTTCTCTTTTTATTACGTATTGTTATCGTTCTAGAATGTTTTTTAATTTAATTTCCCTTACTTTATTTTGATTATTGCTGGATAATAGGGAAATTTGAGAACCTGTGTTTTAAATAAGTAAGACATTGAGTTGTTTTTTAACGATTTTAGAAAAAATTATTTCTGGGTTTTAAATTTTTATTCATGTTTTAACTTCAATCTAAATCGCGTTTTTTCATACAAACTCTATGAAAATAAATTACTTTTTAGTGTTTCTATGACCCTTATTTTAAGTTCATTTTTCACATGCCGGCTCTATTTACATCAAGATGGTTCTGATACTACTATTATAGTAGTGGGTAATGACGTAGTGGTTTAGAAATGAAATGGTTTCCTTTTTCATTGTACATTCAAATGTAAAGATATTTACTACTATGATTTTCAAATCAAACATAATAAACACATCAAAGATTTACAATAAATGAGCCGTTATTTTTGAAAGTGGTATAAGTCCATTTTTCAAAAAAATTAAGTTAATGATTACGATTAGTCAAAATAAAAAAGTGAGTCCCCAAAAAGTACTTCTCTCTTCTTTCATTATCTCGTTTCAACAAAACATCGACTTACCACTTTAAAAAAAAGGGCTCAAATTATTCGGCGTGAACTTTGTCCTAAATGCATAAGTTATAATGAAGTGAAGTTACATTATTTACATTTATTAGTGCAGAAGCAGAAACTCTCGTTATAACGAATTTCTTTAGAAAGAATAATAAAAATTATTAAAAATTATATGTAATACATAAATACGATGGAAGTAAGATGTTACCTTTTAAATTTTTTTTATAAATTAATACAGCGAATAATATGAATAAATGAAATTCCGAATTTTCTTGGAAAAATCCTAGCAAGGTTACATCAAAGTGGCCTATATGAAAAATTGGCATAAGACCTAGGCTATCCAAAAAAAGTTTTCGTTTTGGCAAAAATAGGGGATTAGGGTGTTTAGGACAACCATGTTTGATAAGATCTCACCCAAAATACACCAAATATTATGAAAAAATATCCTAATTTTCTTGGCAAAATCCTAGAAAGCTGACACCAAATTGGCCTATATGCAAAGTTGGCATAGGACCCTAGGCTATCCGAAACCAGTTCAGTTTTGAAAAAATAGGGGATTAGGGTGTTTAGGACAACCATGTTCGATACAATCTCACCCAATAAATATACCAAATATTATGAAAAAAAAAATGATTTTCACAATTTCCTTAAGAAAATCCTAGGAAGCTGACACCAAAGTGACCTAAATCTAAAGTTTGTATAGGACCTAAGATATCAGAAACCAGTTTCAGTTTTGAAAAAAAATGGGGGATTAGGGTGCTTAAGCTGACACCAAAGTGACCTATATGTAAATTTGGCATAGGACCTAGGCTATCCGAAACCAGGGCTGCTATTCTTGAACCATTACGAAACGTTTTTTCGGGTAATGCTATTTTCGTAATAGTAATGGTGAAATCATAAATTAGTATTCTTGATACCATTAGGAATATAACGAAGAAAGGAAAAAATAATAATAAAACGATGAAGATGAAAATGCCAATTCCTAAAATGGTACTCTTGAAATACGGATTACGAAAATTCGGAACGTTACTAAAATTTTCGGATGGTTGTTTCGTTTCTTATTGCATTTCGTAATGAAATCATTTCGATTTTTGTTTTAATTATATTCATATAAAGATGTTCATAAAACTCAATAATTTCTGTTGATGGTTGAAAATAACATGTACACTCCTGGACAAAATTGCCACATATTTATTTTTTTTTTTGTAATTAAAAAAAATCCCGCTGGTCAATTTTAAGTAGCACTAGTAGTGTCAAATGATAGCACATTTATATTTTTATCAGAAACCACCTTGAATAAATTCTACTGCAAGCCAATCAATTTTTCAAAAATGCTTCATCAAAAGTGCATTCTGTTTGAAATCCTACGCAACGATCGGCTTTTGTTCCATTGCATTACAATTATTTGTAAATGCAGTACCATTAGTTCTTGTAAATATGTTCTAAAGCAAACACCTAAAATAAGATACATTGTAATATGGCATCCTTTCGTGAGCTGGAGGCGGTTAAAGTCGTCATGTTGTATCAGGAAGATTATACTCAAGTACAAATCGCACGAAAATTAGGAGTGAACCAGTCTTCGGTTTCACGAATACTTAAGCGATATCGTGAGACCGGAGAGTACAAAGAAAGCCCGGACAAGGACGTAAAAAGTGCACAACCGAGCATGACGACCGATTTTTAAAAATTAATTCGTTTACGTGATCGAAAGCGTACTTCTACTCAACTAAAAAATGAGTTACTTAATGCGCGCCAAGTGAATGTTAGTGCCAGAACAATTAAACGAAGATTAAAAGAAGTGAACGTAACTCCAAAACGGCCCGTAAAAGTTCCACGGCCTCTTCCCCGCCACAAATCCAGCCGTTTAGAATTTGCTCATACTCATGCAAATTGAGGAACTGATCAATGGGCCACTATTCTCTTTTCAGATAAGACCAGGGTGGTCATTTTGTGGTGCTATATCACATTTGGTGATAAAACTGTGATAAACTGACATTTGTCGTAGCTTACTGCGGTCCCATCTTGGATGAACAACGTCACGTCGTATATTGATTTGAATGAAAATGACCACAATATCTGGCGTCTTACTTCTACAAGTGGAAAAAATTGTTTATTTTGTTGTTTAAATTTTTTTTATATGGAGTTTGGTTAAAAACACCTCTAATCAAAATTTCAAAAAATGAATGAAATTTACATTGACGCGAATGATAAATAAATGATATTTATTAACAAAATAATCATTTATATATTATTGAAATAAAATTAATGGATTATTGTTTAATTTACAGGTAACCTCACAAAATGCAAATAATGGTCGGTGTTTAAACATGAAATTCTAATAAATCAAAGGATTTTCTAGTTACGAGTATGTTAACTTAAAAATGTAATAATTAGTCTTTTGTTAACAAACAATTTTGTTTTGCATTTCAAATCATGGTAATTTTCATTCATTTTTTAAAATTTTAAATTAATTTTTTTATATCAAACTACATTGAGTTTGATCGAAAGCAACTAAATTAAAGTTTTAAAAAAATGAATGGAAATTACTGTGATACGAACTGCAAACCAAAATTGTTGATTAACAAAAGACTAATTATTATATTTTTAAGTTAACATAACTAGAAAACCCTTTGGTATATTAGAATTTCATGTTTAAACACCGACCATTATTTGCATTTTGTGAGGTTATGTCAGATGGTTTATGTTGATTTTCATTTAAGAATTGCTTATTTTTTGTCCATTTCTGTTAGGAGGATGATTGTTTTTGTGAAATTTGTTACTCTAGGCTACTAGAATGGTTCATTTAACATACAATTTAATACACAAAACTGAAATAATTGTTGATTTTTATATTACATAGTAATATAAAAATCAACAATTGAGGTTACGTGTCAAATCATCACTTTGATTCATTGCTTTCCCCTTAAAATTCATTTTGCAGTGTTGTCATTTTGTGGTAATATATCACATTTGACGATACTGTGCGAAAAATAGATTGTCGTAGCTAACTATGCTGTTGTCATGGATGAATATCGTCACGTCGCATAATGATTTAAATGAAAAAGACCGATGAAAGACCTTTTTCCGTCTTACTTTTACAAGTGGAACAAAAAAAAATTATTTTCTTGTTTACATTTGTTTTATATGGAGTTTAGTTAAAAAAAGATCTAATAAAAATACCAAAAAATGAATGAAATTTACATTGACGCGAAATATAACTGAATGATATTTGTTAACAAAATGATCATTTATATATTTTTGAAATAAAATTAATGGGTTATTGTTAAATTTACAAGATTTTTGAAATACAAAAATCAACAGTTATTTTAATTTTGTGTTGTAAATTATTTGTTAAAAATAAAAATCTAGTTGCCTAGAATAACAAATTTCATCGGAAGCTTAAAAAAGCAAAGGACAAAAAAAAATTCTTAAACAAAAATCAACATAAACCATCTGACATAACCCCACAAAATGCAAATATTGGTCAATGTTTAAACATCAAATTCTAACAAACCAAAGGCTTTTCTAGTTATGGTATGTTAAAAATATATTAATTGGTCTTTTTTCAATCGACAATTTTATTTTGCACTTGGTTTCATGATAATTTTCATTCATTTTTTTTAAAACTTTAAATTAGTGGTTTTTGATCAAACTCCAAATAGTTTGATGGAAAACAACTAAATTGGGGTTTTAAAAAAATGAATGAAAATTATCATGAAACCAAGTGCAAAATAAAATTGATTATTGACAAAGGACTGATTATTATATTTTTAACATTTTATGTAAATAATAAACACCTTTGCATTAAAGTATTTCTTTATCACCACACAAATAGCACTTCGTATAAAATTTTCATAAAATGTCATTTGAGGTTATGTGGAAACGTCAACTTATCACTTTGATTCATCATTTTCCCCTTAAAATTCATTTTGCAGGGTTGTGTTTGTAGACTTTCTCCATTTTTTTATATCACACAAAAAAAGTCTCCACTAGTGATATAAAGGTGTGATATAGCACTACAAAATGACCACCCAGAATCCAATTATGGAAACCAGATGGACGTAACCTTGTATACAGCAAACCTGGAGAACGCTACGCACCATGTAACATGGTGCAAACTGTAAGCTTTGGTGGAGGTTCAATAATGTTTCGGGAAGGAATGAGTTGGATGGGCCATACGGAGCTGGTGGAGATGGTTTGAGGATGAATGCAGACTGGTATGTTCGGAACATTCTAAACGATCACGTTTTGCCATATGTGGGCTTCATAGGTTATGACAGTTTTGTGTTAATGCATGATAACGCTCCAGTCCACGTAGCTACAACGGTTCGACAATATCTCCAAGATATCGATATTAAGTGGCCACCAATAAGTCCCGATCTTAATCAGATCGAACACGTATGGGACATTCTAAAAAAAAAATGAAATCCCGCACCAGATTCGTTAGCACAGCTGAAAGTCGCGGCGAAAGAAGAGTGGAAGCCTTCTACTTAGTATGCGCAAAAGGATGGAAGCTGTAATAAGTGCACGCCCGGAAAATATTCATTACTAAATTAATCAAACTAAATTGTAATAAAGCTAATTTTAATGTTTGTAAACCGCTTTTGAAAATTTTTAAAAAAAATAGTTCGACACATTGTAACATTTTGCAATGAAAAATAGCCGCTATATAGTAATTCCATAACGCCACATTTGTGCCTCTTTTGAGAAAAATATAAATTTGGAATCATTTGATACCAATTCCACTGAAATTGACCATCGGAATTTTGTTTTATTACAAAAAAAAATATGCGTTAATTTTGTCCAGGAGTGTATTTACATTTCGCTAAATATTTATTATTTAATTACCGAAAACAAAAGGTTACCTATTTCCTTTTATGGTATGTTTATTATTTTCTTAAAAATAAGGGTAATAGCTACATTGACAATTTGGGGTGTATTTATAAATGTCGCTTGTTCTAATTGGAATTTGATTGATATACCGTCAAAGGCGGCTAATACTAATGCTACGTACTATCATACAATCATACCATCAGCATCGTACGACCATAACAACTGGCATTGTCCTATGATTCTATGACGGTATGATTTTACCGTCATAGAATCATAGGACAATGCCACTACATCAGTCTAAAACAGTAAAATCACCAATATAAAGAAGGGATAAAAGATTTTTGTTGTGAAAACATATTGGGGGGGTTAAGTCAAAAATTTCATATAAAAAAAAGGAATGGAAAATCCGGTACGAACGAAATTGCAAATTATGTACATTTTCCTACAATCGCCGTGAAAAGCAGGCTTTTTTTCTCTGTTTTCAAAGCCCAAAGTGTCTGTTTTTTTGACAGTTAATAAACAAATTACTTTGTCACACGTTTCTCTTAGAAACGTGTGACAAAACTTGAAACCGCACGCTAAATTTGAACATATGAAAAGAAGAGTAAGAGTAAAAGAAGAGTATTGAAAAGCGAAATTTCACATAATTATGATGTAATTATTTTTATTGATTATTATTGAAATTTACATTAATGGTACAATTGGTGCAGTTTTGTATGTTGATGCCGCGTTGATTGAGTTCTGGTGATAAATCCGGCGGTGTATTTGAGAGATCGCTGTCACTTAAATCCATTTTTTTTAGTTTTTTGTTGCAAAAAATAAATTGTCAATTTTTAAAAAAGACTAATGTTTGTATAAAACATCAAACCAAATTTTTGTTTTTCTTTATGAAAAATAAAAAAAATCTTTGACTACTCGATTGAACAAAATATCGGTCCTAAAATAAAATCGTATTGTCAGTATAGTAAATTTTACTACAAAATTATCTTTTTATTATATTTTTTAAAATGATTGTAGGAAAAATAAAGTGTGAAACACGTCCGCAAAGTTGTTTGTCACGCTCGAAAGGTTGCTGGCCTCCGTCCCGTCGGCCAGCAATTTCCTTTCTCGCGTGACAAACTGGCACTTTGCGCTCTTGATACACAAATAACTATTACCACTTCTTGGTTTGAATGTAGCAAGTCTGCTACATTTTTTTTAAACTATGTAGTAGATCACTACATTTTGAAAATCAACAGTAGTAGAAATTAAAACGACTTATTACACATCAAAATGTATACTTTTATTCATTTGTCAGCAAATTTATGTATGAATATAAAAAATTATAAAAACAAAAATATATAAAAAGTATAAAAAATTATGTATGAATAGTAATAAAATAAATAAATATTTGTAGTCTTAGGAATTCAGTCAATAAAATTACAAATTATCACTTTAAAAACTAGATTAATTTTCAAATGAGTTGAAAAACCCCCTCTACAAATTTATATTTTGATGCAAATTTCAATAACTCTTCTTCACGACAATATATAACTGTATCGCAAAGTTCTCTAAATAGTATTCTTGAAAACATTATCTTTTCAATTGTTCTGTTTGTAAGTCTATTAGTTTTTTGGTTGTTTATTAAATTCAAATGGGAAAACGCTCTTTCTGCGGCTGCACTGGTGTGCGGCAAAGAAAGTAGACACATAATATTATCTGCTAATTCAGCAAACATTAGACAACCTAAATGATTTTTCAAATTTTTAATGTTTTGCCAGTTTTCGATCGTATTCGAATTGGAAAAATCAATTCTGGTTAGGATTTCTTTATTCCCAATCATAGCACGCCATTGATCGTTAATTGTTTCTATTATAATAATGGATTTTTTATGAAAAGGGAAACTTAATAATAATGGACGAATAGATGGCATACTGCCAGAAATTATTTCATCTACATTACAATATTTTAAAACTTTTAATTTTGTGACTTCTAATTGGAAACGCTTTTTGATCTGGGAACAAAGCTCTTTATAAAATTTTACAATATTTTGCTTAATTATTAAAATTTTAATTGTGTCTTCTTCCGGGTAAAGATTCTTCCAATTCCTGAAATTGTACTGAAAAAACATAAAATTAATTGGTACCAAATTATTTTTGTCATTTAGATCAACGTTTAAGTCAATTTTATCTAAAATGATAAAATTTTTTAAAATTTCTTTATAAATACCATGCATATATAAGTTATGGATTGAAATATTTTATTTAGATGATTGGTTTTTTATTAAATACAGTTTAGATTCATTGTTCGATAAAAAGTCGAGAATTCTTTGAGCGTTTGAAAGTTTCAATTCTTTTATTTCGAAGCAGTAAAGGATGAAGTAGTGCTTCAATGCTTGCCATTGCTCTAAAATTCTAGAAATGACTGGTTCAAGTGATAGCCAACGTGTTTTACACATCCTTAATATTTTGTGATGTTTTAAATTGAAATGTTCTTGAAATCTGGTAAACTCATTTAGTCTCTTTGGACTATGCAAAAAATACTTAAGGGAGTGATTGAAACGTAAGGCTAGCGAATGCCATGTACAACCGAGGAAAAAAAATGTCACCAGTTATTAACGATGCATTGTCTGTTGCTAGGCCAATTATATTTTGGAGGTTAATATTATATTTTAGAAAGTGCTTCTTTATACTTTCAAAGATTTCAGATGCTGTCGACATTTCAAGCTGTACCATTCCAAAAAATTCATCTATTACTTTACCTTTTGTCTCACTAAAATAGCGTACGATTAGAACTAATTGCTTATTTGAAGATAGATCGATTGTCTCGTCGATTATAATAGAAAATAACTGTTGACGCAAAATATCACTGAATTTGTTGGCAGCAAATGGACCAATTATGACATTTACATATTCGGTGGCCTTGGTGCGACCGTATTTCAGCTGTTGAGCCGGTATTGAATTTGATGAGACGTTTAAAATTAATTTTGGTATGAAATCCATTATTCGAAACGGCAAATTATGTTGTAAACAGTAAATTACTATTAAATCATTAGCATTTTTCATCTTTTCTGTATGCTTTGAGGAATTATAGTGTCTTTTTATATGCGTTAGGTTATTTACCATTGTCCTTATGGGTGAGCCAAGAATATTTATTTTCCCAAACATTCTTATACTTTGGGTATACTTTTTTTTCTTTGACTGAAGTGCAAGTGATTGATCATCTGATGTTTCCGAATCAGATATTTCAGTGTGATCAACATCGCAGGTTTGTTTATTGCCAGGTCCTATTTCCAGGAGCTCGATGGTTCTGGGTTTCTAAAATAAACGCGAAAGTGACACTTTAGTAAGAAATAATTTTAAAGAACCTTAACATTTAATATTGACTTACCTATTTTTTTAAATAGGTTGAAAATATCTTTTCATTCTTCAACAATCCCAAGTGATCCCATTGAACAAGAAACAATGATCAGTGAATGATTAGCACTGGTGTTGATTACATATATAAATAATTTTATGGGTGCCTGTTGAGTTGAGTTGATATTGAAATATTTCTATCTATTATTAATACGACAACCGAGAACCGAATAATTCTGGATTTATAAAATCACACTATTGTTAAAATTGGTTACACGCACAAAACCTCAAATATTCAACTAACCGTTTTTCCTTTTCAATTTAAACAAGATTTTGCACACTTTATCGGTGGTCTTGAAAACAGCAATTTATTTGGTTAAATTGTTGAGTTTTATTTGATTTAATTGAATAATTTTTACACCGCAGCCGAATAATACTTGATTTCTAATTTTCATATTCACAAATCACACTATTATTAAAATTGATTGTACACACATAACCTATAACTAATATTTCACGTTTTTGTTACTTGGCTGAAAATTATATTCAATTTACAAATGTACATTAAAAAACTATTCTAAGCTTACCTATTAAAACAATAACCAATAAACGTTTAAATAAGATATAAATTATTTTATAATAGAAAAAAAATTAAGCAACAACCACCATTACCAAAATACCAAGCACGAAAATGAATTTGAATTAAACAGTGTAACCAGTTTTTTATCACACGGTGATTCACACATCACACAACATAAACACGACAGACGGCACACTGAACCGATGCTGATCACAAAAAAACATAGAAAAAATAAACAAAAAAAAAAAAGATAAAATTACCCAATAAGCAATGCATATGGATTTCTAAGCGATGCATATGGATTTCTTTCTACTATTTAACTATTATATTGTGCCAAGCCGATTCGAATTTCGAAATATAGATAAATCTGATTGAATTAAAAAGTACATATGTACATTAAATGTAGCAGAAATCAAATAGTACGTACTGAAATTTTACAATGTTAGAAATGTAGCAGATCTACTACTGTTGTAGTAAAGTGGTAACACTGGTGGTAACACTGACTGGGATACGAGAAAAACGAACACAAAATGCACCGAACCTGCACGCTATGTTATACGAATTACAATTTCCGTCGGATTAAAATGGAAAGGTAAGAATGTTATGCATGTGTAGTGTAAGCTATTGAAAAAAATGAAATGGAAGTACTCTAACAAACAGAATTGCATACTTTATTTTAGTATTATATATTATATATCTTAGCGAGCTGTGAAAATGACACTTATACGGTTGGGTTTGGTTATGCAGTGGGGAGTATAGGAAAAAAACTATAAAAGAAGTGGTAAACAGATTCGAATGACATTCTCTGAAGATGCACGCAAGAAAGAAGCCTCAGGAAGACATGTTACCGTCTTTCCAGATTTGACAGTCAAAATAGCGCCTATGTCTAACAGAACCGCACTATTTCATTTAGTTCAAACTAATGGGGTTTGCCATGACCATTCACAAAAGTCTAAATATGGAATCTTGATGTATGAGTAATGGTGTACTGCATTTTAAAGTGCACAGGGCAGGTTTAGATGATTAACCTAACAGAACTGTACTTTGCTCAAGCTCGAGACATGGCTATACTGAAATATAGTCGTTTGTATTTTACTCTGTCAACAAATAAATTATAAATTTCAATTTTTAATTAAACAATTAATGTCTGTAAGATTCGTCCTCCAAATCCAATATAGAATACCTTATTGACTTTTTAAACCAAAAATGTAACGCAGCCATCTATCTGCATTGGTTTCTCATGCACATCTTATACATGAAGGTTTTCACATAATAATTTTGCGAGTTGAGCGTAAACTCGCCCGTTATTTTTTATTTCCCTATGAAGCTGGATTCGCGATGTCGGTTAATTTACCCTAGGTATTTTTTGCCATGCTATGAAGTTAGCAAATGATTATAATTCGCACATACAAATATAAACACAATAATAAATTTCGACAAACTACAAACTAATCGCACAACACCGGCCACAGCAGAAATAACAATAAAATGTAGACAAATGTAAAAAAAAATAGTAAAATCATTTATAATAGGAAAGTTACTGCTCGTAATATTTTTTTTTGGTTGCTTTAGTTGGTATGCGGGCCGGATATTTTCGTTTAAAGATAAACATATTTTATCTCTTCCAGAAAAAATAGAAGAGGTACCATTGGTTATTTGAATGATTTTATTGGTTGAAGCACGGGTAAGAATTAGCTAGGGTAAAAAACCGACCTCGCCCGTTGAAACGTAAGCAAAATCATATGACTGACGAAACGGCGCAGTAGTTAAAACTGCGGCGGTTGGATCGGGAGGTACCGGCTTCGAATCCCGATAGGAGCGGGATGCAAAAGGGATTTTTCATCATCTGATTACGATCGGTGATGAACACATCTATGACCCCCTGTTGAGAGTACAGAATCCATGGGCCGACCCACCTTTCATATCAGCACTATAGGTTGGCACGAAGCAATGCAATGTGCAGGTGGTTTATACAAAACGGGTCTATAGCCGTACGTCCTCGATTTGGCTACTAATGCGTAAAGCAGGACGGTAAAAGTAAACTGCGAAAGAGTTGGGAGTGCCTTGAGCCCCAAAACAGATTGCATAGATTAAAACCAAAAAAAAAAAGAAAAAAATAATATGGGATTTTAAAATGCATTATTTTGTGTTGTCTTTATTTTCAATTTAAATTAAAAATTTTATTTATAAATATAAATAATTGTAAATTAAATATATCGAATTGCAGCTTGTACACAATTTTAATTGAAATTAATAAAATTTTAATTCACAATTTTGCGTTTTAGTAAATTAATTTTTATTCTCAAACATCGTCAGACTCCGTGCTTTTTTTAAAAATTTCATTACGTGGATTACTAGATTAGTTTTATTACTTTACCAATGCTACTACATAAATAGCCGTGATTTATAATAAAACTAATCTAGTAATCTACGAAAAGAAATTTAAAAAAAAACAGTAAGCCTAACGATTTCCCTAAAATTCAATTTACTAAAATGCAAAATTGTTAATTAAAATTTTATTAATTTCAATTAAAATTCTGAACAAGCTGCAAGACATACAACGTGTATCGTCGTCAAGTGACCGGCCGGAAAATTCGGAATATTTAAGTAAAATTATCGCAAAAAATCCATTAAAGTGGGTGTCTCATTTTCAAGTTATGGGCTCTATTTTAATTCTGTTTGTGGTTTATGAGGCACATTATTTGATAGTTTGCGCACTTAGCCAGGTTTTTTAAAGAATGTAAACATTTACGGGAAAATAACATTTTTTTTACTTAAGAAAACCTCTACTTTTTAAAAAACTGACCTGTATGTCGAGAAAATGTCCCATTAAGTTAATTATTTGAATTATTATTATTAATCTACAGCATAATATCTACAAATTTACAAAAGTTTGTTACTAGCTAACTCTTAAAAATACCGCGCAAAAATCACCTAGAGAAAGTAGTGAAATTAAACAAAAAAGATGTTTAAATTAAAGTCAAAGAAATAAAATAATACTATTTTATTAACAATCAATAAAAACAATTTTTATTACAAATTATTAAACATTTTTAATTAAATGACATGTTCGAAATGCTCTCCATTATCTTGTAAACAAACAAGGGCTCTCCTGATCACACTAGTTGCTGCCCAACGCAATTGTTAAGGGTTGCCTCTTATTTCTGCTGCAGCAGCGAAAATTATTGCTTTCAGAAATAAAAATCTAGAGGCGTAAGATCAGGGGACCTTGGCGGCCAGGCTACAGGACCTCCTCTACCGATCCACCGTGGATAATTTTCATTTAAATAATCACGTATTACCTTTGCAAAATGAGCTGGAGCCCCATCTAATTGCAGCTGCATCCGCCTTCTCCTCAACGAAGTCACTTCTTCCATTATCAAAGACAACGTGGTTCTAAAAATTCTAAAAATACGTGTTGATCAAGCGTGTTTGGTAACATGTAAGGTCCGATCGTGGATCATTCCCGAACCGTTCCGCACGATATGTTTCAAAAATGTTTTAACAGACAAAAATATGTCAATAAACACAAATGTATTTTAAACATTTGTGAAGTTGAAAATCGCGTAAAAACGTTCATTTGAAACATTTGTGTTCGACAACATCAAACATGGACGGTGATAGCTTAATCACGAGTCAGGCGATTTTAATTTCTTTAGACTTAACGATAAATGCCATTAAAACACAAAAGAAAAAGAAAACAATATGGTCAAAACCATGGTATATAAAGAGATGTGAAGGAAGGGATGTTGCCTGTCTCCTATTTAAAGAGCTAAAGTATAAAGACAGAGCAGCATTTACAAATTTTTAATGGCTTTCAGTGGAAGCGCGTAATAAATTGTACGTAAGTAAAACGGCAAAACACTGTAATGAGGGAATGCGTTAATTCAGAAACAAGGTAGGTTGGCTTGGGAAAAATATTGTTACATAAGTAATTAATACATTTTTTCATAGATTGTAATAACCTTGCGATACGTTTCAACTGGCGAAACTAATCGGAGCCTGAGCTATTCTTTTAGAATTTCACCACAATTAATTTCTGAAATAATTCCTGAAACAGTGCAAGCGATTTACAAAGATTTAGCAAATGATTATTTAAGGGTATGGTTTATAAAAATTATAGTTAATTTTTCAATTTTAAATGAAAATAATGGAAAATTTCGTTTAGACACCCAATTATAAAGAAGGATGGGAACAATTAGCCAGAAATGTCGAAGAAAAATGGAATTTTCATTATTTTTTATCAAATGTTATAGTCATATGTATAGCAATATTTATTATTTTTTAGACGGCAAACATATTATGTTTAGCGCTCGAAAAAGCGATGGCTCATTTTATTTTAATTATAAAGGTTTAAGAGCATCATCCCATAATTTGTTAAACTTATGTTATAGTGGCTGAAAGCATATAAATTTACCAAAAGAATAATGAAACCGCTTAGTAATTGACTGATCAAAGGAAAACGAAAATTTTTAACTACCGGTTAAGTCGGGCACGCCCAGTAGTTGTAAACGCCTTTGGTATTTTGGCAAACCTGTTTCAGGTGCTCCAAAAGGATATCCGATTAGACGTTTCCAAAGTTCAGGATGTCGTGTTAGCGGCTTGTGTGCTTCATAATTTTATAAAAGTGGCAGGTGGATTTAATAAAAACACTGTCGATAACGAAAAATACCAAAACATTAAATATAACACAAGGAATTTGGAGGGAAAAATTTTTTGTCACTAATTTGGAGCCTAAAAGTGGGTTTGGTCAGCAACTCTACCAATGGGTATCAGAAATAAGTATCCCCAGTACTTCAACACAATAAGAACGGTTCCAGGGCAATGGGAAGCTATAAATAAATATAATTTTTAATAAATATACTTTCTTAATTCACATGACGACATATCACATTTCATTTTATTACTTCAAATAAAAAGAATTCATATATCACAAATTTTAGTAATGGATTTACATATATCCTTCCAATAAACCATCAACACCTAGAATACTGCGCAGAGCCAATAGACCTGATTTCATTTCGACAATGAGCAAACACACCGAATATACGGAATTCAAATCACCCGATTTTTTGTCATCCGTAAAACAAAATATAGCGCTAAATGGAAAGATTTTTGAAATCAATAAAAAAAACCTGGACAGCGATTTTGGTCGCAATTTAAGGATTGAGTTGAGAATTACCGGAAGTCAATAGTATTGGTAAATTGTATTGGCGCCCAAAGAATAGAGAAAAACAGAGAATAAACATTTGAAATATTAAAAAAAAACAATTCAGTGTCATCTCATGCGTACGAAAGGTTGTACATATTTTTATTTCCAGTATTTTTCTGCAAAATTTAAAACTAATAGAATTGTTACTTGAATAATGATTTAAAGATAAATAAATATTAATTAAAAAAGGCAAATAAGTCACAAAAATATTTATAAACTATAATTTTAAGTTAGAAAAATTACACGACGTGCATACTCCCTTTCCTGCGCTTGGATTAACACTAAAAGTTAAAATCACTAACTTATATTTTTCACATTATCCCTCTTATCCGATGTTGAACAAAAAAACCTTTTGCCATGTTATATTAAACAAAAAACTAAAAAATACGCACATTTGACAGTGCCTAATGGGGGTTTTTTTTAATGTGGTTTTCGATTCACCAAAAAAGAGCAAGCCGGCTTGGTCTTTCTGCTGTCAAACTGTTCGATTCGCCAAGAATGTCGCTCGATCGAGCAAAATTGTTGTTGTTTTGCGAATCTCGATTTTTTGGCAGATTTACAAACACAAACACAAATAGAACTGTCATTTTGAAAGCGGCATTGTGTTTTGTGTTATATTTTGTGTTTCTGTTTATTTTTATGTAAATATTTTTTATTAAAGAATTAACTTGTTGTTGTTATGTTGTTATGTATTAACATTAGAATATGTTAAGTTGTTTTTTATAGAGTATCGATCTTTTATAAAAATTAGGTTATGTTTATATAAACGTCAAAAACACACAGACATATATATTACGGAGCAACTGTTCGATTCACACAGCCTAAAAAGTGATCTTTTAAAGATTTGGTAAAAGGTGAATCGAAATCGACATAAGTTTTTTGTTTAGCATGATGCAAATAAGAGAGATAAAATGACACGAAAAAGAGGGATATAAAATATAATGTGGAAAATACAAGAAGTAAATTAGTTATTTTGGCTTAGTGTTAATTCAAGCACAGGAAAGGGTGGATGTACGTCGTGTGATTTTTCATCATTTAAAATTATTAATAAAATTATAGTTAATAAATATTTTTCTGACTTATTTTCCATTTTTAGTTAGTATTTATTTATCTTTAAATCATTCTTCAATTAACAATTTTGTTAGTTTTAAATTTTGCAGAAAATTATTGGAAATAAAAATATGTACAACATTCCTTTCGTGCGCATGAGATAACACTGAATTGTTTTTTTTATTTTTCAAATGTTTATTCTCAAATAACTCAAAAAAAAAAAAAAAAAAAAAGTTTAAAATATTATGAATGTGGTCGACGAAGAATGTAAAAATTAATAACCATTTATTTATGCTGCTTTTTGTTTTTTATATTGCATTCACGAGCAATTGATTGCGTACCTATATTGTTTTGGATTTTTGTTAACGAAATAAAATGAATGTCTCGATTACAACAACAATAGATAGAAAAACATGAATTCCTCATGTTAGAAGATAGGGAAAAATATCTCAAGGCGAGCGGAAGCAACAAAAAGTTCAACCGATTTCACCCGCTTAGCTTATTTTTGATACTTGCCATCATGAGAAAACACACTAATACAATAAAAATATTTGACGGCACACAATAGAAAAATGTATATTATACTCCGTGTATATATACAAAATTCTCAATCCTCAATGCTCGTTTTGCGACCAAAATCGACGTACTGGAAATAAACCAAAAAAATATGAGAATCAAAGCAAGGCAGGAACAAATTAACGAGAACCACTATAAACTTTTAAATTTATACTACCAGAAAAAAAATGGATGCACTTCCGAAATAAAAAACCAAAATTTTTATTATATTGCATACAAATATTCTTTTTATTTAACTTATAATATTCATTATTCTGGCCCCATTGTGTTCTCCTTGTTGTTGAAGAATTTCTCTGCTAGAATTTGCTGAAACATTTTCTTCTGTTCAACAAGGTCGTCGAATTCTTCATCTGGAATATTGAATTCTCCGCATATATTATGCATACTATAATGGCTGACACGTTAAACTTCTTGAATCAAGAAGTATTCGCCATCTATTCTTTAGTACCCCAATACAACGTTCGACCGTCATTCTGATCTTAGAATGTTTGGTGTGGAACTATTTTGAATGGAACTATCAGCCAAGGTTCCAAAGGAAATTCAGCATATCCTGGCAACCAGCATTTCTCTTCTTCATAAATGCTCCGCATTTTTAAGAGTCGCCCTAGATGTGTTGCATCTGCACTTATGATTTTTAAATTGTGGTCACATATTACCTTCACATTTAAGGAATGCTTCCCTCGACGATTTACGAATAAAAATTCGTCATTGCGGTGCCGAAAATAGTACGTGGGTTCCATCAATTATTTCAATTAAAGACGAAAATCTGTGTTTTCGATAAAACCATTCTCTGAGGATTTGCCGATCTTCTACCGTGGATGGCCATTTTATAAATTTTGGACACAATACTTGCTCCATGATGGAAATTATTGGTATAAAGCTTTTAGAAATGGCATTCTGACATAATCCGATTTTAAAATCGTGCCCGGTATCTCGTTGATAGGAGCCTTTAGCCAATAACCATAGAACACATAATATACATAGTATCCCAACTAACAATTTTGAAATTTATGAGCGTGATATAAGAGTTAAAATGCATCTTATATTAAGCTTTTAAGAGTCTTCTGGCGAACTATTTGGGCATATAAGGTTAAAATAAGCGCCTTGTAAGGTGTATATAAGTGTCATATAAGGCTAAACTTTCTTGAGAAAGAATGATATAAGTTATAAGAATAGTCGTAGAGTAGTCTTTCGTAAGGTTGTTATCAGAATATACATTCTTATGTAAGAGCGTTTTAAGACTTACGTTGTATTCCTATACATATAATTCATCGTTATAATCTTAGAAAATTATGTTATAGGATTATACAACTTTAATGATTCTTAATTCAGTTTTATAACAAACTTGGTATTATCATTTGACAAATAAAACAGATAAATTAAATTAAAACAGATAATGCTTGAAAAACTAATTACTTTTTATATAATTAAAATTTACATTGAAATTAGCATAGAATTTAGCTGCGAATTCAAATTTTTCAATTAAAAATAATAGCTACCTGATCTAATTTTTTTGCGCTCTTAAAAACTCGAATAATAAAATAAAGAATTATTATTATTTAAAAAAATAAAAATTATCAAAAAAAAGAAATATCATAAAATGGACTAATTAAAATACTACATAGTACTTGTTATGAAAGGAAACTTTATAAAAGCACTTGCTAAGTTCCTAAAATTGACAAAATATATCAAAATATTACATTTGAAAAAAATGTATCTAAAAAATTACAAAATGGATGCTTTTTTTCATAATGGAAATTCCTAAACCAATGGGCGAAATGACGTTCTACGTGAAATATCTTATAAGTGTCTTATTAAAATCTTATCTTATAAGTGTCTTATATATATATATATATATATATATATATATATATATATATATATATATATATATATATATATATATATATATATATATATATATATATATATATATATAATAATATATATATATATATATATATATATATATATATATATATATATATATATATATATATATATATATATATATATATATATACACACATATATATATATATACACACATATATATATAAATCAGAGACGAAACGTGACATTTTTAGAAACGGAAGCACAACTAATTTTAAATTCGAATCATTAAGTGCCAGCTCTAATGACCTCAGAGCAGTGTATGTAATAAGCATTTTAAATAAGTTCTCGGCATTACCGTGACACCGTAATAGTTTTGGCATACTAAGGTATTGATAATATTTTCTTTTTTTACCATTAAAATTATAAAACTAAATAATGATTGAGCTGTGCTGGTGCTACCGAGCGAAACCTCCAAACAGGCCAATAATCGATCATCTATACGCAATATCCATTTCAATATAACGTAATATTATAGAAACCTGTGAGAGGTTAACATTAAGCGAAAGAAGTCTGTTTTTGTGATCTTACAACGAACTTCCTCTGACACCACCAGAAGCACGTATGGCTATATTTTGCTTTGTTAATATTATATATCAAAACCAAAACTTATGTATATTACCAGCCGTGAAGGCTTGCTGATACACGTATATTATTAAATAATTTAACTACAATTTGTTTCATCTTTCATATTCATTTTGTTATGTTTGTATCGCGGTTTTATGGCTTGTACAAAGTGTTGGTTTTGAATATAAATATAATATATTGATCTCTTTCGCTCCTTTCAATTTCGACCTTATGATGCCAGCGAACGTCATCTCATGCAGATCAATCAATTTTGTTTCACGTTTATTAACCGGTCATATAGTGCTGGTTAAGGTGACTACTTAGACACACCGCGGTCTCGAGTTCGATTCCCGGCGCTAAGCACAACGCCGCGTCCAATTGTGTGTAATATCGTTCGTTGTGCTGACCATCTACAACGATCACCAATAATTGTAACATATGGTCTGAAAAAGTGTTACGTAACGGAAAAAGCGATGAGCAACACGACTAAAGAGCCCGCGTGGGGAACCAAAGCTATTGGACTCGAACTCTAACACACCGATACAATTCAGTAACCAAGTTGCCTTAGCTACTCCTCGAACTGCATCGGGATCAAAGACGAGTCCGCACCTGGTCATCGCTGTACCCCGTTCCGATCATCCCCTGTGTGCCACACGTTACCGTGGATGACAACCTGACAAGGGATGATGGATAACCGGCCCATCAGCCGCGCGCCTCGCCCCCATCACGCAAACAGAATGTTTTGTCCCCGGAGTCCTTCTGTTGGTCTCCATTATCTCCCTACGGACCTGTCACCTTGGAAATTGGTCGTTCCGGCTCCTCTTATCCCGGCTTTGATAAATTCCGCTCATTCTCCTCCGTCGGCAAGCCATATGGGAATCGCTAAAACTGTGGAACTCTTACGACGACACTTCTATTGGTCTACGATGCATCGGGATGTTCGGTCCTTCATTAACTCCTGTTCCATATGTAAAATGACTAAGGCTCCAAATGCCCCTTTAAGGCCGCCGATGGGATTAAACACTGAGGTTACCCGACCGTTCCAGTACTTGTATTTGGACTTCTTGGGTCCATTCCCTCGGTCGTCTAATCGGAATACGGTGGTTTTGGTAATCTTGGATAAATTTTCAAAATTTCTATTTTTAAAAGCAATGCAGGAAGCTTCATCTGGGTCAATGTGCGAATTCCTGGAGAAAGAGGTGTTCCAAATGTTTGCTGTTCCTGAGTCGGTGCATACCGATAATGGGATGCAGTTTAAGTCGGTGCAGTTTAACCAGTTGTTAGCTAAATATGGAGTACAGCAAATTCGGACCCCGTTTCATTCTCCTCAAAGCAACGCTGCGGAGCGCGTTAATCGGACTGTGGTGTCGGCACTTCGTGCTTACATTGGATCTAGACACACGGCCTGGGATCAGCATTTGTCTACTGTGGGAGCAACCTTACGGAATGTGATCCATACTTCTACCTCCTTTTCGCCGCATTATGTGGTATTCGGTCAGCATCGGATCGGACATGGATCCGAATACAGACTCCGGCGGTTACTTCAATGTAGCGATAATAGCGATAGCCACGCTTTTACCACTGCGGATCGATTGGATGGATTAAGAGAACAGATTCTACAGCATCTACGTGCGGCTCATTTAAAGGGGGAACGCGCATATAATCCATCTAGTCAAAAACGCGTTTTAACAGTGGGCCAAGCGGTATTTGTTCGAACGTATGTGTTAAGTAATGCGGTACGAAAATTTTCATCCAAGTTAGCACCAAGGTTTGTACCCGCCATCGTGGTTGAGCAAGTAGGACAGGTTGCTTTTCGTTTGTCGGATCCGACCGGCAAGCCCCTAGGGGTGTATCACCTCCACGATATTCGAATGTAGGATGCTCGAACGAATTCTTATTGTGTCCTAGTCTATGTTGAATATACTTTGAATGCGAAGGGGTACTTTACGACGTCGACTTTTGTTGTTGTTTTCTTCTTTCTTTTGCCCGGCCTATGAGACTTGTCAGGGTGTTGGGGCGTCCCCACATTGGTTTAGGCATCTCAATAGGGTAGAATTGGGTTCATCACCTAATCTAATGCCCGGCTCTGTGCATCTCAGGGTGTGGATTTTCCCCACGGTGTTACGGTGCGAGGTACCTTCCGTCTGAATAACATCACTTTACACCCCTTTTCTTTAAAAAAAAAAAAAAAAAAAAAAAAAAAACAAACCTTAAAATTCAATATATTTTCTTTCCATTTTTAGTTACAGTTTTTTTTTCGTTCTCTTATCTTTCGCCTCCTATAATTTAATTTCGCGCACCGTAAGATTCATTAAAGAAAAAAATACAAAACCAAAACGAAACTTTTTTTTATTCATTTTTTTTGTTTCCCCTTTTTTTTTTTCATTCACACTCAATTACATATTCGTCTACCGTAGATAGGGCTACGAACCCTAACCGGCGGTGGTTTTTTTTTCTGTGTATGTTTTGTTGCCATTTTTGGTAGATGGCATTACGTCCATTATCCTACTTTTGGTCACGGCCCTTATTTTAGTGTGGGGTGGTTGCATGTAGGGGCATGTTGGTCGCGAAATCATAGACAACTTGTTGTTGTAGAAATCCAAAACAAAAAAAAATGTGTATATAAAGGAGGACAATTGTCATTCGCGCTCTCTTATATTTTGCACCATTTTGGATACGACACGGACAAGAAATCGGAAACCACATGGTAATATGAAATTAAATAAATTAATGGTGATAATAAATTAATAATGATAATAATACATTAATGATAATAGTAAATTAATAATAATAATAAATTATTAATAATAATAAACTAATAATAATAATAAATTATTAATAATAATAAACTAATAATAATAATAAATTACTAATAATAATAAACTAATGATAATAATAAATTCTTAATAATAATAAACTAATGATAATAATAAATTACTAATAATAGTGAATCAATGATAACAATGAATTACGAATACTAGTAAATTAATGATAACCATAAATTAATGATAACCATAAATTAATAATAACCATAAATTAATAATAATAGTAAAATAATAATAATAATAAATTAATAATAATAATAAGTAACACGAAACAAAAGCGCTGACAATTACACGACGAGAGCAAGAGGAAGACAGCAGCCAGACCACTCGGACGGCACCGGCACAAATAGCGGCAACTACAAGCAAGTTTTTTTTGTGCGTAAGTATATCGCGTGGACCACGGGAAGGTAGTGACTGAGCGGCGAGCTCCGCGGAGGGGAGGGTATATCGCGTGTTTGAACCGGGCAAGGCTTTGTTTTTGGTTTTTTTTTTTCCATTACAGGGATCTTCGGCAGGTGAGCTCATCGTCCGCTGATCTCCAGACGAGTACGTGGGGGGAATATATCTCAGCTCCAGCGCACAGTCCAGTCCCGAAGTGGATCTCCGATCAACATCTTGTAAATCAGTCGTTTTGATTTTTTTTTATAAATAAAAATTTGTTCCCAACTGGGAAGATTATAACGTGTACAAATTAAAAGAAATTATGTGTTGTTAATTTAAAAATTAGGTGAGAATCATCGTGGCGTAATGTGTGTGTGATGGGGTAAGTAGAGTGTTGTGGTAGTCATCGAGTAGCAGCAATTTAATCCTCGGATGGGCCTTCATCACTTCACCCACCCCTCTGGACTGAGTGTGGCCGGACTTGACGCTGCAGGTGAAGGACTCCGGGGACAAAACATTCTGTTTGCGTGATGGGGGCGAGGCGCGCGGCTGATGGGCCGGTTATCCATCATCCCTTGTCAGGTTGTCATTCACGGTAACGTGTGGCACACAGGGGATGATCGGAACGGGGTACAGCGATGACCAGGTGCGGACTCGTCTTTGATCCCGATGCAGTTCGAGGAGTAGCTAAGGCAACTTGGTTACTGAATTGTATCGGTGTGTTAGAGTTCGAGTCCAATAGCTTTGGTTCCCCACGCGGGCTCTTTAGTCGTGTTGCTCATCGCTTTTTCCGTTACGTAACAGTGGCGCCCAAAGTATTATAGCACGATCATGCAATTCCATCTATTTGTATTTTAGCTGCACAACACTCTACCTGTATGTATAAATGTTTGTTTTTTTTCTGGTTGTAAGTACGTGGCTCTATACGGGATGCGATGGTGTAACCGTTGTATGTCTCGTTGTGTGTAGCCATGTGTTCATTATAATTTTCATTTATGTTTATTTTCAGTTTAATTTTTTTTATTAGTTACAGCTTCGATTTTTTTTTGGTATGCGAGTGCATCGGCATCTGATGGAGCTTTCTGGTCGACTTATGTCTGGAAATGAGAGCGTGATTCAGTTGGTGATGGATTCGCATAGTTTTCCCTTCAACGATGTACTCCGATTATCTTCTGGTTTGTCCACTCTGGTGTTTGACCGCTAGATGATATATTGACGAGTGTGTCTTCGTCGGCTAACTTTTGTCTCAGCAGTCCATGTTGTCCGTAGATCGTTGATCATCATGGACTAGCTGATTGAACAAATTTTCTTTTTTTTCAAACTTCATTTAACGTTTTCCTTTTATTTTAGCACGCGCATTTGCCTCGATGATTCTCACTTTATTCGATTCAAATAATTTTTTTGTGTGAATTTGGCTCAGCTCCTGTGTGTATGGAATTGGCTTGATTCAATTGATGGTGTTTCGTTGTTGTGGGTGAGTTTTTGGTATTGAACATTTTTGGTTGGAAAATTTCAAATATTATTATTAAATATAATTCATTCAAGACAATTATCCGTGCATTTTGTGTTTATTTAATTTTTTTATTCTATTATATATTTTTTTTGTTGTTTGATTTTTCTTTATATATACCTACATATACTTATTTAAGTCGTTACCCTGTGAATACGTTTTATTGTGTGTTCCCTGATTCTAGTATTTCCCAATTGGTGGTGTGTTAGCACCTTATGTCCATCATGGACGTTCACTGTCTAGAACCCGACGAACTGAATGTAGAATTCGAAATTCGGCAAATCACGGCAGGTCCCACTAATTTGGACTTATTACATGCCAAGGTTCAGGCTGAGGAATCGTTTCCAATTTTGATTCCGAAGACCCCGCACGCATCCGGTATACGACATCCCGACACAGAAATACGTTTGTGTTCCTTAAAATTGGCCCGAACGTCAGCTTTTTTGGATAGTGAACCCACCTTTACAGAGCTACTTATACGGCAATTGCGGTCACGTCTATGCCACATTCGTGGTAGATTATTAAGGCTTCATTATCAACATTTAGTCCCAGAAAAGGTAGAACCCATAGCTATTCGCTGTGATCAATTAATTCAATTTGTGGAACGGATACCCAACCCAGGCCATGGTGAGAGTGGATATTCTGGTACTAAACAAAATGTCTTGACTCCTCTATGTTCGCCAAGACGCATTCTTATGTCGGAAGTACCATTTCCATCGAATTCCAATCTCGATACTCCGGTTCCTACTATAGATAAAACCCCTCGGTTAGAACCTACAGTAGCACCCCAGGTTGGGCGTTTTGCTTCACGCCACGGCAATCTACTGGATTTTGGTTCCTCCGCGGAAACTTCCTCGGAAAACATACACACGGCACCATTGCTATCATCAATCTCCGCCTCGGCTGATCCAGGTATAGCTTATTTAGATTTCCTCAAACCTACCATAGACCCGGTTAATATTTCGGCAATCAAGCCTAAGGAAGTTCCGCCCGATCCGGTAGCAAATCCAGTGACTCATACGGATCTACAGACGGTAGTAAACACCTTTGGAACCATGCTAATTGATTTTCGTCGTTCCTTAGCTGATTCTAGCAGACCGACGCAAATGGCATCTACCATACCAGAACGTCCTAATTCTCACCGAATGTCGTCACCAAATTCCTCCAACATAGCTAGGATTCTATTGGGATGGAACCTAACGTTTAGTGGTTCAAAAGATGATATGCCCGTGGAGCGCTTTGTAGCCCGAATGGATCAAATGTCCAGATGCTCGGGTATAAACCTAAACGATGGTATACAAAACCTAACCAGTGTGTTGTCGGGAGTGGCCCTTGAGTGGTTTTGGGTGACGGTAGAACGAGACCCCGAGATAAATTGGGATCGCCTGAAACCGATTCTGGTATTGCGTTTCAGTCGGGGACTTACAAATCGTGAGCTCCGTCGAAAGTTAGACGATAGGAAACAAAAATATCCACAGGAGTGCTATGGCGACTTTCAGGATGCCATCCTCCAAATTGGGTTACAAGGAGTTCCTCCCATTCCCGATAACGAGCTTCTCGACGTACTCCTGAATAACATGCGACCGGGACTCCAGTTGGCCTTGGCCGGTAAATATATTTATAATATTGGTCAATTAGCTCAGGAGGCCCGCGGCTTGGAGACACTATGGAAGCAGGTTAAGTTCAACCCCGAAGCTAATATCAGTGTATCGCGTAATTTGGTGCACGAGATTAACACCTCGGATAATGCGTTCGGTGCCAATCCAGCAGATATCGAAACAGTGTGCGCCTTTAATAGAACCAATGAACAGACAAGCCGTAAACCAATTCTAAAACGTGACAGCATTATGTCTCAATGTTGGAATTGTAAATCCCCAGGTCACACGTTCCCGTTATGTCGACAAACCCGGACAATATTTTGTTACGGTTGTGGGCGTAGCGATACTTATCTTCCGGATTGCCCAAAATGCCAAAATTCATCTTCGGGAAACTCGCTGCCGAGGGACCGATACATACGGAACTCGATCCCTCCATCTCATTACGGCCCGTCAAAAATTCTAACTTCGAAGGCCGCTTCAAACACGGACCCCGAGTTATACCTACGTCAGCGTTCAAAACACGACTAACTTCCCCCGCTTCTACTCATAATACCCACTCTCGCTTCCAGCGATCATATTTATATTTCCGATACCGGCGACGAGTTCGGAAGGAAATTTGCGCGTCTGTGTTAAATACCTCCGGAGATGATCGTCCGTTTGTTGATATCCTGGTTGGGGATTGCAAAATGCGAGGGTTATTAGACTCTGGGGCCAGTATTAGTGCGTTGGGTCAGGGTGGCGAAAAATTTCTTCAGTCCTCTGGATTGTTCTTCCATCACATGCCGTCTTACCTGTCTACCGCAAACGGGGCTCGAGAACGCATTCATGGTCATATCTTCGCTGACATTACCTTTAATAATAAAGTTCGACGAATCAAACTACATGTAGTTCCAAATTTATCTCAACCACTATACCTAGGTATGGACTTCTTCCGCGCCTTTGGAGTGGAATTCCACATCTCCGAGCTGATTGACGGTAGTCCTGATTCTTCTGTTCCTCCTGATACGGTGGACGTTCCTCCTACCCATTCGCTTACGGTTGCTCAGTCCAAATCATTATCCGACGTTATCCACCTTTTCCCCTCGTCCACTATCCTGGGATTGGGTCGTACGCATTTATTATCCCATAAGATAGACACAGGGACCGCTACTCCCCTAAAGCAACGACATTATGCAGTTTCCCCGGCCGTCCGGTCGCAGCTCTATGCTGAACTTGATCGAATGATCGGGTTGGGAGTGTTGGAGGAGAGTGAGAGTCCCTGGTGTTCACCAGTTACCCTGGTGAAAAAGTCCAATGGGAAGTCACGGTTGTGTCTTGACGCTCGAAGGGTCAACGAAGTAACGACTAAGGACGCCTACCCGTTACCACTAATCGACGGCCTTCTGAGTCGTTTGGAAAACACGACCTTCATATCTAGTTTAGATTTGAAGGATGCCTTCTGGCAAATTCCACTCGACGATGATGCTAAAAATAAGACTGCATTTGCGGTACCTGGTAGGCCCCTTTACCAATTCACAGTTATGCCCTTCGGGTTATGCAACGCGCCGCAGAGCATGTGCCGGTTAATGGACAGGGTGATCCCTCACGAGTATCACGACAAGGTGTTCGTCTACTTAGACGATCTCCTTGTAACGTCAAGTACTTTTGAGGAACACCTGGTCTTGCTGCGCTTGGTTGCCGAGCGGTTGCGGTGGGCCAACCTGACAATAAATGTGGATAAAAGTCACTTCGTATTGAAACAACTCAAGTATTTGGGACACGTGATAGGAGAAGGTTGTATTAGGGTCGATCCCGATAAAGTAGAGGCGATTACGAAATTTCCTACACCAACTACTACTCGTCAACTTCGTCGCTTTCTCGGGATGAGTGGGTGGTATAGGCGGTTTATCGCAAATTATTCAACTATTGCCGCTCCCCTTACTGACCTATTAAAGGCAAAACAAAAAATTCGGTGGAACCCCGAGGCGGAGATCGCGTTCAGCGAGCTGAAAAAGGCTTTAACTACCGCTCCGGTTCTTCGACACGCCGACTACGATTTGGCGTTCTATATCCAAGTCGATGCATCAACAATGGGTGTCGGAGGGGTGCTCTACCAGATTCATGAGGGATCCGAGCACCCCATAGCCTTCTACTCGCACAAGCTTAATCCTGCCCAGCGCAAGTACAGCATTACTGAACTGGAATGCTACGCTGCTGTGCTTTGCGTTAAGAAATTCCGTTCGTTCGTGGAAGGGTTTGAGTTTACCATCATCACTGATCACGCAAGTCTCCGCTGGCTAATGAATTTGTCTGACTTGTCGGGCCGATTAGCCAGATGGAGCTTGAAACTGCAGGGCTATAAATTTAACATCGTCCATCGCAAGGGGAGTCAAAATACTGTACCAGACACTTTGTCGCGCGTTTACTGCGACGCGATTGAGCCTGGTCCGTCTAGTGCCTGTAACGATGATTGCTTGTGCATCGATCTGGAAGATCCGGCTTTTCATCACGATGATTATGTGGAGCAAATCCGTAGAATGACCGAGGCCTCACCTGCTAATTGTAAGGTCGAGGATGGAAAATTACTATTTCGTCCTTCTGTTGGTCTCCATTATCTCCCTACGGACCTGTCACCTTGGAAATTGGTCGTTCCGGCTCCTCTTATCCCGGCTTTGATAAATTCCGCTCATTCTCCTCCGTCGGCAAGCCATATGGGAATCGCTAAAACTGTGGAACTCTTACGATGACACTTCTATTGGTCTACGATGCATCGGGATGTTCGGTCCTTCATTAACTCCTGTTCCATATGTAAAATGACTAAGGCTCCAAATGCCCCTTTAAGGCCGCCGATGGGATTAAACACTGAGGTTACCCGACCGTTCCAGTACTTGTATTTGGACTTCTTGGGTCCATTCCCTCGGTCGTCTAATCGGAATACGGTGGTTTTGGTAATCTTGGATAAATTTTCAAAATTTCTATTTTTAAAAGCAATGCAGGAAGCTTCATCTGGGTCAATGTGCGAATTCCTGGAGAAAGAGGTGTTCCAAATGTTTGCTGTTCCTGAGTCGGTGCATACCGATAATGGGATGCAGTTTAAGTCGGTGCAGTTTAACCAGTTGTTAGCTAAATATGGAGTACAGCAAATTCGGACCCCGTTTCATTCTCCTCAAAGCAACGCTGCGGAGCGCGTTAATCGGACTGTGGTGTCGGCACTTCGTGCTTACATTGGATCTAGACACACGGCCTGGGATCAGCATTTGTCTACTGTGGGAGCAACCTTACGGAATGTGATCCATACTTCTACCTCCTTTTCGCCGCATTATGTGGTATTCGGTCAGCATCGGATCGGACATGGATCCGAATACAGACTCCGGCGGTTACTTCAATGTAGCGATAATAGCGATAGCCACGCTTTTACCACTGCGGATCGATTGGATGGATTAAGAGAACAGATTCTACAGCATCTACGTGCGGCTCATTTAAAGGGGGAACGCGCATATAATCCATCTAGTCAAAAACGCGTTTTAACAGTGGGCCAAGCGGTATTTGTTCGAACGTATGTGTTAAGTAATGCGGTACGAAAATTTTCATCCAAGTTAGCACCAAGGTTTGTACCCGCCATCGTGGTTGAGCAAGTAGGACAGGTTGCTTTTCGTTTGTCGGATCCGACCGGCAAGCCCCTAGGGGTGTATCACCTCCACGATATTCGAATGTAGGATGCTCGAACGAATTCTTATTGTGTCCTAGTCTATGTTGAATATACTTTGAATGCGAAGGGGTACTTTACGACGTCGACTTTTGTTGTTGTTTTCTTCTTTCTTTTGCCCGGCCTATGAGACTTGTCAGGGTGTTGGGGCGTCCCCACATTGGTTTAGGCATCTCAATAGGGTAGAATTGGGTTCATCACCTAATCTAATGCCCGGCTCTGTGCATCTCAGGGTGTGGATTTTCCCCACGGTGTTACGGTGCGAGGTACCTTCCGTCTGAATAACATCACTTTACACCCCTTTTCTTTAAAAAAAAAAAAAAAAAAAAAAAAAAACAAACCTTAAAATTCAATATATTTTCTTTCCATTTTTAGTTACAGTTTTTTTTTCGTTCTCTTATCCTTCGCCTCCTATAATTTAATTTCGCGCACCGTAAGATTCATTAAAGAAAAAAATACAAAACCAAAACGAAACTTTTTTTTATTCATTTTTTTTGTTTCCCCTTTTTTTTTTTCATTCACACTCAATTACATATTCGTCTACCGTAGATAGGGCTACGAACCCTAACCGGCGGTGGTTTTTTTTTCTGTGTATGTTTTGTTGCCATTTTTGGTAGATGGCATTACGTCCATTATCCTACTTTTGGTCACGGCCCTTATTTTAGTGTGGGGTGGTTGCATGTAGGGGCATGTTGGTCGCGAAATCATAGACAACTTGTTGTTGTAGAAATCCAAAACAAAAAAAAATGTGTATATAAAGGAGGACAATTGTCATTCGCGCTCTCTTATATTTTGCACCATTTTGGATACGACACGGACAAGAAATCGGAAACCACATGGTAATATGAAATTAAATAAATTAATGTTGATAATAAATTAATAATACTGAGAATACATTAATGATAAAAGTAAATTAATAGTGATGATAAATTAATAATGATAATAATACATTAATGATAATAGTAAATTAATAATAATAATAAATTATTAATAATAATAAACTAATAATAATAATAAATTACTAATAATAATAAACTAATGATAATAATAAATTCTTAATAATAATAAACTAATGATAATAATAAATTACTAATAATAGTGAATCAATGATAACAATGAATTACGAATACTAGTAAATTAATGATAACCATAAATTAATGATAACCATAAATTAATAATAACCATAAATTAATAATAATAGTAAAATAATAATAATAATAAATTAATAATAATAATAAGTAACACGAAACAAAAGCGCTGACAATTACACGACGAGAGCAAGAGGAAGACAGCAGCCAGACCACTCGGACGGCACCGGCACAAATAGCGGCAACTACAAGCAAGTTTTTTTTGTGCGTAAGTATATCGCGTGGACCACGGGAAGGTAGTGACTGAGCGGCGAGCTCCGCGGGGGGGGGTATATCGCGTGTTTGAACCGGGCAAGGCTTTGTTTTTGGGTTTTTTTTTTCCATTACAGGGATCTTCGGCAGGTGAGCTCATCGTCCGCTGATCTCCAGACGAGTCCGCGGGGGGAATATATCTCAGCTCCAGCGCACAGTCCAGTCCCGAAGTGGATCTCCGATCAACATCTTGTAAATCAGTCGTTTTGATTTTTTTTTATAAATAAAAATTTGTTCCCAACTGGGAAGATTATAACGTGTACAAATTAAAAGAAATTATGTGTTGTTAATTTAAAAATTAGGTGAGAATCATCGTGGCGTAATGTGTGTGTGATGGGGTAAGTAGAGTGTTGTGGTAGTCATCGAGTAGCAGCAATTTAATCCTCGGATGGGCCTTCATCACTTCACCCACCCCTCTGGACTGAGTGTGGCCGGACTTGACGCTGCAGGTGAAGGACTCCGGGGACAAAACATTCTGTTTGCGTGATGGGGGGGCGAGGCGCGCGGCTGATGGGCCGGTTATCCATCATCCCTTGTCAGGTTGTCATTCACGGTAACGTGTGGCACACAGGGGATGATCGGAACGGGGTACAGCGATGACCAGGTGCGGACTCGTCTTTGATCCCGATGCAGTTCGAGGAGTAGCTAAGGCAACTTGGTTACTGAATTGTATCGGTGTGTTAGAGTTCGAGTCCAATAGCTTTGGTTCCCCACGCGGGCTCTTTAGTCGTGTTGCTCATCGCTTTTTCCCTTACGTAACAAAAGCTTGTAAAAAAAATCTCAGTATAGGGTTAATTTTGACCTGTATAAAAAATAAAATATACATGCATAGAATTCTACACCATTTCCTGATACAACAAATCGGTTATACTGTTGCTAAACTGTGTATTTGTATACTTTGTCGTCAAATAGTTAAATGAGATTTACCCTGAGCCCGCCACTGATAGAAATGTCTCCTAAAATAACATTTTTAATTATTTTCCTATGTAAGAATATACTAAGTATCTAATAAGGGAGAGGTATGAGTTTTTCTTAAAGAGAACTTATCCAAGAGTATTAAGACAAAATTTTGCGAATACATATTATATATTTAGAGACATATTTACTATATTATTTTTTAATAAAAAAACTGAATAAAACGGTAATATATCTAACACTCGATTTTTAACATTAATTAGTTTTAGAGTTACGTCAATCACTAAGTTTTGTTTTCTGCGGTACTCAAACAAATGTCATATTTTCTAAAAGAAACACACTTTAAAGGCTCTTGCAAAAGAATTTAAACAATATGTAATCTTATAGCGTTCTCTATAAAGATTTGTTTATGTTTTAATCTTACAAAACTCTTGGTCAAGAGAAATCCTACAGAACACTCATAAAGAAAGAAATTAAGAGAACTGTAAGACTAAATATGTCTTGGCTAAGAAAACTTTTTCACTAAAAACAATAAGAGTATACTAAGTGTTGTGTAAGAAACAGCCTTACAACAGAATCTGTCAAGGTGTAAAAATGCCATGTAAGAATATAATATAAGTTATAAATCGCATTTCTTTGACAAGAAGCTAATAAGTATTCAGTTTTAAACATTCTTGGAGAATGTTATTCTAGGGCTCTTTTAAGTGAAAAATATTCTTAGAAGACAATTTATAAGGCAAAATGTTAGTTGGGATACATAAAAGGAAATAATTGAACATGTCCTTTGATATTCTGAATGTGTTTCTAAATCTTAACAATAATAACAAAAGGTTGTTATTTAAATTTTTAAAATGAACACACATAAAATATTTCAGGCACTGATATTTTCCCTAATTTCCCGCCTTTCTTCATTCATTAAATTTTCCTGTCAATTCATGGCCAAGCGTCATGAAAATTAAGTCAATAGCTGGGTTCTTCTCGATATTTTTCTGTAAATTAGAGTTAGGATATTCAAAATTAACTTGGATTTTATATTAGAAACCAAAAAACTTACTTACTAATACAAAATGTGTAAATAGGTTCTATGTCTGATTAATTATTGTACTATATTTCTGAAGTTATAGAAGTTTCACTTCAATAAAAATTTACTACAAAGATATGCCCAAATGTTTATATTCTAATAAAAGAAGAAAGGGTTAATGTAAGAAATCATTTTTTTTTTTGTAAGGAAAGTTAGTTTAAAACAATTTTACTGTGTACTATAATCAAAATATGATATGAGGTATTCAAAAAAATTCAAATTTCAAGAGATTAGTTGCACTATTAAGAAATGTAGGCCCGACGCCTGACCTTCAAGCGAAACAGTTTATTACAAACAAAATCTACATAAACGCAAAACTGATAAAAATAAACCTTGTAATGGAATTTTTAACGGTTTCCAACAATATATCGAAAACAAAGCAAATTATCTTGTAAAAAAAATTTAAATCACCTTCACTAACTTTAAACAAATTAACATTTTGTAATATCATATAATTTGTTATTTATTCAATTTCTCTTTTAAATTAGAAAAAGATAAAACAAAATGTAATAATACAGATTTATTATTATTATTATTTGGAAATTAAACAAGGAAAAGTGTTAACTTGTGGTGTTGATCTTCCAATTGTTTTGCGCGAAGGCTGATCGATTTACCTAGAAATATAAAGTACCAAATAGTAATCTTTGAAATTTTCAAACTCGATTTTTTCGAAAATACCGGACGAGATCAATTTTATCACATGATGATCTATATTTCCTAGACATTTTCTTGAACCAAATTGAATGGTCTCCATACAAATATTGTTTATTAGCAATATTGGTATATTCCACTGCCTCCAACAATAACAAGACAATACGTGAGTATTTTCTTTAATTTTGTTTTAATTTGGTAAATTTAAAGAAAATCACTCCTTAACAAACGAGCTCAAATTACCGTTTCATTTCTTATCACGTGCCAGCTCTTAAAATCGCAAAATTTGCAAAACCAATTAATCTAAAAAATAGAACTTGTTTTACAAACACGTGAATGACATTTTGAGTAATTTGTTATATTTTCATACATTTTTTTTACCTTTTTTTTACCTGTTTTTATTTTATAGTATGTGTATCAGTAAATCAGACAAATTGTGCGGTAAAAAACAAACTATAAACTATCGATTTTATAGATTTTTCGTGGGATTTTATGTGGGGTCTATTTGGTGTGAGAAATTTCAGTTTTTTTGTTTGGTTTTACAATTTCCGAATAAATGTGATCTACATAAATTCGATTTTATTTTTTACTTCCTATACCAAACCAATTGATCGACCAACTATTTCTATTTGACTAATTTACAAGCTTAACAAAAATCTGTAAATTTTTCAAACGGTTTTAATTTTTTTATTGTCATTTAATCAATAAAATATAATTTATTAATAAAATTAAAACTGTATACCCACCAAGAAAAGAACACAAAAAATACGAGAAAACAATATTTTAGTGAAAATTAAATGGACAAAATTTACACCTTCTTAAACACACCAATACCATTCTATGTGGATAAGCAAAACAATGTGGAATTTTTAGAATACACAAAAAAAATTTTAGTTCACAATATTTTTTATTGCTTTTTGATTGATTGTTTGGCTTTACAATTTTAACAACAGAAAGATTTTTTACCAAATTACTTTTTGTTGTGTTGTACGAGTTTATTATAGATTTATATTTCTTTAAAGCACAACGGGATCTATATAGAAGAAAAAAAAACTCTAATAGTTGTTTTTTTGAAGAATAACATTGAACCACACCCATTCCATATTTCATAAATTGTATGGTCCCTGAAAGTTATTTGATTGCATTTTTATTAATTTATCGTTGTGTTCAAATCTGCTACTATTACTATTACTAATTTATGATTTCCTGAGATAATGAGTTTGCCAATATTATAAATATTTATTCATTATGTTAATTGTAAGTAGGATGTAAACAAAAATATTGATGAATTATTGAGCTTCACGCTGTTAGGTAAAGGATTCAGTTCTTCAACGAAGATTAAAACTCACACTTTAAGAACTGCACGGTTGCTTTAACTTCGATTTAAAAATTGTTTACCAACATTGTGTTCATCGTTGATAATCAATCGACTCTAAAAAATATCTTGCAGAAGATAATAAGATTCCCTTACTTGATAACCGGAATATTTAAAGGAATTTCCTCCGTTATTTAATAAATCAAAACGTGGGGAGGTTTTATCAAAAAGATATTGGAGTACTTCCAAATTAAACATTTTACTGACAATAGTTGCAGGGAGTAATAGCAAGTACGGCAATCCGTTTGAGCTCGAGAAAAATTTTCGGTCGAGTATTTTTTATAGAATTGTGTGCTAATACATACATGAACTATAAAAAGTCGGATAAATAAAAAACAAATCAAGTTTATTCTATGTGCGTCTATTCTATAAAAAAGTAGGGCATACAATTTTAAAATGTAGGGCGTAAAAGATCATTTAATAAATTAATTTTCTTAACTTATACCGTTTTACACATCTATAAAATAGATAGTAGCGAATTATTTTCAAGTTTGTTCGTTTTGCACTTTGCACGCTGTCTAACTGAAGATAAACAGGTTTTAGAAAATATGTTTTGTTTTTTATTCAACATAACCCTTTTTGAACAGTTTTCTTGGAAAACAAACATCTTTTGGAATCGATTAGGGCTTGCTGCAGAGGTTACTGAATTTATGGTGGCATTGTCTCGACAAGTGATTTTCTGCAGTTAACCAATTTTTCTTTGATACCACACAATTTTTAAAGGGCATTTTTACAATAAATTTTTTACATTATAATGAAATATTATTTCATTAAATATCTTCTTATTTCTGGATTTTATTATAATGACTGCATTCTAAAATCATTATTTAATGGGTCGAAAAAAAATAGCTATAATTTAAATTATTTGATGCTGTAATTACTTAGAGTGTGAATGTTGTAATGATCGTCCAAATGTGCTTCCCAGAAAATTATCGGGTTTACTCATTTCGGCTCGGGAGGGTTACATATTTGCACATTTGTAATATGAGTTATTGAACAAATCAATACTCTGAGAAAGTTATTCAAGTTCAACATTACAAAAATTTTAGAGAATCCTACTACCAAAACAGAACTTTATTAAGAAATGAATTCAGTAAAAAAACAAATTAGAAGATTTGGGAATTTATAAATATAATTACCTACATTTTTTTTATCAACTATTGAAATGATCTTTATAAATTATGTGCATCGGTGAAGTAACGAACGAAATTATAATAGCGAGCAGTGTGCGAAGCCAAAACATTAATATAAATTTAATGTGACAAAATAACTCACCCATAAGCGTCCGCAAGTACTTTTGGTCTCTTATGACGGAAGCAGCTGAAAATCTGAAATGTTTTAGTGCCTATCACACTTTCGCTATAATTGTACCAGCCAAAACAAAACAAAAAATTACGTTATTTTACAAAGAAAAGAATCAAATTATTTAATTCTAAGGAACTAAACAAAAACAATTAAATGCTAATCACACTTTTATATCACTTTACTTCAAAACTAAAACGTGAATTTATGTAGCTGTTTTGGGATTTTCCCATTACCACAATTGACGATGCGCCGTTAATACGCGGTATTCAATGTAATGTTCTATCCCAACCCTCGGTATCTCGTATTTGACTAAAACACCATATATTGTATTCCAGTATTAAATATTGTAATATTTTTAATTATAAAGTAAATATTACAGCTTAAATAAAAATATTAAAAGAGGGTCGCAACTAGATAGTCCACAGAGTATATATACAATATAATATATCGCACACCGCATGCAATAAAACGATAAGTCAAAATCGTCAATTTTCAGGACTACACTTTTTAGGTTTTTCAACTAGAACTTTTTGGACATATGTTTAATTAAGAATGTTCTTTACTGAAAATAGTTCATTTATCCAGACAAATTGGGAAGTCACTGAAAAAATATAAAAAACATAGCTTAAACAAGTAAACGCGTTACTCATCGTGTACAATTTTATTAAAACAGTATTGTAAGTACTAGTTATAGTTTTTTTGACTGGGGAAATTTTAAATTCTTAAATTGTAAGTCGAGTTGTAGTTTTTATATGAGAAATGGAAAATGTTTTCACTATTGTAACTCTTATTATCGCAGTATTGCAATTGAACATTTAGTATATTTCAAAATTAAAGAAAACACATTTTAAAATAATTGTACTCAACGAGTAATATTTATTATTAATCCAAACCTGCATAACAAGGCGCTAAGCGAATAAAATGAAAAAAGGACACTAATCATCCGAAGCTTCGTTTATATTATTTGTATGCGGCAAATTTTGATAATATGGTTTGTATAACCAGGGGCCCTATTTGGGAATCCGTTTCGTTTCGTCATTCGAAACGAATGGTGTATTCGTTTCGAGTAAGAATTGGTATTTTGGAATTCGATCGAAAATAAAAATATACACTGTTAAATAATCAAAAGGGAAATTCTTCTTTTTGGGTAAACCTATACGAAAAATATAAACCTTGATGAATTTTTGACGTATGCATATTGTTTTGCCGATTGTCTCGCAGTTTGAAGATTTTTGATTTGTGTTGTGGATATGTCTTCTACTAAATAATTATTAGAAAGAATATTATTATTTGTGTCTTCTGTACGGAATTAAAGTTGCTGATGATAAATTGCTTCATACAGTCGTGCTTTTAGGTGTACATCGTAAAAATGGATGTGTTCAAAATGTGTTATTGAGCTAAATCATAAATATTGTATTTGGGAAAATAAATTTTTTATTTTATTAAACAGACACAATAGTTTTATTTCAATTATGTATATTATATTTCATTGGTGCATAATATTTCAAAATACATAATATTTTTGTACGTGTAAATATGTATCTCTATTTACTATTTGCTGAAATTTTCATGTTTCGCCTGTGTTTACATTGTCTAACCGGCTTGGTCCATTAGCCAATTTTCAATTTATTGCTTTTCTTGTAAAATTATTTATTTAATGGTTACATATATAAGTAAAAATTATCCCCTCCTCAAATAGCATCTTACTTATTAAACTACATTCTTCCTTTTTATATGGATTCGTCAACAATTTATTCAACGTACATAAATCCGTCCATGAACGTACAAATAATAGTCGAAAACGGATTGGTAGATAAGGGAAATTTATATTCGTTTCATAGCAATTCGTATTTCTTTCAAAATTATTCGTGTTCGATTTCAAAAATACCGATGGCTCGAAAACGTCGTTCGTTTATTCGAATTCGTATTCACAAATAGGGGCCAAGGGTATATAATTTTTCTCACATAAATACATGGGGTCAGTATATTTGCTGTCAGAAGTAGGTTTATTTTCAGCGTACAACAAATCGATAAAGTCACGGTTCACTGGCTTCCGTTTTCTCCCTGGGCGTTTTGAAGTTGACGTTGGCTCGAAATATAAAATAATTTCTTTAAAATTTTCATCAAACTCATATTTATAGAGTAGTTTATTTGGCTCATTTTTAGAAATGGATATTTCCCGAATTTTGCTTATATAAATGACTTCGTTTTGTGTATTTTTTGTAAAAAAATTTGAGTCCGACAATTTCTTGAAATTAAATATGTCGGTCTGTTCAATTTCATGTACGTTGTACGATGATCCATTCACTTTCGCGTTTCTAATAAGACTATGATATTATGCTCGGACATAAATAGTCTTGTTTTTGCGGCTTTTCTCAATATTTGAATTAACTGAATCACCCTCATTTTGGGTGTGGCCCTTTTAAAAAAATTTGTGAGAAATATCTACTTTCAATCAGTTGGATGCCCAAGAATAAAACGAAAATAATATTTTGTTTTTATTTTGTCCTGGGAAATTGTCGGTCAAAAAAATGAATTTACGCACATCGTGTTTATTTTTTTCTTCCAACATAAATTTAAACAAGCAGCTACCCACTTCCGATGCACCTTGGCTAGCGATAGTTTCATCCCACAAGTAACAATGACCTTGATGACTGGCCAAATTATACACAGTAAAATTACGTAAATTTTCTTTTCTTTTATAGAAAAAAATACTGGTTTCACCAAAGGGTCACTGTAATACCTTCTGGAAGTCGAAATAAGCTGTGTCTATATTTTTATGAATTATGACCGATGCTTTATCAATGTTCTTTAATCTTCTTGATTCATTTTTGTTGGCCACATGTTTAGCATTAGAAACTTTGAATTTGTCTTTATCAGATGCAGACATGTTAGCATAGCTCGTGCAGTCGTTGCATTGATTCTTTTTGGGCTTAAAAAAGCCATAATTAAATTTAAAATTAAATATGTCCCTGTACTGACGTTCTATTACATACTGTGTATTCAGGTTGTTTTCTATAATCCATTGAAGATACATTCTATACATTTTCGCAATAGAAAGACCACTTTCAAGATACATTTTCGTGGTTTGGGCTCGTAAATAATGCGATTCCACTGTTGGAAAAGATGTGTTATGCCTTATAATATGCTTCTTTGAAATTTCTTTTAATTCATTTACTGGACGGACATATTTACCTATAAACAAAAAATTTAAAATATTTTTACTAATCATAATTAGCAGATATTTCGAACCGGGCATTTATATTGTGAAGGTCTTATAAAAGAAGATAATATAAAACAATGATATCAGAATATTGTCAGCAACTAGCATTTTTGGCCTAATTACATTACAAGAACAGCTGCTAAACGAATTTGTAGGCGGAAAATGAGAGAATGGTGGAAGAGCAAGTTTCAGAAAATAGTAACTCATAGTAACTCATAACACTCAACTCAATAGTATCTACCGCTTGATTGGAGATTGCCAGTGTGTCCAAAAACATTTTTAGATACACTCGATTAGCTGTAATATTTTTCTCTTCTGGTGAAATAAGATGATACAATCGAACGTAACTTTTTTATCGATTACCTGCGCTTTTACTAAAATCCCATTGGCGCTCTTTGTTTCCAAGTTTATAATAAAAATTAAAAACTGAGTTTCGAAATCGCTGTGGTATTCTTTCAAGGCACCGTAATCGACATTTTTCAGTGCATCCTGATTTCATCACTTTTGCGGGGACTTCGCGACCTACCGCATTTTTATATGCCTGTCCAAAAATTTTTTGCCTTTTAGATTTCACTCTTTTCCAGCTATTGATGTTTCTCTTTCGCTTTCTTGTCTGTGTTGTATTTTTTGACGAGGCGTTGGTATTCAGAGAAGAATCCGAAGATACACTTGTATCAAGGTGGTACTCTGAATCGGTACCGTAACACGCAAATGGATCTGTGACGAAGTTTAATAAATAGGTACCTACATAAAACTCATTTCAACGTTGCAATATAGCTCTTATTAATTGAATTCGGTAGTGCGTACCCGAATCGTTATCTTCTAAATTCAACTCTACTTCGCACAATTGTATATCCATTTATATACTATATATTTTATTTTAAACTTTAATTAAAAAAAAAAAAATTAACGATTACCCCAATATTTTTTGAGATAACAAACTTTAGTGAAAAAATTAAACATTTGTTTCATCCATGGAATGAGAATATAACAAGACTTACGATGCCTACTTGCAAATATTTTCCAATAAAAAAGTGTTGTAAGTAATACTTATAGTAGTTAAAACCTAAAATTATTTATCACATAAACAGCGATAACTTATACTTACAGTAGCATTTAAAAATCATTTGCCTACTAAGAAAACGATAATTGGAAATACGATATTGCGAATTCAATTTGTTTCAACCAAGAAAACTATAAGTCAAGTTATAGTATTTATAACTGGAACAAAAAATCAAAAATGACTTATCGTATTATTGGAAAGTTATACAGCATCCCTCGGGAGGACCCATTTTAAAAAATGAGCTAAACTGGGATGTACTATTGTTATGGATGTTCTCTGAACTATATGAAAATGCAATCATGCAATAACGCGATAAGTAGTACTTATCGTTTTATTGCATGCGGTGTGCGATATATACCTGGGCTTTTCAATTGATATCTCAAGAAAATGGTTAAATTTCAGCATACGCATATTACTTCTTCAAAATTAAAAAAATCAATACAATTACCCGATCCATTTAGAATTCTCACGCCAAAATAAATATACTTTGTGTTCTTAACCTACACCAACTCTTGAGTAATACGTAGGACAACAACAAAATAAAAATGCAACATTAGCCACGTTTTTTTATTAGCTCCGGATAGATTATATCCGGAGCAGCTAATTTTCTATGATAAAACTAATGTATGACAAGCTATTATGCATTAATCTATAATTTTTCATTCAACTTTTTAACTAAAATTCTATAAAAAAATTAGCTCTACATATTTATCTGGAGCTGCTATCCGGAGCTGCTATCGGGAGCAAAGAAAAATTTTAAATTTTTTTTTTGTACAGCCCTAGAAATTTTGGCAAACTTCATTTTGGTTTAAAAATGATGTATCCCTGCCACCCACGCGTAACGCAAACGTTCATTTTACGAAGAGTCTCTGCTACTAAAGTGTTCGTAAACGTTACGCTAAAACTGAGTAGAAATGTTACATAAATGATACTTTTGACAGATGAGAAGTGAAACATATTTGCGAAGCCATATGTACGAGTATGTATTGGTTTATAAAAAAGTATTCGTAATGTGTACACATTTTACGGAACATTTTTGAACTCACATGGGCGTAACATTTATGAGCCTTCTAAAATAAACATTATGTACGGTTTGAGAATTATTCCGCAAATAATTTTAAATAAATTATTAATGAAAACAACGTATTTTTCGTAAGTTCAACTAATTCACTAAAATATTTAAAAAAAATAACATAATTTGTAAATAAAAATAATCTATTGAATATATTTTGTAAATGTCGCTGTAGCTATCATTCACTAAATTGTATTTATAAACAACAAAAATTAATAACAAATTAAGAATTTACTAAATACTATTTAAATATTATTTGCTTTATCAAAAATCACATTCTGTTTAGAAATGGAATGAAGAAAACTATAAGGTTATGTAAATTCATAAATCAAATCTGAAATTGTGCAGTAGTAGTAGTACCGCATATCCGTTCGTAAACTGTTCGTAAGTGGTTCACTTTTTATGTATACCGTAGACCCCCGCTTTACGATGGTAATTCGTTCCACTAACTTCATCATGGCTAAAATGGAGAAGGAGTAATAAATAACAAAAAAATTAAATTTGTATATATGTGCATATTGTATGTATGTACATATTATATATGTATTATGTATTAAATTTGTATATATGTACATATTGTATGTACATATTTACAAAAAAATAAAATAAAAAATTAAGGCAAAATGCAGATATCAAATTTAAATGGGAGTGATACGAAATCCCGCATTACAAAATCTCGCATTACAAAATCTCGCAAATATAAATTTAAAAATATCGCATTTTCAAAATCTCGCATTTTCAAAATCTCGCATTACAAAATCTCTCATTACAAAATCTCGCATTTTTATTTTAAAACAATTTAATTCAAAACAAAATCTCGCATTTTTATTTTAAAACAATTTAATTCAAAACAATACATTTCAAAATACTTAATTTGTTCATAAAACTATCCCAATAATATATTACGTGCAATACGCTTCAAAAAATCTGTTTTTTTAATTTTGATTCTTTTCATAATGATTCTTTTTAGATTTTTATTTTTTTGTATAAGTTTTTTGTTTTTTGGTATTTGTTCCCCGCATTGTACTTTTTCGATCCGCGCTTTTACTAAAATACTTTCTTTAGTCAAATCTTTTAATAATTTATATATACCGGTGTGACGCTTTCCGACTAACACTTTGAGACGTCGGTGCCACGCTTCTACGCTATTTTGCGTTCGTGGGAAGGTCTCTGAACCAATATTAGTTTCACCGATAGCCCAAAATTCGGGCTTATATCTCGGTCGTTGACGATCATCACCAATATAATTGTTTTTAAACCAACTTGCAATTTTTTTAGAGTCTTCATCATCAAATGTTCTGCACATGTTCTCGCAATACTTGTAGACTTCATTTGGTGGAACAAAGGCTAGGCTTTTAATCATCCTGATTTGAAGTGCAAAATTTTCCTCATTACCGTATTTAGCCACTAGTCCTTCTTTTTGGATTTGGCGCCATATAATTTGGCCAAAGTGAAATAGGCATCCTTTGAATGAAGCGTTTGGGAAAAAAACTTTGGCCGACGATACAATTGTTTTTTCAAAGTCACAAACTATGCGTTCCGGATTAATATTTATTGCGTATTCTAAGCAAATTTTTCGTAAATTATAAAATAATTGATCATAAACTTTTTTGGATTTTTTACTCATCAAGCAAAAAACCAACGGAACTATTTCTCCCTCAATACTGCCATGTATTGGAAAAAGTTGTCGCATTATAGATGGAACTACATCGAAAGTTCCATCCATAATCCAACAACTTGATTCACGAAGGAGTCTTAAAGAAGAAATAGTTCCCATCAAAATGATCTTCTCTCCATGAAAATAATCTTCATTCAAGATAAATAATTCTCCTTCAACGTAACGGAGATTTTCCGGAATTTTAATATTTTCAAGGTTTTCAGGATCCTTAAGTTTATTTTCACGGGCTCTGTGAATTTTTTGTTTTTGTGCCATTTTTGTTGGAAGGTAAACGCGTGAGTGGCTTGGTGTGTTTATAACAGATTCTCTCAATATATGAGATGGTAATGTATCTGTATTCTTAGCACAACGTTTAACGTCTGAATTTGCTTGTGCAACAATCTTCTCGTGTGCTACGGGCTCGTGAGAATGGTTCGCAGTATATTTTAAAATTTCGTGTTCTTCTCCTAGAACACGAGTTACCACGCGCCCTTTACATAGATTACTTTTTTGCTTGCTGCAAACCCAATTGTAGGTTTTTGCGGTTTTCCTGCTAAAATGGTAGCAATATCCGTCGACAAATAATTTTTCTCTTCTTTTGTTGGTCGTGGTAACGGAAATATTCATCGTAATAATCTATTTATGTACATATTATATGTAAAATATTTAAGGTGGTATATTGGAAAAGAAATAAATATTCACCTTTTGTTAGCTGCTAATATATATTTAATATTATGTTTGATTATACTGATTTGTTATCAGTATATATGAAAAATCACATATGAATTTTTTTCTGAGATTTTTAATTGCGTATGTTGACAGCGATTTTATTTATTTATTGTTTATCAGCCTGCTTAATTTTACATTTCCCATTAAAATTTCCCATACAGTAAATCTCGCATTACAATTTCCCGTACATTTATGTAATCGCGCGCGCGATTACATAAATGTACGGGAAATTGTAATGCGAGATATTAAAATGCGAGATTTTGAAATGCGAGATTTTGAAATGCGAGATTTTGAAATGCGAGATTTTGAAATGCGAGATTTTGAAATGCAAGATTTTGAAATGCGAGATTACATACCCAACCCATTTAAATACTATACAGAATGTATTAACAATCCTTACATTAAAAAATGAACGAATATTCGTATAACGAAATTGAAAAAACACAAAATACAGTGGAACTTCTTTTATCCGGAACCTTCAGGGGATCAAATTTCCGAATAATCGAATTTTCCGGACATTCGAGGTCTCTTATAAAAACGCAATATTACAGTATAATATTTTTAGAAATACAGTCGATTCCGCTTAATTGGGACACCGGCTAATGGGGACAGCCGCTTAATTGGGACAAATCCTAAAGAACGGAAGCAAAACAAAGCAAATAACCCAAATTTACTTCGCTTTTTCGGGACAATATTTCGTTTAATCGGGACAGATCATACAAAAAAAATTTACTAATCATAGTAAACATAGGAAAAAAATTTAAAAAATAAAAAAGAAAAGAATGATTTTTTTCGGTTCGCTTATATTTTTAGTTATAGTTTCAGGTTATTCCCAGACAGACGTAAAGATCTTTATTTTTTTATTTTAATTTTGAAATAAATTCAGTAAAACATAAATTCACTTCTAACAGAATGTATTACATTATTACTAATGTTTTTGAATTAATATAATTTTTTAATATGTATGTACATGGTACATACATCCATTTTATATAATTTTTTAATACATATGTATGGATACGTATAGTTTTGAGTTTTTTTTTCAATTTTGTGCAATTTATGAAATAAAATACATTTAAAATTACTAATCCTATAATTTTTGTGGAGCTTCGGATAATTGGGCCAGCCGCTTAATCGGGACGAATTGTACTAGTCCCGATGTGTACCGATTAAGCGGAATAGACTGTAATGTTTTTTATACAAAAATTATGAGAGAGAGTAAAATCCAAAAAAAAAAATAAAAAAAGAATGTTTTTTTTTATAGTTTTTTCTGATTTTTTTGGTTCTTTTGTTTTGTCCGGATAATAAAAGTTCCGAATAACAGAAGTCCGGATAAACGAAGTTTCACGTACAAAAAATTTTGTATTATGAATATACCTATTCGCAACGTGACGAATTTGGAATTTCATTATACTGAATGTTCTCATTTGAGCTTCGTGTTTTTATTTTTTTTTTAAATACAGTATTTCGTTTTTTCTATTCTTGTATTACATTTTGCGTTATACATGTATTATGAACAAAGACCAAAATTTAAATACTTTACAGAATGAATTAACAATCCACATATTCAAAAATTTTTGTATTATGATTTTACTTATTCGCCACGTGATGAATTTGGAATTTTTCGATTCATGAATTTCAAAATCGTAAATACAGTATTTCAAAGAACGAATATTCAGTATAATAAACGTATGAAGAATGCAATGAAGCTAAAATGAAACTACGAACTCCATCGTTATCTTAGTTATTTATATTTTTATAATATTTAGGTGCGTAAGTACACCTTTTGCGCTAAGGTTGGTTAAATGGCCAAAAATATAATTAAATGACTCAGTTCATTTATCTTCGCTCCCAAAACCATCTAATGTACAATATTAATTTGTTTTTACTGCCAAAACTTTAAATATGGCCGAGTATGATGAAACTGGCCTATTTCTCAACCGACTATGATGAAATTTGACACGTGCGTTGGAAATGGGATTCTTTAATGATTTTTAGATGAAGTGATGATGGCCAATTAGGATGGAACTTATCTATTTCTCAATGGATTTCAGTGGAATTTGGCATATGCGATAGAAATGGGATTCTAAAATGATTTTTAGATGAAGTTCTGGAATATGGCAAAATATGATGGAACTTGCCTATTCCTTAACCTATTATGACGAAACGCAACATGTGCGTTGGAAATGGGATTCTAAAATAATTTTAGATGAAGATCTGGAATATGGCCAAATATGATGGAACTTCCCTATTCCTGACCGATTATGATGAAATGCTACATGTGCTTTGAAAATGGGATTCTAAAATGATTTTAGATGAAGTTCTGAAATATGGTCAGGTATGAACTTACATTTTTATCAAGCGATTATGATAATATTCGATTTTTACGCTGGAAGTGGGATTCTATGATTATCTTTAGATGAAATTCTGGAATATGGCCAATTATGATGGAACTTATCTATTTTTCAACGGATTTCAGTGGAATTTGGCATATGCGATAGAAATGAGATTCTAAAATGATTTTTAGATGAAGTTCTGGAATATGGCAAAATATGATGGAACTTGCCTATTTCGTAACCGATTATGATGAAATGCGACCTGTGCTTTGAAAATGGGATTCTAAAATCATTTTTAGATGAAGTTCTGGAATATGGCCAAGTATGATGTAACTTGCCTATTCCTTAACCGATTATTGTGAAATTCGACATGTTTGTTGGAAATAGGGTTAAAAAATCATTTTTAGATGAAGTTCTGGAATATGGCCAAATAGGATTTAACATGGATATTTCTTATCCGGTTTTAGTGAAATTGGACATCCGCCATGGAAATGGAATTAAAAAATGATTTTTGTATGAAGCTCTGGAATATTGTGGAAACGGTATTCTTAAATGATTTTAAGATGAAATTCTGCAATATGGTCAATTAAGATATAACTTAGCTACATTTAAACTATATTGATGAATTTGAACGTTTCCGAACACAAGAAAATGTCCCCCAAAAATTTGTTTTGGATGAGGTTCTGAGAAATAGGTCAAAATGACTTTTATAATGTTGTCCATTGAGGTTTCGGTGAATGATGCAGCCGTTAAGGTTTGTTTGAGGCAGCCTAAGAGTACTATTTCAATTGCTAAACGATCGAGATTATCAGCTTTATAACATTGAAGTAAAGTTAGGAACTTTTTCGCCAATCTTTCGTGTAAACTTACGGTTATGTTTTCTGAGTATTGGCTGTCCGAGAGTATATTTTGCAATGTTTGAAAACATATAGTGTTGGAGCACACGCGCAGCAGAATTGGAACAACTAACGATAGTGTAGAGCCTCGGATTAAAAATATCACTTTAGAATCTCATTTCAATCGCAAATCTCGAATTTCATCAATATTCAAGTTCCACCCTAATTAGCCATATTCCAGAACTTTACCTAAAAATTTTTTTAGAATGCCATTTCCATCGCAAATGTGAAATTCTACTAAATTCCGTTGAGATCCATAAGAAATAGATAAGTTCCATTATAATTGGCCATATTCCAGAATTTCATCTAAAGATAATCACAGAATCCCACTTCCAGCGTAAAAATCGAATTTCATCATAATCGCTTGATAAAAATGTAAGTTCATACCTGACCATATTTCAGAACTTCATCTAGAAATAATTTAAGAATCCCATTTCCCGCAAGTTCCATCATAGTTCACCATATTCCAGAACTTCATCTAAAATCATTTTATAATCCCATTTCCAACGCACATGTCGCATTTCATCATAATCGGTTACGGAATAGGCAAGTTCCATCATATTTTGCCATATTCCAGAACTTCATCTAAAATCATTTATGCTAAATTCCACTGAAATCCGTTGAGAAATAGATAAGTTCCATCCTAATTGGCCATCATCACTTCATCTAAAAATCATTAAAGAATCCCATTTCCAACGCACGTGTCAAATTTCATCATAGTCGGTTGAAAAATAGGCCACGTTTATTATACTGAATATTCATTCTTTGAAATACTGTATTTACGATTTTGAAATTCATGAATCGAAAAATTCCAAATTCATCACGTGGCGAATAAGTAAAATCATAATACAAAAATTTTTGAATATGTGGATTGTTAATTCATTCTGTAAAGTATTTAAATTTTGGTCTTTGTTCATAATACATGTATAACGCAAAATGAAATACAAGAATAGAAAAAACGAAATACTGTATTTAAAAAAAATAAAAACACGAAGCTCAAATAAGAACATTCAGTATAATGAAATTCAAAAATTATTCCTGAGTATTTGTGATGTTTTTATAAAAAGTAGAATACAATACGCAAAGTTTTAAAGAGAAAAAAAACGAAAATACATTCACGAAGTTGCAACGGAATGTATATTTTTTATCTCTTGCAAAATGTAAATCGTAAAGCGAATTTTTAATCTCGTTAAATCGTAAAGTGAGTTAGATTTTGGTAGAGTCGATTCATCGTAAAGCGATTAATCGTATTGCGAGCCCATCGTAAAGCGGGGGTTTACTGTATTTTTTTGCGCCTGTAGGAATATCAAATTCAAATGTCATATCGACGTGAAAAATTTTCTGAATAATAAATACGTAATTAAATAAATATGTACGTATTTAAAATTTATTTGTGTACTATTTATTTTTGTATAATATTTATTGTGATGATAAATTCATAAAAGATTAATAAAATTATCTTATAAAAGATCAATATCTGGATCATCTTCATTTTCTTCCATAGTTTCTATTAATTACTGAAACAAAATATGATTCATTAAATATTTTCAATTTGCGTACAGATACACATACTTGAATGAATGCATATTTACTGCATATACAAAAAAAACCGACGAGCTTGTATCCGAGACGGGGTACCGAATTAAAAAAGGCTGAACTCAGAAAGTTCTTTAAAAATGAATTAAAAAAGTTGATTTTTGTATGAACAGCTGCAACTTATATTAATTAATTTTTTTGTTTTAAATTATGAATTAAAAAAAGCGATTTAGGAAAATAAAATGACAAAACTAAAAAATTGAGGTGTGGCCAACACACGACTTTCTTTTACGAACAGAGAATTTTGAGAAATTTTATTTTTTTCTTAATTTTTTTTTTAATTTTTATTTGTTTTTAATTTTTGGAAACATTTTGTCTGAAATAGTTTTTTGTAAACCTTATACTTTTCAAGATATTTCCAAAATTAATTTTTTGGACCAGTGACCACTTACGGTTAGCCAATTTGGAGTAAAATTCACTGGGACCTCCCAATTTATGAAAAAAGCTTAAATCTGAAGTTTCAGTACGATTGGTTAAACCATCTGGGCTGTAGAGAGGACACAGACAGACAGACAGACACCATTTCGAAACCCACTTTTTCGGACTCAGGGGGCCTCAAAACAAATAAATCTCTAAAAATCTCAAGGTCCAAAATTTTCATGATTACTATACTTTATTTTACTAGAGTAAAAGAAAGTAAAAATGAATTAAGGAAGGCTTATATTATTTTATTTTATAAAAACAAATCTTAATTCGTTTAACAATTTTTTCATTAATGAAAACGAGATATTTTAATATGTATAAAGAATTCAATTTTTATTATTCGCGTTTTCATTAATGAAAATACGAAATTCATATATCTAAATTCATTTCCAAAACGAAATAAAAAAGGCTTAAATTATTTCATTTTATAAACATTTATATTAATTCATTTTGAAAATGAATTAAGAAATGCCTTTTTAAATTCATTTTGTCAAACTTTTTTAATTCTTTTAAAAATGAATTAAAAACGCTTATTTAAATTCAGAAAAAATACCTTTCTTAATTCAGCCTTTTTTAATTCATGATGTAGCCATCCGAGACACGACCTATTAACGTAGGACTACGGAAAAATAAAACAACTTTATTTATAGTTTAATTGAAAGCAAACTTTAGAAATTAAGAATTAAACTGTATACTCGTATTTAGTAAAAAAACAACACATAATCACTCAATTTAAAATTAATTTTCAATGTTTTGTTATCTCAATTAAAGTTACATTTATAATAAAAATTTAGTATTTTCTGATCAAAATAAAAATTAAGTAATAATAATATAGAAAGTTACATTATGGTTACGTTATTACAAATATAGGTTTATGGTAGAAAATGCATGTTATGAAATTCCTACATGAAACATTATCCATTGATCTTACATACATATATCATATCCAAACAACAGTCACTTAGGGTTGTGGTATCCGTTGCACTGGAAACCAACCTCAAACTGAATTCTTCTTGCATGAAGTCGCTGAATTTTGGTTTTTCGTCCTTTTTAACATCCAAGTTAAAGTCACTCTCATTCACTGATTTAGCTGTAATTTTTTTCAGGAACAATAGTCGATTAATAACTTTGGTTCCAAAAAGTTTACCCCTTCCTGGCCCTCCCCTTCTCGAGTTATGATTTTAGACTCTTTTCGGTAGATAACCGTTCTACTTACGTTGCTTTGTTTCGAATATTGTGGGCCTCATTCTCTTAGTTTTTTATTTGAACTTTCATTTGAAGTCAGTTTCATAGCCTCATATTTAATATTGGCTAGCTGCGACACCAAAATGTGTAATCATCTTTTCTTAAAAAACAGCATGTTTTAAGATTGTTGCCAAATTTATGGATTTTAACTAAAATACTTTTACAAAGGCTCATTTTTTTTATCTATTCATAATCTATCCAAATTTTTTAGCCACATTTTATTTGGTCAAAAACTTCTAAAGTAATATGCATTTGAATACACCCAATTTTTCGGAAAACGTCATATTCACACATCTGTAACTTTTGTCGCCTTACTTCAAACAGCACCAACTTTTGGAAGAACATTCTTTGTTTTCTCCTTACTACACCCCATGAAATACTTTTTTGGATATTCAGATTCTAACAGCGGTATGATTTTTTTTAAAACACCTAACCCGTTAAAAAAAGAAATCATGAATAGTAACGTACGATTTTATAAGTATTTCACAAATATTCTGTTCGAATATTGACTTCTGTTCGAAGTTAAAATGTTCAATTATAGCAACGTGAATTAAAATCATTATTTATGTTGTAATATAATGGAGCAATGTGAAATTGGTTCTCTTTTGAAAAAAAAATTGTCACTTGACAAATTATTCAAAAAAACAGAGATTTGAATAACCTTAAAGATTTGACGGAGGAAGATTTATTGTTATTGAACTATCGAGTAAATACAATTCTGTGGTGAAAAGGTAAAGTATCTTATCTCGATTTTATACAATTTTCAGGAGAGCAAAAAAACGGTTAAAATAAATCTGTAAAAAATATATGACTAAATAAGCCAGTTTTTACAGGGTTTTCGTAAGATGATGCAATGCATTTTGTTTTAAAGCATTAGTTACTTTAAATTTTATTAGAGTAATTAAGAAAATTAAGAAAAATGCAAACAGGTTATTTTACGTTTACATTTTTGTTAAAATAACTTAACTTATTTCACTTAAGCTATTTTACCAAATTTTTATGCATTTTCCAATAAATCTTAATAGGACATAAGATATTGAATAAGCATATAATTTCAACAAAAATAAAAGGGAAAAATATCTTGTTTGTAGAAAAGTTGTTTTAAATATATATTTTTTTTTTTGAAACTCTGTAAATTATGTAGAAAGAAGGTGTTTTACTAAATTTTTTTTGTTGACCTATATGTAACTAAAATGTTTTGCTTCCGAATTTTTTGATAACTTTATTTTAATTTTTAAATAAGATGTTTTTCCTTTTGATTTTATAGTTTTTTTTTCAAATAAGTTATTTGGACTTCGTAATAACTCGAATTTTGTAATAGCTACAGGCAAACCGATTAGCTGTAAAAATAGCAAATTTTTAAGAGAATATGATTTTGTTAAAATCCCAAAATGTCTTATCTCGAGATAAGATACTTTACCTTCTCACCACAGAATTATAAAAATATCTGCCGGCTTTATTTGTCAACATCATAAATGCGTTTATTTGGATTATTATTCAATACGCCAAACTAAGTGTTGTGATCCGTTCCAAAAGCATAAAAAAACACACAGTCCTGGAAAAAAAATTGGGCAAACATATTTTATTACAAATTGGAGTCTTTTTTTTTGCTAAAATTATAAAACTTTTGAAAGCAATTGGCTTAATGTTTCATTTTAAATACATGTAGCTATGACCTAATTTTTGGAAAAAAAAAAAAAATGTACCTGCAATTTAGGGGGAACACCCGAAAAATGTCAAAATATTCAAATTACGTTGATTGGAGTTAAGGTAATGGAATAAATTAAACACTTATTATTTAATTTTATTTTGTTTTTTACTGATTTATAGAAATTCTATCTTTAATATTAATATTTTGTTGGACCGCCATTTGCTTTTATTACAGCGATACACGAATTTTTCAAAGTCGTACAAGGTATGGATTCCCAATTGAGATGTTCTAACATCATTAAGAGGGAAGAGGTTGGAGGGGGGGGGGGGGGGTAATAATGTTTGGGTACATATGGCACGAGCATAACGAAGAGTGGAAAAGACATGTTCGTCGGCGTATTGAGAAAACATAAAGAAAAAATACAAAACAAATTGAAATTGAGAGTTTTGATGGTTTTTGAATTCGGATTAAAGAAAATAAAAGTTATATTAAGTTAGTCTAGTATTGATTTTTAAATAAATAAAGGTTCAAACGCAATGATATCCGTTCCGTTTCGCTCGGTTTTTTCGTTCCAATTTTCTCTATAATTTTGGATGAGACGGAAACTTCAAAAAAATAAAAACATAAAACTATAATAAATATTTTGATTAATTTTTTTTTTGCTGTGTGGCATATAACTTGATAATTTTTTTTATTGATCATTAAATAACTGTGTTGTCGTGTAATGCAACAGTACATGTGTTGTTAAATAAATAAGTTCCTTCGTAATGGTGCTGTTTTTATTTTCCTTTTTTTTTTTGATATATTAAATTTTTCCTGGTTAAACTTTTGTGTTTTTGGAGTTTATTGACGTATTCAGGAAAATTGATGATAATTTTGGGTGGTATTGTAATAAGTGCAAAGAAAATAAACAAAAAGAAAAAAAATATACAAATAAAGAAACAATAAAATACAAATGACCCCACATTAAAGTGAATAATTTTAATATATGGTATATGTATACGATATATCGTTCAGTTGGTTCGTTAAAAGTTAAGAAAAAAAAACACGAAATATAATTAATTTTTCATCTGCCGTTGTTGAAAAGTTAGTGAATTAAGACTTTGTCTGTGCGGTGCTAAAAGTGAACCGCTTGTTGTTATACGCCAGGTTGTTTGTTTATATGGCTTACCGTTTTACGCTGTTGGAAGTACATCAACCTCCCAGGGTGTCAGTGTGAGACAAGCGTGCCGAGATAAATAACGGACGCTGGGCGTATCGTACATCGGTGAGGTGACTGTATATGCTTTGTGTTTTGCGTACCCTATGTGGTATTGAGACAGTATTCCCACCCATGGGGGCAAGGCAACCATTTGTCGAGGGGGTTCCTGAGACGGCGCTGGTAGCGGTGTGGCCGGACGGGCCTTATAAGGTATCCCGATTTACAAAAAACAAACTGTTAATTTCGTATTCCATGGTAATTTACTGTAAGTCAACTGTTGTTAATTAAGTTAGTTGAAGGATTTTTCTACTTTTTTTTACTTAATATCTCTCAAAAATGATATGTAACAGTTTGTTTTGTGTTTTTTTTATGTTTAAAGAAAATTTTTTTTGATAACATATTATATTTCCTTCCTGTTGGGTTTGTGGTGGTGCACATATTTGAATCGCAGTCTCCATTCAGAGCCAGACTTCCCGCGTCGATTTTTTTTGCGTTTTTTCAGATTTGCGTGAATTGTTATTTACTATTTCTTTGTTTTGATTCCGTTACGTTTCTACCGGTAGGATATGGTGTGAGGTGTATAACGGTTTCGGTTAACATTTTTTTGTGTGTTATTTTTTTTTTGTTTCAAACTGTAAATAAGTGTTTAATTTTATAAAGTAGAATCGGTGGTATAATTTTTACAATCAATTTAGTGCTTTCTTTTATACACCGTTGATTATTGAATGATTAATTATTTAATTATTCTATTTTTATCATGTGTCATCCGTTAATCATGCGGGATTTTTTTTGCTTGATCGGACGATGTGAGGCATGATCATGTTGACGATCGGCCTTCTCCATATTTGTCCCGTGCATGCCGCTCGTTCCTCCGACGATGGAGGGCGGCACGCCATATGAGTTGGCCGCGCTGGGGTGACGATTTCCGTTCCGGGGGTCATCGCTGGGACTGTCATGCGGGCGTCCTTCCATTCTTTATCGGCATCGGTAGTCGTCGCGACTGGGAAACAGCACCCCGGTAGGCGGGCCGATGAGGGGAGGCCCGTGTGGCAACTACGGCGGTGATCGCCTAGACTTGAAACTGTTTCTCCGGAACGACCACTCCTGGTTTATGATTTTCTTAGCCGCTGAGGCCGTGACAAAAATGGTTTCAATTTCCCTTCTCGCTTCTCATTGTTATTCTTCATACGGTTTAAGCATGATAATTCGTCTGGAAAACCCCACTCAACAGACCTCTATTCTCATGTCTGTTAATGGAATCCCCTTGTGGGGTTTCGTTACAATTTTCCATGAGCTAAATTTGCTTATATTGTTCATCAATACTAACTTAATAATAATATTAACAGAGAACAAACATAAACTCAAAATAAAATTGCATTTCTGAAATTTTCGGTTTACCAACAAACAGCTCGTTTTAACCAAAACGGGTCACTAACTAAAACATTCAACTGAGTTTGCTGCAGCGTGCAACACAAGTTTTCGGTCACCGCAAAACGCTACAGTAAATAATACCACCATACTATAATACTGGGGGGTCAATTCTCGTTCCGTGAAAAGTATAATGAAAAGTATTTTCAATGAGAAATACACATTTCCGATTCATGTTCCTTCCCCCCCCCCTTCCCCCGAATAAAACGTTCTCACCGACCATTTTGGCGGTGAGGACATCATAAATATGGAAATATATTTCTATAAAAACTAAATTTGTACGTTTAGCATTAAATGTGCATTGAAACTATAATAAGATTCACTTTAAACTTAACTAATAAGTAAATCTATTAAAAACTATTCCGTTTATTTAAGAAAAGCCACCAAATAATTAATTTATTTAAGTTTTAAAAATAATTTGGTAATTTTTATAATTTATTTTATATTTTGACAGGCAATTACCAAAACTGGGGCGGTATCATGAAATCCGGACGGAAATTATTGTCGTTTGTCCTTTCTCACCATTTACAGATCCGTTCGGTAGAGAAACCGTATCATAAATTCCGCACGGTAGTTTAAATGAGCAAATTTGATCTAATTTTAATTCAGCGGCTTTAACATGTATTTTTAACACAATAATTTTTTGGTTATGTTCATTTTTGAATTGAATAGTGTTGACCGTTGAGATTATAGAGTAATTCAAATTATTTTTTATTTCTCCGTACTATTTTTCTGGGCTATCGATAAAATATAAGCATGTTTTCTTAGAAACTGTGGTTGATTACAATTTACATCTAAATTACAGGAATTTCTTAGAACATTTCATTGCAGAGGATTCGTCAGATGAAGAGGAAGCTTCGCACACAAGGAATACAAGAGTGGTAAGGTGCGTTTGAGGGACCAAAGCAATCCTTTATCACTTGAAAGTTTTATGTAAGTGGACACATAAATGGTACTTATTCTAGAATTGTATATATTATTTATTTTTACTCATTGTACTTAGATTTAAGCAGAGATTTAGGCTTACAAAAGAAGCTTTTATTTTTCTAGAAGGAAAAATTAGCGCTGAAGTGGGGACAAACTTCAGCTGCGTTACCGCCACGTCAAAAACTCTGTGCAACATTGGAGATTTTGAAAAGTGGGAGCTACCAAAGTGTGATCGGTAATGATTACACTGTAGGGATGGCACAAAGTATTGTCTCCACGGTGTTATCCGAAACTTTGGATGAAATTGAATGGATACTTTGTACCGAATTCATAACATTTGAACCATCACAAGCTACCAAAGCCTACTTTTTCGAAAAAATTTAACTTCCCAGGGGTTGTTGGCTGTGTAGATGGTACCCACGTTTATTTGCTCAAACCTTCAGTAAATGAGCATTCATATTTAAATAGGAAATCCCGCCACAGTTTAAATGTTATGATTGTAAGTAAAGCGAACTTTATCATTTTCAATTTAAATTAACTATTGATTTAAGTGTTATTGATATGCTATGAAAAGATGAAGATAATGGCATTAGACGCTACTTATGGTGGAAGTAATCACGATGCGTTCGTATGGAGCAATAGCCAAGAAAAGTTGTTTATGGAACAATATTCTCATTGGAGCACATTAATTTATGGCTGCTAGGTAATCATATATTTACTTTTGATTAATTTAAATTGCCAATATTAAAATTTGTAGGTGACTTTGGTTATGCACTTGAGCCTTGGCTGATGACTCCATACCGAAATACAGAAGAAGATTCACTCGAAGCCTGCTACAATACTGTGCACAGCAATGCCCGCAGCATTATTGAGGGATGCATCGGCCTTTGGAAAGGCCGATGGCGAATATTGCTCTCTGAACGTCAATGCCGTTACAAGCCCGAGAAATTAGTGCAAATATGTAATGTATGTGCCGCATTACATAACATTTGCATAAACAACATAAAGATCTACCGTCAACATAAACTTAAAATTACCTCCCAAGACATTGGAATAGATATGGGAAGTTTTGACATATTACCGACGGCCCTGATAGACGTAGCAAACTCGTCAAATGCAAACGCAAGACTTCGAGCGATAGCCGAGAGAAAAAGGAATAGCATACGGGATATATGGTACTGTTAAATTAAAATAAATAATTATTATATTCATATTAAATTCATCTTTATTTCATAAATATTCCATTTTTGTGTATATACTTTATTTAATAAGCCTAATAATAAAAACTTCCTAGTATTAATGTAAATCACAGATAATTCTTTTTGTATATCATAAATTATTTAATATAAAAGCTTTAATAAAATTATAATAGAAATATTTACATAAAGGAATTTTGGTTTTCCATTCGCCTTAGTTCTAATAACTTTTGTCTTTTCAGGATATATGCATCTTTAAGTATAGCAAGCTTCTGTTTTTTTAAATCTAAAATTACCTTATTTTGCTCTTGAATATTTCCCAAGAAATTTTCAATATTTTTGAATAAAGTAAGGAGCTCTTGATTTACGCTCAATGATTTTTTTACTAAACTTATTTTTGGAGCATCTTGTGTGCCTCTGTCGCCATTTTCAGTGGAAATTTCAAATTCGGCCGTATCAATGTCTTGATTTTCATCCAGTCCTGTTGAAATATCAAGCATGTCGATAATTTCATCACCATTTCCAAACGTTAGTGGTGTGCTCTCTAATTGTATAGTACGGGTGTTTTCCTCGATCTTATTTGCACCAAAACGTTTGGAGTTAGGCCCATTCACTGTAGCTTCTAGCCCCGCAGAAAAAGATATTATTTCCTTCACCGCAGTTAATTCTCTAATTTGGCATGGTCCACGACCCGCTCATTACTTAAGGACGCAATACTATGTTACCTTTTTCTACTCATTTTCCGTTTTGGTTGGTGGGCCATTAGAATTTAACACATTTGTGAGGTTTTTCCACAAAATGGTTTTCTTATTTCGTCCTTGTTGGTCATTTAGAAGCACCCTAGCAAATTCAGGATGATTTTCCATAAAATTACCCAACAATTTTTTTTGTGAAGGGTTTGTTAATTGTTTTGCTTTTCTATTGTAAAAAATTGAGGTTATGTTGTTACGAAAAACTTTTTCAATAAAAACCCAATTAAAATATAATTTTTCTACTTACTTTACTTACATTGGCGTTTTCTTTTGCCATTTTTAGTTTTACTTTTTTAATTAATTCAATACAGTTATCATTAATTTATTTTAAATTTCCGCAAATTAACAAACGATTTGACCGAAATAAAATGCCTGCCACAAATGATTTATTAAGAGAAAAATCATCTACCGTCAACTACTATCCAATCGAACAAATGTTGACGGTAATTTACCGGTAAGCGATATTTATGATACCATTTTCACGGTAAACCATCGATTACCGTCAAAATTTGACTGATTAACTAAATTTACTTTAACGTTTATTTGGCTGATATTTAAACCAATTGCTGTATCATCTAGCGGGGATTTATATGAAACTCGATAAAATGTGTGTTTACCGTGTAGCTTACTATGAAAACAACTTATTCAGCATTTTTTTCACGTCATGCATTTTATTCTTTTACTTTCTTTTACTCTAGTAAAATAAAGTATAGTAATCATGAAAATTTTGGACCTTGAGATTTTTAGAGATTTATCTGTTTTGAGGTCCCCTGAGTCCGAAAAAGTGAGTTTCGAAATGGTGTCTGTCTGTCTGTCTGTCAGTCTGTCTGTGTCCTCTCCACAGCCCATATGGTTTAACCAATCGAACTGAAACTTCAGATTTAAGCTTTTTTGATAAATTGGGAGGTCCCAGTGAATTTTATTCCAAATCGGTTAACCGGTAGTGGCCACTACCTTGGTCCAGAAAATTTATTTTGCAAATATCTTAAAAAGTATAAGATTTACAAAAAACTACTTAAAACAAAATGTTTCTAAAAATTAAAAACAAATAAAACTAAAAAATAAAAATTTAAAAATTTAAAAATTAAAAAAAAAATTTAAAAAAAAGTTATAAAAAAAATAAAATTTCTCAAAATTCTCTGTTCGTAAAAGAAAGTCGTGTGTTGGCCACACCTCAATTTTTCATCATATCGAGAATCTCTTATTGTCGTTGTTTGAAATGTTATAAATGAAAAAGACTTGATGGAAATAAAATGGAAACATTTCTGTTTATTGAAATAGTCATTCAATCAAAAATGAGTTTCGTCACTGAAGAAAATTTTGTATGGAAAGTTTGCATCGATGTCAATATTGGATTCGGCCCATTCATCGAATGGGCGGCGCGAATGACGATCGAATGGATTTAATTCCTGCACAAGTTGAATCTTGTAAGCATGTAAATTAAGATGCTTATGCAAAATCCTCCACAACGATGTTGAATCAAGTAACAATTGTTGTGCACGATGACAAATCGATTCATTTGGATCCTCTTCAATACTACGCACTGTAGCTGCCACCCACTGTTCGGTGCGCGTGTTACGGTGTCTTACGCGACGCGTATTAATATTTAGAGTAAACGTGGTGCCCAAGCGAGCCATAATTCATCGAATTAACTGCTCTGATGGACGATTATGTCGACCATAAAATGGACGAACTAAACCATTATTTTCAAAGTCAATTTTAATAATTTGCAAACGTTGCTTCGGCGTGAGTCTATTTATTATGAAATGGCAAACCAAATTAAAACTAGAACTACCGACCCGTCAAAATGACGGATTTATATTTATTGAATTTATTTTTTTCTATTATTGTGTTAGAATTATTTTAGAAATTTATGATGACTTTTAATATGACAATAAAGTAACTATTTTAAAGGTCATCAAAAATTTCCAAAACAATTCTAACATAATAATTTAAAAAATTTATTCAACAAATGTAAATCGGTCATTTTGACCGGTCGGTAGTTCTAGTGTTAAACAAAAATCAATTGTCAGCTGTCAAATCAGGTGTCACAGAAAAAAGTGTTGCCAGCTTATAGTTCTATATCTCGAAATGAAACACCCTTTATATATATGGGACGTTTCACGCCAATCGGACCACCTCCATGCCCAAAATGTAAAGCATCCAACAAATATCTTAAGGACACCAATATTTTCGTTGAAACGTCTACTTTCGAATGCCAACTGCCATTTTTGAAAAAAAAAAACAAGATGGCGGGTCAATATGGCGGCAAAAATGTATATAATCATTGGTCCGTTTGTTAGTGATCGTATAACTTCTGAACGATTTAACCGATTGAAGTCATATTCACAAAATATCTTTGTTTTGTCAAGACGATAGTTCATAGCTATGCTAACATCCGATAGGTGACGCTGTGGTCGAGTTATTATGTTTAGATGGTCAGCAAAATTGTTTTGGTGTATACTGCCGTCCGATAGATTACGCTATTTTTTTTTTTTTTTGTTGATTTGAATTTTGACAAATGAACATCATTTCTCTTTGGATTTCACCATAATAATGTGTAACGTATATTCTGTGTAATTGTGGATGATACGAGCACTTATTTCAGCCTGGGTCATAGGTATATCGGCAGACGGGCCAGCGTTCTTCTTAAACCACTGTATAATTTTCTCTTTCCACTCATGAACACAATTCACTGACCATTCTCAAAATTTATGAATTTTAACGCACATATTATTTACAGCACAAGCTCCACAAAAACCTTATACGCTTTCTTTAAATTGAACAATAATAATAATCATTTATATAACTTAAAAATAAGTAATACTGAAATACTATTGATAAGGATAAGTAACGAATTATAATCAGAAAAAAACGAATTAATAAATTGAATTAATTAAATGAAATAGATAACTTGAATTTCTAGTAAATAAACTGGTTTTAAACACTTCGATAAATAATAACTCATTTAATCTCACTGTTAGTATTTATATGTCACCTTGCGCTTAGATTGGCTGATGGTTGACCCCACCGGCTGTAGGTAGATATATAATAGCGTATATTGTTGCTTTCGTATACATAACGGTTTCCTCTAAGACAGCAAAAACTTACCGATGATCTTTAGAATTTATTGTCCAAAATAAGTAGATATACCTATGTATTAAATAAGCAGTAAATCTGCATTAAATATTATTAAATAATAAATAAGTTAGTCGCTTCTATGGTGAATCCGTTCGTCAACCGCACCAAAACAATACAGTCGAATCATGTTTTGTAGCGGGACCAACGGTTTAGGCGAAATAATTGCCATTATAAATAAAAAATAAAAAAACAACAATCGATATTCCAATAATCGTTAGATCGAACGAGTAGTTATTTAGCAAAACTAGAAGAACTTCACAAATTTTACAATTTGAGCCTAGATATCTAACAATATCGGATTTTAATTGATAGATATCAATTACAAATATTCCAAATGCAGGAAGCTTGTCTTATGAAATGCACTTGCAAAAGTAGAATGATCTATTATACAGAAATTTGAATTACGAGTACATTAGGCATATTTATATAATCTGATATTCCCAAATACCAAAACGATGAATTGTTGGTAAATTTTCGTCCTTGTAGTAATAGTAAAAAGGGGTTAGTAATGAGACGTAATCGGTCATTAATGAAAGAATTACTAAGCCGTGAGGGCGCTACTATCAATTAATTTAATAAAATGTCATTTCTGCAGCGCCTACCAAGTGTTAATGTTTTGCTTAAATAAACGATAATAATAGGAGATAGGTTTTTTTTATTTATCTTATAATGTTGCTTGTTTTATTAAATGCCTCTTATTGTGAATAAAATAGAATACAAACCTCGGTGAAAAGTACCATTCCCGTCTCGAAAACTAGTTCACCTCGCGGCTACGCCTCTCGATAAACTAAAGTTCTCTCAACAGGAGTGGATACCTCTATCTACTATTACATTTTCGATTTCAACTCGCAACAACCCAAGCGACGTCAACATGGCACTTCTAATTATGTATGTACATAAATCTAATTTTTTAAGTAACATTCAGGCGCTACCTTTCTTAGGTTCCTTTCTCAATAAGATTTTAATAGAAATTTGCAGCTTTTCACCACAACCATTTTATAATTATTTTATAATCGCTATTCATTTATGTTTAAAATTAGCCCAATTTTATATTGTTCGGGTAATTATTTTTTTTTTTTTCTATTGCAATAAATATAATACCGTTTATCTTAAAAAACAACAACAACAAAAAAACGATTTTCCATAAATTGTTTGTTTTACTCAGTGCTAAACATTCGAAACATAAAATTCAAACATATAAAGGATATGCGATTTCACGTATTTTTCTCCATATAACAGATATTTTGTACACATGTAAAAGAGACAACCAAAAATAAAAATGTTAGGTTTTTGTCGGTACTTAAACCAAATAATTATTTTTTACGAAGGGAGAAATTATCGAGAAATTTTGCCAGTTTCAGTTTCGATCCGAGTGAGAATAACGAAAAATGTAATAATTTTTTACCAGTCAATCTCATCAGGCTATAGCGACTGAAAATGCTAATTACACTTTAGATTACTTTCTATATATAGAAAACAAACGTGTAGTTAAGTATTAGCGAATTATACGTCAACACACATATTAAACTCTTAATAAATTTCAATTTAACTTTATTTAACGCATAAATACGATTTCTGTTTTGAAATGTTAAGTTTTTGTCGGTACTTAAACCAAATAATTATTTTTTACGAAGGGAGAAATTATCGAGAAATTTTGCCAGTTTCAGTTTCGATCTGAGTGAGAATAACGAAAAATGTAATAATTTTTTACCAGTCAATCTCATCAGGCTATAGCGACTGAAAATGCTAATTACACTTTAGATTACTTTCTATACATAGAAAACAAACGTGTAGTTAAGTATTAGCGAATTATACGCAAACACACATATTAAACTCTTAATAAATTTCAATTTAACGCATAAATACGATTTCTGTTTTGAAATGTTAAGTTTTTGTCGGTACTTAAACCAAATAATTATTTTTTACGAAGGGAGAAATTATCGAGAAATTTTGCCAGTTTCAGTTTCGATCTGAGTGAGAATAACGAAAAATTTAATAATTTTTTTCCAGTCAATCTCATCAGGCTACAGCGACTGAAAATGCTAATTACACTTTAGATTACTTTCTATATATAGAAACCAAACGTGTAGTTGAGTATTAGCGAATTATACGCCAACACACATATTAAACTCTTAATAAATTTCAATTTAACTTTATTTAACGCATAAATACGATTTCTGTTTTGAAATATTAAGTTTTTGTCGGTACTTAAACCAAATAATTATTTTTTAGGAACGGAGAAATTATCGAGAAATTTTGCCAGTTTCAGTTTCGACTGAGTGAGAATAACGAAAAATTTGTTAATTTTTTACCAGTCAATCTCATCAGGATATAGCGACTGAAAATGCTAATTACACTTTAGATTACTTTCTATACATAGAAAACAAACGTGTAGTTAAGTATTAGCGAATTATACGCAAACACACATATTAAACTCTTAATAAATTTCAATTTAACTTTTTTCGTTATTCTCACTCAGATCGAAACTGAAACTGGCAAAATTCCTCTATAATTTCTCCCTTCGTCAAAAATAAAAATTTGTAAATAAAACGTAAACAAAACAAACTGTTCTGGACAGCGATTTTGGTCGCAAAGAGAGGATTTATTTGAGAATTACCGGAAAGCAATAGTATTGGTAAGTTGTATTTTTGTAGTTTTTCGTTTGACATGATGCAAATAATGAATGCAAATGCCTATTACTATTATTGATGGTAGTCTTTTGCAAAAATATAAATAAAATAAAATTTAATAATATAGTTAATAATAAAATTTGCAATTTATTTCAAATTATATACATATTTTGAATATATTCTTGTGTATTTTAAATTAAATGACATTTAGTGAGTGTATTATATGTAGATAGAAAATTAGTGCATATTTGAATAGTGGTTTTCTTGTAGAATCGTCAGATAAAGCAACGACCAAATTGAATTAATTTTATATCTAACAATTACAATGATTTTTTGTATTCGATCGCTAGATTTATAATTAGGTTGGCACGGACGGGTAAAGTCGAAGAGGACCTCACGGTCGAAAACAGAAGAAAAAGCACGGTAAAACTGGGCAACAGCCAGTTAACAGAACCGAAAATAATTACGTAAGTAACTTGTACATTATACATATTATATAAAAATTATGAGCTAAATTTTAATATTCCTCAATATTTATTCCAAAATCCATTTGGTAAATTTTTAAATTTATTTTGTTTAAAAAAAAATCAGGTTTCAGTTGTAGCCAAGATACGTATCCATTTTCTGTAGAGTTGTTTACCAAGATTAGTTGTTCTTTTCTTATATATTTGTATATTACATCTTTTTTTTTTTTTTAATTTTGAGTTTATCTGTTGGTACAGCTTGACTATCGTCTAAACGTTATTTGAATGGCTATCTTTCTAGAACATCTTCTATTTTGCAAAGTTTACATAAATAGTAAATCCTTTGCTGAATGTGCCCATGCACTTTTCATAATGAATGCTGATTCTTTTTTAGATTAAAAAATGTTCAAAAACAATATTTTATAAAAAAGCTGTTAATGACAAGAAAAATAAGAATGCCCTAGAAAAGGCTAAAGACGATGTGGCAGATGAGACGGTAATAGAAAAGGAAATCAGCGAGAATAACAAAGGCGGTAAAGGAGAGGTGCAAGAGAATGGAACCAAAAACAAAATTGTAAGTAAAATTTCAATGCAAAGCATAACAGTTAAATTATTGGAAATATATCGGAAATTATATGGACGCCTTTTTTGAAAAATGGCATTATTAATATTATGGCTGGGCTGGGCTAAGCGGGTGATATTGACACTCAACATGCCAGATGGCATATCCTAATTTAAAAGATCTAACCTAAATAAATTAATTCCTTATAAACATTAAATCCTTGACAACATTAACAATGTAGTTTAAAGCTGTTTAGTTGATGAAATTAGTTATAACGATTTTTCTCAAAAAAAAAATAAAACTGTGGGTCGAACAAAATTATTGAAGTTCTTTGCTACTTTTTAATCTTCTAACTAGGTAAAGGAAAAAACAAATTCAGACATAAATGCTGTAAAAGCAAAAAAAGAAGAATTCAACAATTTCGGCCAAGTTGGCTCGAAAAATTTATCTGGATCACTCAAAAAGAAAACAATTCATTTTGTAAAATTTGCAATAAAATTTTAACAAACAATATAAATCACATCAAACCGGCACGAAAATACCTCGTCACTTATAAAAAGAATCAATTCCTTAAAAAATCAACCCGACATATCTGAAAATGAAAACACTTCAAATTATGGAACCACAATTAAGCAAACTAAAGCTGCTGAATTAAAAACAGTAATATTTTTAATGGAACATAATTTACCGTTCTCACTAATTAATAATACAATAAATTTAACGAAACCTATTTTTCCGGATTCCAAAATTGTTAAAAATTTAAAAGCTGGCAAAGCCACAGAAACTGTACTTCACTATTACACAGTGAGGGAATTGGTGAAATATCGAGTATTTTACAAGACCAACCATTCTCAATAATTATCGATGAAACAACGTATTGATTCTATTGAAATGAATTTCGTCCAAATTATATTTCTATTTTCTGATATACATTTTAAATTTAACTAACAACTAAACAAAGAATTCCAAGCACAAACTCCAAGAATGCACGTTATTTTACCTACAATCGAATCTTACATGAAAACAATTCTAAGTAATTTTATGAAGCTAATATCAACAACATTGATTTTTCCCGAAAAGAATTGTTCTTCGATTTGGATAATACTTATTGAGATGGAAACGCAGAATTATTGATACAATCTCGCTGTTTAACGAATTCTAAAATTACAGTAATAAAATTACGTTGTATTAATTATTATGTCGTATAATTGTGAAAAGAATTAACTTTAAAGATGAAACCTTAATTACATTATAAGTGTTTCCCTAATCTCATTTCATCTGAGAAAACAAATGAAATTGAAAACCTGGACAATGGAGGATTTTAATTAATCAGTCACTTCTTTGGGTTTACAGCCACAAAATAAAACAAACGATTTCACTTACTCCGACGTTTCGATAAGTATCTTATCTTCTTCAGGTCTATTTATTATGGAACCAATATGTACATTATTAATTTTTATATATATTACAGTGAATTTAGTTAATGGTTAATTCACATACCGTTTAATGACAATAAAAAGATTTTATAAAATTCTAAATATACCATCAAAGGTATATAGAAAAAAGAAACAAGGTTTCAAAATTTTTTTCCTTTTATAAATGTACAGCGTTCAAAAATATTTTCCACATAACCCAAAACCCTCAAAAACAATTAATCGTTGAAACTTTTCTGGTCAACTATAATCAAAATAGTACTCCTGTATTGAGAATTTGGAATTCAAATACTAAGGGTTTCAAACTACAGTTTAAAAATTGAGTCAATAATACCACAATAAATTTTGCTCAGATCATTAGTATCGCTCTTCTTGTTGACTACTATATCCTGATTACCGAGAATGTGGGCCATTTCTAAAAACAAACGATTCTTATAGATTTTTTCAAATTCCAAAATCTCCACTTGAGCAAAACTAAACTTATGCCCAGAATCGTGTGAATGTTGACACAAAGTCGTGGCCTGAGGATTTCTTATCGGCATTTTTGTGTCAGATTTATGTTGACTTACTCGATTTTTTAACAGCTGTTTAGTAGTGCCAATATATCTGAGATTACAGTGGCTACAAGGGATCATATATATTAAATTAGAATGGGATAATACTGGTGTATCATCAGGATATAGTAGTCAACAAGAAGAGCGATACTAATGATCTGAGCAAAATTTATTGTGGTATTATTGACTCAATTTTTAAACTGTAGTTTGAAACCCTTAGTATTTGAATTCCAAATTCTCAATACAGGAGTACTATTTTGATTATAGTTGACCAGAAAAGTTTCAACGATTAATTGTTTTTGAGGGTTTTGGGTTATGTGGAAAATATTTTTGAACGCTGTACACTTATAAAAGGAAAAAAATTTTGAAACCTTGTTTCTTTTTTCTATATACCTTTGATGGTATATTTAGAATTTTATAAAATCTTTTTATTGTCATTAAACGGTATGTGAATTAACCATTAACTAAATTCACTGTAATATATATAAAAATTAATAATGTACATATTGGTTCCATAATAAATAGACCTGAAGAAGATAAGATACTTATCGAAACGTCGGAGTAAGTGAAATCGTTTTATTTTGTGGCTGTAAACCCAAAGAAGTGACTGATTGTTATACATCCAGCCGTTAGGGAATGATTTTAATTAATTACTAGAGTATCAACAAGAACTTAGATTTAGAGGAATTTTGGATTGTGTCTTCAAAACAAAAATTGGATTGAACGAAAAAACGTTTTTCAATTTGGAAAAATTCGTTAGTGGAATTTTGTATTTGCCCCTTAGTAGTGCAGCGGCTGAAAGAGTGTTTTCTCAACTTACCTTGATAAAAGAAAAAGGGACTGTTCGCTTATTTCGACAATAAACGTAATTATGATAGCAAAGGGTATGTTAAACGGTTTTACTACCTCAAATTGCTTTCCATCGATAAAATTAATCAGTCTCATCAAAAAGCCTAAAAATGTTATCTTTTTCAATATGACAAAAGTAGAGTTTATCTTTTTATATTTAATTTCAATTTTAGTAGTTATTCTTAATTCTTACATTCAAAATTCTTAACACTACGTAGAGCGGAGGTTATCATTTGGTGATAAATATAATTGACCCTGGTAGGAAACTTTGAGCCAATCTGCATTTTTTTTCAATCTAAAAAAATTATTCTGTCGTTTTTGTAAGAAAAGTACTCCTTAAAATATTTTGGAGACGACAGCACTGATATTGAATACACTTTATTATGCTTTTATATACTCCCATAAAAAAATTAAAATATCTAAAATAAAAAAATAAAATTTAAATATTACGAATGTGGCCGACGAAGAATGTATAAATTAAAAACTATTTGTTTATGTTGCTTTTTCATTGGTTTTATTGACGATCACGAGAAATTTTTTTCTTTACGTAGATTTTTTTGAACCGATTTCATTCGCTTCGCTTATATTTGATACTTACCATCATGAGAAAATACACTAATAAAATAAAAATATTTGACGGCACACAATACCAAAATCTATGTATTTTATCAGAGCCTTCTAGAGCATAGAGCCATAATCATAATGGCGTATTTTTTACAAGCTTTTTAGTGGTATAACTTTTCATTGATTTCCATAGGAATCCACAGTAAAACTGGTGTTTTTTAGCTTCAAGTTTTTCAATGAAAAAAGCAAATATATTATAAAACGTTTATATAAATGTTTTCTACATACCTTGAACAACAACATTCAAGAAGACTATATTGTTATTGAATAAATATTAATTCCAGAAATATTAAAATTAAACTATGCCTAAAATATTTTTTCGAATTTCCATCTTGAAAAATAAATCAAAGTTGGCTCTGATAAATGAAAATAATACTTGCTAAATTTACCTTTAGTTTTACAAGTGTACGTAAGATGTCTAAAATATTTACAGAAAAATACGAAAAAAAAAAAATTTAGTCACCAAATTATCACTGGTACTTAATATTTTGTGAATTTGTTTTGCTTTTCCTACAATTTTTTTACTTTAAAATTTCCTCAGGTGGTAATTTTTGGTAAGATTTTACCAAATTTGTACGGCCATCACTGCCATCTATATAATGTATATTGACTTAATGACCAAACGAATTGTAGTAAGCTTTTATTTCAATTTGACCAGAATGCTGTTGTTATGAAATTTTTTTTATATTTTGAAGAAAATTAAAACGATTTACTTAAACGATATTCATATATGTTGAAACTCAAACATTTATGAAAGTATTTCAGAAATCATAATTAAGAATTTATAAAGTTTTCTTTTAAAAATTTGTCTTAGGAAAAAAAGTGATTTCCCATATGTTTTGTGTATTTTACTATGAAAAGATTCGTTTTTTCCTCGTTCCTATTTACCTTATCAACGCTCAGATTTTTTGATTATGGCTCTATAAAATATGTTTCGAAAGAAAAAACTTTATTTCAATTTTTAACTTATTTATTACAATAAACTTTAAATAATATAAACAAATGGTTTTTTAATCCTTGTGTCCTTAATCGATACAAGAGTATATATTATTCTGAAGATTTTCTCAATATTTCAATTATAAAATTAGAAAAACGGCGCGATTATCTTTTCGTTTAATAAAATCGTTGTTTAGTACTGAAATTAATTTACATTTAAATTAGATGGCTGCGAATTTTCTACGATCACATGAAATTATTATTACCGATTAGTACAATACAATTAACTTGTATTTACAATAGGTGGCAGACAATCTGGTACGAGCATATGAATTTATTATTATGTAAAACATCGCATAATTTTTATGAATGAACTTTTAAATGTCAACTATACGTAAACAAACATTGTGACGAAATGATAATCTCAGGTAAGCGTTACAGTTTTACTAAATTACAATTAATATTAATAATTAAAATTGATTTCAGATTTAAAACGGTTACTACTATAACGGAATCTAAGATAAGTATTTCTACAAATATCTGTGTATTGATTATATTATATGTAATGCAAATGTTATTTTTCAGATGATGACAACCGGTGCTGACATAGCAATAGATGTAAGTAATTGCAATCATATTATTTCAGTGAGCTTGTTTATTTCATTTAAATAATACTAGTTTTATCTTTCAGGGTTTTCAAACAAAATACAGGGTGTTCTGATATTATACGCCGTGTACATATACAAAATTTTGAATCCTCAATCCTCATTTTGCAACCAAAATTACAGTCCTGGTGTTAAGACGAGGAAGAAACTAGGGGCATTTCGTGTGTCACCACGCGGGTTATTTCGGATGGAGGATTTCAAGCAGGATATCACAATAAATGTTGGGCTGCTGGTGGATCGGATCGTGCTTTATCCTGGGGTGCAGAATAATATGATTAAATATAAGGTATCTCTGAAAAATAATTTTTTTTTGTTGCATTACATAAATTCATAATAATCGAAACTTATTATTTCCCACAAAATTTTGGGTGGTGATTAATTAAATACTAGGTTGTAACTATACAACTACCTTTGCATAAATATTGAGCGGTTAAAAAGGGTAGTTCCAGTCTTTGTAAAGTAAGTGGGAAGCGCCGTGATTCTCCAAAAGTAAAGTATTGGCTTACCGAGAGAGCATGCCCCACGACCAAACATGACCTCACCGGACAGAGCTAGCCAGTGACGTGGTAATGCAACAAGTACATATTTTTTAAATTGTTATTTAGCATCAAAATATATTTCTAAACTTATTAAATAATTTTTAACAAATGTTTAAAATGTATATTTAATGAAGAAGATTGATGTCAGCTAATTTAAAAAACTTTTGAATCAAATTATGAGAGCTCACAAAAAAATTTTGTTTTCAGGTCGAACTCCTTTACTATGTATTATATTAACTTCATCTTCATGAAAATATTTATGGCAAATTGAATATGTAATTGAATTTCCAAGTAAATTTTCATTTTCACCACACTGTAAATATATTTATATATGTATATATGTCGCTTATCGGAACTATTTCTTTAAATATCCGACTATAACTGTAGCCTTGTGGCTAATAAATCTATTTTAAATTTGTCACCAATTTCGATATTATTTTAAATTGACTTAGCATGTCTTACAGTACATACACGACAATCAGAATTACCGACTTGTTTGGAACATTTTTGTAGGGAATAATTTTCATTTTAAATTTGAAGAAATTGAATTTTTCACATGAGTGTTATTATATGGATTGAAATTGTTGCATGCCATCTTTATCATCTTTTGTATATTTCGCGGAATCATATCTGTGGCCACAAGTCATAATGTCATAAGTCGAGTTATGCTCTTCTCCGTTTTGATCAAATTTTTGTATATTCCGCCAATTGCAAACAACCATTACGGTTTTTTTGAATCTTACAAAACATTGATGATATGAAATCGATTACGGATATTTCGTGTTTCAAAATGTAAAAGGGCGTAACTCGACTTATGACATTATGACTTTTGGCCACAGATATATTAAAAATTCTTTTTATATTATTTTGAACAATAATTGTTTTCTTTCTTTCCATGTTCTATTTGCAGTACTACATCAATAATTGTTTTTTCTACCCATTTATTATAATTTAAGCTACTAAAGGTTTCATGCTTTATTTTCATTTCATCAATGACAGTAACAACATAATATTCTGGAACATTATTAATTAAAAATTCTTTTTGATAATATTATGGATTTTTTAACATATTGTTATTAAGTTTACTGTTTTGGGCATCGTACAGTGGGTACGATACAGTGGAAAAAACTGAAAAATGTAGTGAGTGATTCATGTGTTATGAACCCAGTTAACCAAATATCAGGGTCCCATATCGCACATCACATAGAAAAGTGATACAACTCAAAAAATTGAGTTTTTGAGATAATTGAGAGAGACGGCTTAACTTTCCGATCTTGCTTATTTTGAGCATTTTTTTTTGCTCTCTTTCTTTTGAAAAATTTGAAATTTTGAGTTGTTGCACTATTCTTTGTCATCTGCGATTTTGGCTACAAGGGGCTCCATACTATAAAGTGAAAAAAATTGAAAAATGCACTTTGGCCAAATTTTTTAGCTTTCTAGACTAGATACATTTTTTTAAGATTGTTTGTACTTGCAACCAGTACTCTTTTACATCGTCAGTGCTAGCCTTGATGTATTTTTCAAAATGTAAGTCCGAAAAATGTATTTTAGGCATAATTTAATTTAAATATTCCTGCAATTAGTATTTATTTAATACCCATGCAGTCTTCCCGTATATTGTTGTTAAAGATATCTATAAAACTTTTATATAAACGTTTTGAAGGTTTTTTGGGTTTTTCATTGAAAAACTGGAAGCTAAAAAATATCATATTTACTATGGATTCGTATGGGGATCAGAGAAAAGTTATACCACTAAAAAAGAGATGAAGAAATGAAAGAAATGAAATCTAGGTTGCTTGAGAGAAAATGTGTAAAGTATGAAAACGATTGACATGAAATGTTAAAACCACAATTGTATTATACAAGAAATAATTCAATATATCGATAAACAATATTAAGTAACAACATGCGAGTAATGCTGCGACACCACAAAATACATCGGAAACGTTAAATAGAGTGAAATGTGGTAATTCATTATGTTAATGTACATTTTTCTATTCCAGCGAATTTATCCTAAGTATAACAGTTTGCATTCGTCAATAATGGTGTCGACCTAATGAAAAGGAGGTGTCCATATAGAAGTCGGATCAATTAGTAATTAATAAGTGTTATCAGAACGATGGTATACGGAGAATTCTCTAGGAGAAAAAAACTTCCAATTCAACGAATTAATGCACTACATCAATATTAGTAGTGTTAATTAAAGTACAATGGGAAATCCTCCGATTCTATTAACATACCACAAACATCAAGTCAAAATTTCTGTGGAAAATCCAGGACCTTCTTCAGCATCGGTTGAATGTTTCGGAAATGTATTGTCGATGAAATGTATTGTGTATGATGCCTGTTGTCATCAATATAGACAGTTTATGGCAGTTACAGTTGCTAAATTTTTAAATCACTAAAAAAATCAATGCGATATTGATGGACAATGTGCAATCCAAACTTTTGAAATCACGGCAAAAAGTTATCCTAATACAAAGCGTAAGCGTTACCTTCCGGAAAAACGTAGTGGCTTTGGAAGTCTTCGGTATTTCCCGAACTCCTGAATTTGATTATGGAAATGCACAAGATGGGTTACAATAAATAGGGGACACACAAAAAACAAAGTGAAAAACCAGGACAACTGAAAAACTACCGCATTTGGTGTGACTACCAGATGGAACCCTAAAGTCCGTATATTTCAACGATGACTAATCCACAACGAGGATGTACCGTTTGATTAAAGTAAACGGTTGATCAATCCCCGATTTATTGTGCACCATTCAAACTTAAGTACCTAAATTCCATATGTTTGAAAGGTGATCTACAGAAGGCCGAACACTAAATATTTAATAATTTTAAATTCCAGCTTTTGTAAACTAGAAGAGCACGCTGAAGTTGATGTAGCCTTCCTACACATCCCGTGAGAACTGCCAACAATCACGATTGAATTCGATGCGTTGAAAAATAATGTGCACTATTTTAAAGTCTTTCTATAGTTTGATGAAGTTCGATGGAATTAAGCGCAGGAAATAATGTTAAGGTGTATAAAATTATGGTAACGATAGAAGGATTGAACATTATTTAAAAGTGTTAAGTCTATTACTATTTCGAGAATAAAATAATATTCAAAACGCCGAGCTAAACTATTTTTTACAGTTGGCTACATATTTGGTTCCACACCTAAAAAACCGAACCATGTCAGAGTCAATACAAACTCAAATAAAAGATCATCTAATTAAACCACTGTCTGGCTTGATCCAAAGAGATCAATTAGAAATTACCAATGAAATCCAAATTGAAAGTGAGGTGGATGTGGATAATCCAGAGGCGCAATCGTTGATATTCGAATATAACTAAAACTGTAGCTAACTTTCTTCTTTCAAACGTCGTAGCACAATAATCGTCGACAGTGATCTTAAGTAGGAGGAAAACAGTTTTTGACTTATGTTGTGTTCGATTGAAAAAAAAACTAAACTTAGCGCAAGAGAAAATGATCCGAGTTAATATTTATTTTTGCACCGAGTTTAGTACTAGAATTCAGGGATTACTCTTGATTTACTAGAATTTGGAACCTCATGTATTTTATAGTAAATTGTTTGATTATTAATTTTAATGCACCACAAACCAATCTGGCGAATCAATTCGCATTCCATAAAGTCAATGACATTATAAATGATTAATTTACAGCAAAAATAGTGGTAAAATTCTTCATTTTACGTTATAAGGTCATCTCAAAATCAGCAAACATACATTAAATTTATTGAAATAATTAAATTACAACAATTATTGAAATTCCAACACAAAATATTATACCGAATAACCTTTAATTCACGATTTCATTTCAAAAAATTTTCTTTAATTCATTTTTATTATTACTACAAGTTTAAAAGCAATTCCTCCAACCTTCTATAAAGTGAACATACGAACTAATTTTTTTTTTACAGAAATAGCGGAATATAAATGTAATTATGATTCGTCTGAATGTATCCGAAACATGTCTAAATAATGTCAATATTATTACGTAATGAAATGGCAAGTATTTAAAAAATTACTCCTGGAATTAAATTTAACCAAGTTGAATATAAACGCCATACGTTACAATTTTCAAATAAATGTTTTCGTTTTAAGTCTTTTTTATATTTATTAAATGCTTCAATTGAAATTTATTTTACTCTTTTCAATGTCAAATGTTATGATTTTTTCCGTTTCTTTTCCGCTGCACTTTTAATTTGCATACCACTTTAAGACACGCATTTTTATTTATTTGTGTTTACGTTATACGTAAATGATACGATGACAAATTTGAGTAAATTGAGAGAATTATATCAGACGCGTCGCGTGTACTGTACAATAAATAACCCAACATGTTTTCATTTTAAAATATAAACAAATGACAAGGAAATCTGTTAACCATACTTATATCAAGTAGTATCACGTATATAAAGAAAAAATTAAATTAATTCAAATGACATTAAATTTTTTCAACACAAAATAAGAACATTTCTTAATGGTGCATTAGCTAAATTAAATCAAATTAAAATTTTATGATTTCCGTTTTATTTGGAAAAAATAAGATTGGTAATTAATTGATGCGTAAAATGTAAAACCATGTGGAAGTTTAATTGATTTATTTCTGAAGTTTTTACTAATGCAGGGTTCGATTGGGCAAAAAATAAATCTATTTACTGTCAAAAAAAAAAAAAAATGATTTACGAAATGTTATTTGACATTAGATTGATTTATTATAGCCCAATCGAACTCCACATAAATTCCCTTTTTTTACTTAATCCCACGTAAACCAACAAGAATTTTTTTTTAACAAATAAAAAAACACATTAACCCTTAAATGACACACTTAAGAAAAATCACTTAAATGCCACATGGGGTCTTTCAGGCCCCAGCATGAAAATACCCTATTATTCCTTGAACTTTTGGATATGTAGCTTTGACAATTTTTTTCAATATAGTTAGAATTAGAATTAATAGTAGTAATAGTAATAGTAATAGTAATATTTTATTAAAATGTTAAATAAGCCGAAGCTTTTGAATAACAATCATATTTACAAATATTATCGATGTTCAGTTATCAATTTAAACAGACCCTTTTTAAATAAGCCTAGAGAGCTGATGAATTTCAGCTCCAAAGGCAAGCTGTTCCAGGTGATAATTGCATTTATCAATGCGGAATTATTCCTAACATTAGTTCTGTTAACAGGCAAGTTAACATTCTTTGTGCGCAGTGACTGGGAAAAATTTAATTTTTCATGCAAATACAATGGCATGCCCGATTTATTAAGGTTAAATGAGATTTAATTATTACATCATAATAGAATCTAGGTTAAAGGTTAAAGGAGATTTAATTATTACATCATAATTGAATCTTTAAAAGAAGGTATTTATTTTGTAATATGAACGCTGAATTTTTTGAAAAAAAGAGAACAGAACAAATTACGTTTGAGGCATTTTATTTTTATAAATTTTATTAAAAATATTTTTTTTTATGCGAAAATTAAAATAATATTAAACTACAACTTTTTTTATGTATTTTTATATTTTCTAGCAATGGGGTTTCAACTATTTTGTAAGGACCCAGCCATAGTGGAACAAATTTGGTTTTTCTAACTTTATTCTTTAATAAATTAACTGATCTCTAGTGAACAGTTTTTCTTTCGTCACTTACGTTTATCAGAGCAAATTTTAAAATTAAGAAACATAGAAGAAGGAGTTTCTATTCGAAATTATAATTCATTAATTTTATCTTCGTAATTATACAATGGCTCATTGAATTGAAAAATTGAATTTGGAATTCTAGGTGACCGAACAATAGTTGGAATGGCATAAAATTTATCGATGAGTGTGGCGTAGAATTATATGAAAACATCACCTAGATATTTAACGATCGTTCAATGACTTGTTGTTGTATTCAAATTTTATATTTTTAGTATCCTACGCATACGCACAAAAAGCTCACTCATAAAATTTGATTCTATGTCAGTAAGGATTGATTCGGGACATCCGAATAAACATACTAAATTTTCTATTACTGCGTGAGCTACGGTCTCTGCTTCCTGTTTAGGAAGAAATGCTGCCATTGAAAACATAGTTAAATAGCATTGTGATATAAGAATGTATTAATTATTTTGGTATGTTGACACCATAGATCCAACTATACAAAAAGATATTTTTTGAAATTGCAGTTTTGCTGTTGTAGTTATTTTTAAAGGCAGTTTAGAATTTAGTGACACTTTTTTTTCTGACATATACGGCAATTGTGAATGTAATTTTCGTTAGTTGAGAATATTTTCTCGAAATAATAATATTGTTTAACTCTTTTATAAGTGCGATAGATACCTTGGTGAACACATAAAGCATTATCATGAAATTCTCTGATAATAATGTAATTATCATCTTTAGCTCTAATCAAATTATTTCCGGGGAATTTTCATTGATTTGTGCCTGATCGATGGTGGGTTGATTCAATTGTTCATTTGAACGATCTAAATTTGAAGAATGATTATTGGTTTTAAAATAATTTGACGTAGATGTAAGTTCGGCTTGCCTCAATTTGGGCTGCCTCCGTGTAACAACTTTGAGTCGCATTGCAATCAATAAATTTCTGGGCAGCGATTTTGGTCGCAATTTGAGGATTGAGTTGAGAATTACCGGAAGGCAATAGTATTGGTAAATTGCATTGGTGTCCAAAGAATAGAGAAAAACAGAGAATAAACGTTTGATATATAAAAAAAAACAATTCAGTGTTATCTCATGCGCACGAAAGGAATGTTGTACATATTTTTATTTCCAGTAATTTTCTGCAAAATTTAAAACTAACAAAACTGTTAATTGAAGAATGATTTAAAGATAAATAAATATTAACTAAAAATTGAAAATAAGTCAGAAAAATATTTATAAACTATAATTTTATTTATAATTTTAAGTTAGAAAAATTACACGACGTACATACTCCCTTTCCTGCGCTTGGATCAACACTAAAAGTTAAAATCACTAATTTACTTCTTATATTTTTCACACAATCGGCACACAATAGAAAAATGTATATTATACTCCGTGTATATATACAAAATTCTCGATCCTCAATCCTCGTTTTGCGACCAAAATCGACGTACTGATGTACGCAATACATAACAATTTACTTATGCATTCCAAAGTTATTGGTTATGACAATGCACAAAACCAACCAAAATGTTTATACATAGACATTTTTGTTGGTTTTGAAACTTACCAAAAACTGGAAACATAGCAATCCGGCTGTTCACACGCAGTTAACACTGCAACACATCATTTCCTCATTTCTTACCTCTTTGCCTATAAACTACTTTCCCCCTCCAGTTAGTTTATAGGCAAAGAGGTAAGAAATGAAGTGTTGCAGTGTTAATTGCGTGTAAACAGCCGGAATGATATACGTCTTTATACGTATGTTCATGATGGAAAAGGAAATGTAAATTGCAGCAGCAAAATTGTTAAATTTCTTGTTTTTCTTATGATTGTTTTTCGGCTTATACCACGTTTACATTATACGTACCTAATAAGTATGTACTTTTTTGCTATTTAATTATTTTTCCGCTGCAGTTCACAGTATTGTTGCGATTTGTAGTGTGAACGCATTCTATAAAAGTTTGTTGTTTTGACAGATATGCTTCTGTATTCAATTCAGTTTATGTGTTGTGAATTTCTTCTCAAATTCTATTAGATTTGTCGGCAAATTATTTGATTTACACCCGAAATTACAGTTAGAAACAAATAAATTTTTGTTTTGATAACAAATATACGAATGACATTAACATATAGTTATTAATTAGGGTTCACATTACAACGTAATATATTTTTGATACATACTTTACCGAAATATCAAAAAAGTATGTGATAATATATTTAAATTTGAGTTCACATGACGATACTATTTTGCTACATACTTTTATTCTACTAATGTAAACGTGGTATTAGTTGAATTGTTATTCGGAATTTATATTATGTCGATGTGTAATATCCAAAGCAACTGTAATTCTAGGTAGATGCATGTTGTTTTGAATTCATGACAGTGCACGTATTAAACAAAAGAATTAGATATGATGAGGCATGGGTTGAAAACAATTTTTATTAGATTCTTTGGGACAAGGTTGTTAAAGTTTTGGATTCCTGGACCAAATTGAATCTGAATTAAAATTTCGTTGAACAAATTATGGGTTTGAATTTTGATTTGGTTTATGAGTCAAATCATAGATTTTATGCAAATTATTTTTGCAATTGGTACAAATTAGAAAATAATAGTTTTTGATTTATATTTGAGTTATTTAATATAATTTAGTATGGCAACTTTAAGCTGTTAGTATTTTAAGTGTTCTTAACTATTTTAAATTACTGTGCGGTGGGGATTTAAACGGAATAGAGTAATAAGCAATAATTTAATTATTAATTTGATTTTAGTGGTATGTCTGGAATTTGCTAATTAAGTTATAAATCTCGAAATTAAACTTATATTAAACGAATATTAGAATTTTTAAAAAATTAAGTAATTAAATTAAATTTTTGTGTTGGAATTTAATTGATAATTAGGAATGGATTCGATACATTGAAATTTTCAGATGAGTAACCGGGCGCGTCGTCAGTGTTTGGCGTCTATTGGAGGGGGAGACCAAAGTTGAGTAGATTAATCTACCAGCTCCGTAACCTTCCAGTAGGGTGCGCATCACGTGAGCTGTTCTGGTCTTGTAATTAAGCAGCTGGTAACTAAGGCCATTTGGATGGGTACAAATGTGTAAGGAGTAACCTGTTCACAATTCGCAAGTGTACGTGCTGCCTCCTCGTGGCAACCACTGGTAACTAAGGCCATTTGGCACATTTTTGACCATTTGGCACAGGCTAAAGTACGGCGCTAAAGGAGAAAACCTTGACAAAAAACCCTAATCTAAGGTGGAACAGCATATGCCGATGGATAAATGGCTGATAGGTTAATCAGTCCAAAATATGCGGACTCTGGATACCAGGCACCCTCCAGTTTTATTTAGTCTTCCTATAGTAAAGCTGGGTAAACTACAGGCGATTTGCAATTCCCAGCAACTCGTAAGAGTAAAATCAAACGGAATATGGGGCAGGAGTAGGAATATACGAGAGTGGGACAACTCTCTCGAGGTCCGTGGAGTCCAATGCTACCGTCTTTCTAGCGGAACTACATGCTGTAGTAAAAATCTAGGAGGAAGAGCAATAAGCCCAGATAGTATGTATCACGTACCGGGAGGCAGTATTGTCAGGTTCATTAAGAACCTGAATATTGACTGGACGGATAATTAAGCAGGGTCCAGCACAATAGAACTTTTAGGTCGCAGTGAGAGGTGGCTGATTGCCCGCATGGCCCTCCAATAATAATAATAATACTAATTATCAACTACTTAGGTGTCTGGAACCGGGTTGATTCCTTCTTGCTAACATAATAATGTCTTTTATTTAATTTAGCTTAAAGATGATTAAAACAGGTCTTTTGAGTATATAATATAGTCCCAGAATTAATTTGTTACTTATTTGTAATGTGTAATATATTGAGTTTTGTCCATTAATGTATATTAATTAATTTAGTTTAAAAAATATTTAAAGGGGTCTCTTTCTTAATTGGCTAATAAATAATCCAATTTTCAGAATAAACATAGTTTCAGAATTAATCATTATTATAGGGATTAAAATTAATCCTGAGTTTCAGAATTAAATTTTAGCTTGAATCGACCCTCCAGAATCAGAAATGAATAAGCTATAGTTTAGAAATTGTGTTGTCCTGTGCTAAATATTTTTACTATATAATTACTAACAATTTACTAACTATCGGCTATACCTAGATGTATGTAACCGGGCCGATTTTGTCACTTCTAACTATTATATCCAACCCTCCGGTTGTGTCGTGTGGGTTAGGGTGGACGGTGGGACCCGGCCAGGAGTGGCCATGATACTGCCACATTTGTGTGGTCTCCTGGATGGTTGTGCTCTCCTTGTTGTAATGGTGCTTAGGCGTCTTCGCTTGGGAAAGCATTCACCTGTGTTATAAAGTTGCTGTGACATTTTCATGACCACATCACTAACACGGGAATTCCTGCTTCATAAGCTTGGACGTGCATTCAAATCAATCAATCAAAGTTTAAAAAACAAATTATAAATTGAATAATAAATTAATTTTTTGTTTTTGTTTTGGTTTAATAAAACCCAACCCCAGAGTCCATCTCGCAAAACCACTATCACTAAAAACTCACTTCCTTCTTCCGCCCCTCCTCCACAACCGAACACAAGAATTATTAACTTCCAATTCAAATTTAAAATGTAAAATTTATATATTTAAAATTTTCAAAATCTGACAAAAATCTGTACAGTGCTGGTAAAAAAAAATTGGGCAAAGAAATTTATTGCAAATTGGAGTCTTTTTTGCTAAAATTACAAAACTTTTGAAAGCAATTGGTTTATTGTTTCATTTTAAATACATGTATGACGTAATTTTTTGAAAAACAAAAAATTGACCTGCAATTTAGGGGTAAAACACCGAAAAATTAAAAAATATTCAAAATACGTTTGATTGGAGTTAAAGTAATGTAATAAATTAAACACTTATTTTTTATTTTTTTTGTTTTTTATTGATTTATAGAAGTTCAATCTTTAATATTAATATTTTGTTGGACCGCCTTTTGCTTTTCTTCATCCCGGAAACGGATATGTTTTGTCCACCAACTATTAGTAATACTGGAATTGGAGTTGCTCTTACCAATCCTAAACCAAATCTTATTCCTAGATTTTTGGTTTTGTGGCATATTATATTTACTAAATTATTGTCTTGTCATTTCTATGGAAACGTAGGAGTATTCCATCTTAGAGTTTACAATTGATTTTAATATCGTCAATAAAATTTCTTAAGAAGAGGTATGTACGTCCAATTCGCAACATTATGATTATAGAGTGAACAGCAATCGAACAAGTGAAGGACAAGGTAGGTTTGTGTGTAAATTGTTTAAATAAAAACGTAATGTTTTGTAATGTTCTACAGTAGGTGAAACCGAAAGCGTGTGTGAACGGAAGAAGTTCGAGCTGCTTTGGAAGAATTTAAAATATACTAATTTGCTATTTTCATTTTGACATAAACAAATTTTGACAAGTTAACAAACAAATTAATTTATTATAACGAAGTAGGCTTTAATTTGACTTTTAATTATTCATAGTGCGTCCATTTTTTAAGCAAAATTAAAGGGCAAAAGTAAAAAAGTCAAAAGTTTTTGCATTGTGAATTCGGTGTAAACTAACCTAAATATAAAAAAATCGGGTCTATCCGACTCCTCAGACGACTCATTTCCTTCAAAGCGTCCGTTAAAGATCACCAAACCATCCATTTATATTTTACAAACATTTTCCGTTATTTTGTGCAGGCAAGGTCATTGAAAGTTGTCACGGCTTTCCTTAAATTTGGAAACTCCTTCCACAATAGCGAAATCGGTCACGATAATAGCTGCATTTCTGGACGCATAGTGATCCGGATCAGATCAAAATTTACATGTGAAGCAACAACAACATTTGATCCAACATTCGTTTTGGATCACAAATGGTGATCTAAAAATAGTTGAACAATATTTCGTAAAGCGATAAAGAATATAATGCATACAGTACGAATATGAAGAGGCAGATTCAAAACGAAATGAGACAAAAAATTGAATTTTGGTGTTTGTTTGTTTTATACCCTTGACAGACTGAGGTTTAATAAATTCGATTTAGCTAAACTAGTTTAAGTATGCTATACAAAAACAAAGGGATTAGCTAAATCGAGGTTGACACACTGCGACTAATCTCGAAAATTTCACTAAATCGGTTTTATTAAATCGCAGTGTGTCTAAGGTATTACGCATTTTTGTATCGTTTCATGAGATATGATCTGATCTAGATCAGATCAAACGTCAAGAAATGCGGCTAATATAAATTTTCTACTCTCATGTTACCAAATCACAAACTCACAAATAATCTTAGATTATTTAGATTTGACACATGTTGAACAGTAATCAAAGTCGTTTGTTTTCAGTTATACATTTCTAGTACACTGTTGAAAATCCTTAAGAATTTAAATTATTCCCTTCAGAGAGCATCCACAATGTTCAAAATTTATTTTTTTAAAATTTGTGCCGCATGTTCAGATCAAAATATTATGTGAGCAACGTGAGAATTGGCCGAAATAATTCTTTACTCAGTACTTCAGTCTAGATGGCACATCGCTATGGACCATTCGAGAATACAAAATAATAAAATACAAACAATACAAAATCAGAATTAACGTTAATTATATTTTGTCACCGAATCCCACCTCCTTGTCACATAGTATTTCATTTACCATATCGCCCAGCGCTTTTCTCCTAAACTTGCTCTGCTATTGGCGTGATATTATTTTAAAGACGTCCCATTTTATTTTGCATTTAACATTATTTATATGTGACCGTTAATACCAAAAGAATTTATTACTCAAAAATAATACCTGAGATTTTATTAAAGTAATTCACAAATAATATATCGATCAATATGTCGTTGAAATTTCAATCATTACAATGTCAATAAGACGTCACAGAAATGTCAATGTCACAGAAATGGGAATGTCTTGCTATATTTAAAAGCTTACTAGATATATTTTATTTTTAAATATTGCCGATACTATTTGCCACCAGCAAAGTATTTTAGGTAAATTTAGAAATTTAAATTCCATATTACACGGTAATCTATTCATTTTGCCTTGAAGACACCTGGGGAACAGTTGTTGGAATTGTGAAGGTGTTGTTACGCCCTTTGGGTGTCCCATTTTGTTTTATGTGTTCAATATTGACTTTCACATTTATACCTCCCTTAAGCGGAAATTTAACAGACAATTTTTTTTTGTTATATACAACATGACCACCACAATGTTGACTTTCAGTGTACCTTACTTCGTTTCCTCTTTATCGAATTTTTTTTGGTAGTGGTTTATGATCTTCGAAATGTAATTTTTTTTTTTCCCCCGCTTATGGCTGAGTCTATAAAAGCTGAACAAAATTGAAAAAGAAAAAAAAGGTGATTCTAGTTTTGGTTTTTTTTCTGAAAGGTTGTGCTGACTGACTTCAAGTCATTTAAAACCGAGAAAAAAAAATATATTAATATGAACTGTGTATCGATTTCAATTGTGTTAAGTTAAGTTAAGTTGCTAAAAATAATAATAAAACCAAAATAAAGTTATCTATAAAATAATTCATTAAAATAATTGTCCATAGTATAAATATCTTTAAGAAAAAGAAATAAAAAAAAAACGTGACCATACTAAAAATTATGTATGAGGTGTTCACGAATTTTGGACAATAAATTTTTTTGTATATCTAACGTAAATGTGAGAAAAAAAAACCCGTTACTGATTAACTGTTGTAATTTAAATATATAAATACATATATTGCCAATTATTATTGTGTAAATGCATAACTAAAAACAACAAAACAACATAAAAACAATAAAAATATTTAAAACATTAATTATAATCTAGTGTTTTAAATTGTAACATTTCATTCATGGTAGTGAATAAATCATCACGTTAACTGATGTACATACACCTGATCATAGCAGTAAATGCGTAAGTGTTATTTTATTAACGGTAATATGTATTTTCATTTCGTTCCATGAGTCCACCATATAACGTTCTACAATTCGTTATTTAAATCCAACTCATGGTTCCAATGCTAACGTATTCATCCATATCTGAGGCTCAAAATTCTATGTGACTAATGCTTGATACTAATTTAATGAGAAACCAGAATTAGCACAATTATAGAAAGTATTATCACCAGTTATACATGGATCAAATTAATGACTTAAAATTACCTTGATCAAACAAAATTTCGTGTGAAGTATCATAAATTCATCACTCAACGTTCATCAATGAACTACAGTTGTAGATATTAATTTTGTTTTGTGTATTATCACTTTTGATTTTTTTATTCAAAATTTTTTTTTGAATTTTTCTTTAATTAATTTTCAATTTTTTTGTTAATTTCAAATGATTTTTTTTTTTTGTTTTGCATTACATTTCTTACATGTTCACTTTAATTTCTGAATATCTTAATTAATTAAATTTAATTTTTTTTGAAATTCTAAAAAAATATAAATTTATTGTATTTTAGAATAGACATGAAACATTCCCCAATTGTGATAATCCAAATCAAATTAACATGAGTAGATAAATTTAATAGTATTTGTTGTAAAATGACGAGGCTTGAGTGACGTTTTGGCGTACTGAATCAGTTTGTGTTTTCCTTCCTGTGTATTTTTGTTTCTTCGTACAACGGTCTAGCAAGATCTATTATGAATACTATCAAATCCCACTCCCAGCCGTCGAGCTTAAGCCAAGCAAGTAAATGACCGTGATAGACTATTCATATAGATAAAAACATATTTCTATAACGAAATGGATTGCACCTGAGCCAAAACAATAATTTTTTTTTGGTTTTATTACAATCCGGAAGCATTTGGCTTCACATTTCGTTACAGTGTATTAACCGTAGAAAAATATTTCTTCGAAAAGTTCGACATTACCTCGAAAAACAGGTCAACAAATTTATTTACTCCTTTTCCCACGCAACGCTTAAATCGATATCAAATTTTGTGAACAGGTAGATTAAGAATTATCAATTTTATAGTCAACATAACAAAAAAATTGTCGGTCCCATTTTTGAGAAAATCTGTTTTGCAGTTTTCTCTTCCAATATTTTTAACTACCAAAACATATTTAGCTGTGTAAATTGGTTAAAATTTTGACAATCTTAAATTGTACAAAATTACCTTATTATCGTGACAACAAAAAGAATTTCAATCATTTATTTTAATTAATAATAATTAATTGAATTTATCAAAGATTAAATAACATGTTTAGGCGACATATGTAGATTTTCTATAATAGGGGAATTTTTAAATTTTCGAAATACACTTCTAATAGAGTCAGCACAATTCGTTATACACATGCCAATTATATGTTGCCATATTATGTTCTTTATTTCTCATGATTTTTATACATGAATTTGTAGCGACTCACGCATATTCACATTAATAAATATGGACACTCATATTTATTCTCGTAAAAGTTTACATTCGTTTCGCTACAATACATATCAGTCACACACATATCAGCGCTCTCATACGTACGACATACTACTAACAACCGCAACCGTTCCACCAACAAACCGAAACATACAATCGCATCGCGGTGTACTTCATACTGGTAAAATTTCCCACAAAAAGTTTGACATCTCGTTTTTCCAGGCAGTCGATTTTTTGCGCTTTATGTTAAACAGCTTTTTCAATTATTTTGCTCGCGAAAAATATATAAATGGTGTGGTGAGAATTAATACAAAATAAATTAATATCCGTGTAGTTAAATTGTGTAACTAAATATATAATTAAAAAACATAATAATTGGTACAAGGTGCGTTGTTAATTTCGGACGGCGTTTCTTACGCACAGCAAAGGCAAGCACCCACGCCTAACACTTACATGTAGTGACCTTCGACGCCCTTTTTAGGGATAATAAAATAGTTTTTCGCATTCTGAAAATTATACATTCGGATTTACATAATAAATACATACAATTGCTATTGCAAATTACACACGGAAATCTGGCGCGGTACAACCGGGCCAGATAAGAGGTACGTACCAACAAACATATTAAAATAAAATACTTAACTCAAGTAACCCACCATTTTCAACACTTTTTCATATCAACGACAACGGAGTCAACAACAACAAACAAAAACCATAAAAATACATACGCATACTACGTTTGGATTAATTTTGGGTATTTGTTTTTACGTTTTGGAATTTTTTTATATCAACGGCTCCACAGGGCAACACGTAACAATTTCAAGGCCACACAATAAATAAAACAAGCAATTTATTTATTTATTCACCTTAAATCGGGAATTGTACAAAAAATTCAACGGTATTTTACAAAAGTGGCCGATACAAACCAAATTAAACGCTGCTACAACAAAAGTGCCGATACAACCAGATCCAACGGTGGTAAGAGGCACTTATAACAATAGGTGCCATTTAAAATTCAACGGTGTCAGGTAACAAACAAATACACAGTACTGACACACATTCAACGGGATAAGAATCATCGATACAACACCAACGTAACCAGTAAACTAACACACGAAGAAACCAACAACAGCAACATAAGCTAAGTTTTAATTTTTTTTTTTTTTTAATTTCATTTGTTTATATAACTTTTCAAAATATAATTTCCTTAATATAACAATATAAAATTTACGTATACCATTTCACATTTATATAAATAATCATTCACATAATTTAATTTTCTCTTCTGATTGTAAATTTCTTTTCACCACATCATTCAAATAACGCTATTTCATTTTTTTTTGTGTTTTTCGGTAAAATACGCGACAATTGTTTCTTTCAAATCATAACAACAGGATATATTATTTCGACAAATTTTTTTTAGATTCTAGATTCACAATCAATTTTTTTTTCCTCTCTTCGCACACCTACGTTAACAATTTTATCACATTCAAATTTTTCAAACAATATCGGTTTATTTCATGTTATTTTGTTCCCTCTCTGCATTTTTCTAAATTTACCGAGTGGTCGCTCCAAGACGAAAATGACGGCTCGTTCCGTACTTGGGGCTCTCGCCAGCAATTACAAATCTTTTTGTAACCTCACATTATATGGTAATCATTCCAATTTATTTTCCACCCGTGTTTCTTGTATCATTTCCTAAATTGCCAAGTCATTAATTATTTCGGATTGATCAAATGACGAATGAAAACGAGCATAAACCCTCAGGTTCAGGTACCCAGGGTACACCACCGACCAATTGCGAGGAAGGCGATACTCCAATGGAAGACACGCCTATGGAGGTCGCAGGGACCGAGAAAGTGAATCTCCCTTCGTTTTGGCCAAATTCCCCTAACAACTGGTTTCATCTGGTGGAAATTCAGTTCCAACTGCGCGGGATAAAATCACAGCAATCAAAATACTACCATATTCTTTCCACGATTCCCCCGGAAACGTGTGATAAAATATCAGACTTCTTACAAAGGCCACCAAAAAGCAACCAATACGAAAATCTCAAACAGATTTTGTTGGAGAGATTCGCGCCGTCGGACGAACGGCAGCTCGAGGCCCTTATTTCTACGCAAGAACTTGGCGATCGCCGGCCCTCCGAAGCTCTACGGCACATACGCAATCTGGCAGGAACAAAACACTTGGTGAGCGAACAGTTCATCAAGTCAATTTGGATCAGAAAAATGCCGGAGATTATTCGAATCGCACTCGTTGCGCAACCGGAGACAGCAGCATTAGGGTCATTAGCAAAAACGGCAGATCGCATGTTCGACGCAATCAACAACGGTTCGCAACATCGCCAAATCCATGCTACTCAAGCAACCTATCAACCACCTTTCAACATTCGGCAGTCCAGATCCCCGGTGCAGACAAACACTAACCGCAGTGGAAACAGTCGCTCTCCGTCAAACAGCGGCTCAATTGTAGATCGCCTGGCTCGTCTCGAGGCCAAATTAGATGGCCTGTTTAGAGGCAGTAGGAACCGGTCACGAGGGCGACGATCTCCATCTCGCCCACGATCCACTAGCAACACACACCAATCAGGCATTTGTTGGTACCACGCCAATTTTGGTACAGCGGCAAGGAAATGTAACTCCCCATGCAATTTTAGACAAGCTACATCAGCAGCCAGCATGGACGCCCATACGCAACAAAAAAAAAACGAGTAAACCACCGGGTCTTGACTGCCGTGTCACACACCCTACCATCGACACGTCTGCACATATATGACAAAACAAACAAACTTACGTACCTAATAGACACGGGCGCTGACCTTTCGGTCATCCCAGCACAATATTGCAAACAATCTTTCACTTCATGTAAACGAAATCCCGATCTAATCCTCTCGGCCGCCAATGGCACAACAATCTACACCTACGGCACAAAGTTGCTTCAGGTAGATCTCGGACTGCAAAGAACTTTCACGCATGCTTTCATCTTAGCTGCTGTGAACCGTCCGATCATTGGCGCCGATTTCTTATCGAAATTTGGCTTACTTGTTGATCTTAGAAACAAACGGCTGGTTGATTCAGCGACTAAGCTGTCAATCAATGCTACAGTGGTTCACGTCGACACACCGACACCGATCCACTTTCTAATCAACAACGGTTACGGCACTCTGCTTATGCAATTTCCATCACTCACAGCAGAGCCAAACTACAATGTGCCAGTTCGACATAACGTGGTTCATCATATTGTCACAGCAGGCCATCTGCCTGTGTCAAGACCACGGAGACTAGATTCGCTCCGCCACAAAGCCGCGTTCGCAGAATTTCAGCACATGGTGGAACTAGGGATATGCCGGCCATCTGCATCTCCCGTCTCTTGTCCTCTACACATGGTGAAAAAGAAAGATCACGATTGGCGACCATGTGGGGATTATCGGCGGCTAAACACGGTCACAACACCTGATCGTTATCCGATACCTCACATACAAAATTTTTCCATGCACTTGCATGGATGCAAAATTTTTTCAAAAATTGATCTTGTCAGGGCTTACCATTTAATTCCCGTCGCACCCGAAGACATTCACAAAACGGCGATCACAACACCGTTTGGTCTGTTCGAATTCACCCGAATGCCATTCGGTCTACGCAATGCCGCCCAAACGTTTCAACGTTTTATGAACGAAGTCGTTCGTGATTTAGACTTCGTGTTCGTCTACATTGACGACATTCTTGTGGCTTCATACTCTGAGGAACAGCACAAACTGCACCTGGAACAACTTTTTCACAGGCTAACTCAGTTTGATGTTCATATTAAGAGTTCAAAATGCATCTTTGGCGCAACCACTCTTGATTTCCTCAGCCACAAGATCACCCCTAATGGTATTCTGCAGTCGGAAGATCGAATTAATGCCATTAGGGAATTCCCAGCTCCTACTTCAATAAAAGGTATACAGCGATTTGTCGGTATGGTAAATTAGTACCATCGATTTATACCGAAACTCGCCCAAACACTCGCACCAATTCACAGCCACTTGGCAGCTTTACTTAAAAAGCCAAAGACAACCAAGAACTTCTCTTGGCCCGACGAATGTCAACACGCATTCACGTCATTAAAGGCTGAATTGGCCCAGATAACACTTCTGGCGCACCCACTGAGCGACTCAAAGCTGGGGTTAACCACTGACGCATCAAACACTGCTGTCGGTGCAGTACTACAACAGTACAATAACGAGTGTTGGGAACCACTAGGATTCTTCTCCAAGAAACTCTCGGATGCCGAAATTAAATATTCCGCATTCGATCGGGAATTACTTGCAATATATCTAGCAGTCAAACACTTCAGATATTTTGTCGAGGGTCGGGACTTCACCATTTACACCGACCATAAGCCTCTGACACGAGCCATTCAGTCTAAAACTGAACGCAATCCAAGGCAAGCGCGCCATTTGGATTATATAAGTCAATTTACGACGGACATCCAACATGTTCACGGACATTACAACGTTGTCGCGGATACACTATCCCGCACTAACGACAAGGAAACGGCCGCAGTCGAAACGCATATCGACTTAAACCAAATCGCAAACACACAAAAAGTTGACCTAGAACTTCAGAATTTACTTTCTGGTTCCGAATGTCACTCTGGTTCATCAATGAAACTAGAACTTTTTAAATTGCCTGGCCTCGAAATCATATGCGAAACATCTACCGGGTACAATCGCCCATTTATTGCAGCATCACTACGTCGAACCATCTTCGACACACTGCATAACATTTCGCATCCTGGAGTCCGCGCAACCCGAAAATTGATTACTGCTCGCTACTTTTGGCCTAACATAAACAAAGACGTAGGCAATTGGGCTCAGTCTTGTTTATCCTGCCAACGTGCCAAAGTCCAACGGCACACAAAATCGCCTCATGGACAATTTGACGTTCCGCCTGGTAGATTCGAGCATATCCATATAGACATAGTAGGTCCACTTCCTCCGTCTAATGGATATTCATATCTACTCACCTGTGTCGATCGCTTCACTCGCTGGCCTGAAGCATACTGCATGACTAATATGTCAGCTGCCACCATTGCCACCACTTTTGTCAACAATTACGTATCACGATTCGGCGTGCCCCTTCACATCACAACTGATCAGGGAACGCAATTCGAGTCCAAACTTTTTACAGAGTTAACAAAACTCCTCGGATCACATCGGATACGAACAACGGCTTACCATCCACAAGCCAATGGCATGGTCGAACGCTTCCATCGGCAACTGAAAGCCGCACTAATGGCCAGAAGCAACACAATCAATTGGAGCTCGGAGATACCAATCATACTTCTTGGAATCCGAGCAACAGTGAAAGAAGATCTCAAGTGTTCACCAGCGGAAATGGTTTATGGGCAAACCATCAAGCTACCCGGTGAATTCTTCATCGATAATCCTCTTCCACTACTCCCAACTGCCGACACAGTCATCGACCAACTGCGACAAACCATGCAGAACCTTGTACCCAAATCAACTCGTCAATCCAAACAAGATGACGTTTTTGCTCCGAAATCGCTCGACAACTGCGATTTTGTTTTCATTAGAACAGACAAGGTTCGCACGGGATTAACTCCTCCCTATGAAGGCCCTTTTAAAGTCATTCGACGCCTTCGAAAACAATTCGTCGTATCGATTAATGGTAAAAACCATAACGTTTCAATCGATCGACTCAAACCAGCATACGGAATTCTTAATTCATCTGATCAAATATCAAGCTATCGACCACAAAAGACCGTCCGTATCGCAAGAAATCACACAATCATTAACTAGGGAGGGATAATCACTGGCGGGGGAGTCCTGTAGCGACTCACGCATATTCACATTAATAAATATGGACACTCATATTTATTCTCGTAAAAGTTTACATTCGTTTCGCTACAATACATATCAGTCACACACATATCAGCGCTCTCATACGTACGACATACTACTAACAACCGCAACCGTTCCACCAACAAACCGAAACATACAATCGCATCGCGGCGTACTTCATACTGGTAAAATTTCCCACAAAAAGTTTGACATCTCGTTTTTCCAGGCAGTCGATTTTTTGCGCTTTATGTTAAACAGCTTTTTCAATTATTTTGCTCGCGAAAAATATATAAATGGTGTGGTGAGAATTAATACAAAATAAATTAATATCCGTGTAGTTAAATTGTGTAACTAAATATATAATTAAAAAACATAATAATTGGTACAAGGTGCGTTGTTAATTTCGAACGGCGTTTCTTACGCACAGCAAAGGCAAGCACCCACGCCTAACACTTACAAATTCATTCTGTTTTTGAAATACATCTACTCGTTCTACCATAAGATAGTTTGCGACATCGGGCCATAGTAGAAATTCTACAAGTACATTTGGCCCGTTTTCCTTGTCTGTCCAAATATGTGTATCTTATAAAATGTTAAATGCATAGTTCAAATAAAATGAATACGTTGATGGCATGCATAGATTAGATAAAGATTTAAAGCAACATTGAACACCGAATTAATGAAATATTAGGTTATGGTTTTTTAACAACATCCGTCAAAATTTATATACGGTTAGTATCGCGTTAAATTTTTATTGTGGTGAATAAAAAAATATTTTAAATTTATTGTCAAAATTTTAATGTTTAACTAGTTTTTAACACATTCACTAATAGCCTAAATAGATAACAACAAGCTCAACTACAATAAAAATGGAGCATTTCCGCGAACCTGCCACTAAGATTACAATAGTTTGATCTGTGCTGAACTCTTTCCTGTAATGAATTACAATTAATGTTATCAGTAACCAAATTTAAATGATAATACACTAATTAGTTTCTGAAGTATGAATTACGAACTGAAGTTCCTATAAATTAAGAGGATAAAAATCAAGACAACACAATTTCTAAAAGTACCAATCAGCTGGTGCTTAAAGTTTCTGGAAACCTGCGGTTTGTTTCACCGAAATTATACAAAAATAAAAATCGATAGCTAAGCCACGGTTTTCATAAGAGATACTATATCATTAAAACTAAATATTCATTGATTAATATCACTAAGGAGTCGCCTACGTGCGTAGTATTTTTTATATTCTTTGTCTGGTAATGTTCAGCGTCTTCATTCGTAAAATCACAAATTCACATTTAAGTTCCTTTTTTGTTGTGTAACTTGTTTTTTGCTACACTAAATGCCTTGCTTACGTAATAATAAATAATTATAGTTCCAGCTGAAACACATAATACACATAAAGAATACTGTCACAAATAATCAGATACTTATATCATCTTTAAATATCCAAGCACTTAATGCATTTTATATATTTTAAATCAAAACACGGATTATTAGTGCGAGAAGCAAAACAAATACATAATGTCAAATCAATGGTACTAGATTGAAGGGACTATTAAAATTTGTATACTTACATAAATGTTCGTTTGTGAACACACTCGATACGTCCTAATCTAACTAACTTCACGCAATAATAATGTAGTATGCAATATGATTAATTTTTAATGTGAGTGTACATATACTACACAGACACAACCTATAAATGGGTAACATAGAAAAATGAAAAGTCAGTCAGTTGTATTATGTGATCGCACTCATTATTATTAAGTCAATAACATTGTATTAAAATAAGAAAAGGGGAATAAAAACGTAATTGTATCCGGGTTAAGTAAAACATAAAATAAATAAAATTTGTTAAAACTAAAATAAAATAACTGTGTTCCTTTTATTAATAAAACCAGCGCCTAAAATTTTGAGTGTGACGCACATAAAAAATGGTCCTTCGAGCCGGATAGTAATACAAAATATGTAAAATTAGTAACGCGAATTTAAAACGATAATATCTAATAAAAATAAAAGGTGAATTTATATACGTACAAGCCGAGCATATTATAAAAGTGGTATTAATCAATGAGCATAGTGACTAACACAATAAAACTAGACACGCTGTGACGCTATCTTTTTTTTTTTTGGAAATTTATTGTGTGACGCCATTTGTAAGCAAATTGTCGCGAGCTTTAAAACTGGTGTAAGGACGCCATTTTGGCTATAATATAAAATTACACATGGTGACGCCGCTTGTAACAAAAATTGTCGCTAGTTAAATTCATTTAAGAACGCCAATAAAACTTATTACTATTTAGTGACGCCATTTTCTGGGAACTTATGGTGTGAGTGTGATGCACTTTTGTGCCGAGAATTTTCAAGAGTTAATTTGTGTTTGTGAGTCGAACTGGGAGTTGAAACACAATATCATCTCCAAACTATTTGTAAGATAAATTTAATGTGTGGTGAAGTTCGAAAACAGTGTTCAGTATAATATTAACGTGTATGAACGGGTGGTGTGACGCCATTTGTAAGCAAATTGTCGCGAGCTTTAAAATTGGTGTAAGGACGCCATTTTGGCTATACTATAAAATACACATGGTGACGCCGCTTGTAACAAAAATTGTCGCTAGCTAAATTCATTTAAGAACGCCAATAAAAAACTAAATTACAATCAGTTTAGGGTCTGGGGGAAACTTCAGTCACTATCTGCAACGCGGGAGTGTCATTCAAATAGAATTAATCAAGTCGGAGTCGAAGTAAATACAAATCAGTTTAGCGTCTGGGGGAAACTTCAGTCACTATCTGCATCGCGGGAGCGTCATTCAAATTTAATTAATCAAGTCGGAGTCGAAGTAAATACAAATCAGTTTAGCGTCTGGGGGAAACTTCAGTCACTATCTGCAACGCGGGAGTGTCATTCATATCGAATATTAATCAAGTCGGAGTTCAATTGAAAACAAATCAGTTCAGTGTCTAACGGAAATTTAGTCACTGTCTGCTACGTGGGAGTGTCAAAAGAGGACCACAACTAAACATTCAGGTAAGCAAGTATATTTTAGTGTAGCAATTTCTCTGTCATTTCTCTGTGAATTAATCGGTAATTGAAATCTGATTTGAACCCTCCATTTCCTCCTTATTGAAACTATATTCACTGGCAATCGTCAAGTAACGGGTCTAAACCTTAAAATCGAAATTGAGTGTCAACTAAGTAAGTAAACTAAAATGGCTGAGCAAATGAAAGAGTACACTGGGAGAAGGGGTTTGGCGAAAGGAAGCTTAACACGATTAGTGAAATTTGCCGATGCTATGACGGATAGAACGACAACAACCGATATCTCAACGCGATTAGAGCTCCTGGAGAAATCGTTCAGTGAATTTAATATCTGTGAAGCACAATTAGCCAAATTTGATGTACCTTCAGAACTCGAAGAGTATGAAACGAAATATTTAAGCGTAAAGGCTAAATTAAAGGAACGTCTCAGGATTCCAATACAACAAGAAGAAGCGGGAACCATGGAAAAACTAATTTCTAGAATTTTACGAGAGCAGAATGACTTTCTCACAACCCTGTCGACGAGTTTCACGACTTCGCTCAATCAAACGATTAGTCAAACTTCAGATGAACCTCATGCATTTGCTCGCCTCCCAAAACTGAATGTTCCAATGTTCTCAGGTGAATACAAGGACTTTCCAAGTTTTAGAGATTTGTACGTTGCATCGGTGCACAGTAAATTAAGTTTAAATGATGTTGAAAAATTTCAATATCTCAAAGGATATCTTCGCGGTGAAGCTGCGGATTTAGTGAAACACATCGCAGTTTCTGAAGCAAATTACCAGTCAGCATGGGAGAAACTTTGTAAACGGTACGACAAGAAAAGACACGTTTTGAACGATTTCATCAAGGCATTTCTAAACCAACCAACAGTTAGTCATGGATCTGCTGCAGCACTAAGAAAACTTTACAACACATCGGATGAGGTCACTCGGGGCATTGCTGCATTAGGCAAAGAAGCTGAGGGCAAGGATCCATGGCTAATATTTCTGTTATTAAACAAAACCGATCAGGAGACAAAGCAGGCATGGGCACACCGAACAGTAAGTCAAGATTTTCCTACCTTTGACGAATTTCTCAAATTCATCTCTGAACGCTGCGACGCATTAGAGACATGCGAGCCCATTAAACTTACAGCAACAAAATCAACATTAGCCAAGACACATCAAGTACAATTAGCAAACGAGCAATGTGCCTATTGTAATGAAACCCATAGAACATACACTTGTGAAGCATTTGTGAAGTTAAGCCCCGAAGAGCGGCGCAAGCAAGTAGCTATGTTGAAACTGTGTTTCAATTGCCTATCAGCCAACCATATGGCCAACCAGTGTTACAGCAAACGGAGTTGTTTGACATGCAGGCGCAGACATCATACACTCTTACACGATGGGGTCCAATCAAATTCGGCTATATTAAAATGTGATAGTGAGATAAAAGAGCCAGTAACAGAACAACAAGATCCTTGCACATCAAGCGCGTTAAATACTACAGTGAAAAGAAATGTGTCCGGAGTTGGCATGGCTTTGTTGCCCACAGCAGTCGTGATGGTCAAAGATAGTTACGGTCAACATATAAAATGTAATTTGCTAATGGATTCAGGTTCTCAAATCTCCTTTGTTTCCGAAAAATGTTTCAATCGGTTGGGGATTTCTCGCAAGGACGGAAGGGTACAGGTAGAAGGTCTAGCTACTTCAAACGTGTCCACAACGGGGAAAACGTCCTTTACTATCTGTTCAAGATTTAATAGTTCTAAATCTCTGTCAGTGAACGCATTTATCTTACCAAAGATTACATGTCTCAAACAAAACGAAGAAGTAAACTATAATGAGATTGAGAGCAGCAATTTGCCATTAGCAGACCCGAATCTTAAACGCCAGAAAGAAATTGACATTTTGTTAGGAGCAGACTACTTTTTCCACATTTTAGGCAAGGGGCAAATCATATTAAAGAACGTAATGGCGCAAGAAACTTTGTTCGGATATGTCATATCAAGAAAACCAAATAACGCAAGTAATGAAGAATGTAAATTACTGCCGTATAAAGTCTTCCATGTTTGTTTATCAACCAACGAAAGTTTGGAAAGATTGTTACGCAAATTTTGGGAACAAGAAGAAATTCTGCAAGAAGTGCCACAATCCATGGAGGAGAAATTAGCTGAAGAACATTTTGTTTCAACATATAAGAAAATCAACGGTCGATTCGTCGTGCAGCTACCCATACGAGCGGATTCAGCCCCTTTGGGTCAATCATATAAGACAGCGTTACAACGTCTGTATTCCATGGAACGCAAGATGACTCATAATATCGAATTTGGAACAATGTACAAGGAATTCATGCGTCAATACGAAGAACTCGGGCATATGAGAAAATTATCATCCAACGAAATTGCGACACACACTGGGGAAGTATTCTATTTACCTCATCATGGCGTTCTACGTGAAGATAGTGTGACAAGAAAACTGCGAATCGTGTTCGATGGGTCAGCAACTTCATCAACTGGGACGTCGTTAAATGACAAGTTAATGGTCGGGCCATCTATTCAGGACACTTTATGGGCAATATTGCTACGATTTAGAACGTTCAAGGTCGCACTATGTGGGGACATAGAAAAGATGTATCGCCAAATTCTAGTGGATAGTAAACATACTCCCCTGCAACGCATCCTTTGGAGAGAAAATCCAGCTGGACATGTAGCTCAATATGAATTATTGACGGTGACATATGGTACAGCATCGGCTCCATTTCTATCAATTAGAGTGCTATTTCAAATCGCTAGTGACTGTGAACATCAATTTCCGGAGGTGGCAAAGGTAATTCGAAGGGACTTTTACGTTGACGATGTCTTAACCGGTACCAACGATGAGCAACACGCAATCACATTAAAAAGGGATCTTTGTCGTATATTAGCCGACGCTGGATTTGTGTTACGAAAGTGGCGTTCGAACATAACATCTTTAAGTGATGGAGGTGATGAGTCTCAAATAATTGAGGAAGGCCAACCATCAAAACTATTAGGTCTATATTGGAATTCGAAGCAAGACATGTTTTCCTTTAAAGTGAAACCTGTGGTCGACCCTGTCCGAACAAAAAGAAATGTACTATCCCTTGCATCTCAAATATTTGATCCGTTGGGATGGTTGAGTCCATTTACCGTCAGTATGAAAATATTTCTTCAGAGTTTATGGCTAAAGGGGATTTCCTGGGACGAGCCCTTACCGTTTGAACTACACCAGTCTTGGTATCAAATTCAAAACCAATTTGAACATTTAAACAGTATCCGAGTACCCAGATTTATATGTAACCCTTTAGAAGAACTTCAAATTCACGGATTCAGCGACGCGAGTGAGTTAGCGTATTCTGCAGCGGTTTATATACGCACACGAGTGAAGGGTAAGATCAGAGTGAATCTCTTAACTGCAAAGAGTAAGGTAGCACCAATACAGCAAGTAAGCTTGCCACGATTGGAGCTTTGTGGAGCACACTTACTCGCAAAATTATCAAAAAGGGTTCTCGACACATATCATCTGGAAATGGTTCCCGTATGGCTGTGGATAGACTCCACAGTTGTATTATCATGGCTCTCCAATCATCCGCGCAAATGGAAAACCTACGTAGCTAACCGTGTATCAGCCATTCATCAACTATTACCAGAATCAAATTGGCGACATGTGAAGGGTAAGGAGAACCCCGCTGATTTGGCAACTCGTGGAACTCGTGCTGATAGGTTGGTTGACAGCGACTTATGGTGGAAGGGTCCAAATTGGCTGAGTGAAAGCAAACAACATTGGCCATTGAAACCAAATGTAAGTGAAACCTTACAAGAAAAACGAAACGTAGAAGTCCAATTAATGCATGCTACAGCAAATCCGGTGAACAAACATCCATACGAGGAACTATATGGTCGAATCAACAATTGGTCTAAACTGTTGCGAATAATAGCATACATTCTAAGATTTCTGCACAATTGCAAGGCAAAAACGAGATTAAAAGGGAATATCGGTGTAGTAGAGATAAATAGTGCAGAACTGGAACTTCTCAAATTTGTGCAACAGACGGAGTTGAGTTCAGATATCAAATCATTAATGGCAGGCAACGGAATTCAGTTCAACTCAAGGTTAATTTCACTTGCACCATTCATAGATTCACAAGGCATGTTGAGAGTTGGTGGACGTCTCGAAAATGCATCTTGCTCATATGAAACAAAACATCCACTAATACTACCTAAGCATCACCCAATAACAAGAATGATTTTGGGGTACTTGCACAAGAAGTTTTTGCATCCGGGCCCCTCATTATTGCTCGCATTGTCTCGCCATAAATATTGGATACAAGGTGGACGTGAGATATGCAGATCGGTATGTCATAAATGCATTACATGTTTCCGTTACTCGGCGTTGAAATCAAAGCAGCAGATGGGCAACCTTCCTAAAGCTAGAACAACACCAAGTAGACCATTTGCAATTGTCGGCGTGGACTACGCTGGTCCTATTCTCTTATCATCGAAGAAGGGAAGAAGAGCAAAACTCATAAAGGGTTTCTTAGTTATTTTTGTTTGCTTCTCAACAAAGGCGTTACACCTCGAAGTCGCTTCGGAATTAACAACAGATGCATTCCTTGCTGCTTTGGATCGATTTGTGGCACGGAGGGGAGCACCAACAGAAATCCATTCAGATAATGGAACGAACTTTGTGGGAGCTAAGCGAAAACTCTACGAATACTCTCAATTGTTATCATCACAAGGTTGCAAAGATCAAATTAACAATTTTGCACTGGCCAACAGCATCAAATGGAGTTTCATTCCACCTATTTCTCCGCATTTCGGTGGTATTTGGGAGCGAGCGGTTCGATCAGTCAAAACTCATCTAATTAAGGTCACAGGCAATAGCCATTTAACATTCGAAGAAATGATCACAGTAATGGCACAAATCGAAGGGATTTTAAATTCAAGACCATTATGTGCAATCAGAAACGAGGATACATGTAATATTGATGCCTTAACACCATCACATTTCTTAACATTAGGACCGATCACAGCCTTACCTCATGCGAACTATGATGAAATTAAAATGCCGAGATTAAATAGATGGGAACGGGTACAAAAAATCGTTCAACAGTTCTGGAATCATTATTCTATTAATTACTTAAACACACTGCAGCAGCGACCCAAGTGGCAGCAAAAACAAAAGAACATTGAAATCAATGATATTGTATTGATACACGAAGGCAAGTCCCCACCCTGTACATGGCCATTAGGCCGCGTCATCGAAGTACACACTGGTAAAGATGGTCTTGCACGAGTAGCTACCGTTCAAACCAAACATTCTGTATGGAAGAGGCCGATCACTAAATTATTTAAATTGCCATTAGATGATGAAAATTAAAAAATATTTTAATTTGGAGGGGAGTATGTTCAGCGTCTTCATTCGTAAAATCACAAATTCACATTTAAGTTCCTTTTTTGTTGTGTAACTTGTTTTTTGCTACACTAAATGCCTTGCTTACGTAATAATAAATAATTATAGTTCCAGCTGAAACACATAATACACATAAAGAATACTGTCACAAATAATCAGATACTTATATCATCTTTAAATATCCAAGCACTTAATGCATTTTATATATTTTAAATCAAAACACGGATTATTAGTGCGAGAAGCAAAACAAATACATAATGTCAAATCAATGGTACTAGATTGAAGGGACTACTAAAATTTGTATACTCACATAAATGTTCGTTTGTGAACACACTCGATACGTCCTAATCTAACTAACTTCACGCAATAATAATGTAGTATGCAATATGATTAATTTTTAATGTGAGTGTACATATACTACACAGACACAACCTATAAATGGGTAACATAGAAAAATGAAAAGTCAGTCAGTTGTATTATGTGATCGCACTCATTATTATTAAGTCAATAACATTGTATTAAAATAAGAAAAGGGGAATAAAAACGTAATTGTATCCGGGTTAAGTAAAACATAAAATAAATAAAATTTGTTAAAACTAAAATAAAATAACTGTGTTCCTTTTATTAATAAAACCAGCGCCTAAAATTTTGAGTGTGACGCACAGGTAACCTTTCTTGACCCTCTTGTTGTTAGTATTTACTTATTTTTGTGCATTCTATCCAATGATTGAAAAATTATTTTCGTTAGGCCAATTTATAATTTAATTTTGTTTGTTTGTTTATTTATATAAATTTTGCATTAGGGGCCAATCCCATATTTAAACAACCCACTTTGAGCAGTCGTTCATTCAAATTAATAAATGAAAAAGAAGACTGCAGATTCATGGTTCAGATGGTACCCATTTAAATTTATTTTTTCTCTTCTTTCCACTTTGTCTCTTGCAAATAATGTATGACATTTTTTACCTAAAAAATGTGATATGAAACTGAATGAATGATTTTTCGGTATTGTGAGCCACTTTCTTATTTTCCAATAATTCACATGCTTTCATACATATATGTATACGACGATTTAAAATAATGCATGTTTAATAAGTTTTCTTGTTTGCTTGGATACAATGATAAGCTGCTTATAAATTATAAAATTTCGAATGTTGGTACTAAAACAAAAAGCAGAAAGGTAATCAAATCACAAGCTTTAGCAGCTTTTCAAAGAGAAAAAAAAATCAAAATCAAATTTCTTTTCTTTATGCTGTTTGTATGAGAATGACATACATATACTCGTATATGTTTATAGTATTTGTAGGTTTAATTTATTCTGCACCCTTGAGTAAATATTTATTTTTATACAAATGAATGGGCAAATAATCATGCAATAATCTTAAAACGTACATTATTGTCCAATACGTACGCTTACATATTGAAAACTGTAGAGGCCTGCGTCGATATCAAAGATATAGGGGTGGAGATAATTTCTATCAGAAGGACACAAGCAAATGACCTTATGATCCAAGTGAGGGCTGGTGAGAATAAACCCAACATTTTGAAGGAGCCAATTGCCTGAAAGGGAAGTGGAGTAACAGCGGTACACCAGAAGGAAATGGCAGTGATGCATATACTGGACCTAGAGGAAGGGACGGTTGATTGCTTTGTGAGGCAGGGTGTCAAGGCGGCTTTAGGAGATATAAATACCGATGAGATATTCGTCACATCAATTCGGCCAGCGCACTCGGGTACGAAAAATGCAACAGTTAAAATGCTCAAACAGTGGGCAAAGCGGCTGATGGATAGGAGGTGCATCAGGATCGAATGGGTATCTTGTCGGATACAAATGCCCATTGAGGATCGCCGCTGCTATAAATGCTGCGAAAGAGGAATGCAGCAAGAAATTGCAAGGGGCCGAACCGTAGAGCGCCCTGCTTCAACTGCGAGAAGGAGGGCCACAAAAGAAAGGACTGCAATGAGTCACAGAGTAACACCCATGTTGGGATTAAAACACGAATAGGGCAAGCTCGCCTGTAAATGCAACAGCATCAAAGACAGGAGAGTTAGCCTCACAGATTGCGCCTGATTCACAGTAGACCGGCCCAAGATCTTCTGGTTGCTACTGCTAATAAAAGGCAGTTAGATGTGGTATTGGTGAGCGAACCAAACCGACGGAGACTAAAAGGAGGAAATTGGAAGCCAGATCTGGAGGCGCTATGCAATATTCTGTATGATGGAATACTCCGAATTGCCCTACCCGAAGGTGCTAATCTGGTAGTGTACGTTGACCATCTGCCTTTGATCGTTTCTGCAAAACACGAACAACAGGTGGTGGAGCGTGCTGAAGCTTTAGTGGAAGTGATCTCCAGATGGCTTCATAATCATCGGCTGCAGTTGGCTCCGGAAAAGATTGAAGCAGTGGTAATGGCAGGTAGAAGGACCCTTCACTCATTGACTTTCAACGTCGAGGGAATTATAATTAAACCAACGACACGAATTAAGTAGCTGGGTGATGGGTGTATGGCTGGATTAGCGACGCTGCTTTCAAGAGTACATAAGAGAAACGACGGTAAAGGCGAATAGGACTACAACTGGCCTTGTCCGACTGATGACAAACGTTGGGGGACCATTTGCAGGAAAGAGGAGGATGCTCGCATTTCATTTCATTTACTCATTATATTTTTTTATTTTTTTTTTTTGTCATAACGTTCTGTTTTAAGCACTTTCACTACATAATCACGTTCAATTTTAGTAGTCTCAGTTATTTGCTTTTTCCGAATTGTGATTTTTCGTTATATTCAGATTTTCTTTGATTCAAAGGTAATTGTTATTAGTTACAGTTATTGATTCTCACGTGGTAAATTGCAAAATTACGATAAATTTTCATTTCCTTTCGTTTTTTTTATAAATCATCCGTCCTTGTCTCGTTATAAATTTTACAGGTATACGTTTACAGATTTATTATTATTTCGAGTTCCTTACGTATTTATTGAAGACTTCTGTATTTTTGCTGTCATTTTTCTTGTATTGAGATCATGTTCTTTCACACCATGAAGGAGTAATTCTTGGTGGTGTTTTTTCTTTCTTTTGTGATGTTTTCTCTTCATGCGGTTATTCAAACATGGGATCACGTCTGGAACCCCCTACGATATACCGTGAGCTCTAGCCTGCTACCAGAACGTAGCAGACCTCTGATTCCGTGTATGATAACGAAATCTTCGGAATTCGTTTCGGAGTCAGAAAGGATTATGATTTTCTTATTGTTACTTGCCAAGCCTTTAGGCCTATAGTTTATGCTATTTGAATTGCTATGGTTTGTATGGTTTTAATACCTGTCTTATTTTTAAATTTTATTGTAATTTTTAAATTGTTTGTTTTCCTATTCCGAACATAACATGCCTAAGCTTCCCATCCGTGTAAATTTTATTAAAGTCCTTGTATTCGACTTTTTTATTTAGATTTAATTTTTTGGATGGATGTCTTAGTTCCGTTACTACGGCACTATTCTGGTTTTTCCCAGAGAATCGGAGAGTTTTATTCTGGTTTATATATAACGAAATTAAAATTGTGATGTAAATATTGTGATTTGTGATAAAAGAAAGTTCACTTTTAATTTAAACTAGCTGAGTTACCCGGCGTTGCACGGGAGGTATATAAATCAAATACCTTGATTGTTATGCAAGAATTCTCTCTTTACATCGCTGTAGTTGCAATCACATATGAAAAGAAAATTATAAGTAGCTGTATTCAGTAACGGGTGCCTCCGTCAATGCATCCAGGCGAGCTTTTGTAATGATATTATTGGACATCCTGTTTGTGAGGATAGTTAATTAATTTTGGTTTGGTATTTGTTACCAATTGCCAAATAATTATACTCCATTTTTATAAACCTTCAACCAGATCAAAGTGAATAATAAATATAAAGATATTTTAGTTAATAATTTTTATTATAAAGCCTTTTGATAAACAATATTTTTGGTTTTTCCATTTGGTGTGTAAATAAATAAATTTTTTGGCGTTCCCACTCTGGAGCAAGCAACATACAGTTGGCCATGTGAAAAGCATGAATTTTCCAAAATAACACCAGCTATTTTCAATGATTGCCCCTGGGCTTTATTGATTGTCATTGCAAAATCAAGGCGTAATGGGAATTGTAGTCGCTTGAATTCAAACGGCAAATCGGTGGGAATCATAGGAATGCGCGGAATTAGCACATCTTCTCCTTTACTTTTACCGGTAATAATCGTTGCTTCAATCACATTCGGCATCAATTTCTTCACACAAAGCCGTGTTCCGTTGCACAATTTCGGTGGATCTAAATTTCGTAGCAGTATTATTGGTGAACCCTCTTTTAAAAATAGTATGTGTGGTGGAATACCAGGTGGCTCCAAAGAATTAAGAAACTCTATTGGATAATTGACAGATTGATCAACATCAGTAACCGTGTCGATAGATTTGTATTTCATTAGTGGCCGGGTAGTTGCGATTGAATTTCATTATTTAATTTATTAACGTCGTCATTTTTGGGAGCTAGGAGTGCACGTTCGCACAGCCATCATGATTTTTGAAATTATTTGGCAGATTTGGTAATACTTTCATTACCACGTCCTGTATTGACGGCAGCATTTGACAAAAATTAGGCGGAAACGAAATCTGACATGTTACAGGGTCATTTGGCAATTTCCCGTTACCCATGTCCAAAAGCTGCCTGGCAAATGTTTTCTGTACCATCGTGATGTAAATTCACACGCATGTTTGTAGATAGTGTGATTTTCGTAACGTGTTTCCAAAGATGAGACGCCTTCAGGCAGGCATTAATTCATCAGCGGGTGTTGATCGTGGAATGACTGGCAAAGTTTGACGAAAATCACCTGCTAGTAGTGTTAGAGCTCCTCCCATTGGTCGGTTATTTTGTCGCAAATCGCGCAAAGTACGATCAACCGCTTCAAATGCTTTTTTGTGTGCCATGGTACATTCATCCCAAATAATGATTTTACATGTTTTTAATAACGTGGCAATTCCCGAATTTCGTGTTATATTGTAAGAAAAATTATCCGCTAGATTCAAATTCAATGGTAGTTTAAACGTTGAATGTGCTGTGCGTCCTCCATCGAGTAAAGTGGATTCAATTCCAGATGATGCAACAGCGAGGCCGATTGTATTCTGCTGTCTTTCTTCAGCAAGTATCAAATTAAGAAGAAATGTTTTTTCAGTGCCTCCGGGTGCATCAAGAAAAATAATTCCTCCGTTACCGTTTGCTATGTATTGCATCACTTTAGTGTATGCCTGTCTTTGATCATCCAGTAAGAGACTTTTTTGAGTCTCAGCGAAAACTCGTAACTGACCAACGTCGTAATTTTGTTCTCGTAATAGATCTCTATCACGAACAATGTTTCCATGGCGTGTCGGTGCTGGCAACCCAAGTTGGGAAATGACTTTGTTATTAATGTATAAGCATGCATCCTCGAGTAATATAAGTGCTTCATTAAATATGTCTGCTGAAAACTGTATTTTCATATCGGGATTTGTTCTACGTGCTTGCCAAAGTATATCTTCACTAAGGCTTTCTTTGTGCTTTTCCCAAAGACCTTTAGGATCGGAAGGTGTGCATGTTGTTAATATGATTGCAAAGAGCTTGCGTATTTGTGCTGGACGACACATAACACATGCTTCGGTTCTATCCCAATTGTTCATCATTTTCAAGTAAGCCCAGTTTAAGAAATGCCTCTCTGTTTTGACATACTTCGCCATTTACAGTTCTCAGTGCTTGAAAAGACGTTGGTCCTCTTACTTCATGAAGCAGCATTCTCAGAAAATAACACTCCGTATTGTTAGGATGAACATTATAAACTCGACCCAAGGCATCAAAACCACGTATTCCAGGGTACTCCCGAATAATTGTGCCTTGCTTTCTTCTGAAAAACTGCTTCTTCGACGTGTTCCATGTATAAAATTTTGGAACTTCATGATACAGCAACGTTTTTACGAATGAATCTGTTCCGCACAATTGAAAAAAGGCTGTTAATGTCGTATTCGTTGGTTGCGCAGCTCTCTGTAACAGATTTTCTTCCGTAAAGTAAACTCGTTGTCCATTTTCTAAGTGTACATACACTAAGATGTACAACTGTTGAATAACGCTCGTGAATATTGAAACTCAGAATTCGCCAGACAGCTTCATTACTGCTGATGTAACGTCCTATTTGAAATTGCGTGACTTCATCGAATGGTGAATTTGTATTCGAAAGTCCAAAAATTGCCATATCACTGACTTTGTTGACGTATTTACATATATATTTAATTGACTTAACCGAGTTGGCGTACTCAACGTTAATATGGGCTTTAAATATTTTCGACAGTAACGGAGTTTAAGGAACAATCCAGCTATTATCTACCTCATGATGCACATTGTTTACTTTGATAGTGGCTGTGTGTCCTCCGTCATCGGATTTTCGTCTCCGGTATTGTGGATATCCGTCGTCACCAGTTTGTGTTTCTTGATACATCTTTCGGGGATATTTTTTCGAACACTTTCCATCTTTCATGCAAGGTGAATTGGGATTCACGGCTCCACATGGCCCATGTATCATGTTTTTGCTAACGATTTCAAAAAGTATCGGATCTTCTTGGGGATTCGGTAATTCAGCTGATATAACACTATCAATTTGAGTCGGAGTAATCTTGTCCTTTAACCAAATCAAAATGTGAGCATGTGGTAGGCCTCTTTTCTGCCATTCTATAGAATACATCCAGCAGCGAGTTTCTCCATAAATATGATTTTTAGTTATGAGGTTCATGAGATTTATGAGTTTCTGTTTGAAAACTCTAGCTGTCAGATCATGCCTGTCAGGTCGATGATTGCCCAATTAGAAGTAAATCTATAATCTCAGTCCATGTTGTATTACACGTAAACGTTATAAATATCCGTATTAGGACGTCCAAATCTTTGGACATACGTCATGGCATCCTGAGCGTATTCGTGCATGTGCCTTGGACTTCCCGTATACGTAGCTGGTAATATGACCAATTTCCCAATGTCAGCGACGTTTCCATCATTTGCAATTGCATCGCGCAAGTTAATATACTCCTCGGAACGAAGTTTTTTCTGATTTAAGCGAATGAAAAGAAGTCGTTCACTTTCGATTTTAGCATACATATCAACAATGAATTGGTGAAAAAGTTGACGGCACTTCAGGATGTGGTTTGATTGTTGTGCTCTAATCATAATACGATACGCATAAAAATTCATGCAGGAAACCCTTTTCGTCATCGCAGCACTTGTTGTTGGGTTAGTTTGCATCACGTTGAAATGATACCCATCTTCTCCTTGCCAAAACAGTATTGGATACGGAAGAGCATCATACGATCTGTGTGTTTCAGTAACACGCGTCTATGGATAATAATATCACGTCGGTTGAAATCCGTTCCGACCATAACAATAGCAACTTCGTTGATTGTTGGAGCATTGAATCGTCTTTCATGTTGACCAGACGGTGTTTTGTTTGCTCGAATAACTACTCTGTGGTCATCTGATGGCATTTGCTCCAATGCAGTTTTGAATAAATTTACCAGATGATTGCGTTCATGGAATACAATCTGTAAACTTGATATTATTTCACGTAATAGCACAACGTTGATAAGTCTCCGCCTCCTCGTTGCCCATGAAGTAAATTTGTAAAAACTTGGAGTCGTTGTTAGAGAGAGGAAGAAGTGATCCAATTTTATGATAAATTTGTCCTTGTACTTTAAATGTCTGGATAACTCAGTAGTTCTGGAGGCGTAAGCTAGAAGAGGTTCAGGTGGATCATCCAGAGGAGGCAAAATTCACTTTTCCATTTGAACAACACATTCCAGGCGATTCATTGTGAAACTTTAAAACATGACAATACAAACAAATGTTTTCCATTTGCCCAATTGAAACATTGTAATCATAGTCTTTCTCGTAATTGAATGCCTGCTAGCTTTAAATGGAATGGGTACGAAGGGCCGAATTTCAAAGGGCCGAATGTCGAAGGGCCGAATGTCGAAGGGCCGAATGGGTCGAAGGGCCGAATGTGTCGAAGGGCCGAATGTCGAAGGGCCGAATGTCGAAGGGCCGAATGTGTCGAAGGGCCGAAAGTGTCAAAGGGCCGAATATCGAAGGGCCGAATAGGTCGAAGGGCCGAATGGGTCGAAGGGCCGAATGGGTCGAAGGGCCGAATTTTTTTTTTTTTTTGTTTGTTTTGTTTTTAGAAATATAATTTTTAAAATTTGTTGTTTTAAGGAATATTTGGTAATTTTTTTTTTTGTCAAATATAAATTAATTTCTTATGAATTTATGTATTTTATTATATTTGATCTTTGGATATTCTATCGACAAAAATATTGCATTAATTGACGTTGTTTATATTTTGCGTTCCTTTTGGAATTATCAAGTGAAAAAATATTTGTACATAATAGGTATTTTACCAAAACCAAGTCTTATTATATCAATATAAATGGAATATATATGTAGGTATACACATATGTATTACTTTTGTAGTATAACCCGCTCGTATATAATAACAAAAGGCGAAGGTTATTTTTTTCTAATATGCGTACCAAATGTAAATAGATTTTAAATAAGAAAACATAATTTTGTCATAAAATGTCATAAAAATTCAATTTACTTCTGTTCTTTAAACTGATGATAATATTCATTCTTTTCGAACGATGTTATTTTCTAGACCATTATATAGTTTATTGCTATTGTTTTAGAAAAAAAAAGTAAGTGGTGGAATTTGTCTTTTGGAACAAAGAATCCTAATTATCGGTCGGCTTTCTTTCAACCTCACTATACGAAAATGCATTATTTTGCTCTACACGATAAATACATAAAAAAAAGGGATGTAAAGATTTTTCAAGTGTGGATCTACAAAAAAGAGTTTTATTGATGTGTCCATGAACATAATCATAAATAAATAATGTTGTATTATGTGTTTTGGTTATTCTATATACCTATTTGCATCATGGACAAATATATCTAGAAAAAGAAAAGACAAGAGAAAGATAACAAAAATATCTAGAAAAAGAAGAAAAGCTCAAGAAGAGAAACTAACTTCCGAAATTATAATTTTAAATAAAATTTGTGTAATTATTACAATTTGTTTTTTATTAATTGAATCTGAACGATCTTGATGTAAGTAGATAAATGCCTACTCATATAAAAAATCAACTTAAAATAAGGGACATAGGAAAACTGACTTTGGTATGTAAATTTTGCATTACAACATATTGCAATTACAAAAAGTTGCAACTATAAAACATTGCAATATAAAATCTTGCATAACAATTTCCCGTACTATTTTTTCTTTATTCTGAGGAAAATAAATTGAAGAAAAATGACATCGACTAATTTAACTTGGAATTGTAGAGGCTAACGGCTTCGGTAACTCTCACGGGCACGCGGGAGGTCGCTGCGCTCCCCCCCGCTTAGCCCTCCGAGGGGCTTTAGATTTGAGCTTCGGGGGACGTAGGAGCCGGGATCAGCAAACATGTCGCACTGCGTGCCGCACGTAGGAGCGGATTATATAGAATAAAAGGATTACCAAAATACATAATGTTGTAATTTATGATTGGATGAATGGAAACATCAATAAAACTCTTTTTTGTCCCCTTAAAATCTTTCCATTGCTTTGTTTGTTATGTGTTCGTCGTGCAGAGAAAAAAAAATACATGGTATAGTGAGATTGAAAGAAAGCCGACCGATAATTAGGATTCATTATTTACTTTTTTTTTCTAAAACAATAGTAATAAACTATATAATGTTCTCGAAAATAACATCGTTGGTAAATGAAAGAATTTTTATGACATTTTATGACAAAATTCCTTTTTCTTATTTAAAATCTATTTACATTTGGTACGCATATTCAAAAAAAATAACCTTCGCCTTTTGTTATTATATACGAGCGGGTTATACTACAAAAGTAATACATATGTGTATACCTACATATATATTCCATTTATATTGATATAATAAGACTTGGTTTTGGTAAAATACCTATTATGTACAAATATTTTTTCACTTGATAATACCAAAAGGAACGCAAAATATAAACAACCTGAATGAATGCAATATTTTTGTCGATAGAATATCCAAAGATTAAATATAATAAAATACATAAACTCATAAAAAATTAATTTATATTTGACAAAAAAAAAATTACCAAATATTTCTTAAAACAACAAATTTTAAAAATTATATTTCTAAAAACAAAACAAACAAAAAAAAAAAAAAATCGGCCCTTCGACCCATTCGGCCCTTCGACCCATTCGTCCCTTCGAAATTCGGCCCTTCGACATTCGGCCCTTCGACACATTCGGCCCTTCGACAAATTCGGCCCTTCGACATTCGGCCCTTCGACATTCGGCCCATCGACACATTCGGCCCTTTGAAATTCGGCCCTTCGACATTCGGCCCTTCGACATTCGGCCCTTTGATATCATTCCCTTTAAATCACCTCTAAAAGTTTCTATTAATCGCCCATATCGTAACCGATCGACTTCCAGCCGGGCCTCACGATGTTCAATGGTTTCAGTAGCTCTAGAAGAAGACATCCTGCTTCGAACATTTTCAAGTCGTGTTTCACGCTGTTCAGTTGTTTCATCAGCTCTTGAAGAAGACATCCTGCTTCGAACGTTTGCAAGTCGTGTTTCGCGCTGTTTAGTTGTTTCATTAGCTCTAGAAGAAGATGTACTGCTTCGAACGTTTTCAAGTAGTGCTTCACGCTGTTCGCTTGATTCAGCCACCCTTGCGGCTCTAATCTTCTTCGACTTTGCTGTTACCTGCCCAATTGATCTTTTTTTCGGTGGCATTTTTAAGCAAAAATGAAACGTGTAGCTAATTAATCAGGAATGACGGGCATTCAAAACAGAAATTAGTATTAATTTATCAAAACGATTTTAATGTTCCCTTCGATACGTTTCACCGCGAACTGTGTTTGAAAATGTCTTTACGGAATTTTTTTTAAGCAAAATCAAATGTTATCTAACACGTTTATAAACTGAAAACTTAAATCTAATAAGAATGTATATTCACTTGAAATAATATTTAATACCTGGAAAATAATCACCAACAATTATTTTATTGCAATATAGCGAACTAATCGAGAACAATGGCATCCGAAACACAAATTAATATTAATTTATTCAAAACGATTAAAACTAAATCCACTTCGATACGTTTTACCGCGAACTGTGGTTGAAAATGACATTTCGAAAAACAAAAGAAGTTTTTTCAAACTAAGGCAATTTTACACGTACAATAATTTGAATCCAAGGATGTTTCTTGTAGAAGATGCTATTTTCAAATATAAACCGCTACTGTCTTCCACCGTAAAAAACGCCTAGGCGCTTTATTCTGGAGTAACTGAAAATACGAACATTTGGAAAATGAAGGGAAAAAATCAAATAAAACGCCCATTCAAATAAAACGCCTAAGCGCTGTAATTTGGAAATTCGAATACCACGAAAATAAAGATAAATTTTTCAACGTAAATATCGTGTTATTTTCGTAAAACAAGGAGGAATGAAAGGTACGTTTGCGCCAAAATTTCATGTTTTATAGAAAGGTAGCCTTAAAGCAACTCGAAAAAAACAAAAATTGGAAATGCGATACCTACCGCCCGAAAGCAAAGATTCTGTGAAGCTAACTGTGATTATTTTTTTCAGATCTGGCAACGAAGCTTTTTTTTTTGTCCGATAGAGCATATGGTCCACTCGTCAATAAAACTATTAGATTTTTTAAATTTTTATAATTGTCATTTGTGTATTGGGGACACAAAATATAATGGATAACACATTGCACAAAATATAAACCAAAATAGCTAATTGTATCCCCTATCAAATTGTAGATAAGGAAAGGGGTTAATTCTCTAATTCATTCCATGAAAAATTAAATGAGTGTTCTGTGGGCCGATTCTTAATCCCTCGATTCCATTGACCGTAGAATTATTTTGAAACTTAAAAAATTTAGTGATTAAATAAATCGAATTTAGGAATTTTTCGAACGAACTTGCTTTGCCTGTAAGCCTGCAAACTGCAATAAGGAAGAGAAAGTTTGAATATGTTATTTGCTTTTTGTTGGTAATACTCTAAATTGTCTGCAGTCGAAAAAATATATGGCTTAGAGGCGGGAATCGAGCTTATAGCGTCTCAACTGGTATCTTTCGAACAGTATTTATAATGTTTTGTTGAATGTAGTAGGTGGTCAGCCCAACGAACCATTGTTCAAACTCTTTTTTTCATGGTTGTAATTAAATGTTGGTCTGTGGCTATAATTGAACTCAAGACCGGATGTTGTAAGCAGCTCAATTAATGCTCTAAATTTGACGACGAAAATTTCTTCCTTCATAAAATAATTCTGAAAAAAGTTGTACGAAAACTCTAAGAAAAAATGATTTTTTTACATGGTATAGTAAGAAAATTCAAAAGTTCCATAATTTTTCCACCACCATCATTCTTCCTTCCAACCAAGTCAAAAAAAACGAACAACCTATTACGGTAACAAAAAAATACAGATTTTTGGCCAAATGCCTTGAAAAATATTAAATTCTTGGATTTTAAAAAGAACTAAATTTGAATTGGTTCGAAACTTTACGTTTGATTACACTATCAAGATAAACCTTTCATCACTTTCCGCGTTAAAAATTAAAACAAATCGACTTTCAGAAATTTTACAGAAATTTGGAAATGTTAACAAAATCTCAGAAATTCAGGTTTAAATATACTCCTCCATTCGATCGCAAATAAGATATACATACTCTAGAAAATGAGGAGTGTCTGATCAAAAGTCGCTGTTTACATTTTCCAAAATGATATTTTTTTTTTTCTATCAGGGCACAATTTTTTAAGTGAAATAGACCAAAAGTGGTTATTTCCAGAATGGACCAAAAATTGCCAATTTCTCTATGAAAAATATTCCTAAAATACTTGATTTTGGTCAAAACAAGCTATTTACTACAAAAAAGTGATCAAAAGTAAGTAGCAAAAAGTAAGATGTAAATAGCGACTTTTGATCAGACACTCCTCAAATATGAACATTCGATTGATTTTGACATGATTTTTTCAATTGAGCATTTATTTTCTCGAGTCTTACTTTCGAGCTGCTGAACTTCTTATGGCACAAATAAAATCAAGGTCAAGACAAAGTAATACATGTAATAAATGAATTTTTCCTCACAGTGTTACGACGAATTATTCAAATTTCGAAAAAAATTGTAGTAACTTAAATAATTTAACTTGAATAAAACGCTCTGGGCGTTTTATTCGAATAAAAAGCCCAGTAGGCGCACTATTCGTTTAAAGCGCCTAGGTGTTTTTTACGGTGGAAGACAGTAGTACTTTTCAAAGTAAATCAGTTTATACGTACAATATTTTTTAGTACCTTTCCTAGAATTGATTTTATGAAACAATCATTGATTATTTAAGTAATAAACTAAATAAAGTAATAAACTATTGGCGTTTAGTATGAAACTACTATTTTCATTAAAAGCCGCCGGTTGCAATAGTGGATTAAAATAGAATGTTAATTATTTCTGAAGTTATGTGGAAATTAGAACTCGCTGACTATGGTACGTTTCAAAACAGGATATGATAAATAGGATATCACTAAACAGTACATGTCAAACCAGTAAAAATGGATTATTAGTATGGATAGTATAAGTGTTCAGAGATTTGTCTTCAGTTAAAGTGATGAAAGATTGTCTTAAATTTAAATTAATAAAATTAATTTGAATAATTAAATCAATTATTATCATTAGCACGCTAGATATCCTTTTTGGTGTCTAAATTTAAATGTGCAGCAATCTTTCAACATTAGAAACCTAAATGTTTTCTCTAAGGGGAAAGAAGTTAAGGAATAAAATATTTCTGTGTTTTACTGCAGTTCCAATTGAACATACAATAATAACCAAATAGCAAAAGAGTACAATAGTCTTCTAAAAATATTCGGAATTTCTTGTGGAACGCCAACTCACCGTAAGTTTGTCTAAAATTATTTCTCTTACATAAAGTCGTAAAAATGAATTCTTTTCCATGGGATGGACCCCTCATATTCAAATACATATTTCATTAGTTTCATATAACCTACTTCCTAAGCTCATTACCGAAAGAAATTTAAAAAAAATTTAAATTGTAGAAACAATTTGTACTGCAGCCCTTATACCCTGTTGATCCTGGGGTAGTCCCTCGCATTCGAAAATAAAATTAATTTCATATAACCCACTTCCTAAACTCAAAAAAAAAAAATTAAAAAAAAAATCAAATTCTAGGTAAAAATTGTATCGCAGCCCTAGACCTAGGGGTCCAGCCCCTTTAAAAATAACGCTTAACATTGGAAAATAATATGGTAAAAATCCATGGCAATCGGTTGAGCAGCTGAGACGCCTTTTGGAACAATCAGATAATTGTATCTATATATGTAAAAATAAATTCTTGATCCAGGGACGGACCCTTCGGACTCAAACATATCACTAATTTCATATAACTCCTTTTCTAAACTCATTCCCGTGAAAATTTAAAAAAAAAAATTTTAATTTTAGACAAAACTTGAACTAAAGACCCTAGACCCCGGGGTCCAGCCCCTTCTAAAATATCGTAACCTGGGTCCTGAACATACAACTTAAACATGGTAAAAATTTCATGACGATCGGTAGAGCGGCTAAGGCGCTATTTCGGAACATTTAAATAATTGTATCTAAAAATAAAATGTAAAAATGAATTTTTGATCCAGGGCAGACTTCCGGATTGGATCATGTCACTAATTTCATATAACCCCTTTCCTAAAGTCATTCCCGTCAAAAAATCTTAAAAAAATTGAAATTTGAGAAAAAATTTGTACCACAGCCCCTAGACCCCGGGGTCCAGCCCCTTCAAAAGTATCGTAGGCTTGGTCCTGAACATGCAACATATACATGGTAAAAATTTCATGGCGATCGGTAAAGCGGCTAAGGCGTTATTTCAGAACAATCAAATAATTGTATCTTTACATGTAAAAATTAATTTTTGACCCAGGGGCGGACCCCCGAATTCGAACATGTCTCTTATTTCATATAACCCCTTTCCAAAACTCATTCTCGCAAAAAAATTTAAATTTTTGAAAAAAAATTTACTATGGCCCCTAGACCCCGGGGTCCAGCCCCTTTTACAATATCGTAAGATTGGTCCTGAACATGCAATATTTGCATAGTAAACATTTCATGGCGATCGGTTGAGCGACTGAGAAGTCATTTTGGAATAATCAAATATTTGTATCTATACATGTAAAAATTAATTTTTGATCCAGGGCTGGGCCCCTCGGATTCGAACATGTCAGTAATTTCATATAACCAGCCCCATAAACTCATTTTCGTGGAAAAATTTAAAGAAAATTAAAATTTTCGAAAAAATGTGTACCGCAGCCCCTAGACCCCGGCGTCCAGCTCCTTCCAAAATATCGTAAGGTTGGTTCTGGATATGCAACTTGTACATGGTAAAAATTTCATGGCGATCGGTTGAGCGGCTGAGACGCCCATTCGGAACAGACAAACAAACAAACAGGAATTCGTTTTTTTTATATATAGATTTATAGAACCACAGCAACAACAACATTTGTTTTTTTGATAGTTATGTAATAAATTTTAATTTTTTTAATTTTTATTTAATACACAATTATCAAAAAACAAATGTGGTTGTTGTTGTAGTTCTTATGATTTGTTTACAATTATTTTTACCAGGTCTTCACTAAAAGTGTAAAATAATGCCGCGTTTTTAGAAAAGTTATTTTGAATAATAAAATTAATTTTATTAAAAATGTTGAATTTAAAAGTAATTATAAGTGTATTTGCATCTAAAATAAAAATGTTTTTTTAACTTTAATTGTTTTATTTTAAGCAACCCACATTATTCTAAACCATTGAATAAAATTCTAAATACCGCCCTACTATATTTTAGCGTTCTCTTTTTCGCACAGAATTTTCGATGCCTTGTCGTTTCTTTATTTCTCCTCTAAAATATTATACCTCTATGTCATCAATAGTTGCTTTCAAATCGACTAACCGCAAACACCCGCTAGCAAACCGCTAGTAGAAAGGTTTTTATCCTTGTTATGGTCGATTGGAACGATTAAAATGGATGATGTGAGTCAAACATGCCCTGTAAATCGTATATGTTTTGCAATAGCTGTCAATTAAAAATAAAAATATATTAAATAAAATAAATAAAAATTACAGAGAAGACAAAAAAAAATGCACATTAGCCGAAACTAAGGGTTTAATTCGTATTTATGGAAACAGGCAAGAAGAATATGATGGAACTATTAAAAAAAAGCGTTTTTAGGAATCAGTTTTAACTGATCTAGAGGCTATAAACATTTTAGTAAGTAAACTTTTCAATCAAATCCAATTGTAATATTTTAATACATACACAAATTACATTTTAGGAGAGTGCCACAACAGCTGAGAACATCGAAGTAAAATGGCAGCGCTATGGAGGACATATAAAATATCAAAAAATCGAGGCAGTAGCCGAAGCTCGTTACGATTTCTTTTTTCGAATCTGATGGAAGGGTTATTCAACACTCGCCCAACGATTACTTCTTCACACTCCAGGTCCGTCGGTCTAACTAGTGAGCGAATTGAGCCTGTTCGTGCACAAATCCCAAACGGGTTATCTCAATTACCTTAGAGCGACCATGATGACCTATTAAATGTAGAGACTGATACACCATCTCTTCAGCCTAAAAAAAACGCAAAAGTAATAGTGGCAAGCTTCACGGCATAAAAATGAAGTATTACGAGGAAAAAATAAAAAGTTCGCAGAATAAAACAAAATCTTCGGAAAAACGAACGAAGCTGCTAGAAGATTACATAAAAAATAAGGAGATAATTAAAGAGGAACGTCACAAAGAAATTATTACCGCAATAAGAAACAGCGAATATTAATTTTTTTTATGTACATATTTATTTGTTTATTTATTAACCAACGAAGTTTTATATGAAAATTTCATATTTGAGTTTTATTATTAATCAGTGTCAGGAAACATTTCTTCTAACAGTTCTTGCCTTCGATTGGTATTTTTTTCAATGATCAGACTTTCTTCAATCATACAGATGTTACATCGATTTCTCCGCCTGCCTCCATAAAATCATTTTTATCGATACCTGTATTATGAAGTACTCATCCCGCAATTGTACAATTTACAACAAAATCTATCGAAATATCTTCATATTTTGTTAATCTTCTGAATTTATTTTTTAAAAGTTTCAAACGCATGGTCCACTGCCACCCGCGTCGCAGAGTGTCTTTTAATAAAATGTTTCTGGGAATCAGAAAGATTACCCAGGTCCCTAAACGGCGGAATTAGCCAATTAAAACACGGATATTCTAAATCCCCCAATATGACACGTCGATCATGAATCAAAGAGTGTTGATTTTCACTGCACCTCTTATAGACCTCTGTTTTCTTTAACATGCGACCATCAAGCATGCTACCTGGCTCCCAAACATGGATGTCATAAAATTTAGAATCTGGTCCAACGACATCTTGTAGGAAAATACTATAATATTTTTTTGATTATAATAATCGATAGAATTTATTTGTGGTTTAGGGATTTGTATATTACTCCCTTCAATAGTCCCCAGTATATGATGGAATAATCCCTTCATCTGAACAAATTTATTTTCAATGGCTTCTTGATCTGCTTGTTCTTTTGGCCATTTAATATAGAAATGTGCGCAATGAACCAGCCAATGTGTATCGGTAATATCAAATAGATCTGATATTTCGCTTAATGTGTCCGTGTTAGACAAATACCATAGCGTTCCAAAATTCTTTTTTCTGCAATGATTTCTTGCATACCACCTCTATTGTGCCTTGTCATTGAATTTTTGTATTGGTCTGAAAAATATTAAAATTAAAAGCTAAATTGTTAAAGTATTATTGTTTTTATATTACCTAGTAATGAGTATGTAATTGATCGTTTTAGTCGAAAATGACTAACAAATTCCTTTTCACTATAGTTTTCTATAGAAGCCATGAAATTTTTGAGCTTCACTCGTTTCACTTTAGGTACATCTTCTTCTGACGAGCTGGAAGATGAATCCGACTGGATCCATATCATCTCTTTGATATCTTCTATGCTTGAGTCTGAGTCTGATGAATTAGCCAACTTAAAATATAAATATTTAATTTTTAATTTAATATGTTCCGAAGATTGTAAGAGAATTCAATCCAGTTTCGAACTGATGAACTTATGATTATGAAAAAATCAATCCTCTCATCAGGCCGCGGCGACTGGAAGATAGAAATTACAAGAATTAATTAACATTCAACAAAAATTAAAAAGTAATATAAATATTTAATTATAAATACATACTTATATTACAAATATAGCATTTTTCAATTTTACCTCAATTATACTGTGTCTGTTGAAGCAACAGTATGATGAAATTCACCTAAAAAGAAAAAAGGGAAGTCTATTAGCATCAACACATAAAATATTAATCATACTTTGTTGTATTTGTAATTTCCCATTTGAAATCGATTATTTCTATTGTATACAAACCCAATCAAAATCTGAAATCAAATAATTGTATTAAAATTAAATTTATAAACTTGTCAATTTAGAATTATATACTTATCTTGATCACATTAATTTATTCGCATCAAATAAGGCACTTGAATTAATTAGATTTTAATTTAATTGAATTTGTAAAGCTCTTCCTTTTATTTGTTTACATTATATTTAATGACATTTTAATTATCTAAATTTATAATTTGCAAATGTTGTGTAGAATTTCGGCCATCTGCCTTTAAGCATAAAAAGTTAAAAACCAAAAATGTATTATACCATATATTATATCTAATGCTGTTGTGTAGAGTCTTGGCTATCTGCCATTGAGTATAAAACTAAATTTTTGGTATAATAAGAAAAAGCGCTTAGTCATTAAGAGTTAATTTTGTTGTAAAAAATAAAATAATAAAAAACTCTCTTACTTACCAACCATCAAGGCGTAAACATCTACACAAAATAATAAAACCTTAAATTTAAAATTTGGAATTTTGGATAAATTTATTACATAAAAATAAATTGAATTATTAATAGAACCAATAAAGTTATTGCACCTTCTTTTGTACCGGGTTTATTTATTGTTCGTGGTACCCGAAACCTTGGTACGAAAACATTGGTCCTTCGAGCCGGATATCTGCCTGATTTATCGCCATACGAGGAAGCAGATAAAATATATTGAAACCGGATATTATCCAGAATCTGTGAGCTGTGGAAATCCAGATATTCAACAAAATCAACCCTGCTGAGTCAACCGCATGGAGAGTAAAAACCGCAAGTATAAATTATCCTATTAAAACTTTATATTGAATAAATAATAAAAAGCAAAGATAAGCGTATTTTATTCATAAATTTAAATAAATTCATTATAAATCTGGTTAAAAGACTTTCTCGTATACTTGCGAATACTCGTTCCATCGGTATATAAGTGAAAATTGATAAAGTGATAGTGAAAAGTGAACTTAAATTACAAAACAAAATGTCCGATATCGCGGCCTTGAAGAAAAGAAGAGCCTATATCAAAGGAAGCTTGACCAAACTATTAAATTATATTAACACCATAAGCACTTCCACCAACATCGAAGACATAAAAGTGCGATTGAGCAACACTGAGCGCTACAGGAATGAATTCATGGAGATCGAAAATAAAATAGTTACTTTAGATAATAACGAGGATTTAGATACGGACTTTGAAGATAATTATTACAGAGCAGTGGCAGGATTGAGCCTTGCCTTAAGAACCAAGATCGAACCACCTGTATCGCTTAATGATACAATGATCGAAGCTTCGATGGCAGGAGCTCACGCGGAGGTAAAATTGCCAAAAATAAGCATCCCATGTTTCTCCGGAGATTACACTGAATGGCAGTCATTCCACGACTTATTCTGTTCAACAATACACGATAACCACAGATTAACTCCGTCGCAGAAATTGCAATATTTGAAGGGATCATTAAAGGGTGAAGCGTCCGGTCTTTTGAAGCATTTTAGCATTACGGATGCTAACTACATAGAAGCATTCAAAAAACTAAGAGAACGATATGACCGCAAAAAACATACCATTCAAGCGTTCATAAAAAATTTTATGTGTCAACCTTCTGTAACAACGGCAAATAGTATGAATGTAAGGCGTCTACTGGATACGTCAGATGAAATAATCCGAGGTTTGAAGGCATTGGGAGACGAAGCAGAGTCAAGAGACCATTGGCTAATTCACATTATGGTTAATAAGTTAGACGATGAAACCAATAATTTACGGGCACAAGCTTCTGCAGAATACAATCTTCCAACGTTAAAGCAATTCTTTGAATTCCTCAGTAGACGAATCGACGCACTTGAATGCTTGAAAGGTCAAAACAAACGTTTTCAATTAACATCAAATCATATAAAACCGGCGATCAAAAGCCATACCGCATCAAGCAGTCTAGTCGAACCGTGTTCAATATGTCCAACCGAACACCACAAACTTTTCGAATGTGTAAAATTCAAAGAAATGACCGTAAATGAAAGAAAATCTTTGCTAATAAATGAAAACCGATGTTTCAACTGCTTCAACAACAACCATAATGTGTACAACTGCAAATCGAGATTCCGGTGCAAGCAATGCAATAGAAAACACCATAGTCTACTCCATGAAGATGTAGCCACAAAATCAGCAACCAACTGCAACCAAACTGAAGCTAAGACATTAAACTACACTACCAATACCCAAGTAGGAGATTCACTATTACCCACCGCTTTGGTACGTGTACTTGATGGGCTGCAGCAAAACCAATTATGTCGAGTGTTACTGGATTCCGGATCACAAGGTTCATTCATCACGGAGAGATGTGCACAAAAACTCCAATTAAAGAGAAGCAGCGCCAAACTAGCTATATCAGGCATCGGAGCCATCACAAACGGTTATACGAGAGGAGCAGTATCGTTAGAAATAACCCCATGGAATAAAACCGAACCAAGTTTCCACGTAGAGGCCTTCGTATTCCCTAAACTGACCACCAAACAAAGGGCAATTTCCGAGTCTATTAACCTAAAAGAAATTAAGCAGTATGAATTGGCGGATCCACACTTTTACAACGGAGCAGATATCGACATTATAATAGGAGCAGATAGTTTCTTTGAAATGCTGACCTATGGAAAGATTGTCACCAAAAACCAATTGATCATGCAGAACACACTTCTAGGATGGGTAATTGCGGGAAAAGCAAGTGAAGTGCGGCCAAAACAATCATTTACCATTACTATCGACAACGTAGAGAATGATCTCGAGAATTTATTAAGAAGATCCTGGGAGATTGAAAATATAGAAGTGACCCGACCTCATTTATCCCAGGAAGAACAATTATGTGAGAAATGTTTCGATGATACCAAAACGATAGACGAATCTGGTCGAATAAAGGTTGGATTACCATTCAAAATAGCCCCGTCTGTCTTAGGCTGTTCTTATCCCAAAGCGGTGCAGAGAATGCATTCTATTGAAAGAAGATTCGCAAGAGATCATGAATTTGCAGCGTTGTACAAAGCTTTCATGATAGAATATTTTAATCTGGGACACATGAAGGAAGTAGACAATGATTTCACAAACAACTATGAAAGCACCTATTATCTACCACATCACGGCGTCATCAAAGTCAAAGACAAAACAACAAAATTAAGGGTTGTTTTTGATGGCTCTGCGACAACCACTACAGGAAAATCGCTGAATGACTGCTTGGCAGTTGAACCGACCATACAATCAAGTCTCTATGAAATCTTGTCTCGTTTTAGGAAGTACAAAGTAGCGATCACAGCCGATATTGAAAAAATGTATCGCCAAATTCGTATAAGAGAAGCTGACACCAGATTTCAACGAATCATATGGAGAGAAGAGCCGAACAAACCATTCACCACATATGAATTGCAAACTGTAACCTACGGAACAGCGAGTGCCAGCTATTTGGCCACTCGGGCAGTAATCGAAGCAGCTAATAAATATAACGAAGAGTACCCACAAACAGTCAATCGCATTAAAACTGATATGTACATCGACGATTTAATGACCGGAGCCGACACATTAAATGAAGCTATCAATATTAAAAACCAAACCAACTTTATACTGGGAAAGTCAGGGTTCCAACTTCATAAGTGGTTGTCCAACGAAGGTGTACTAAATGATGCCTTAGAACCTGGTACTAAAGCAAACATTTTAGAAATAGAAAAATCTTCCCGCGACTCAACTAAAGTATTGGGATTGCATTGGAATCCAATAAAGGATACCTTTCAATTCGAAGTCAGCTTAAATGATCAAGCTACTACAACTAAACGAGGAATCCTGTCTGAAGCTAGTCGTTTGTTCGATCCCTTAGGTCGGCTGGCTCCCATAACAATCAACATAAAGGTATTTATCCAATCATTGTGGGCAGAACACCTAAGCTGGGACGATCAATTACCACCTAATTTATTAAACCAATGGTCAAAATTAAGAGATAACCTAGTAAAATATCGAATTATCGCGGTACCTAAACACGAATTCCGAAAGTAAAATCGTTCTACACGGATTTTCAGACGCTTCGAAACAAGCATACTCGGCTGTTGTATACGGCAAAATAACACAACTAAACGGAGATTCTGTCGTTAAATTACTGTCGGCAAAAACCATAGTTGCACCAGTGAAGCAATTGTCGATCCCACGCTTAGAACTTTGTGGTGCTTTACTCCTCAGCAGACTTCTTTTAAGTGTTAAGCAAGCATTAAAATCTGAAATTTCAGAAATAGTAGCATGGACCGACTCCACCATAGTATTGGATTGGCTATCGGCACACCCAAATAAATGGAATACATTTGTTGGCAATAGAACCGGAGAAATACTTACCAATTTTAACAGGTCGCAATGGAGACACGTGGACACCAAAGATAATCCGGCCGATTGTGCGTCTAGGGGAATGGAACCTGAAAAATTAGAAAAATTCGCGTTGTGGTGGAATGGACCAAAGTGGTTAGTAGATTCACTGAACTGGCCAATAAATATTATAAATCATCCTATTACACGAGAAGATAGTCGTTGTCAATCAATGTCCGTTCAAATACCCCAAAACACCCTAATAGATGATCTCGTCGAGAAGAATTCCAGTTTCAGAAAAATAATCCGGATTCTGGCCTATGTAGTTCGCTTTATCAACATAAGACTTAAGCAAGTACCAAAAACCTCCATTCTGCCAATTCTACTAAGTTCCGATTTACAAAAATCCCGGTGCCTTGTCTTTGGGCACATTCAGCGTAAGCACTTCGAGTTGGAAATTGGACTAATAGCGGCGAACAAAGATCTACCAAAATCAAGCAAACTGAAGTACCTCAATCCATACCTGGATGATTCAGGCCTACTAAGAGTCGGGGGCAGAATAAAAAATGCTGCCGTTACGTACGATATAAAACATCCGATTATATTACCTGCAAATGAAAATTTAACGGAGCTCATTGTAAGGGAACATCACCTTAAGCATCTACACGCTGGGCAAACCCTGATGATGGCAACGTTGCGTAACAGTTATTGGATCATTGGCTGCAGAAATTTAATTAAAAAAATTGTCCATAGCTGCGTGACATGTGTAAAATACAGGGCAAAGGAATTAAACCAAATCATGGGTGATCTTCCCATACCAAGAGTGGAACTAGTTAGACCATTCCATAAAGTTGGAGTGGATTATGCAGGTCCTTTCACAACACATTTGAGGAGAGGAAGAGGACAAAAATCATATAAAAGCTACGTATGCATATTTTTATGTCTGGCCACCAAAGCAGTACACATTGAATTGGTTTCCGAACTTACCACAGACGCGTACATAGCTGCACTTCGTAGATTTATAGCCCGTAGAGGAATATGCAAGAAAATTCAAAGTGATAATGGAACTAACTTCATTGGAGCACGCAATCATTTATACCAGTTTTTCCATTTTCTAAGACAAAATGCTAACCTCTATTCTGATTTTTTATTGACAGATCAAATTGAATTCAAGTTTATTCCACTCAGCTCGCCACATTTTGGCGGATTATGGGAAGCTGCCGTTAAAAGTGTCAAATACCATCTCAGAAGAGTTATCAATGGCCATATACTTACCATGGAGGAAATGTCAACTCTATTGACCGAGATAGAGGCAATGATGAATTCCAGACCAATTTGCGTATTGTCAGGCGATGACTTGGACTACTTGACTCCTGGCCATTTTTTAATTGGTCGACCAACTACCCAACTTCCCAGTGAGAATCTGAATGAAGTAAAGATGTCAAAATTATCCAGATGGCAGATAATAACCAAGATGAACCAACACATCTGGAAGCGTTGGCATCTGGAATATTTGACGAGTTTACAGCATCGGAATAAATGGCACAGACAACAAGGTAATATTAAAGTTGGAGACGTTGTTGTCGTCAAGGATAATAATCTACCTACGTCTAAATGGTTGTTGGGCAAGATAATTGAAGTACACCCCGGTGCAGACAACAACATAAGAGTATTTACACTAAAAACTAAATTTGGAAACATAAGACGTCCAATTCATAAATTGTGTTTACTCCCAGTGGGTTGAATCATCCGATTCAAGGCGGCCGGTATGTTGAAGCAACAGTATGATGAAATTCACCTAAAAAGAAAAAAAGGGAAGTCTATTAGCATCAACACATAAAATATTAATCATACTTTGTTGTATTTGTAATTTCCCATTTGAAATCGATTATTTCTATTGTATACAAACCCAATCAAAATCTGAAATCAAATAATTGTATTAAAATTAAATTTATAAACTTGTCAATTTAGAATTATATACTTATCTTGATCACATTAATTTATTCGCATCAAATAAGGCACTTGAATTAATTAGATTTTAATTTAATTGAATTTGTAAAGCTCTTCCTTTTATTTGTTTACATTATATTTAATGACATTTTAATTATCTAAATTTATAATTTGCAAATGTTGTGTAGAATTTCGGCCATCTGCCTTTAAGCATAAAAAGTTAAAAACCAAAAATGTATTATACCATATATTATATCTAATGCTGTTGTGTAGAGTCTTGGCTATCTGCCATTGAGTATAAAACTAAATTTTTGGTATAATAAGAAAAAGCGCTTAGTCATTAAGAGTTAATTTTGTTGTAAAAAATAAAATAATAAAAAACTCTCTTACTTACCAACCATCAAGGCGTAAACATCTACACAAAATAATAAAACCTTAAATTTAAAATTTGGAATTTTGGATAAATTTATTACATAAAAATAAATTGAATTATTAATAGAACCAATAAAGTTATTGCACCTTCTTTTGTACCGGGTTTATTTATTGTTCGTGGTACCCGAAACCTTGGTACGAAAACAGTGTCTTATCAGTTATGTATAACTAATGCTAAGATATTACATACAACAGTTAACGTAGAACGTACAATAGAAAGGTACACAAGAGTTTAATTTATCAAATATCCAGTAATATTATATATTTACTTTCCGGTTTTGGATTCAATTTTAATTGGAAACAATTGAAAAGAACGAATATAGTTAAAACTCTTTTAATTTTTATATTTCTTTATTTTGCGACAGAAAACAAGACACTATCAGCGATCAATCAAATTTTGCAGACTTCTGATTATTCTAAAAACTAACGACCGTTCTGTTGCGTGGTTACTACACTATATTCAATTTTTGCTTAAAATTAAGACCGTTGCGGTCGTGCTCACTTAACAGACTATTTTAATTAATAATAATATTTTTGTTTTATTAATTATTAATTATTTTATAAAATAGTTGTTTTGGAATGCGAGTTAATGTAGATTAATTAGCTCGCTGTTATTTGGATTCGACAACATGAGTTTGTTGAATTAGTTGTTGATGGTCGAAGTGATTGTGCGTTATTTCTTCAGTGTTTGTTCCTTCATAACACAGGGTGCGCCCGTATTGGCGGTTTTTTGACGTGATATTGTATGTATAAATCTCCTAAACAAAGGCCCCTAGGCCAGAAAACAGGTGAAAGAAATTTGCTCAAGAAAGTTGCGTTTAAACTAACTTTAAAAAACAGAAAAGATAGCTTCGGCTTGTCGCTTACAGCAGTATCCACATCGTTCAGATTTTTCAATTTCGACTTTAAATAATCGACTATTGCACTTTGCCCTATATATTGATTAAGTACATTAATTTATAGAAATTAATTATTTGGATTGAAGAGTTGGAATAAGTTTTCCAACACCAATAACTTCTGAAGTGGATCTTCCATTGTCGGGATTGGTACCCGATATTACGTGTCCTGCTATAATTCAACAACTTAAAAATTGATACCAAAAATACTGTTTAGGAAAGCAAATATTTGTTCATCAAAAGTTTGATTTGCTTTCTTTTCAAATTTAATCCTATTGTCATTATCCTGTAGATATTTCGAGATGATTCGGGAGATATTACCTCACAATCGAGTTCTGTTAAAAAATCAAAAATCTACGACCGTATTTATAAATATTACTTCATAATAGCATAACTTGAAGAACAATATAATCTTGACAGTCCACTTATTATTGTTTCTATAAAATATGATATACATATATGAGTATGTACCGGAATGTTGTCCGATTTTTATTTTTAAATTTAGTATCAATCAAACCAAATAAACATTTTTTCCCTGATGTTTGTTTCTTCATAATACCATTCGTACGTACAGTAACCCGTTACGGATAATTAACCTCGATTAATTGCAATAATGTTAAATTATAAATAGCTCTAGCTTGTGGGATGCGTTATAATTAATAACACTACTTATAAATACGTTTGCTTTAAAAGTCTAGTATTAACCTGTTTAGCTTGAATAAATTATTTATTTATTTTTATTTGAAATGTTGTGATTGACATTGACATTGTAGTTAAATGTAGTCTCGGTACCAATTTTTGAATTAGTGTAATACAATATGATATGCCAACGGGAATTGATAAATAGGTACACAGCATTAGCACGATCATTTAATTGTGATCATTTATAAGAATCATGTCATGGATTGTCGGAAATATAAGTATTGCGATTGATTCATAAATATAAATGCATAAAACAGGTTAATTGTTTTGTATATCTAATAAATGGAATATTGATCCTCGAGGTATTCGGCTGGGTAGATTTATCCATAAACTGAATTTACAAAAAAACTTATTATTGCAGTGTATATACCAAAAAACCGATAGAGACTGATATCTACTATTACTGCTTCTTTATTAAGTCTTTTCGAAACGTACTTATACGCTTACTGGTGAATGTTGTGGGTTAGCCCAACGAACGATTTTACTCACAATCGCTTAATGCCCGAAAAAGTTTACTGTAGCTAATTAATTTTATAGTCAGCTATGCAAACGGAACTTGGAAACGCGCGTGGTAAGAAACTCTCACAATCATGGTATTAGTTATCTGACGTTAGTATTAGTTACAAGACCGATCGAAGGGACCAGCCATTCGTTAACTGTTACATCAAGTGCCTGCTAGAGACATTTATTAAAAATAATTCCACATTTATTGAAGATATTTCGTCAGCGGAAGTTCGTACAACATTCCTTGCAAAAATTACTTCTTATTTATATGGCCGACCCCAGCGACCTGCCATTTGATAATTTTTACATGGAGTATTCAAGAAAAATCATTTGACGTTGGGACTTTTGAACGTTGATCAATGTATATGCCATTAGAGAGTATTTTCCATTATCCGTTAGGGAGTGACAATTAAGACGTGTGGTCGCATTGCTCTCTATATAGTTCAAAATCCCAACCTAACATTTAACACTACTAATTTTTATAAGAATAAAACCCACCAATACACTTAAATCTTAATATTTATCTGAGACTGAGTTGAACTCATAGAAGTTTGTTTACAACCTAGGTATAACAAATTACAAATGATCGTTGTCCTCATTCGGTTTTGCTTGTCTCTTACTTTTTCATTTCGGCCTCAATACTTTCTATGACTACACTACACTTTCGAACAGTCAACTCAAAATAAATTACAGAAATCTATCATTTTTTCCTCCCTTTCAATTCTAGTGTTACTTTGACTTCACACACTAACTATTCTAGAACTGTTTTTTCCTAACAAAATACCGCTAAAGACCAACAAAAATTATTTGTTTTTAACACATAATCAAAATTAGTATAGAGCCACCTATTAGAATTTTTTAAACTAAAATCCCTCTGCCGTTAAATTTTATGCGTAAGTGCTTCGAAAAACTACACTATCATTTGAGCATTAGTAGTTGCGAGTAGACACAAGTACTTGTGAGTAGTTTGCTCATGGCAATGGAACACGCTTATTCTCTTTTGTTATCGATATTTAGGCGTATTATTTGTATTACCACCACATACCAAAATGAAACATGTTTTTTTTACAGTCATCTTAAATCTAATGGTTTGTTATCAAGCTACATTTTGGGCAAATCTGTCGTACCTAAGGGTTCTACGATGGATCCTCTCGTATTTATCATTTTCATTAATGATTGAAAGCCATTCTTTGAGTGAGTCCAAATAAGTCTGTTGTTTTCCATGATGAGGCTCCAGTTTTATAAATCTTAGCCGGATCGCGCCATTTACAATATTAAAGTTCCTAAGTTCCTCTTCTTGTGTCTTGGTTATTTGCTTTCTCACTTGTGCTCTAATTTCTTCTCTCTTTTTCTCTTCTATAAATTCGTTAGAATATCGTCGGATATTGGATCATCATTTTAATACCGAACATAACTTCAAATCGTGTTTTGCTAATGCTACACTACTAGATACGGTTTATAAATCTTTGCACGCAGTTAACATATTTAAACCATTTACCTGGGTCTTCGGTGGAAAGTGTTGACACTGCGGCGATTATTGTTGCGTTCACTCGTTCAACTTGCCCGTTTCATCTTGGTACACCAGCTGTTATTTAAATATGACCAATGTTGCAGTGTCGCTTATAGAGCAATACTCATCAAACTGGCTGGAAGTAAATGCTGTGTCTTTGTCGGTTATCTACATCTTGGATTGCCAAACAAAGCTTTTTGCACCTCCATTCTCTGTATCACTTCCTCCACAGATATCTGCAATGCAAAATATAAAGTTAAAGTTTTTGGCTGTACTGGCCACCATCTTCAGCATACCTGCATAACTGATTTCCTTCCCTTCCTTTGTCTTTATAAAGAATTCCTCATACTACTGAAAAGGTTTTGTATGGACCATACTCCAAAATCCTCCTCATCATATGTATGTACGTTATCATCATTATTTTCCGCATTCTCTGGCAAATGTCTTCTTGCTGTAATAATACTGGCTAAAATGCTTTGGCAGAATTATCTTTCTAAAGTAAGAATCCCCGTTTTTAAATTTTGATGCGTCACTATACAATTCAATAACAGCTGAAGGTCTGTAAATATTAAAAACAGGTTGATTAATCAAAATTATTTTCAAACTGCTGAACTCATTTTTGTGATTCTCCAAATTCGAACTTTTGGTTTTGACTCAGTAAATTTGTTAATAATGGTCAAGCAATACTGAATAATCGGGATTAAATTTCTAAAAATACTAATTTCTAACTCTGTACACGGCCGAAACTGCACACAATCCAAACGGTACTCTATTCAATTCATATTGCCCCAAATGAGTAACAAACGCGGTGCATTTTTCGCTTTCCTCTTCCACTGATACGTCAAACAATTGTAGCGGTTCACTACTACAAATAAAACATATCAACAAATATTTTTACTACACGAAATGGTTTTTCCACAAAATGTATCAAACACTTACAATTTGAACGGCAAATACATTTCCATTGAGAATTCGTATTTATAAATCAATCAGCGCGCCATCTCAATTCTGTCAGCAAAAGCTCTCCGTCGAAAACAAAGTCACTTTACACTTTTATTTCTACATTTATTTAATGCAGTGTGCCAAAACCAACAAAAATGTTTAAACAAGCCATATTGTATCTATGTCACGTCACGCACATACTATTAAATCCAAATCCTACTATTTGTATAAGTGTTAGAGATATTTTCTATTATTTTTGTTACAAACTACAATTTAATATCGACGCATGTAAAGAATTTCGCGCCTGGTTGTTTTACAACAATTAGAAAGTAAGTAATAATTTAAATACATTTTTATTAATTTAAAAAAATTTAATATGTGCCACAAACCATTAAAAAGAGACAAAAAGATTTTATATAACAAAACACAATATTTTGGTTTTGTCACTTTCTTTAACGTGATATTTATTTTATTTGTAAAATGAAATTATGATCGTTTCGGATGTTACCAGAGCCTTCTAGAGTATAGAGCCATAATCTTAATGACGTATTTTTTAGAAGCTTTTTTAGTGGTATAACTTTTCACTGATTCCCATAGGAATCCATAGTAAAAATGGCGTTTTTTAGCTTCAAGTTTTTCAATGAAAAAAACATAAATATTATAAAATGTTTATATAAAAGTTTTCTACATATCTTTAACAACAATATACAAGAAGGCCATATTGGTATTAAGTAAATATTAGTTGCAGAAATATTAAAATTAAATTTTTTCTAAAATATATTTTTTCGAACTTTCATTGTGAAAAATACATCAAAGTTGGCTCTGACGAATTAAATTAATACTTGCCAAATTTATCTTTAGTTTTACTAGTGTACGTAAGATGTCTAAATGGTTACAGAAAAATACGAAAAAAAGTTATTTAACCCCGAAATTAACAAACGTTCCTATATTTTTTGAATTTGTTTTGCTTTTCCTCCAATTTTTGAACTTGAAATTTCCCCAGGTGGTAATTTTTGGTACGATTTTTACAAATTTTCACGGCCATCACTGCCATCTATGTAATGTATATTGACTTGATGACCAACGAATCGTAGTAAGCTTTTATTTTAATTTGACCAGAATGCTGTTGTTATGAAATTTTTCTTATATTTTGGTTTAAATAAATCAATTATCACAAGAAAATGAAAACGATTTACTTCAACGACATTCATATATGTTGAAATTCAAACATTTATGAAAGTATTTCAGAAATCAGAATTAAGAATTTGTAAAGTTTTCATTTAAAAATTTGACTTAGGAAAAAAAGTGATTTCCCATATGTTTTGTGTGTTTTACTATGAAAAGTTCCCTTTTTTCCTCGTTTCTAATTCCCTTATAAAAGCTCAGATTTTTTGATTATGGCTCTATAAAATACAGGGTGCTCTGATGTTACTGCTTTATCAAATTTCTAACAAACACTCTCTTGATTGTTTGTTACAAATTTGATAAAGGAGTAATATCCGAAAGGATAGTAGTTTCATCTTCAAATAAACTAAATATCACGTTAAAGAAAGTGACAAAACCAAAATATTGTGTTTTATTATATAAAATCTTTTTGTTTGTGATATTAGTCCACGAGTAAACAACAAATGTTACAAAAAAAAAAACGAGACAATTTATGTTGCAGACAATCAACAGGTACATGCGGAATATTCCGACGTAGCCGATTTTTTTTTATTTGAAGACAACTTATATCCTAGACATACTGAGGCTTAATAAATCCAATTTAGCTAAACTAGGAAGAAATTGGACATATTGTTGTTTTCGTAAAAAACCAACATAAATTACCCCAAAAATTAAATAAACATAAAAAGAAAATTGATACGAAATAAAATAAATTATAGACTAATTTTCCTAACAGATAATTAAAATAAATAAAACCGATTCTTAACCGTTATAAAAAATTAAATTCATAAGCAAAATAAAATAAGAATATCAATAAATTAAAAAATATAAAAATATATTTTCTAATCCTTTTTCTTTAACATATAATAAAAATAAAATAAAATCAATTCCTAAAAAGTAATAAAAAATAAAAAATTGATAAGAAAAATGAAATAGAGTAAGAATATAGATAACATAGGTTAGGTTAGGTTAGGTTGGAGTGGCTGCTTACGCACATCTGCGTACGCGATAACTCCAATACCCTCTCTCTCCAATTCAAGTAGTAACCCGTTTACCACTATGTTCCAGAGAAGATGGGACAGAACCCCCCCCCTGCGGAGTTCCCCTAGTTACTCGCCTCTTGAAGGTGGAGTCCCCCAACTTCGAGCTAACAATCCTGCTTCCCAGCATATAATTGATTAACCCTATCAGAGGAACGTCCACCTCCAAAAATGACAATCCCTCCTTGATTGCCTCCGCTTTCACATTATTAAAGGCGCCTTCTATATCCAGGAAGGCCACCAAACAGAATTCCTTCGAATTAATCGATTTCTCAATCGTAGACACCAAGGCGTGCAGAGCCGTGTCCACAGATCTACTCTTTGTGTACGCATGCTGAGACGATGCCCACTTCCTGGCACCTATTTTATCTCTGATGTATACATCCAGCAGCCTTTCCAAGGTTTTCAAAAGAAAGGATGATAGAGTTATTGGTCTTAGGTCCTTAGGATAGACATGTGAGCTTTTCCCCGCTTTCGGTATGAACACCACATTGACCTCCGTCCAGTACCTAGGAATATAGCCCAGCTTCAAACACCCTTTGAATATAGCTTCCAGGTAAGGAAGAATAATTACTGAGTTGTTTTGAAGTTCCGCTGGTATAATTTGATCCGGACCAGCCGATTTAAATGGTTTAAAACCCCTCAGTGCCCATAGGATCCGTTTTCTGGTTACGATATCCTCTGTGGTTACTGACAGTGATTCCTGATGATTACTACGCACCAACAGGTCTTCAAAGCTCCCTGGGAAGTGTGTCTCGAAGAGAAGCTCCAGAGATTCTCCACTAGAAGCTGTCCAAGATCCGTCCGGTTTTATCAAAAAACTAGGACTAGATGTACTTTTGGAAAGAATCTTCCTAAGGCGGGAGGTTTCGGATACCTCTTCCATATTATCACAGAAGATTCTCCAAGACCTCCTTTGTGCCTTTCTTAATTCTTTCTTATAAGTTCCGAGTTTCTCCTTATAGGAGTCCCAATCCTGAGCCTCCCTTGTATTTTTGGCTCTATTAAAGGCTATCCTACAAGCCTTTCGATAGGTTCCCAGTTCCCTGGACCACCATACCGGTTTTTGCCTACCCCTAGGCTTAGCCAGTGGGCAGGCAGCGCGAAAGGATCGGTTGCATGCGCTAGTAACGCTAGCCACCATGTCCTCCAGCTCCCCAACGGTCGTCGGGGGCTCCATAGCCCTCGTCGGTAACATTTCCTCCAATAATTCCCCATATTTGCTCCAGTTGGTCCTTCTAGGGTTCCTGAAGGCTTCCCGGGTAGCAGGGTGAATATCGAGGCTATAGGTTAAATATCGATGATCAGAAAAGGAGTGTTCCTTATCCACCCTCCAATTTTTAACCATATGAAGAATATTATTTGAGGCAAGGGTCACGTCTAGAACCTCCTGCCTGTTACTAGTAATAAATGTGGGTTCCCGCCCAATATTACACACTGAAAGGTTAGTACTCATCAAATAATCAAAAAGCGACTCACCTCTTTCATTAATGTCTGTGCTTCCCCAGATAGTGTGATGCGCATTAGCATCCACTCCCAGTACCACACCTACCTTTGATTGTTCCGCTTTACGGATCAGCTCCTCCAGGTTATCCGGAGGAACCTCCTTCTCCCGGTCCATGTAGGCAATAAAATCGGTCCATAGATAACATAAAAAACATAATTTCTAAATCTTTTTTTTTTTAACAGATAATTAAAATAAAATAAATCCCTAATTATAAATAAAAAATTAAAAATTGATAAGAAAAATCAATAAAACTAAAATAAAAATCAAGGAACATAAAAATCTATTTCCTAACCCTTTTTTGTAACATATAATAAAAAATCCTTCCTCACAAAAGAAAAAATCAAGGACAAAAACAAAATAATATAAATATATCACAAAAAACTCAAAAAGAGGTTAGTTGAAGTTATGTTTTAGTTGTATAAAGCGGTAACCATACTTGGAATAAGAAAAATAAAAAAAATAAGAATTTGAGCTTTTCTTATTTCACTTTGACATTTCGACTATAGATAACTTAAAAATTTTTAAGTTCAAAGCGAAATATTTTGGTTTGATTTTTTAGTTATTTTAGGAAAAATTATACTAAATTCATTTATATCGTAAAAAATTAATTAATTTACATTATCTGTTTCTAATTAGTGATACACAAACACTCTGCAATGTTTTTTGTTTTAAAAAAATGTAATGTCTCAATTAAATTGGTTTTAGGTTATGTTTCAGTTTTTTTTTTATGTTTTAAATGTATATACAATATAAATACTCAATTATTATAGTCTAATTTAATTCTCAAATACTCTCGTTTTAATTTATTTATTAATAATTAATGAAAATGTTATAATTTCTATTTACAAACTAGTTTTTTATTTCCCGCGTTAAACATTTGTGCAACCTTTTTTAAGTTTCTTAAATTTACACGAAAAATTTCGCTCCTTTTAAGTTTTTTAAGTGACAGCTGAAGTTTCCATTTCCCCTCCAAAAAAAATTTAAGTTTCTTATTTTAAATATGGTCGAATACACACAAATCCCCTTTCTCGCTCTCTTACGTTATTTTTTTTATTTTTCTTATTCTAACTATGGTTCTCGCTTAAGTCAGTTGTGAAAATAATTTAAAAGAGTTGTGTCTACAATTCGAAAACAAAAATCCGTTATTCACATTTTTAAAATTAAAAAATAAAATTAAAACAAATCAGTTGTGAAAATAATTTAAAAGAGTTGTGTTGTAGCCGTTTGTGACTAGATTTAGTTTGACCTAAATCAAGTCGTTACAAAAATTACCTTAAGGGGACATACTACCACGACTTAATCCCGGTGCTCAAATCGGGTAGAGGAATTTGGTCGTGGGGGATGGTAGCTCCCCTTAAGATCTAGTTAAAGTCGTTTTTGAGAAAAAGGTGGTTGATAACAACTAAAGAAAAGGGAAAAATAGGCCAATGAAATAAAAAAAAGCAACGGATCATCCACATGGTTAAAAAAATGTGGCCTATCACTTCGAAATTATTTTTGTTTCGAGGGTGAGAGGAAAACCAGGATGATTTACAGATTCATCTGTAAATCCATAAAAATAAAAAAAAAAACAAAGTTGGCCATCGGCCCCTACCCAAATGTTAGTAAGAATGTAGGTTGTTGGGTGTTGTGGACAGAGGAAGTACAGTGCAAAGCACTTGCCGTCTCCCGTTCCATACGCGACAGTCCATAAACACCCAACAACCGGTGCCCTTTAGTTAGTAATCATCTATATAAATTTTTTTTTTTTTTTGTTATTTATACTTACCACTAAAGAAAGCCGAAAAGAGATAATTCCAAACTCCCGGTTAAAAGAAAAAAAAAATTTAATTTAAAACTTGGATTTATATTTCTACTTATTTTTTTTTTTTTTTTTTTACGTGGAAGAAAACTTCAATCCCACAATCAAAAACAGCAAGAATCTTTATGACCTCCAATAAAATACTGGCGAGGTTTTTATACAATTTTTCTGCTGATTAACCAAAAAAGAAAAATTATTTTCCACATTGATCCATCAACAGAAAAACGCATTCCTACCCCTCCAATACTTTATTGGTTATTAGCGATTATGCGAAAAAAAATTTGCAAACATCCGGCACGTTTTCGTTCAATGTGTAAACACATTGAACTCCCCAAATTACCTACACCAAACAACAAAAAAAAAAAATTAAATTCAATTTGGTTCAAATAGCCGCAGATGAATAAACGCTAAAGAAAACCAAAAAAAATTAAAAGTATTGTACACACGCTTGCCAAAAATAGCGTGTGCAACAACAAAAAGAGAAAAAGGTGTTTACGTTTATTTACTGTAACTTGAGCACACATAAATTCATAATTTAAACGTAAATGAAAATATGATTCATATGGGCAGGCGCCACTAGAATAAATAGAATTTTACGTTAATTTGTTGTACAATCCAATTTGCTACAACTCAACTAACGTAATTAGAATTATAACTGCATCCGGGAATTGTGATTCTAATTTTGGGTTGTTTTTAGAAGAAAATATTTTCAAAGGTGGGATGCAGTTTTCTTAGTTTTTCTTTTCTGATGACAAGCGCCCGTTACAGTGTCTATAATTCAAACACAAAAAATCAGCCATTCACATTTTTAAAATTAAAAAATAAAATTAAAATAAATCAGTTATAAAATTTATTTTGTTTTGAATTATATCTGTTCCATCAAAGAAAACAAAAAGGAAACACAGGTAAGATTTTTAATATTATTATAAATACTAAAACATTAAATAATAAAATAAAGCCTAGTACGGACTTTAGTAAAATGCAATTTTTCATAAACAAATACAGAAGCGAATCGAAAGTGATTCCACTGCGTTTTTAACTTCATGCATGAGAAATGAGAAGCTAAGTTTTGACTTTTTATCATTTGAGTATGTTATCAATACCGTACGAATTTGCATTTTGTTTTCTTTGTTGAATGCTTGTAAACCACTACGCGTTTACTACTGCTGCACCTAATATTAGTTCGACACAAAGTTGTATGTACCATTTTAAACACTTGCGGAGGGTTGTGCAATGTCGGATTAGTCAATGCCAGCTTTCATCTGCGTGTTGCTACTCTGAACAAAATGTGGTGCATGCTTTGTCTAGAGGAGCAGAATATCACGAATATGTTTTCATTTTCACCCGATAAATTTTCTATATATAACTATTGGCTATAGACACTCTGAACTGCTTTCCAGCCATCACAATATAATACCTCTATTCCCTTAGTCGTGTCACTTGTAGCAACAATCAAATTTTGATATAATTTGAAATGATATTTTTGTTACCTCAAATTTTGAAGTGATAGATCAAAATGGAAACAGGCAAAACGTAAGTTTCTGATGTTTTCGACGCATTTTATTACAAATTAATAATTTTCATATTTATGAAAATGTTAAATTTACCAATTGTCAACAATTTGAAACTTAAGTACAACTAATGAAAAAAAAAAATTTAGAAATTGCGAAGGGATTTTATACGTTCGGCAGTTACAAAGAAGAATTTAATTAAAAGTGGAACGGTTTTGTTTCCAAGCTGAACAGCTTAGTTTCTCCATATTATAAATGTAATCTAATCAAATTTATATTTAAATAATAAAATTAGATTATGTTATTTCAGGTGTGGAGTGATCTAAAAATAAAATTTAAAAAATTTTCCTTCAACAAAAAATAAATTGCAGCCACTGGAGGTGGGAGTAATAAACTATATACATTTTTAACTTTAGAGAAGAATGTTTTTTAAAACTTTAAATAGTAGCTTTGGATTGGTTCGTAACACTCCATCGAAGAGCCGGATGATTTAGAATCAAACGAAACGGTTGAGGATGACAATACGAAGGAACCACCTCAAATTGAGAGAAACCACTAATAATGACACCAATACCAAGGAACAATCGAAGAAGACCTTCTTGACGAACATTCACGCTTGACGACCGTCAAGTAATAATTTTCAAGAAGAAGCTGAAAAACATACAAGAAAATTCATGATGTGGAAGGAAATCCAACTCGATAAAAAACGCTGCCGCCAACAAACCCTCGAATACAAATTTAAAACGATCGAATATAAAGAAAGAAAACTGGCGTTAATAGAAAAACGGTCTAATTGATTTCTAATTGATTTTCTTGCTACTTACAATCATAATATTTAGGCTATAAAACCTTTCAGGCAAATTTAATTGTTTCCTTTTCCGTACCTGTTGTAGTCAACCGAAAATACGGGCAAACTTCTTGCTCTAGTATACGCAAAGTTTCACTTTGAATTTTAGAAAAAATTGGTTGAGCCAACCCAGGTATAAATTCGTAGCGGGTAACTTTATTATTGGCGAGACGGAACACGATCTTGTTGTCAATTTTAACTTTTCTTCTATTTTCAATAACAAAAGTTAAAAGCTTCTTTATTTAGCCGAAAGTATTTAATGAATCTGAATGCAATAACATACAAGGTATTAGGCAATTCAATGAATTGGATGCATCCCTAATTTTTCTACGCTTGACAGCCATATTACACGCAATATAGTATCTTCCTTCATCAAACATATCGCTGTAGAAAAATCCTACGCTGCTCATTTTTATTTTTATTAATATAAAATATTTCACCAATTTAAATATGTACTGTAACAAATCCAGAATTGATAATCTGTCATAACAAATTTGGCAAATATTGGGACATTTTTTACTGCTGCCAGATGCGTGTAGTTGATGACATTTGTTTCACATCACTTCGATCCACTAAGAGAATACCAATTTATAGTTGAAGTGACACGACAATTGTCACGCCGAATGAAGTAGCGACTAGCGAATAGGTGTATTAAGGTTGAATTTATACAAATTTTTTAATTTTATATGGAATTTGGCCGGGCTTCCCACAATGAAACTTCACCTGATAAATTTTCTGAGGATAGCTTTTGGCTAGGCGTACTAATTGAAACAATTTCCAGACATGATACATTAAAGGTTGAATTTATAAAATTTTTTCACCTTAATGTGAACGTATTCCTATGGCAAACAGTCACAAACCAAAATGAACCTAAATCCAGCCATAAAATCACTATAAACAAATACCAGTTTATAGGTTGTTTTGACAATTTTTGGTTTTATATGAAATATGTTTCGGCTGGTAACTTTGGTTGAGACAGCCAAGACCCTCTCTGCATTACCGATATTTTGTTGGTTTCGATTAACTTTAACAGGGTAATAATGCTAGTGAACCGGAAGGATCGGGAAATTACAAACAATTTAATTAATACAATATTACACATAACTTTATTTTAAATTATAATATGCATCATTAACCTAGATTTAAATTTCTAATAAATTACTCACTTAAACGCAATCAAGAAAACTAGAATGATTGATAGGAAAAAAGTTCATTGATATTTTCCACCTGTATAAAATAATAATCGATCTTAAATTAAAACTGTCCAGTTAAACCATTTTAAGGTATTTTTTAATCACGGCACTGTACCGTGACACACGGTAAAAAAAACAGGTCTGAAATAAGTAATTATCAAGCGCTAAAATCAAATAAAATAATACAAAGTAAATTGATCAACATGATCTTTTATAGTAAATTAATTTCCACATAATAGGTTAAACTAATTATAAAATGGAACAGTTTTATTAAATAGCAAAGAAAAATTATAGACAATTAAAATATAATTAAATTGTATGGTGTCTAGACACTAAACTACTCAAGAAACATGTAAACTATGCTAGTTTAACTGCGAAAATCATTGTACGTATTTTCAATTCCATAGAATATAATTTTAATAATATAAAATTGTTTTCCTCTCTTTGATATGATACATAACTAAAGAAATACTTTTTTTTATGAATTAAGTCGTTTTAATAAAGTTATACCTACATAAAAAATTAAAAACAAAAAACAAATCGATTTTAATTCAATAATTTTTGATCATTAAATTAAAATTGATCGGAAAAGACAAAAAAAATGTCACTAAAATATCTTAAGACTATTTAAATGTTATCCAAACGACTTGACTTGGCTAAATGAATAAGACAATCAAGTTTATGACCTTGATATTGATCGTAATAATAGTACATTAAATCGTTAAATAGTTTTGTTTCACGCTAAATGTGATAAAAATATTTTTGTAAATGACGATAGGAAATAATTAAACAAAAATTAAAACAGATTGGTAATTGGTTTAACTGAAACTAGTTTATTTAACAACCTTTACTTAATTACGGTGTTTGAGATGATAAGTTTTATAATTATGAACCTAACAATTTGTAATTTATTATTTTTTTTGACTATTCGAGAAAGAAAACACAAGCGCTTTCAAATTTTTTGTTCAGCAACCCGTACTGTATAGCACTGTTTTATATCGTTTTCGATTTGATTGATTAAGTGATCAGGGTGTACGACCAAGCCTAAGCATGACTCCCGGATAAAGGAAAGGTATGTTAGCAACAAAGAATCAACCCGGTTCCATACACCTACTAGTTGATAGTTAGTAAATTTGTTAGTAATATATTCTTGTTTCGGGTTCTTCAAGAATTTAAAATCCTTTATAATAACTATATTAATTTAATTCCATTATATTCAACCAAAACCTAATTTACTTCACCATTAATTTTTTTTTTAAATCATCCCTTAACACCCTTAAATAAATTAAATTCAATTCAGCATCTAAATTAAAGGACAGCATATTAATCACTAACTAAATAACCTGAAATTCAACATGCATAAAAATTTTAATTATAAATTATGAATGTTAAACACTAAATATCTTTTTTTTAAAACTAAAATTCTTAAATCAAAAACCAAAAATCTGAAACCCTATAAAAATTAATTTCCAATTCTTTAGCTTAACTAGCTATTGACTCCAGAAATTAAAGAAATTAATTAACCAAATCAATTAAAATTAACGGTTTATTACTTTATTCTACTTAAGTAGCTCTGCAAAATAGTTTAAATTAATCTGAACATATTACATACTAACAGTTCAACCTTTCCATATTACAAATATGGTGACTGACACGAAGTGTTGCCAACTTCAGACTGTTATTGCTGTCAAACGAGTGATAACAGAGCGCTCAAATTAACACTAATGACAGTTCATTCCATTGTTTACAAGCGTACAGAAGCATTTTAGTGGGAAATAATCAGAAAAAAAGTTATCCGCAATGGAATTCAAGCGTAATAGTGTGATTTCTCTATATTTGGCTAGAAAATCACAGCCGCAGATTGTTAACCATTTAAAACATCTGCATGTGAATAAAATGTTTGTATATCGCACCATAAATAGTTATAACGATACTGGCAGCATTGCAAAACGCCATGGTGGTGGACCGAAACGCACTGCAACATCGCCGTATATCATTCGGAAGGTGAAGGCCAAATTGGCTCGGAATCCGCGCCGTAGCGGCAGAAAAATGGCACATATTGAAAGATCATCTTGGACTAAAGGCCTTGAAATTCCATAAACGCATGGTCTCACCGATGCTCAAAAAAAGTTAGAGTGGAAAGGGTAAAAGGAGTTGTTACGCTTGCACGAAAGTGGCGATTTGCCGAATTTGGTTTTCTCCGATGAGTCACCGTTCGTTATTGAGCAATATGTGAACAAGCAAAACGACCGGATTTACTTGCCCGGCCGTTCTACTGAACATTTGGTCCAACGGATTGCCACTCGAAACCAAGCGCCGCCGATGGTGATGGTTTGGGCCGCTGTAACTGCCGAAAGCCGTTCAGCGCTCGTTTTTTTGTATCGTTGCATCAAGATAAATGCTCTAATTTATCGGGATCATGTGTTGGAGGGAGCGTTGAAGCCTTGGGCACAAAAACATTTCGGCTGCAGAGCCTGGACATTTCAACAGGACTCGGCGTCTAGTCATAAAGCGCGCGTCAATCAAGATTGGCTGAGAAACAACGTTCCGCGGTTCATTTCCACTACCCAATGGCCACCAAATTCACCGGATGCAAATCCGCTAGATTTCTCGGTTTGGGGTATTTTGAATAGCAACGTTGGGACAAAAAAATACCAAAGTGTCGATCATCTCAAGCAAGCGCTTCGCCGGAAATGGGCCAAAATACCGCAGAGCCACTTTCGTGCTGCATGCAATAGCTTTGTCGGCCGTTTGAAGGCCAAAATTGCGGCTAAGGGTGGCCAAATCGAAAACTGCTAATGCAATTCGAAAATTTTAATATTTGTGAACATTTTTTACTTTGATTCAATAAAATTCATCAAAAAATAAAAATTCTGTGGCGTTTTGTTTTGGTAACACTTCGTGTCAGTCACCCTTTAAATTAAATTTAATAAATCGACTATAAAAATAAAATAAACAAATAAATAATGAATAATATTTAAATAAAAAGTCGCGCCTGGTTTCTCATCTCAAAATTTCAATGTATAGAATCCATTCCTAATTATCAATTAAATTCCAACACAAAAATTTTATTTAATTACTTAATTTTTTTAAAATTCTAAAATTCGAATTTAAAATCTAATACCTGAAACCATAAAAGTGTAATTTCCAGCTTTATAAATTAATTAGCTAATTCCAGACATACCTTAAAATCAAATTAAATTCCCACTGCCAAAATAATTTAAAATAGTTAAGAACACATAAAATACTAACAGCTTAAAGTTGCCATACTAAATTATATTAAATAACTCAAATATATGTAAATCAAAAACTATTATTCTCCTATTTGTACCAATTGCAAAAACAATTAGCATAAAATCTATGATTTGACTCGTAAACCAAATTAAAATTAGAACCCATAATTTGTTTAACGAAATTTAAATTCAGATTCAATTTGGTCCAGGAATCCAAAACTTTACCAACCTTGTCCCAAAGAAAATCGCTTGAACAAACTACTATATTGAACCTTAGAAAAAACTCCTTTATTTTTAACGATTAAATAAAGTAAAACAAAAATATAAATTTTATCAACGCATTTCATCTAATAAAAATGGTTTTCAACCCATGCCACTTCATATCTAATTATTTTGTTATGTAAATGCAGTGCCATGAATTCAAAACAACATGGATCTATCTAGAATTACAGTTGCTTTGGATATAACACACAGACACAATATAAATTCCGATAATAACAATTCAACTAAGCCGAAATATGATCACAAGAAAAATAAAAAATTTAGCAATTTTCTTGTTGCAATATACATTTTCCCTTCCCATCATGAGCATATAAAATATTCTATTGTTGCACATTTTATTGTTAGGTTTCCACTTGTTGAGTGAGGTTGTTCAAATTAGTTTTATCTTGGAGGTGCCTTAGTTTGTTGCCATAATACTCTTTTCGCTCTTCCTTTTTTCCTCATAGAATAGTTGTTTCTCTTGATTTTCAAATTTGTCGTTTACAAATTTGTGAACTTCTTTGTCTAATTGCTTCTCGGTCTTTAATGGTACCATTAAGTTAATTTTTTCGTTAGAAGTATCGGTGCATGATCATAGTTTAAATCATTGCTTTCATCTACTTGTACATAATTTACAGATAAGTCCTTTATTATAAAGAATTCAATCAGATCTGGTACTTTGTTTAGATCAGTTGGCCAGTAGGTTGGTTTCCCAGTTATTTACCTCTAGTCGCTGTTAATCTGGAGCCCCGGTGGATATTTTGTCAACTAAAGTTCGAATCACTAGATTGTGAATAATACAAACTGTTCAATAGCTAAAAAAAACAATTAAATATATTCATTTATAAGATATAACATACTTATGTAATTATATTTAACTTAACTTGATGAATTCATCGGTCAGTTTGGAATGCAACAACTAATTCTCTTAATTTGCACTGACCTGGTCTTTACATATAATGATTGACAAAATATTAATTATTTTTTACGTTAATTAATAATAATATCTAATTAATATGATAATGATAAGATTTTTCACCAATATAAACACAAATTACAAATTAACCCTCTAAATGCGATTTGTAAAAAGATGCGATTTCGATACGTAAACGATATTTACTTTTTGCATGATACAAATATATTGACTTCTCTACTCCCGTAGAAACAACTAAAATAAAAATCGTGTGTCCGAATCAAAAGCAGACGGCAACATTTCTGTATAAAAATATGACATTCAGAAATAATTTGTGCTTTGAGTTTCACAGGCTTAGCAGGTACATAAATATTTTCCAATCCAATTTGATTATTAATTTAATACTTATATTTTGTACTCTTGAAGACAGGCAATTTACTGATGGAACTGAAGCAGTGGAGGAGTGTGAAGCCCAATACCATAAACCGGTGGCAATATAAGTGATTGCTTCATCGGCCGATCAGCTTATTAAACTGAAACGAAATGTAAACAAGCAAACTGTATTTCTATTGTAATAATTTTAATTTCATACCTTAATGCATGTGTCCCGCAAGGCAGCATTCTAGGACCAATATTATAAATACTTGTTATATACAGCTGATTTACCCGTAACCAACAAAGTAATAATATCAAAATTTGCCGATGATACGGCCATCATGGCGTCAAACAATAATCCCGAAATTGGCTCAAAAGAGTTACAGAATCATTTAAACAAAATCGCGGAAAGTCTGAAGAAATGGCGAATAAAAGTGAACGAAAACAAATCAACTCACGTCACATTCAAACTGAACAGATGCACCTGCCCACCAGTGAAATTAAACGATAATCATATTGGAAAAAAGCGCAACCAAATAAAAATTACATTCTTCAAAATGTATTGGCTGATGGGAACAAAACCTCAGTTATCATTAGGAATAAAGTTTAACTGTACAAAGCGATAATCAAACCCATATGAAAGTATGGTATTCAATTATGGGGATCAACCAGCGAGCTTCAAATAGAGAACTTGTAACGAGATCATCATGAGGTTAATCCCGGTCAACCTGAATCCGATCCCGTTATCAGAATTACCCCGAAGTCACCACCTGCAGCATCGCGCCGGCTATCGCGCAGTTTGTCGTGGTGGTTTGGTGGTGTCCATTCAAGGTCGAGTTAGCTGCATCTGAGGAATACTTACGTCAATACACAAACATCACACACATGGCCACTCCTGGATCGCGAATAATCAATACATTACGTTTGTGGTACAACCAAATATATACATAATTGCTTTTATTTGTTCCTTAAGGCAAACATTATGGATTTACATAAAAAAAAAAAAATCGAATTATTTCGTAGATATTCCTTGGGTGTTCCGGGTGCATGAATACTGGACATCAGTGGTACCGCAGAGCTCTCCGTACCCAGTATAATGTTCTGAAATGAGTAACAACAAAAAAAAAATCGCAGAAATTCACCAACAGGAAATTAAATCCAGGAATATTACGAGATAACGGAAAAAATTATAGTTAAAAATAACAACGGGAATAACAACAAAATTTCGTTATACCAATGCCACTACATAAATAGCCGTGACATCAGTCTAAAAAAGTCAAATCATTAATAGGGGAATAAAGATTTTTATTTTCCTATGAAACGTAAACAAAATCATATGGGTTTTCAAACACATTTTTTTATATCGTCTTTATTTTCAATTTAAATCAACATTTTTATTTACAAATATAAATAATTTGATATCAAATATATCGAAATGTAAATTGTGAACAATTATGATTGAAATTAATAATCATTTATTAAGTAATTTTGCATTTTTATAAAAATATTTTTTTCTCAAAACATCGTCATGCTATAAATTTATTATGAAAATGAAATGTTAAGAGGAACACGAAGCACGACGATGTTTTGAGAAAAAAATATTTTTATAAAAATGCAAAATTACTTAATAAATGATTATTAATTTCAATCAAAATTGTTCACAATTTACATTTCGATATACATAGTTGATATCAAATTATTTATATTTGTAAATAAAATGTGTTTGAAAATCCGATATGATTTTTTTACGTTTCATAGAAAAATAAAAATCTTTATACCCTTAACACATACTACCACACAATTTTGTGTCATGGCTTTTTATGTAGTGGCATTGGTTGTACCATCTCACCAACACCAACAGAATCCCCAACGGGAACAGACGTTTAATATATCCGCTATATTAAATATTATTCTCCGATCAGCACTCTCTCGAAAGATGATTAAATAAATCCTCGCGTTCCGATACGTACCGAAGTTACCGAACAAATCGCCGTGGAATTACACCATGTCCGTCTCCGATAACTTAACCGCGAAATTTCGACGATAAAACCAATTATCCTCTCGAAGCAATAGAACCAGCCACGTAGTTTGTGTGTTATTTGGGTTGTGGTTTTATTTTCTACACGTATGTTAGGTCAAGTTTCAAGAAAAAAAATGGGTGCTTCTATGTTTTCCTTGTTGGTAGTCACCCCACTCGCTACACGTTTATTTATAACCACACTTTATTTTAATTATTCTTGTGGTTTCCTCACTCCGATGGTGCTTTATTTGTTTTTTCAATTTTATTATTTTCAACAAATTATTATTAGGATTATTTTGTTCCTAATTATCTGGCTTGATTTCATCTACGTCCTCTCTTGTTGACGATCTTCTTCCCCAAAAAAAAAAAACAATCCGCTGTCATTCTATCACAAAAGAAAATCAAACAAAATCCCCTACCCAGCAACAGCGCCTTTCAAATCAAAAATTTTGGACATTCGTTCTGTGAACTCGTGCACTTACACTCGTGTAAAACAAACCACTATATTTTTTTGGTTTTGTTTTTACGCTCGCGCTCGATTAATTGGTATTAATTAATAAATATAAAATCTGTAACGACTCACGTTGTGGCGTGGAGTTTTCCAGACATATTCCCATGCTTGAATAACCGCATGAAGAATAAAAATGAGAAGGGAAAAGGGAAATTGAAACTATTTTTGGCACAGCCTCAGCAGCTAAGAAAATCATAAACCAGGAGTGGTCGTTCCGGAGTGACAGTTGCTGTTTCCCAGTCGCGACGGCTACCGATGCCGATAAACCATGGAAGGACGCCTGAATGACAGTCCCAGCGACGACCACCCGGAACGGAAACCGTCACCCCAGCGCGACCAACTCATATGGCGTGAATGAACGGTACGCACGGAACCAATGTGGAAAGGCCAACCCTCAACATGATCATGCCTCACATCGTCCGATCAAGCAAAGAAAAGTTACTCACGCATGATTAACGGAGGAGACGCATTCAATAATCAACGGTGTATAAAAGCAAGCACTAAATTGATTGTAAAAATTCTACCACTGATTCTACTTTATAAAATTAAACATTCTTATTCACTGTTTGAAACAAAAAAATAACACACAAAAAAAAAATGTTAACCGAAACCGTTATACACCTCGCACCATATCCTAACGGTAGAAACGTAACGGAATCAAAACAAAGAAATAGTAAATAACAATTCACGCAAATCTGAAAAAACGCCAAAAAGAATCGACACGGAAAGTCTTGCTCTGAATGGGGGATACGATTCAAATTTGTGCACCACCACAAACCCAAAAGGAAGGAAATATAATATGTTATAAAAAAAAAATTTTAAACATAAATAAAACACAAAACAAACTTACATATCATTTTTAAGAGATATTAAGTTAAATAAAGTAAAAAAAATCATTCAACTAACTTAATTAACAATAGTTGATTTATAGTAAATTACAATGGAATACGAAATTAAGTTTGGTTTTTGTAAATCGGAATAACTTAGAAGGCCCGCCCGGCCACACCGCTACCAGCGCCGTCGCAGGATCTCCCTCTAAATGGTTGCCCTGCCCCTTGTGTGGTTTTTAGTAGAGTCTGGAGTTTGTCCAGAGATAGTTAATTTTACCAGATAGTACAATACAATTTTGAGATAGAGAAATATTGATCTCTGATGAAGCCTAAATTTTGCCAAAATTTATAGATAATTTCTCTTTTCGTTTGGCAAAATTTCTCGGTAATTTCTCCCTTCATAAAAAATAATTATTTGGTCAAGTACCGACAAAACCTAACATTTCATAATCTCTTTTGTTTGTGATAGTTTGATAATAAAATATAAATATATACCGGCACTGTTTTTTTCTCGGCCTTGTGTTCTGTTGTGATGCTAGTTGTGTTCGGTAGTGATTCCAAAGCTTACCTAAATATATTTGTTTGATTTAAATATGAACCTAAAAATATTTTCTGTTACGAGTATTTTTCATTCATAAATTTTTAATCAAAAATGTTCAATTTTACATGAGTTCTTATGGGAAATCGTAGAATGTATCCTCCTTAAATTAAGCTTCTTTCAAAATTAGTCTGAACCTGGCACAAGTTTACCCAGGAAAAATTTAATATATCGACAAAAAAAATGGAAAATAAAAACACCAACATTACGAAGGAACTTATTTCACATACATATATAAAACAACACAGTTGTTTTATAATCAATCAAAAAAAATTATCAAGTTATATGCCAAACGGCAAAAAAAAATTAATCAAAATTTTTATTATAGTTGTTTTTTTAAAGGTTCACAATCGGCAAAATATTTCGCTACCTATAAATATATTTACGATAGTTTTTTTTATTTATTTATTTTTTTTTTAGACTGGTTAACAAAGAACTACACTTCACAAGAAAAAATCCAAAATTGAATCTACTTATCAAAACTTAAAACTAGCCTTATTCATTTGAAAATCAATACTAGACTAACTTAATATAATTTTTATTTTTATCAAAACTCTCAATTTCACTTTGTTTTTCAGTTCTCAATACGCCGACGAACATATCTCTTCCTCTCCTCGTTATGCTCGTGCCGTGTACACACAAATAGTATTACCAGCCTCCCATCCAGAGCAATTTCAACAAAACGCACCAACGAATCAACAATACACAAGCAAAAGGAATATTCCAGACGGAAATCACAGAAAAGAAATCAAATAAATTCGCAGTACACGATCTATACACAGACATGAAAACATTTCACACTGTACATATAATTCGATACAACAAACGTGGAGAAGTACAAATTTTTTATTTATCTCTCTTTAATATATGTATATAGAAAATACAAAAGATGTTTCTCGACAAAACATATGGAATATTACTTTTAACTTTAAAAACATAAAAAATCATAAATAACCCTTCAAAGCGTGAATTGTTTTAGGAAGAAATGTTAATTTGCTTGTGCGCTTCGATTTCTACAAATTTTGTTTCACATGGTGGAGACGGATGACGGTCGTAACAAGTTTCTTAAGTAGAAAGATTCAAAAATAAAACCATTCGCATTTAAAAAAAAAAATGCATACATACCTTAAAAAATGAATAAAATATAATCATTCTTTAAAAGATAAAAAACACATTTTTTAGTTTTGTTAATCCATAATAATTATATCACAACCGACCCGAACAATACGACCCATAAATATATCGCATAATTCGGCCTTCTTTCGATACAAAAAATATACATCCCAAACGTAACGGAAAATCGTTCTATTTAGGATACGTAAAAATTATAATTATCATAGGACGTTGGGTATGTAAGCGTATCGATTTGGAATCGCAGAAACGTTTCGTAAGCGATGTTTTATATGAACAAGAAACATCATTTTCGTAAAGTAAACGAATCGCTTTGTTTATTTTTAAATGTCACTTAATTATGGTTATTGTTGTTTATTGTTTTATACAGTATTGAAATTCCAATCAATATTTATATAATTAGTACATTCTACTTATACGATAACAAACAAAAAATTTCCATACAAATCGTAAAAAGTTCTATGGAAAAAAAATTGTTTATTTCGATACTTTTTCGTTTCGCATTTAATAACTTTTTAAATAAGCCCAAAAAGGAATTTTCATTCCATTGACAATAAACTAGGTATTGAATTATAATATTGGGCAAAAAAAAAAAAAATAATAATTATTGATGAATATTTTGCATATTTTCATCCAACGCCGTTTCACAGTTTTCTAAAATTTTTGTCTATAAAACTGCGAGATTGATTGATTGTGAGTGTACGGCCAAGCATTATAGCAAGTCTCCCGGACTCCCGGTCACACACCGTACACCCGTTTACACACAACAAAACCGAAGGAGAGGATAGGATTATTATATGATTTTAATACGAGTATGTTCCGAAGATTGTAAGAGAATTCAATCCAGTTTCGAACTGATGAACTTATGATTATGAAAAAATCAATCTTCTCATCAGGCCGCGGCGACTGGACTGATTATACCAGCACAGTACATTCTGTATATCACGGATTCCGCGTTTCGTACAGTATATGCTCATTATAAGCGTTTATTCGTTATATACATGGTTTGGTATAAACGGATTCTACTGTATTATAAAAAACATCATTATAACAAATTAAAGATAAAATTAAATAAAATAAAGTTGAAATTAAACTTTTATGATTGATTATGAGTGTACGACGAAGCATAATAGCAGGATCTCCCGGACTCCCGGGCCCATGCCGTACACCCGTTCACAAATAACAAAACCGAAGGATTGGATAGGATTATTAGTTGGGCCAGACTCGACCCGGTTACAGACCAATGCGATTGATAGTTAGTAAATTATAGTACAATATATAATAAATAGGTTAGCATAAGACAGCACAATCTAATGTTATTAGATGATCATTTCTCTGGAATCCAGGGCCGGATATTCAGGACTCCCTAAATCCTAAATCTAAAACAGGGCTTAAAAAATTATTAATGTTGAAATTTCACCCTTGTCCGTCTTTTATTAATTTACCTGATAAAATAATTAATAAAAATTTAAACTAACAGCGCTTGTTTCCTTATTAATGGTCCTTTTATATCCAATTAACAAGTATTACTTACTGCAACAAGAATTAACATAAACTTTAAACCGATTAAACATAAAATTTTACTTAAAACTAATCATCAATTGCCTACCGACCTAGAAAAGAAAATATATAATTATGAATTCAATTATTTTATAAAATTTCTATAAAATGATTTAAATGATAATATTACAGCACCACAATACCTAGATTTATTAATAATTCAATAATTCAATTAGGTACTATAAGTATATTAAGAATCAACAAATAAAATTAACATATAAATTCCCAGACAACACTGAAAACTAAATTTAATTAATAAACATCATAACAACAAATTTTATTACTTAAACGAATAATTATTATAACTGGATCTTCAGTATTCCCGAGCACACATCGTACATCCATTTATCCATCCCCAGCCGAAGGATAAGAGTAAATTGTTAGTAATTATATAGTAAAAATAGTTAGCACAGGACAACACAATTTCTAAACTACAGCTTATTCACTACTTGTTAATCCTGGAGGGTTGATTCAAACTAAAATTTAAATTTGAAATTCGGGATTAATTTTGATCCCTATAATAATGATTAATTCTAGAACTATGTTTATTCTGAAAATTGGATCATTTATTAGTAAATTAAAAAAGAGATCCCTTTAAGTATTTTAAAACTAAATTAATTAAAATATATTAATGGACAAAACGGAATATATTACACATTACAAAAATTAACATTTTATTGATTGATTGATTGAGAGTGTACGGCCAAGCATTATAGCAGGATCTCCCGGCCTCCCGGGTACACACAGTACACCCATATACATATAACAAAACCGAAGGATATGATAGGATTATTAGTTGGGCCAGACTCAACCCGGTTACAGACACCAATGTGATCGATAGTTAGTAAATTATTAGTGCAATATATAATAAATAGATTAGCACAAGACAGCACAATCTAACTACATTATTAGATGATCATTTCTTTGGAATCCAGGGCCGGATACTCAAGACTCCCTAAATTTAAATTAGGACTTAAAAAATTATTAATTTTGTAATTTCCCCCTGTCCGTCTTTCATTAATTTACCTGATAAAATATTTAAGAAAAATTAAAATTACTAAGCTAAGATTACAAAAACAGAGCTTATTTCATTTTTCATGGTCCTTCTATAACTAATTAATTAATTATTACGTACTGCAACATGAATTAGAATAAACGTTAAAAACCATTTTAAACATAAATTTTACTTAAAACTAATCAGAAATTTCCTACCGATCAAGAAAAAGAGAATAAATAATTAAAAATTCAATTATTTTATAAAATTTATAATAAATAATTTAAAAATGATAATGTTACAGCACCACAACAGCCTAAAATCATTAATAATTCAGTTAGTACTATAAGTAGTATATCAAGAATCAACAAATAAAATCAATATATAATTTCCCAGGCAATTCTGAAAACTAATTTTAATTAATAAATCACCGTAATATCAAAGTCAAATCTAATTCTGAAATTCAGGATTAATTTAATCTCCATATGAAAGATTGATTCTGGAACTATGTTATATTCTGAAAATTAAATTATTTATTAGCAAATTAAGGAAGAGAAACCTTTAAATATTTTTAATCTAAATTAATTATTATATATTAATGAGCAAAACACAATATATTACATAGAAGAATTACAAAAATTAACATTTTATGAAATTGCCTATGTAAACTCTCCCACTTCTAAGCTAAAATTCTAAAAGAATGTTTAAAAATTTTAAATTGTTAAGTTATAATTTAAATTCACAGCACTTGTTCCATTAGTTACCATTCTCCTGTAAATAGTTAATTAATTGTTTACAAACTGCAACTAGATTTAAAAATAAAAAGTTGAAAATATATATTTAACCATACCTACTATTAAATTTAAACTAATCAGCAATTTCCTACAAATCTAGAAAAAAGGAAATTAATAATGTTTAAATTAATTATTTATTTATAAAAGTATATAAGTATATAATAATAATTTTTTGAAGTTCTAATTTAGATTTATAAAATCCTGAGTGCCAGAACTCAGGATTTTATAAATCTAAATTAGAACTTCAAAAAATTACTATTATTATTGATGTTTTAATTTACTAATCTAGTTGACATAATTAAAATAAAACAAAAAATCAAAAACTACGAAATTTATTATTTATTATAAAGCTTTTACTCCGCCCATGGATATATTACCCTGCAAAATAAAGCCTGCAAAGTATGTAAAATAATAAATTCATGAAATAAAATTGAAACATTATTCTCCTACAAAACTAATCGGTGTACTATACAAGCAAAATTGACGTTTACGTGTGAAAAACTGCAACCTAAAACTTCAATCATATTTTATTAAACTGGATTCCAGTGAAACTTAATTCAAGGCCGGTTCCAAATGCAAATACAGCCAAATACCTCGGCATGACTCTCGATTGCCAGCTTAGATGGAAAGAGCATGTTAAAAAGAAAAAAGAAGAATTGAACATTAAATATAGGAAAATGTATTGGCTAATAGGTAGAAACTCTGAGCTTACAATACATAACAAATTGCTATTATATCAGCAAATACTTAAACCAGTATGGACCTACGGTATTCAACTTTGGGGTTGTACCAAGAAGACAAATGTACAAATGATTTAATGTTTTCAAAACAAAGTGCTGCGTGGCATTGTAAACGCACCATGGTACATTAGAAATGATAACCTCCATAGGGACTTAAACATGGAATATGTAAGTGAAGAAATACAAAATCATGCGAAGAAACACATTCAGCGGATATCTCGGCACCAAAATGCAGACATACGAAGTTTGTTGGATACCACCAATGCAGTAAGAAGACTTCAAAGGCAGAAACCTTTGGAATTAGGCAGTTGTATTTCATTAGGATAGAGAAAAATAATTACTATGTAAATTCAAACGGGAGAAACCATTGGGCTACTGCCCGTCAAATGTGAATCTTCATTTAAGAAAGATAAATTACTAAATGATTTGTAAATCAGTTGTAATATTAAATAAAGGAAAAAAAAATTTATTATGTTCTATTAAGTTATTAATTAAGTTCAATACATTTAGCCTTTCGAAAATGTTTTCACATAATTCCACCTCGTTCACCATCTTTTAATCGAAATTTGGCATGCATAAATGAATACGTCATTATGTGATGCAAACCAAAATCACAACTCAACTCAAATCAACACTTCCAAGTTAGCATTTTATTTATATGGTTTAGTTAATTTATAGCCTTTTCACATTAATTAAATAAATTTAATCATTTAATGCATTTTATAATGCCCTGTAAAAAATAAAATAACTCATATCCAAAATAAATCCATCCTATATGAATTACATAAGGTGGATTCCAATTCGACTCAAAAACTTATTTGATTATACAAAAATATAAAAAACCTATTTGAGTCGAATATCCTAAAATTTCGTTGTGTTTGTACAGATCATGTTTTATTAAGAACATTATATGTAGTTGTAACATGAATACAAAAACAAAAAGAGGGGAAATAACAAAATAAAATAAAAACAACAGATTCTTATATACTAAACCACCAACACACATTAAAAGCAAATATCTCTATAATCTTCCATGTGCGTAGCCAAAATCTTCTATAATAATTTATTATAGAAGATTTTGGCGTAGCAAATGACTTATCATGTTTTTATTATTTTATATCCAGCTAATACCATTACAGCGCACATACAAAACAATCCTGATCTATATATCAAGATATAGAAAAATATTGGGAACAACTACACCCACAAAAAGTCTCTGTTTTTGTTGTTGTTGCTTAGCTAATCCATAGGAAAAACCAATAATAAATAGTACATTTCCCTAATAGGATCCGCGTAAAGAGCGAACGAGGCGGCCCGTACAAACATTTCGTTGGCTTTGTCATGTATCAATTTTCAAGAATGTATTTCTGTCTATTATACTTTGTACATAACATAAAAACCAAGAACCAAAACCATACCGAAACCCACAAAAATGTTTATACGTATGTATGTATAAACACCTTTGTTTGGCTTGCAAGAACGCATTCAATTATGCGTAAATATAAAATCGAATATGAAATTAACTATACGACGTACATATGTTAATTTACGTTAAAAACTATTTTGATACGATCCAATTATTAGGGTTAAGTAATAAAATCATGTACAATCCAATCACACACACGTTAAAAACATGCACCCAATAGAAATCAATAATTTTCATTTCTTTATCTATAAATATAAAACATTGCCTGATAAATGCATCCCGGTGGATTGCATTTTCCAAAATTACACTTTAAATTATTTCACTTCCACTTTAATTATTATTTTACTAAAAACGGAATTAAATAGAATAAAAAATTAAAATTATAATTAAACTTTATATACTATATAAACTACATAAATAAAACAAAATAAAAATTAAATTAAATTAAATTTTTAAAGAGGATAGCAAAAACACGTCTATCCTCTTTGACGAACATTCGCTCCACCTCTTTGTCTATAAAACTGCGAGAGAGACTAAAATCAAAACAAAAAAAATTAGCAAAACAAAATGTATGAAAATAAAATGATTTTGTTTATTTTCTTTAGTATTGCGTTGCAACTCATGATAATCGGTTGTTCTTGTACGATGTTATGTCAGAGGGTGGGAAAACCTTTTTATTTCTGTCTATTAACAGAGAAATAAAAAAAAAGATCGAGTTAGTTTATTTTAGTACTTTCCTTTTTATGATTGTGCGATTACGAAATGCGTAATACTTGTTTTGCTTTTTATATATACACATTTTTTTTGTGTACCATCGATTATTAGAAAATAGGTAATTGAATTATAATATTATTAGTAATTTTTACTGTAATATTTTGCGACTAAATAACTAAAAATGTACAAAACTCAAATATGAAACAAAAAAAAAAGTTTGTAAAAATTAATTTTCTAATTTACATAGCTAAAAAATGCATTACTATAAATTTTTAAATTTTTATAATATATAGTTTCATCAATTTATAGTTTTTCAGTCGTAAAAAATTACACCAATAATTACTAATAATATTTTAATTAGGTTATCTAATTTCTAGTAATCGATCGTATAAATAAAAGTTGTACATACAGTGCTGGGAAAAAAAAAATTGGGCAAACATATGTTATTACAAATTGGAGTCCTTTTTTGCTAAAATTACAAAACTTTTGAAAGCAATTGGCTTATTGTTTCATTTTAAATACATGTATGACCTAATTTTTTGAAAAGAAAAACTACCTGAAATTTAGGGGGAAAACCCGAAAAATGCCAAAATATTCAAAATATGTTGATTAGAGTTAAAGCAATGGAATAAATTAAACACTTATTTTTTAATTTTTTTTTTTTTGGTTTTTACTGATTTATAGAAATTCTATCTTTAATATTAATATTTTGTTTGACCGCCATTTGCTTTTATTACAGCGATACACCTCTGATTCATTGAATTTGATAAATTTTTCAAAGTCGTAGAATGTATGGATTCCCAAATCGTCATCAACAAACTTTTTAAAGCTTGAATTGATTCTGCGCGCTTTCTTGCTACTTCTAGCTTCGTTATAGACCAAATATTTTCTATGGAATTTAAGTCTGGGCTGTACGGGGGCCAGCTTAACATATCGATATTTTTTTCTGCGAAGTACTATTTTACCTTTAAATCAAGAGATAAGAAAAAAAACAAGTTTTTAACAAATTATTTATGTTTATCTGAAAGCCAATTTTTCTATCTACAATTCAAAATTAATAACTCAAAACTTTGGCGGTATGGCACGGAGCGTTGTCCTGATGAAAAATAAATCTGCAAATCTCGCCAAAAAGCATTAGCACAGAAGGCTCAAATTCCTTATGTAGGACCTGCAGATAAACAGCTGCTGTAATTTTGCAACTAAGGAAGCACAATCGACCGGTTTCATTTCCAGAAAAGCATCCCTAGACCAAAACTTCTTCATTTTTCGGTGGAAGTTGTAACGAGATCATCATGAGGTTAATCCCGGTCAACCTGAATCCGATCCCGTTATCAGAATTACCCCGAAGTCACCACCTGCAGCATTCGCGCCGGCTATCGCGTAGTCTGTCGTGGGGGTTGGTGGTGTCCATTCAAGGTCGAGTTAGCTGCATCTGAGGAATATTTACGTCAATACACACACATCACACACATGGCCACTCCTGGATCGCGAATAATCAATACATTACGTTTGTGGTACAACCAAATTTATACATAATTGCTTTTATTTGTATCTTAACCCTTAGCGGGTATTTGAGTCATACTCGTATATGGTACATTTGTATTTCGATCAACAATTTATTGTTTCCGAGCAGAATTGTATTTTTCGGTTTATTGGCACTGAGAATACAAGTAATTTGGATTTTCTTTGCGTATTTTGTTTAATGGGTTTTCTGTCATGACCTTTTTATTATTTGGTTTGAAAAATCGAAGTCACATTGCATGTGTCCGCGCAGATTTCTACACAAAATATTAGATTCCTACAACTAGTAAATATATATATTTTTGGTAAATAATACGGGAAACGAAGGTCAGTATTGAAACAAACTAAGTGATTTATTAGAAATATCTTAAATTATCTGAAATCGGTAAGTAAACATTGTGTATCACATATGGTACATAAACAGTTTCCGCAATTTTTTACATATGTGTCAAATATGCTCAGTTTTAGATTTGAATATCACAAAATAGTTGCACAGTTAGTTTTATTTATTTAATTATAGTTTTATTTGGATATTTATTTGGTAAAGAGGTACTTTTAGGTAGGTACTTAGTTAAAATGCCTAGGCCAAAATATTTGTCTCTCGAGGAAATAGAAAAAATCATAGAAGATGGCCTGATAGTAGTGAGGATGATATGGACGACGATGAGGGTGATGAAATAAATAATAACGATTGGGACACAAACGTCGAGGAGCAGAGGGAAATAATTGTGGAAGACTTAGATATTGAAAATATCCCAGTTGTCTTAGCCGGTGATCTTAACATACAGGGTTCATACATATTTGAAAACATGGATGTTGACGGAGAGACACAAATTGAAATTAGCCAACAAAGTATTACTAACGAGGAAGCGGAAATTAAAAAAATGAGGGAGAGGTATAAGAAACTAATCTGGAAAAACTCCCTATTCATTCAAAATCCATCGAAATCAAAATTTAATGCAGATACACTATTTCCACAACAAATACTGAACCGCGACACTCCCTTAGCGACTTTTAATTTGTTCTTCAATGATGAAGTTTTAGATTTAATAGTAGAGCAATCAAACTTATATTCTACACAAAAGAATGTTTCGAACCCATTTGTTGTTACGAAACCCGAGTTAAAAAAATTCCTCGGAATTTGTATAATTTCTACGGTACACCAAGTACCCAACACTGAGCTATATTGGGATGCCATTGTGGGAAATAAACTTATTCAAGAAACTATGTCATTGAAAATGTTTAAAAAAATTAAAGGCATTCTCCACTTTGTAGACAACGAAATGACATTACCAAAATCTCATCCGCAGCATGACCGCTTATTTAAACTTCGCCCATTTTTAAACCTGTTGCAACAAAATTTCTTACAAATACCGTTAGAGGAGCATCTATCTGTGGACGAACAGATATGCGCTACAAAAATTAGGAGTTACATGAAGCAATACGTGCCTTCGAAGCCTCACAAATGGGGTTTTAAAATATTTGCTTTGACAGGAGGATCATCAGGTAAACTATTGTTACACTTAATTTTATGGCCTAAATAAATATTTTATTTTATTTTAGGATTCCTCTATAATTTCGAAATTTACACAGGACAAGAAAATAATTATAGGAACGAAGGTGAAGAAAACCTTGGGGCATCAGCCAATATAGTTGTCCGCTTATGCAGACCCGTTCCTAAAAATATAGGTCATATAGTGTTTTGTGACAACTATTTTACTACAATACCCCTTGCTCTGTTTCTTGAACAACAAGGAATCCTTTGCATAGGGACGATTAGGCGTAATCGGATCCCCAACTCTAAACTCAAAACTGATAGGGAGATTGGTAAACTTCCGCGAGGGTCTTATGAAGAGTATACTGCGTCCTTTAAAGGTACTGACTTAGGCTTAGTACAATGGAAAGACAACAAGTCGGTAACTCTGGTTTCGTCTTATGTTGGAGCAAACCCAGTGTCACTCATAAATAGATGGGATAGCAAGAAACGTGCTGAAGTAGCTATTAAATGCCCGGAAATTATAAAGCATTATTATCGACATATGGGCGGTGTCGATTTACACGATAGTTTTATAGGTCGGTGCCACATAAAATATAAATCATCGAAATGGTATCACAGGATCTTTTTCCACATGGTTGACGTCACTGTTGTTAATTCTTTGATTATACATCGAAAAATATGCAAGGAACACAATCAACAGGCCCTGACGCTTGTAAATTATAGGAAATATTTAGGACAGGCACTGTGTATAGTTGGGTCTGGTAGAGAGAGTCGTAATAATTCGGCATCCTCCCGCCAGTTGACGAAAGCATTAGTAAATAAGTCCCGTAAAAAATCGGCTCAAAATATCCCTATAAAGGATATTCGTCTCGATAATACTAACCATTTTGCAGTTTGGGGAGAGCGAACTAGATGTAAAATGCCTAAGTGTAAAAGCCAGACCTTTATAAAATGTTTAAAATGTAACGTCAGTTTATGCATTAATAAGGCTCGAAACTGCTTTTTAGATTTTCATAATTAATTATTAATTGTTTATTATTTGTTATTAGATAGTTACTAAAAAATAAAGTCTAATTATTTAATTTTATTTTGTGATCAACTTGTGATTAGTTTCTTAACTTAATTTTTTTATTTTTAGATTTATTTATATTATTATTTTGATGATGTATTAAGTTCTAAAGTACCTTTATTAATTTGATTATTTTGATTAATTTTTTTTATTGATAAATATAATTAAAATAAAAGCCGTTTATTTGAATAAAACACTGGAATAAATATTTTCATAAAATTTAACAAGTTGTTTTTGTCATACTGGATTTTGTATCATATCTGATACACAAAATAAATTGCATTTTCTGGGAAAATAAACAAGGAAAAACTCCGAAAGAAACATTTCCAAGCACACCGAGTTCTATAAAGTGGCAAATTTTGGTTTCAATAGGTGCAAAAGAACCACAAAGGGTTAAGGCAAACATTACGGATTTAAATAAAACAAAAGAAAAATCCAATTATTTCGTAGATATTCCTTCTGTGTTCCGGGTGCATGAATACCCATGAGTACCCAGTATAATGTTCTGAAATGAATAACAAAAAAAAAATCGCGGAAATTCCCCAACAGGAAATTAAATCCAGTAATATCACGAGATAACGGAAAAAAATATACTTAACCAAGTTGAAATCCTCAACCTTAAACTGTGTGTATATTATATTGTCTTTAAATTCAATCGTTTTAGTGTAACAATATATGAGTTTAATACTGTTTGAGTTTTGTTGAACAGAAATTATGTGGTCCTTAGATATTGGCACATCAACCTGTATAATAATTTTGCTTATGGTACCAATAACTTCTCGGCAGTTTGAGGGAAGACTAATCTCGGTTACCATAAAGTTAATTTGGTTCTCTTGAATGCTATATTTCAGCTCATAGTTTGCCAGTTTTACCTTTAAGGATTCATTTTCCTCAGAGAGAGAGGTAGAGCTTGTAGCGGCTCACTCATATATTTTCCAAACTTCAAATACATACGCTCAAAAATACATACCGCTCACCGCTATAATATCAAATATTTCAGCGCTCACTCATTCATATCATATTCACGCAAACAACAAAATTAAAAGCAAGACAAATTAAAAACATCATCGCCATCTTCATCCAGTATTGAAATATTGGCAGTGGTACGACAGTCAGGACTAACCCAAGTGGCAGATCCAATTTTAGTCCACTAAGCAAATCATCAGATATATCAGTTCACTTAATAATGTAAATGTTTACACACTTGGCATATTTGACACTGGGAAAAAGACCTTTATTAATGTTTTGGTGCACATGGAACAATTTTCACTCATTTTAACAAAAAAAAAAAAAAACAGCAACAAAAAACTTTTAGCGGGAAACTGTGTTTGATAACAAAAATCGATTAACTTATTTTATTACTTATTGTTTATTATAGTTGTATGTCCATGAATGATTAAATTATTTATTAAATGATTATCGATTGATTAACTTGTGATTTTGACAAAAGAAATATCTATGTGACTTGACCCTTCAAAATTCGGTGATAGGATGTTTGATAAAGGAAAACTTTTAATCTTAGTAATTTTTTGTAAAGTTGTATCTTCTAGAACTTGTGATTATCTTCTCTCGCACACTTGTACGTTGTTTACTTCTTATTATATTAGCTAATAAATGATGTAGATACACAGTCAAATCTTTGCCATTTTTAAGTGAGTTTAGTTGATATTTTTTACAATACTTTATCGTATCGTTTTATAACGGCAGAAGTCTGATTTACGGTTAATTTAAAATTTTAAGTTGAAGCACCTCGTCTCTAAGAATTTTCCTATATCAATATTTTAATTTTATTTTGCAATTTTATATTTTCCTATGTACAAAACATGATTCATTTCACCATCCACAATTCTGCAGAACTATTTTCGGAATATCAAAATATGTAAATAAATATGTTTAATAATATACTTGAAGCATACATATTTACATTTTTATGTTTTACATGAAATAATAAATATGTTCATAAACAATATTATTTTTATAAATGAATGTAAATAATAATTTGTGTTATTTGTTTTGACATAAAATAGTGTATGTATTTAGCACACATACTTATTTAAAAGTTGAACAGGAAAATTGGAAATAATCCATTTGTTAATTGAATATACAGTTGCGAACAAAATATTTGCAAACTAATGCAACTAAATAATTTAAAGTAATTTTGAAATTAAAACTCTCATTTAAACTATTTTTATGTAAATTTTTAATTGTTAAAAGTTATTACTTATCAACTACATAATAAAACTCATACTACTTAAAAATTACTTAACAAAAGTACGTATGATTGTTATCCAACAGTTGCAAATGTTTTATTCGCAACTGTATTTTTTCTTAAGAATATTATGTCCAGGTACAAGTTATTATAGAAATTCATAGGAAATACAAAGGTTGAAAAAAAAAACTCCGAGACTTTAAAGAAATTAATTAACAGTTATGATCTTTTAATATTTCCCAAATTTTGTAGACCCAAGTTTTAGATTTAATTCAATAAAAAAAATAAATATTTACTGTTAAAATTGACCCAAAATTAAAAGTAATTTAAAAAGAAAAAATAACTTTTCATTTGAAATCTTTTCAATCAAAAACATATATCCAGATAGGTTTAAATACAATTAAACTTTGTGTATTTTCCATTGTTGGAAAATGAAAAAAAAATTCAGAACGTTATATATCATTTGGGTACAGAAAGAATAAAAAATTTGAAACCTTATGTAACGGAAAGAAAACTCCATTTCATTAAATTATAACGTTACGATAGTCATATTTCACAGGATCCGTCAAAACGCGATATGACGAAACGAGATAAAGTACAAAACGATATGGTACACAACGTGATATTGTACAAAATGCGTTATTTCAAAACGCGATAATTCAAAACCCGATATTGTACAAAACACGTTTCACGTTATTTTCGTTTAATAAAAGTTTCCTTCACCTTTATGATCAAATTGTACATGTACGATGGCACTATATGTGTTTTGAAATATCGCGTTTTGTACCACATCGTGTTGTGAAATATCGCGTTTTGAATTATCGCGTTTTGTTCTTTATCGCGTTTTATACCATATCGCGTTTTAAACCATATCGTATTTTAAAATATCGCGTTTTGTCAAACACACACATTTAATAACTGTCTGAAGCTTAATAAAATAATATCAGTTCAATTCACTTAAATTTTTATTAGGATTCATCCATTTTAAGCTTATCTTTTAAGAAAAATTTAAAGTTTATTACTGTTACAGACAGACGATTAGGGACATACTATATCTTCCCTATGTCTTATTCCGTCTTTCAAATAAAATCCATTTGAGTATCGTTTCACCGATACCTGACTTCCACGTGCAGCCAACATGATATTTGCAATCTCTTCTATTGGTTTATTCCACCAAAAATCAAATACATTTATATTTTATGGTGAAAGTTCCATGTGATCAATTTGGTCGAAGAGTCAATGTGCATTTGTAAAATTTTGATTGTGATTTTTGGGTTGCGAAGATTTTCTTTTCATATATCTGGTTAATTTCTTCCATAATATTTTCTAAAATCAAAGACTCTAAAGAGGCATGTTGGTCTTCATTTTGCTTATTATCGAATAAATATTAATGTAAGGCTACGAAATATTTCTTGGGAAATTCCTTTTCATCCGAAGATAATAAAGTACGATATCGTGGGTCTAAAAATACAGCAACCGTAGTGAGGCGACATTTTGATAAAAATGATTTTTCTCTTTCCTCATTGCGGACTTAAGAATTTTAGAAAATGTGTCATTAATTTTCGTGAGCTCCAATCTGCATTTGTTCGGCCCGTAGACGTAAAGTTGCATCGTATGGGTATCTTAATGTTTTCATAATATTTTCCATTTTATCCCAATCCCTGTTGCATATAGAAAGTGGTGAATATACTTCTTTCATTTCCTCACAAAAAATCCGAAGTTTAATAAGTTTATTTATCATAAATAACATAAGTTGAATTCAACCTGATGGTCACATTTCTAAATGGCTTTCTTGAGCCCCTGGCTTTGATAAGTGTAAAAATAGTGGGTGTTCTTAAGGGGATCGTATCGAAATCTTAATTCTCAAAATCTTACTTCTTGACGAATCTTACTTTATTAAAATCATGATACGGGGGGGGGGAGCTTATCGAAATCTTAATTTCCCAAACCCCAACCCATGATACACGTTGGCACCCAATCCCATGATACGCTCCCATTAAGATTCACCTTCACCAAATGAGGCGCCCCGAGTTACAAAAGTAAGATTTTTTGGTAAAAGTAAGATTTTGAAAAGTAAGATTATGTAAAGTAAGATTTAGTACCCAACTCGTTCCTAAGGTTATTGCAAGTGACAAGGATTTGGAAATAATTGTTTTATAGACATCTACCATATTTATGACGTCATTGATAGTTAACTGCAAACTTATGTGTCATACATTTCACCGATGATTAAAATTTGAAATTTTCGTTTTTATTGGTGATGAGAAATGTCGTCACGTGTGAGAAATGTCAATTCACCTTCATCAAAAGGAAGACTGCTTTTACCATTTTTCTTCCGTTACCAGAAGTAGGAGTGTATATTTGCCGTAATTTTATATTACATTTATTCATCACTTCTTTCATTTGTTCACATACAAAAGTATAAGGCCGTACCTGCCATACGAATTGACCCAACACACCTGGTTATAGAAATATTTACCAATTTTCTATATATGTTGGTTTGAATATTGAGTTTCGGCTTGAGTTGAAGATTGTATGAATCTTCAGCATATGTGCAAGATATTTAAACAAATCCACACGCCTTGACCGATTTGAACCAAACTGTACACAAATATTGTTTAAGACTTAAGAAAGGTCACTGCTAATATCTTAAACCTCAAATTGAACCTTTTACATTTCAAATTGAACCATTAAAATTTCAAATTAAACCTTTAGCAAATTATATGAATGGCCAATTAGGATGGAACTTATCTATTTCGTAACGGATTTTAGTGAAATTTGACATCCTCAATGAAAAAGGGTTTCTAAAATTATTTTTGGATAAAGTTCTGGAATATGGCAAAGTAGGATGAAACTTGCCTTTTTCTCAATCGAGTATGATGAAATTGTACATGTGCGTTGGAAATAAGATTCTAAAATGATTTTTGGATGAAGTTCTGGAATATGGCCAAGTATGATGCGATGAAATTCGGCTTGTGCATTGGAAATGGGATTTTTAGATGAAGTTCTGGAATATGGCCATGTATGAGGGGACCCAGCTATTTCTTAAGCGGTTATGGTAAAATTTGACATGTGTCAATCAAGTTAGCCGGTGAGTTCTTGTTGAAAATCCTCCTTCATCACGCCCAACTACCGACACAGTCATCGACCAACTGCGACCAACCATGCGCAACCTCATACCTAAAACACCCCGTCAATCCAAACAAGATGACGTATTTGTTCCGAAATCGCTCAGCAACTTCGATTTTGTTTTCATAATAACAGACAAGGTTCGCACGGGATTAACTCTCCCCTATGAAGGTCCGTATAAAGTTATACGCAGACTTAGGAAACATTTCATCGTATCGATTAATAGAAAGAATTCCAACGTTTCAATCGATCGACTTAAACCGGCTTACGGAATATTTAGTTTGGCTGAGCAAACATCAAGCCATCGGGTTCACAAAACCGTCCGTATTGCTTCCACTCCTACAATCATTTCCTAGGGAGGGGGAAATCACTCACGGGGGAGTCCTGTAGCGAGTCATTAACTAACTCAACTCAATGATTCACAATTCAATTCAATCATTCAGAATTATTCATCACTCGTTCATCGCCACAATATACCAATCAAACATATTGGCGCGCATACCCACACAACATTTATTGCAAAATAATAAATGCAAAAGATTCATTCACACACGTCAATCATAAACATTCACGCGTGCCAACATCACGCACATTCATATTCAAGCGGAGTTATATAAACTCGGCACATTGTCCGCACCAACGCAATACACTTCATACCATTAAAATATCTGTCTGTCAAAAATCTCGCACGCAGTAAAACAAAAAAAATTCACATCGTTTTTAGATACCAAATAAATAACATCGTGCTACGTCGTATGGGTTCGTATAGGTTTTTAATAGGAGCATACAATTTTAGGTTCATTAACAAGTACGCACTCAAAATATTACCGCTAAGTAAATCGGAAATAAAAATAGCTCCAGCATGCTGACGACGAATTTCAAGTGGCTCAATTTTCAAAGATTTACATCTATCTACATATGAAGGTAGATTCCTAACATTTTCCCACCAAGGTAATCGACGGTCAAACTCCCCAGTTTTATATGCATAAAAAATGAAAAAAGATTTTTGTATTGATCCAATTCTGATTATCTGATCATTATAACGTGGAGACCATACGCATGATGTATATTCGAGCTGTGAGCGTACAAGAGATTGATACATGCAAACAAAAACTCTAGGATTATTAAACTCTTTCATACTACGTTTTAAAAACCCCCACCATAGAATTGGCCTTGGCACAAATCATGTCAAAATGATGATTAAATGATATTGTAGAAGTGAATATACTACGAATAGGAGAAAATATTTTTAGGTCGTCAGCATATATTAGACATCGGGAAAATTCTATGCTTTTTGTGATATCATTTACAAATAATATGAAAATAAGTGGACCAAGATGTGAGCCCTGAGGTACTCCAGAATAAACATAAATTGGTTTATAAAAACTGTTGTTAATTGCTACGGACTGTACCCGCCCAGTGAGGTACGACTCAAGCCATTTGATTAAATTATCATTAATTCCGAAGGATTTTAATTTTTGCAAAACAATAAAGTGATTGATTGAGCCAAACGCCTTACTGAAGTCGGTGTAAATGACATCCAGTTGAGCATTACTCTCAATCACCTTCGTGGCATATTTCGTAAACTCCACTAAATTTGACACAGTAGAACGCCCACGGAAAAAAACATGTTGCTCATCTACAATAAACGATTTTAGTCCAAAAAACATATAATCACACACAATTGACTCAAACAATTTAGGAATGGCTGATAATAACGAAATACCAATGTAATGCAATTAGAATTAACACATAGAACCACATAATACGTATAACCGTTTCAGCCAAACAACCCTTTCAAAATAAAATTTAAATTTAAATTTAAATCTGTGACTAGGTAGATCTGCTTTCTGAAAATCGGGATTAAATTTAATCCTTATAAAAATGATTAATTCTGGAACTATGTTATATTCTGAAAATTAAGTTATTTATGAAAGTACTCTTCATACTTATATGAATAAATAATGACTGATGAGCAAAAAGTGTGATAAAACGAAATAAGTAAAACACAATTGAATAAGGATAAAGATAACACAAATTATATTTTTGCTGTAGTCGTTTAATGAATTGATTACATCTATTTCCATGCCTATTTGTAATAATTGTCGCGTTTTTTTATTCGCTCCGGATAGCTGCTATCGAGAGCCGTCATATGAAAAGTGGCTCCGTATAGCGCTCCGTATAAATAGGTAGAGCCAAATATTTTTTATATTAGGTTTTCGCTAAACAATTGAATTAAAAATGATAGTTTGATGTTAAATAAGTTTAGTTTACCAATAAATAGCGCGTCAAATATAAATTTAGGCGTATAAAAATGACGGCTCTCGATAGCAGCTATCCGGAGCGAATAAAAAAACGCGCTTAATATTGCAAAAATCAAAACCAATATTTATGCCGACATACTTTGGTAACTGGAGTAGCAATTGATACAAGAACAAAAATGCAATTCGAACTCAAGATTAAAAACAAAAATAATTTCTCCCATTCTATTCAGTTTACATAAAAAATAAAATTTCAAAATTGTTGCTAGAACATCTCATATACCAACAAAACTTGGTTTTGAACCATTCCAAACGACATAAAAATGCGCGGCATTGTTGTTTATTAAGAATTTAAATTGTCTGTCTGTAAATCAATTGATTTTTTTCGGATTTTTATAGACAAATATATTAATTGTTCATCACAATCCCAATATTTGCGACTTGGTAAATCAGAAAAATAAGAAGGCCAATCCCTTATAACATATCTATTGAAAAAAGTAGAAATATCATTCCTAGGAGCTACTTTTTTCAGTAGATATGTTATGAGGAATTGGCCTGTTAATTTTTCTGATTGAAAAATGAATGAACAGTTAATATATTTGTCTATAAAAAAGCCGAAAAAAATTAATTGTGCATTGTTGTTGTAAAATTCCCAAAGTAAGAAAGAAGACACTTCATCACAACAAATCATTCCAATAATTTCTCATTTGTACTTATATATTCATCTTTTAAAAAATGTAAACGGTAAAACATGTAAAACTCAGAAAGGTGCTGGCCACGTAACAGTTAAAATTGCTATAGTACATTAATAACGCTGAAAATTAAAAATCAGTAGTTCAGAGACGACCTAATATAATAAATTCAATTAGTATCGGCCACGTATTTTAATGATCTCCGCCATCCAAGTCACCTTCGTCACTCCAAATAGAGCTGTCAAATCGCCACTAAAACTACATAAATTTATCACGTCATGAAAGTGTGATAATTTCAAAATAGGTTTACGTTTCGTTAAGTTGAAAACATGACGGCGCTAAAAAATCCCATTTGAATCAAATACAAGGAAATTTTGCGTTGCGTAGTAATTATCGCAAACTGGTTTATTGTAAAGCAGCTGAGAATGGGCCACAACTGGCTATTGGCACTCTTTGCAAGCGGTACCACATCAATTCCTATGTCTCTCTATAAAAGTCTCTTGTAAAAGAGTTTTTTTTTCGAAGGAATGCGTGAATATTTTTCCTTATTGCAATATGGGAATAAAATCTTTGTCCCATTGGAATAATTTCGGAATCATGTTTATCGATTTTTTTCAAGTTCGAATACCTACAGGAAGGTTTGGGTGATAATTATTCTAGATTTTTAATAATGAATTTGCAGATTCATATGTAATAATATTTTTGACCGCCCGCCCATTCATGATAAGTTGTTGCTATAATTGATTACCATTAGATGTAAATGAATCTTTATTAATTTTACTATTACTGTCATCATCTATAATACTTTCTTCAAAAAAAATGTTATCATTTTGTATATTCTGATACAGATCCTCTAGTTTAAATGTATGTATTTGCGTCTAAATGCACGTATATACATATTTCATTACATAAAACTCTAGGTAAAAATTCGAACACAAATGTATATTCCTTATTCTTCCGATGCTTATTATTGTTAACAATGTAAAAATATAAACGACGTAAAAACAATTTTTTTTGTACTTTTCCATTGGATTTTTATTTTTTACCGACTGACACCAACATATTCATTATATTGTACGTATGATGAATTTTTAGTTCACTTTTTGCGAATCGAAAATGATTCGTTTGTGAAACACCAGTTTAGTTATTTTGTTAACGTTAAAATGAAAAATTTTGGAGTCAAGAAATGATTAGCTCACACATCAGCTTTGAAACAGAAAAGTTTAGGTGGTATTTTACATAAAGGGATGATAATTAAACTTTTGGCGATTCGTTTTCCATATGTTAGGGTATATCAGAAATTCCTCTTATTTTGATATATATTGACGAATTATATATCTCGGCCGGTAGGTGATGCATACTATCGGGCTTATTGCTCTCTCTCTGCTAGAAAGACGGTAGCATTGGTACACAAGGACTTCGAGAGGGCTGTCCCACTCCCGTATATTTCTACCCCTGCCCCGTCTTCCGTTTGATTTTACTCTTACGAGTTGCAGAGAATGGAAAGTCGCCTGTAGAACTCGATACGGAGCTGGTAGATTAATCTACTCAACTTTGGTCCCCCCTGCAATAGACGCCAAACCACCTTTTGATTGATCATTTTAATTGATATAAATTGAATGTTAAAATGTTTGGCGTTAATAAAAATAAATTCAATTGAATCTGATGCAGAATTAATTCTAATACATATGTATTTTGGATTCGTAATTGTTCATGATATGCCGAAAAATTTGAAAATAATTAGTAAATCTATTCCAACTTATTAAATAGTGATTTAGTCACTTATATTTTGTAGACCTATCGAAATTTTTTATTGCATCTCTGTACTATCTCGCATCTGGTCCATAAACTTATTCGATATGAATATTAGAAACTTACCTTAAACTATTTTATAAATATCCTAATATGTATCCTTATATGTTATTCGATTTGGGAAGCTACCTAGAAAGCAAGCATGTGATCATTCCGTTTTGAAGCTTGAATATTTAGCTTGAAATTGAAAGCTTTTCTCAATGATATCCTAAAGAAGGGAGTGTTGGCCCGTCTCAAAGTCAGCCTTCTGTTGCTTTATCTTTAGTATAGCAGACGTATTCGTTGGTCATGGTGTACAATCTGCATAGTTTAGGCAATACTTAAATGAAATAAGTTCCATCTAAAGCAGGATTGTCCAAATTTTATACTCATATAAGTATAAATAAATGGGCAGATAAACATTTGGCTTTAATAATTTTTACTTATGTAACATCCACCAAAAACCTACCATACTCGCATTTAATAAAACAGTTGGCTGCTACTACTCGTATGAAAAATGCTTTAAATCAACCATGGGGGTTTTTTCCACTTGTCGCCCAGAGGCACTACCCCTAGTAATTAATTACAATCTAAATATTTTTTGTAATAAATTAGTTACATAATACAGTAAGACATAATAAAAATTTTCCTAAATAAACCACAACACATGTGCATACAAACATAATAAAACATTAAACAATATACATGTATTATAAAGGGAAATGTGGTCGAAGCAAAGAAGAAAATTTAAGAAAAATCAATACATGTAATATGCAATACACACAAAAATAAATTTTCATGAATGAAAGCTGGAAATATTATTTAGAATGAAATATGCATGAATCTAAAACAAAACCAAAACATCATTCCCATAAATTGGAGAAAAAAATACGGGGAAATTAGGAGAAAACGGGGAACAAACTCAGGAGAAGTGATGGGGAATTATTGAAATCAGAGATAAAATAATATGTTTAGAAAATCTCAAATCAATTTTGAAAATAGAGAAAACACCATTTATAAACAAACACACCAAGCGAAAGTGAAAAACTAAAACAAAATTATAAGAAAGGGACAGGGAAAATGTTAACAAGGTTACTGAAAGAACAAAGTTTTTTGAAATCCTCGTATAGCATAGCAATGAAAAAGAAATTTGCGCCAGCCAATTTTGCTGTAAGATTTTCCAACTTCGGCAGTAATTTTTTTAATGGCATCATTTAAAAATTTGGGAGTCAAACAAATCTTCACCGTTTGGCTCTACCAACACCTAATTACTAATCCATCAGTGGGTTTATTTATTCGTAGTGTTTCAATTTCGTCAAATTTTTCTAAATTTTCAAGAGATTTTTTTTACGTTTAATTCAGGAAAACCGGATGTTTTCTTTTAAAACAATTATTAATTTACCCGGAAACATGTCTTTAAAAATTGTTGAATTGCCGCTCATAAAATTTTCTCTTTCAGTAATATTTTTAATTTAATTTTCCATCAATTAAATTTAAGTTTTTAATTATATTCAAACCAATTATAGAAACTAAATCTGATTCTACCAAAATAAAAAGTTCATTTGTTTAACTATCATCATGAGTTACATCTAAAAAGACTTTACCAGAAGAAACTATTTTAGAGCCACCGAATGCCCAAAATCGATTTCATAAATCCGGTTTGAACAAATAAAATTTTCAAAAATATTTAAAGGTAAGATATTTACAACTGGTAAATACTTTCAAACCATCCTTTATTGAATTGAGCTACGGATCAAGCATAATATTTTGGCTTTTAATGGTTAGGTTAGGTTTAGGTGGCGATCCACTAGCAGCAGGCATAGTTACATAAATGGTCCGTAGCCATACCACGATTTATTGTTTATCCTCCAACTCATTGGAACCATTTTGAGCTGTTAACGAAGCGTTGGATACTGCTGACGTCCATCCTACTGAGGTCCGTCAGGTGCACCTAGAAACTTTAGTCTGTTTCGTACCAGACGAGGGCAGGTGCACAGAAGATGAAGTACCCTCTCTTCCTCCTCTTCCTCCAGTCTACTTACATGCCTGCCTATGAGACAGCGCCCCGTAATCACTTCAACAACCACACTGATCTGACTCTGCTGAAGTGAGATCAGCTGTTTGAATTTCGCCATCTGTCGTCCATCAACTTACTAGCTTCTTCCTGAAGCAGCAGTTTGCTGAAAAATGGTCCATTGTTAAACGTCGAGCCAGTTCATCGGCTTTTACATTCTCTGTATCAATGAAATGTCCTGGAACCCATATAATATGGGTGTTGAACTGATCTATCATCTCGTTAAGAGATGCGAGACGTTGTGTTTCTGGGGCTATGGCCATTGACAATAATGAATGGCAAATTAATAAAATAAAAAAATGTCGTCAGACAAAGATATAAAAGATCATAATCTGAAACTTACAGAATATATAGACGTCTTTATTAATAATAATAATGAGGTCGAATCAAGATACTTAGAACTCGAGGCGAGATACATTGAAATTGAACCAAAATTAAATGGCCTAGAAGTGATTGAAACTGTGATGGAGATGGATAGTGTTGATGACAATACTAAGACCAATGATAAATAAGTGCCCTTCCAAGAAGTTCACAAACAACGTAGAAAAAGACAAAATTAATAATTATGAGTGGGACAGTTAGTTGTACTAATCCAACAATCAAGACATTTTTATTTTATTTTTAATAGTTTTATTAAAAATTATTAAATTAAAAAACTTTTTAAAAAATACAAAAACATGATATTTCGTCCCATGAGGACATTTTCAAATGTTATAGAAGTACATTGAAACTAAAAATTAAAGATAAAAATAAAACCAAAAACATAATACAAACAAAATAATATAAAAATAATAATAATGTAGTAAAATTAAAAATCTAAAATAACATAATAAAAAAGCATTAAGAAGGGAAAAGAAAAAAAAACTTACTATCAAAATTTGTGGTTTGAAAATATTTTTAATTTGGCTCAAATTCCTTATTGGAAAATGATACCATACATGTATTGTAATTATTTTTTAACCGAAAAATAAATAAATACATAATTCTGGGCCAGAATTAACAAATTATTAAAAATAAATAAATAATTTTAACAGGAAAAACTGATATAAAATTAGGAGTTAATTCACACAACAACAAGTTTTGTCTTTTAGTCAAAAATTCAAAATAAATGAAATCTGAAAAAATTAAATCTAAACAATAAAATATTTATAAAAAAAACTTTTTAAAATACCACGTTTTTCTAATGCACTAAAAAGAAGAAAATAATTTTTTTCTGGGCATGTAGAATTATCTGGGCAATTATACTTAAAACTTTCTGTACCTAATTTATGATTAAGGTATATGTGTCCCAAGTGGAAACTGGACGTATTTGTCTAATAAATATCTAGTGGTAAGGACGACTATTGACACGCTTTACGTCTACATGTCATTAGTCTTCCTTACAACTAGACATTTACTAAACAACTTCATCCAGTGTCCACTCGGGTGTTTGATAAAATAAATTAGGGAATTATAATTTTTTATTATGCTTTGCTTCTAAATATTTTTCAGTCGTCTCGATATTCAATCTTGTACGAGATATGCAGGGTATACGAGAGATTTTGACGAGAGTTGACAAATATAAGATGCTAGTATCAAAGCCCTAAATTTTCACATTAAGTACACCAAGAACTTATTTTTAATTTTTTTATAAAGAATTGATTTACGCAACTTTTACTTTTTTTAAAATTATTAGCAATTTCATATATGATATCAATTTTCTTTTCTAAAATGCGCCCCACGTTTTTAGTTGTTCAAAATTGGTGCTAGTTTTAAGTATAAATGCCCAGATAATTCTATATGCCCAGAAAAATATTATTTTCTTCTTTTTAGTGCATTAGAAAAACGTGGTATTTTAAAAAGTATTTTTTATATATATATATTATTTTACTCTTTTTAGTTGTACGAATTTTGAATCTTGTTATCAATTGAAACAATTTTTTTTAGAATAAATTTCATCTCTTTATTCAAGTAAATTTATACAATTTATCATAAACATTTAACATTAATTTCCAAACAGACAATCAAGCTCTTTGGTCAATCCTCCAGTTTTATTTACATCTGCTGGTACGATATTAACCATGTTGACATTATCAACGTTTCGTGTTGCATCAATAATTTGATCCTGTGCTCGAATTTTGAAAATATGCACTTGTTGAGCTCGATATTGCCCAAGTACAGCAAGATTATGGGCATCTACTTGGGCTTTTAAAGGATAAATTCGAATGGCTTTATCCAATGCAAAATCTCCAGTTGCCTCTGTCATTTGTTTTGACATCAGAAGCTCAAAATGCTGACCATTTAACTTTCCAACTCTAAGGGCATTCAAGAGATCAGCAAATGTGTTGTCTCCTTGCTGCCTCATGTTTTCTGTCAGCTCACATAAAGAAAACAATCGCCACAAATGAGTCGCTGGCAAGAATCGAGTTGGCTGATTGAAAATTTGTGCTCCTTTTACGGGAGGCAATTGCATCAAGTCACCGAAAATAATTATATTGATACCTCCAAATACTTCGTTCTCTTTATTTTTCAATTGTCTCAGTCGTGAGTCAATCATGCAAAGCATTTCATAAGGAACCATGCTTATCTCATCAATGAAAATGTAATCAACATCCTTCCACTGTTGACGCATAATCTTCAGGTAATTTCCTGTAAATTGGGGCATATTTGGTGTAAGAAAGCCATCTTTTTGAACAAGCATTTTCAATAAACTGTGAAGTATTGAACCTCCTACTTTTGCACCTCCTGCAACGCGAAACATTTTGCACTTACACATTTCACTAACAGTTTTTGCACTAACACATACAAATTTTCTTAGATTTTTATTTCGAATGTTTGAAAATATGAGATTGTCAGGTGAAACAACCAAGTGAACAAAATTTCAGCGAAATCGAAAGATGAGAAGTGGAAATTTTGAGAATAAATTTCCTAACTTATTATTATTTTGAAAGCTGCTTAATCAATACCTGATCGCATAAGGATATTTTTAATTTTATCTGCTAAAAATGGTATTTATGGTAGTAATGCAGTAGTTAATACGTTGTTGTTTTGGCTGTCACCCTTATTATCACCTTGTAACGTACTATTATTTCCTATATTTAAATTTGAATTGTTAATATCACTGTTTGATTATTATTTTTTCTCTTCTAATTAGTTTTCTGGTTATTCTAATTGGATAATCACTTTTTACAAGATATTGTTCTATGATTAGTTAATTCTTCTCCCAATAGCACTTAACTAATCAGATTAAACACTCTACTTATAAATGTTATAAATGTATGAATGGAGCTATGGAATGAATTAAATACCTGCTGAACGGTATCCGTGTAATGAGGAAGGATAATAATAACAATATCATCTACATATTTTACTATTAAACTTGGTTATAACATTATATTTTGGAAGCGAGGAGATAAATAATTTTTCTAACACTAGGTCAGCAAGTATTAGGGAAAGTGGGTTTCCCACATTGCTAAACCTGATATTTGTTTATAAATTTCGTTGTTGTATGTGAAAAAAAGTTATGCTTTGTAATCATTATTTGTAATAAGTCAATAAAACTTTGTTTTCGAATATCGGTGAAAATTTCTATTTCACTCCATCTGTCATTAATCTCTCTATTAATACTAAATCTGTGGGAATATTAGTAAATATACTTATTACATCTAAGGAGGCTAGTATGTCATTTTCATTTATAGAAGTAGAACTTAATTTTGTTTTCAAATCAAAAGTGTTTTTAACAATAAAACTGTTATTTAAAGTTAGATAAATTCAAAATTGTTACAAAGTGTTTTGAAATCAAATATGTCTACGAATATATATTAAAAACAATCGGTCTTAAAGGGATTCCTTCTTTGTGTAGTTTAGGCAGCCCGTATATTCTAGGCGTTATCGGATTCGAAATAACAAGTTTTTTATAGATAGTTTCAGAAATGTGTCCCGTTCTTAGCAACAACTTTATTTTATAACATAATTAATTACGTACCCGTGGTAGTTTTCTCAATTTTTGATAATGTATTTCGTTGGGTAATAATTCTATTAATCATAATTTTTTTCATTTGTTAATGTTTTGACAGATATCGTAGATGAATTATAATATTTTAAATAATTTACCAATCAACATGCTGTTTGATCATATATAATATAATGTTTAATGGTTTACGGGAAGGGAGGGGGGGGAGGGTTAATGTAGGTTGTACTAATTGTATTTAATAAGGTTTTTCATTATCGGGCAATGTAGACAGTAGACAGAGTGTTGTTACTATGTAGTTGATTTCGTAGAAGAGGTTCTTAGTTTTTATTGTTTAGATTTAATTTTTTCAGATTTAATTTATTTTGAATTTTTGACTAAAAGGCAAAACTTGTTGTTGTGTGAATTAGCTCTTAATTTTATATCATTTTTTCATGTTAAAGTTATTTATTTATTTCTAATAATTTGTTAATTCTGGCCCAAAATTATGTATTTATTTATTTTTCGGTTAAAAAGTAATAGCAATATGGTATCATTTTCCAATAAGCAATTTGAGCCAAATTAAAAATATTTTCAAACCACAAATTTTGATAGTAAGTTTCATTTTTTCTATTCCCTTCTTAATGCTTTATTATTATGTTATTTTTTATTTTACTACATTTTATATTATTATTATTTTTATATTATTTTGTTTGTATTATGTTTTTGATTTGATTTTTATCTTTAATTTTTATTTTCAATGTACTTCTATAACATTTGAAAATGTCCTCATGGGACGAAATATTATATTTTTGTATTTTTTAAAAAAAAATTTAATTTAATAATTATTTATAAAACTATTAAAACTAAAAAAAAAATGTCTTGATTGTTGGATTAGTACAACTAACTGTCCCACTTATAATTATTAATTACAAAATAAACCAACACTATAAAATAACGAAAAGACAAAATAATAACAATAATAATAATAACAATATTAAAAATAATATTCCCATAAATAATAGACCAACATTTGAGGATTCAGGAGCGAACCTCTCCAATTCGCATACTAACTCAATAAATGAGGCAATTCAACCACCGAAACAAACAGAAAAAAAACTATGGAAACAATTAAAGCGGAACAAAACAAATTTTATCCACTTTTGATATATAATAGCCCGATAACTATGCTGATTTCAAATAAAGAAAATGTGTAATTACTCATTGTTATTGTATAATCCACGCTGCTAGGGGCAATGTGAGTTATATTTGGTATAACAAAATGTTGAGTAGTCATTGGAAAATTATTCGTAGTCAAATTGAATGAAAAACTATATTCCAAAAATTAATTAAATTAAAGTACACCATGACAATTTAAAGAACGGTCACTATGATAAAATGTATTTCAAAATTCAATGATCCACTGTGAAAACACAAAATGGAACTATTTCTTATTAATTTACGAAATTTATTTCAACAAAAGTGGATAAAACGTTGCATGCCACTCGTGAGCAAAGAGATATTATCCACTCGGGATAATGTCCCACTCGGCTATCGCCTCGTGGGTTAAACTTATCCCTCATGGATAATATCTCGTTTTGCTCACTAGTACCATAAATAACTATTGTCCACGACTAACGTATAATATACTCATTATACGTGTGTTTCTTAAATTATAATGATATCCATTATTCACTGCTAGTTTATCTAGTAGTCCCTCCTCCCATTATTCACTCATACCAAATAAAAATTTCATTTTTGAAATTTTATCTAGTAGTCTCTTGCCATTTTCATTATTATTAAATTGAGACGTCAAAATGTCGACGGAAATTATTTTAGGTTTATTTAAAGGATTTGATAATAAAATACAACTTTTAATCGGTCGTGGACAAAGTATCGTATTCTACTCGCATATAAAAGCTGTTATTCACTCAGATGAATTACGACACTCGCCTATCGGCTCGTGTCGATAAACTTCATGTTCGTGAATAGCAGCTATTATTATATGCTTGTTGAATAATATACTATCACACCTACACACCAAAGGAGGTAAAGCAAAATACAGTACTACTTGTTATATGACCACTCGTACGAAGGGGGTTATAGCATTGATCGTGTTATAAATTTGGTACAATATTACATTCTGCTAAAAAACCTACTCCTAACCAAAGATTAAATAATTATGGCTAAATTGTCATTTCTTCCTTCTTTTTGGATTCATCTTTCGACGGGTAAGGTCAGCATAATTTGAATAATAAATATTTTTATTACAATATATTGTGTAATAATAATTTGCCAAAATGGCACTTTAATTGTTGTAAAAATAATCTAAATTAAGAAATAATAAAAACTTATGGAGAATTCTTTGAAATATATATATTGGAATAAATTCGACAAATAAATTGTTTCAAATTATAAAAACTTTTTATGGTGTATTGTAAAATTGTTGTGATTGTGCCAATATTTTCATTAAATAAATCTAATAAGTCGTGGAATGTTTTATTCGAATGGGAAAGTGGGCGCTTCAATATCGTACGCGCATAACAACTAAAGGCTATAGACAGCAGCTTCAATCTGGATGACGTCAAACATATACTCGAACAACAAGAGGTAAGTCAGCATATAATAAAAATTTCCAAATTCCAAACACGAAAATCCCTCACTAACAAGCGTGATTTTGGCATGTAGCTCCTATATTTACATTCCAATACAAATATTGCAGTTTCCAAACATTTCAAATATATCCTTCAGCAGAAAATCTCTTTCGACAAACTTATAAAATCAGAATTGGAAAACTGTTGTGAAAACTGTTAACGGTATGGGCATGCAGCTTCTAACTTGTGAATCACTCACCACATATACTACAAATTGTAAACCATGCACGCAAAATTAATATGCATACTCCAAATTGTAAACCATGCACACATACAATTAACATAACTTTACGCGTTAGAAAACAAAAGAAATAAGAAACATTGTATGAAGAAATTAGGGGTTGAACTTAAAAAAATACGATAAGATATAGAACAGAAAATTAATCAAAAATGCTTACTACTAATAAAAGTGTTGAACGTCGCTGAATATAAAAAAATCAGTCCAACACAACATTGTATCAAATAACCTAAAACAATTAGAATTTATAAATTTATGAAAAGTGCAAACCACACGAATTGTATTAATCATGTTTCAATATGGGTAAAGGCACAGAAAACAGAATATACAGAAGGAAAGCTGCGAACAACGTGTTGTGTAGTTTCTATGGGGTTATATATTTCGTTTCGGGGTTATATAAAAATTTATATAAATTTACGCTCTCAAAAGAGACTAATTTTATTTTTTTGTTTTTATTCATTTTCTATGAGAATGTATTAAGTACTGAATATGTTTTAAATGGAAATGGTAGGCACACGCCAAAACCAATAAAAATGTTTTATTATTGGTTTTGTCATGTAATATTTAAACAACAACAAAAACAGCGTTCGAATTGTGTATATGTATATACAAATATAGTGTAATTTTTTTTATCTTAAGTGTTTGTGCTGTAGCTGTGTGGACACGTTCTATGTATGTTTATAAATGTTTAGTGATTGGATTAGTTTGTATCTTTAACTTTAAATTATATACATTTTTGATTTTTAACTTTAAAAATTTTTTATAATAATGCAAACTCTAAGAAATCGAGATAAAAAACAAGTGCAACGGAAGTGGGATTCTAAAACGATTTTTGGCCAATTAGGATGAAACGTTGCTATTTCTTAATCCATTTTGATGAAAATGATTTTTTGTTCCACAGAAATGGGATTCTAATATATTTATAAGATGATAGAACAAATTTTTTGAATTTTATGCTGCAATTTTTCGTTTCATTCAAACGAGTAAACTAGCAAAAAAAAAAATTCCTCGATTTCGTCTGATTTTGCTAGCAAGCACACAACGAAAATACAAAATGTTTGAAATTTTATATTTTGAGTTTTTATTGAAGAAGCATTGATGAAGTTAAAAGGTGCAAAATAAAGTTTTTAATTAAACAGCAACATCATACATACATGTACATTTTTATTATTATTTCTCATTACAATAAAAACTCGATTTCACCTGATTGAAAACAATTCGAATTTATGTTATCTATGGTTTGTCAGATTATCTGCGAAGCAAGACAATTTTATATCGCTGTTGGTTAAAAAATTAAAATGAATTTCTGGAATACGGCCAATTAGAAAGGAACTTGGCCACTTTGTAACCGATTAAGATGAAATTTGACATATAGTATGGAAATTGGCATTTGGAAAAGTAGGATAGTACTTGGCTATTTCTTAAACGATTTTAGTGAAATTTGATATGTGCGTTGGAAATGTGTTTATAAAATGCTAAGCAGGATCGAACTTCGCTATTCCTTAACCGAGTGTGATGAAATTCGATATGTTTTATATGAAATTGTTTTAAGAGTACAATAAAAAGCGCACTGCTCCTAAAATGCAAGATCCGCCCAGTCGATTCCAGAAAAAAAAAACATTCCACTTTTATATTTATATTTTCAGTTCATTTACACTCCTATTATGGTTCTCACCTCACCGACGAGTCGCCGAGACTCCGAAAGTCACGCGAGTTCAATTTTGGTATGGTTCTCGCTTTTATTTTGGCGAGAACTGTGCACTGTCGATGTGTGATGTTTTTAGTTGTTAGGTTGGTAGCACTGTTTATCTTTGCATTTTTAACAGTTTATTTCAGTTGATTTTTGAGATTTGATGTGTCTATTAATTTTAATTATTATTGTGATTTTAAAATAAAGCGTATTTTTTATAAACTTGTAAAAAAATAAGTTGGTCGGTTCATAATCATGCTAAGCAGTATTGATTTTTTTTTCTGATGATGTTGAAGAGGAAAACGTCGTAAACGTCGCCCATATTCGAAGATGTTTAGGGGATAATTACAATCCATTTACACTACCTTACACTACCACTAAATTATTACTTAAATAAAAATTAACAAAATTAGTTAAACTTAATTATTTGGTTTTCTAAATACTGTTTTGTTTGTAAATTTGTCATATAACCATTTGGTATGCTTTCTTAAAAGTACTAGTATAAGAAAATCTAAAAATTTCAAATTATGTTCGGAACAAGAATTATTTAAAGAAAACCAATCTTTATATTCAGGCTTTTCACTTGTAAACTGAATGCATTCATCAACAATTATTTATTTTATATTTTTTGATTCAGGCCGGTCGTTAAATATCTTTCCAAAAATATGGATATGTGGCTTAGAAATTTCAAATAATAATTCAGAAGGCACACTTAATGATCCAAAATTTTCATCATTTATGTAATTTTTCATAAACATGAAATATTCTGAATTAATTATTAAATTTTCTTTTTCATTTTTGATCCATTTATCTTTACACCTCTGGCAATTTTGTTTTGCAAGACGTTTGAAAATTGAATATCCCATGTAATATCTTGCAGAGCAATCATCAAAATTTAACTGCTCGGTATTACTTGTTTTAATTTGATTTAATATTTCACTTTCATATTCCGGTTGAGATGAGATATCAATAGATTGGGTCTCTTCAATATTACTTAAGTTGTCAGCTGAGGTATCCATAGTTAAAGCAACCGCAGTAGAAGAGGAGTCACTTGATTTTATTAACAAGTCCCTTATTAGTAATTCATCAGCATCCTCCTCGCAATTCGTAGAACCTGAATTTTTTTAAAATTGTATAGACATAATTTGCCCTACAAATCATTAAATTCCTTTAAAGTTGGATTTCGGCGATTACCTACACCGCCTCTTTGTCGAATAAGGCCAAATAAATTTTCAATAGGATCTTGTTTAAGCCTAACTGTCAATAGAAAAAATATTTAGGGATTACTTATCATTAAATCATTTAATAGTTGCGTAATTCCATTTATTGTTTAGATCAATCCTTTTAAACAATATATCGTTTTACGTTTAACTGGTTGAATCGTTTGTATGTAAGAAACCATTTGGATTAAATTTGAATAAATAGAATTATTTTTCTGTAAAGAGCTTTTATTTATATTTTTATCATTTAGAAGTCTGCTATTTAAATTATCGAAAACCTTATCCATTTGTTCAATAAAGGCAGCTGTCGACAAAGCAACATTTTATACATCATCCGAAAATTGATTAAAACGAAACATAGTTCGTATTGCGCAGGCAACAGTCCAACTGAAAACCTGTGCTGCATAGCTGACGCGCATTTTCTCAAATTTACTTGGAGAAATGTGTTGTGGTGTTAATTTGGGACACAACCTAGTCGAATTTGAGGAGTCACGAGAATACAATTCAGTGATAACTTTCCAACTTACATATCCATCAGCAGTTTTAAAATCAGAGTACATTAAATTAGTACGTATCGATTTGATTAAGTGTGGGACGTCGAATAACGCAAATATCTTTTTCTCATAACAACGCTAAGCGGTTACTAACTGAAAATTTAACTGAAATAAAACATCTGTTATAAGGGGTAGTTCACCTATTTTTAATTTTAAAATTAGATTTAATTAAAATTCTATTTATGTACATACAAATTTAGAAGAAAAATACAAAAATTATTATGTACAATGTAAAAGTTGATTTAATTTTATAAAGAACTTTGCACACATTCAAGATTATAATAATTCATTTTATTCAAAAGGTTTATTTTGATAAATGATTGTCGTGTGAATGAGCTGTAAAAAGACATTCATAACAGAAAACTGCGAATAATTATTCTAACTTTTTTATTTCTCCAAATAAAGCAAAGAAACAAAGAATGTTTTGCGGCACGTCATTAAAAATGATTTTAAAAAAAATGATTTAAATGATTTAATCAAATTTCAATTTTAATTTCAATTCAAATTTTAATAAAATTTATTATACCTTTTATTATTTATTAAGAATTTAATTTGTCTGTTTGTAATCAATTGAATTTTTCGGCTTTTTTTAGACAAATATATTAATTGTTCATGGCAATCCCAATATTTTCGATTTGGTAAATCAGAAAAATAAATGATTTACCAAATCGAAAATATTGGGATTGCCATGAACAATTAATATATTTGTCTATAAAAAACCCTTTTATTATTGTATTTGTTTCTTGCACCTAGGAAAATGCACCAGAAAGCATTTCAAAAGCAAGATAAATAACATCCAAATAGAAAAGGTTAATGACCTTTTGTAAAAACAAACCGCATCAATAAAAACATTATTTCAGAGAAAAATATATTCTAAAATTTTCAAAAATGTATGTGTGTGTATATTATACTACAATACAATAGGTATACAGATTGGCCATTGATCAGGGCACGTGTTTTTATTATACTCGAAAATCCACACACACACTATTTTTTTGTGTTTCATCATTTCGAATGACATTTTTTTGTACTGAAATTACTACTCTCATATAATAATCTTCAGTGTCAAAACGTTAAAATACGACGGTAAACAGCTTTTTTGCAATTTAAATGATTTAAATATTCTAAGTATGAGTACCTATGAATGTGTATCAGAGAGCAACAGCAAAAACTAAAATAAATAGTAAAAAGATATTGCAAAGCCACCAAGTGTTACACATTTACATACACTGCTTCACATTTATATTCATTTTTTATTTTACTAAAAATGAGAATAACATACATATTGTTCTCTTGTTAAAAATTTGTTGTTGTTTTTTACGATAAAACATAAATTCAAAAAACGAACAAAATGTTCTTTGCAGGTTTACTTCTGTATATTCTGTTTTCTGTGGTAAAGGACTTTTGTAATATTACAACAAAAGTTATATGTAGCAATATTGTTGTTTGTGTAAAACATTACACACTTTTTTAGTATATAAGATCATGGAATTTTAACCAATATCATTGTATTTTTAAACCTCATCGAATAACTATTGTATTTCTGAACTTCGTTTCGTCAAATCGAACATCACATTGTATTACCAACCAGTGGCAAGCTCGGAATTGTTAAATCAATTAGTTTCTTACTATAATTGGCCACATCAACCATCCCAATAGCTATAAACAGTAACAATAAAGTTAGGGTAAACTTTAGTTTATATGATATAACCTGTGACGACATGTTATAGTTTATAACACACTGTAGCATGTGTTATAGGTGTGTCAAGTGCGATAACGACCAGGAACCTGGCAAATGTTCAAAAATAAATACCACTGAGGCTTATTTATTGCATCAACTACAAAACCACAGGACATCCGGCAAATTAGAAAAAACCAAATTAGAGACAGTCGAGAAGCACAAACATTAAGTAAAATCCAGTCTTATAATAATTACCGAAGACTAGCTATATCATTTGCTAAAGCGACAGAACCCAGAATTTCTACAACACCTCAGAATTCTTAGAATTCATATCAACAAACATCTCCAAAAAGCCCTCCAAAACCTTGGGACCATACATGTTCAGAAAAGTTTGGGATAAATTTGACACACACACTCCGCCAGTTCCATGAGTTTACGCCTACGTTTAATAAAATAAGAGATCCAATTAAAAAAAATAGCCTATCTCAATTTTTCGCCAATTTGACAATTCAAATCACCCACGATGAGTCAAAATTCAACACTAACCATTACACCGCTTAATGTAAATTCTCTAGTGAGTAGAAAAAAACGCCATGAACTCAAACTTCTTCTTAACAGAAAAACCACAGATTATTTTATTAAACGAAACCAGGCTAAACCCAAAATACAAAGTACAGTTTAAATACTATGCCTTTGTTAGAAATGATAGAACTCACAATAGTGGAGGTGGAACTGGAATTCTTATAAAACCAAATATATTTTAGTAGTAAACCCCCCACATAATATCAAATCATTTTAAACTTCAATAATAAAAATCTCATCTTCATTAAATAAGTTAATATTCGTATCTGCATATTTTACCCCTAGTCGTAGCAATCCGTCATTAAATGTACAGGATCTCACAGAGTTACTAAAACTCGGATCATTCGCTAACTCGAACATCATAATAGGTGAAGACCTTAATGCCAAACACACGTATTGCGGTTCCCATTAATGACGGAGCTAACCTGTCCAACTGGTTCAGTACAAAATCTTTATCGGAGCATATAAAGCTACTCCGCTCTGATCATCCGTCTTACAACAGAAATAATGCGTGCTCATATTTAAACATCTTTTTAATGTCTGACAATATAACCGTGCACCATGATGTTCATAGTTACCCGAATCTAGAAACCATAAATTTTGAATCCGATCACTGTGCTGTAGAGCTTAAAATATCACTCAACTTTAGAATCCCGAAACAGCCATCTAAGCAAGTGCCAAACTATAGCGATGTAGATTGGACAAATTTAAATGAATGCCTAGATGTAGAGTTGGAGGGATTAGTTATGCCAGAAGACAAAGTCCACATGCGAAATAGACCAAATAATAGTTAGATTAAGAGATTTATTAAGTAATATCAAGCTTATGCATGTACCCTATACCGCACTTAATTATAATACTCAGATCCCGCTTCCTTCCATTATACACAAATTAATAATGCGAATATAATCATAAAACAACTTATACTCGTAGGAGTCGTAGTGAATTACGAGAGTCACTGGAAAACAAAATTATCAGGCATCAAGCTTAACAACAATACTTTTAAAGAATTAAATAAGATACTAACAGGGACCACAACATTCCTTCCCTGATCAATCTAAACACATCAAAGGCAATTGATGGCGCTCTTGATAAATCAAACTTGTTAGGTCGGTCGTTGGAATATACCCACAAGTAAAATAATAAGTTAGGATGTGCACAATTTACTGAACTTGTTGACCGTCAGGTGATAATAACCCTGCTAAATTCCTCGCCTCACCATCAGATATTAAACAAATTATTAAGACTATATAAGTTAACATCATAAGCTCTAAAAAAAAATTCTCGCTTAAATTAGTTGAAATAGGGTATTTCCTAGATCATTGGAAACTAGCCATAATTTCCCCAGTGCATAAGCGAGGAAAGCCATCAGAGCTCCCACTAGTTTTACACACAGATCTTCAAACCCCAGTAAAATATACGAAAAATTCATATTGGAAAAAATTCAAACGCACTGCGATGACAATGAAGTAATCCCTTATAACCAATTTGGTGTCCGTCCGGCTCAATCCACCATGCACGCAGCTGTAATACTAAAAACCGATATCTCAGTTGGGTTAAATATTAAAACACCTATAGTGGCCTCGTTTTATAGATAAAAGTGTGAGGATTAAGTAAAATATATAAAAATTATCTAATGTTTTAATTCTTCCCTGAAAAAATTCCCGCCAAAAATTCAGTTTTTCAATGCATATTTTTTTTTTTTTTTTTTTCTTACCTCATTTAATATTCTTACATACTATCCCATTCATTAGTAATTGTGATGAGAAGATTTAAGGTTACGCTTATATTTGTTGTGTGTATGTTTTGTGAATTTTTTTCTTTCTAATGGCAACAAACATAAGAAGCGTTACCTTAAATTTTCTCATCACAATTACTGATGAATCGGATAGTATACCAAAAATCCAGGAATATATCATTTTTTGTTTTCTTACAAAATTTATTTAGGTCTGGGGCTCTATTCTCGAATTCCACAACCATTTTCCATATGTGGACAACTGTCAAAATCTATGTAATTATTGACGTTTTCGTATATGGGGAATTTTTTTCACCTGCTTATACACATTCGGAAATATTTCCATAGTACCGAAAAAATTCCAAAAATTCCATAATTTTTATGAATTTTGACAGATGTCCGCATTTGGAAAATGATTGTGGAATTCGAGAATAGGGCCCCTGGTGTCACAATTTATATATGGACATTTTTTTTTGTGTGTTACCCTATGTATTTGATAATTATTTATATTAATAAATTTTTATTATCACGTATTGCTGGTCATTTCATACTTTTAAACTTGCTATAATTTATATATTTTTGTAGATCGTGCTATCTAAAAATTAGCTGCAAACGCCGAAAAATTGAAACAGAGCCATCACCAGTTCCGGAACCACCTGACCACGGAAGTTCTTGTTTCAAGTGATTTTGCCGATTGCAGCACAGGCTTTTCATTGGAATAATAAGCAAGCAACAATTCATCCGTTTGTAATATACAAGAAAGTAGAAGGAGAACTACGCCACTGCAGCTATATTATAATATCTGATTGTCTTCATCATGCTACTGTTGCTGTATAATTAATTATTCATCGAGAAGTTGATCCAATTTATGACAACAATATTTTCTAATATATCTAAAATATTTTACATAACTGATGGTGCAGTAACACATTATAAAAACAAAAAGAATTTTATGAGTATTATCAAACACAGAGATGATTTCGGAATCGATTGTGAATGGCACTTCCACGCAGCTGCTCATGGCAAGGGGCCGTGCGATGGAATGGGAGGTATTATCAAAACAATGGCAGCCAGAGCCAGCGTCACCAAGGAATACGAAGGTGTAATAACCAACGCGCAGGAATTATTCACATGGGCTAAAAGCTTAAATACAGACATGGAGTTTGAGTTTTGTCCAAATGCAGAATATAAATGTAAAGAAAACACGCATCATGGGTTTCATGCAATCATTCCTATTTGAGGATGGCTCTTTAAAATGTAAAAAATATTCAAATTCCGAGGATTATGTTATATTTAAACAATAAATATTTATTTGGCTCAATTTTTGTTTTTAACTTTAATAAAATATGTTTATCAATGAAATTGCTTGGCTTTTAATATTTATATAGGGATCATATTAAAATATATTACGTAATGTTTTTCGTAAAATTCAAAATTTATTATTTTCCTATGTGTTAGAACCACCTAAACCGATTTTGTAAAAAAACCAAAAAAATTATATATTCCTAGGGTGACATGTTATAACAATCACTTTTTCGCTTCGATGCATTTTTGATAGAATAACTGTAGAGTAAACTACAAATATGTTAACTGTATTCCTCTGTCAAAAATATAAAATTTTGAAACGATTTAGTTGTAAGATACCGTTACTCTCTCGAAATTGCATCGAAGCGAAAAAAGTGATGGTTATAACATGTTGGTATACTATTACTAAAGATACATGTTAAACCGAAAGTAGTCTGACTGAAAATGTCCGAGATAAATTCAACATTAAAACGGCGGCTTGACTGAAAGCAAAGATTATTAACAAGAAGATCTTCTTGTTAATAATCTTTGCCTTCAGTCAAGCCGCCGTGTACATGTTGAATTTATCTCGGACGTTTTCAGTCAGACCACTTTCGGTTTAACATGTATCTTTAGTATATATGTAAGAATATTAAATGAGGAACAAAAAAAAAAAACAAAAAAATATGCATTGTCAGATAATTTCCTAGTTAGATTTTTTCCTTAATTGGCATACTTTTACCTACAAAACGAGGTGTCTATCATAATTTTTCGATAAATACATTTTTTTTGGCATTGCCATCTCCGCGAATATTTCCCATATTTGACACCCTATATCACGCCCAACAACACCAAAAGACAAAAAATCGTCTTCCATAATATTTAATCAAGTGCTAAACAATGAAAAACAAAAAAACATAAAATTTTGATATGACTTCCGGCTCCATATATTGAATTTTTGAGTTGAGGAATTTTGCACCAATACTTTACGATGTGGTGAATAAAAATCGGAAACGATGTATCTAACTCCAAAAAAAATCGATAAATAGTTTAATTCTTTCTTGGAATTGTTTGTATGCGATTATTCTTGTATAGTTACCAAAGCAAGACGGCATAAATCAATTTAGCCAAGCTATTTTTTTATTTTTTAAAACAAGAATTGAATGCGGGTTTAAGAATCTCATGTATAGATGGCAATGATAGTTTAAAAGAAATGTTTCTATGCTATAAATTAATTATGTATGTATTTCGAAATTTCATAGATTTTTTTTCGAAATTAAATGTTTCAATTAAAAAAATTAATTTTAAATCGATTAATTACTTAATATTATATTGTTTAATATTTAATAATGTGTATCGAGTCGAGTGATATTAAGCAGTTCAATAATTAAAAGAAATTACAATTTACGATGTCATGATATAATATTGTGTCTATGCTTTTAAGTGACACTGTATTGAGAGTTTCAACATAGTTTTTAGTAACATCACCTATCGGAATTATAATGTAAATCCGGTTTGAGTCTGTGGTGCCTATAGTATCGTGATAGTTTAATTATATATATGTATTGTAACACCATCTATTGATTATAAATTTAGTACAGTTATAATGCGCCCAAGCTACAATAATTTTTTTCGATTTTGAAAACAAAAAATATTTTTTTAAGTTGTCTACCAGTGTTATTTATAACTCGTTTAAAAAGAATAGAGAACAAATAAAAAATAATGGGAAGTGAATTACTGTACCAACAAAATATCGTGAGATAACCTTTTGTTCGTTTGCTATTTGTTGAGAATTGACCGAAAGCCTGACTGGTATTTACTTTTCAGTTAAAATGTAGTTTAAATCAAATTATTCGCGCGCGTGAATAAAATAAACCTGTTTCATTTTATTTTGTCTATGCAACAGCTGCAAATATTTTCCGAACCGTACTTTTAACTAATTGGTGAACTTTGGCAGCCAAACTGACGATTTTACACACAACATTGTTTATGTCTGTCGAAGCATATTGTAATTATTAAAATTTTTCTTCAGAGGCTGAAACCGAACTGAAGAATGCGGCAAGAAACTCTCTTAGCCAGTGTGCTCATATGAAGCAGAAGTCACATGAAGCAGAAAAAGTCGCATATAGTGTTATAGATGAAGACTTTATTGAATCTTAGCCCCAAATTTATAGTTGTAACTATGCTATTATTATAGCAACGATTTCGAAAATCATTTCAAAATCATGTCTAAAACGATACGAATTTCGAATTTATTTTCTTGTTTTGGATATTTTGTAACAATATTTTTAGTAATGGATTTTGATCAATATAAGCGTAGTTACGTTACAAACAAATCTTATAGTGAGGTTTAAAAATATATAGTTAATGTAGTTGTAGAAATAACTATAAATTCGGGCTTTACTATTTCGCTTGATGCATCACACATAAACAAACCACATTTATGTTATAAACGATATGTGTATAAATAATACAGGGTGATTGATTTAAGTTAAGTCTCGAATTTTCTCAGAAAGCAGAAAAGAAAGATAATGAAAATGGCATTTTTGTTCGGTTAGTGAGGACTCAGAATTTAAGAGATTTGGCGCAGAGTGCTGGATAATGGGCCAAATTTTTATTTTGCAATGATACTTTAAATTAAATGTATAATCTTTAAAAAAGGTAAAAATTAGATAAATCAATAAAATCTTAATAAGCAATAGGCAATAGTAATAGTAGGCTTTTAAATCGCGATTAAATTTTGTTTTGTAATGCTGTTTTAACTTTATTCAGTATTTAACGTTTTTAAATATTTTTAACGTGCGACAAAAATGTAATTAACGTTATATTTAATTATGAGTGGTTACAGTAATAGTGAAAAGATATAATAATGCTACTGAAGATGTAGAAAATCAGAAGAATTACCGCTTGGCAGTTACCACTAAAATTTACGTTAATGACGGTGTGACGAAACAAAATTCTTACAAAAAAAAAAAAAAAAAAAATTAAAAATACCAATTCAAAACATTTTTTTTTAGAAATGGCGTTGTGTTTGTTGTCATAAATAATGGTAAAAAGTTGTTTGTTAAATTTAAACATAAACCAATTTGCGGGGTCATCTTCAATATCATACCTGCTTTCAATGAACATCAACTGTTTTAGCAGTTGTGTACCCGGCAGTGTTACCATGTGTGAAGATTTA